>CM040918.1:4509960-5212460 GCA_023029165.1 Gobiocypris rarus
CCCCTATCACCTTTACACCAAAACAAAGGGAAAATAAAAGCTCTTATCACTCCTAGGTGTAGTAACCGTCTGTTAAAATCCTGTGAGCGGAGCATTTTTGAGCAGTTTTTGTCTGATTGTTAAAATATGTGAACGGATCTCAATGCATAGATGCTCTGATGCTTTTGTGCTTTACTCCCTGATTCTCTGTCTTCAGAGAGCTCTTCACCAGGAGCCGTTTGATACGTCAGCGGAGAAGCCGCAGTTTCCCGGGGCCTCGGCGGAGTTTATTGATCACCTGGAGTTTATCCAGCCCAATGTGATCTCAGGAATCCCTGTCTACAGGGTGATGGACAGACAGGGCCAGATCATCAATCCATCAGAGGATCCTCAGGTGTGGATCTTTTATTCTGTTTTATGTCTGATACTTGGCAGTCCTATAAGATCATCATTAAAAAAATCACACCGTACAAATAAACTCAGTACATGAATGTCGACTGTACGATGAAGACACCTATTGAATCGTAGGCTACGACGCAAGATAGTATAGAAGAACAAACGTCATCAGTATATACGCTAGTGGTAAACAAACAGAGCAAGATGAATCTCAGGCCACATTTACACATAGCCGGGTATTTAGAGAAACAAATATTTCTTCCCCTACGTTTTCAAAAAAGTTGTCGTTTACATCAACCCGCATAAATACGCTGTTGAGCGCCATCATAACTATGCCAAACCTATTGGCGGCAGTGTAGGGAGAAGGATAAAGCCATTTCAATCCTATCTTTGTTCAATTGTATTTATTTGTGCAATTGCTAATTTCTTCTTTTTTTAATTACTGAGTGTTTACTTGTCTTTAATAATGCTTGAAATTTATATTAGGCTTTTTTTTTTTTTTTGCTATGGTATTTTTAAACCATAGGCAAACATTGCTAGCCTGTTGATTTTTGTTCATGGTATTCAGCCACATTGAAATGTTTTGCAATAATAGCCTAATAATAAATGTGAATGATATCTAAGATTTTATTTTTTTAATTTTAAATTAGGAATCGATAAGAATCGGAATCGTTAAGCAGAATCGGAACCGTTAAAATTCAATCGATACCCAACCCTAATCCTGATGTTTCCAGGCTTTATTTTTTATTTGTATTTTTTTTTAAGTGTAACGCCTCTCCCAGTTGTGCTTACACTACATCCGACGTCATCGTCACGCCAGTTACGCTTTTTTCCGTAAGTTAAATACGGAAGGTGGTCTGGCGGGAGCTAGATATTTTACTTGATAAAATTTTAAATATGGATTTTTTTTTTTTTTACACAAACCCATTGATTCACTTCAGAAGGCCTTTATTAACCTCCGGAGCCGTGTGGATCAATTTTATAATGGATGGATGCACTTTTTTGAGCTTCCAACTCCACTGCCATTATAAAGCTTGGAAGAGCCAGGATATTTATTAATTTAACTATGTGTTCGTCTGAAAGTAGAATGTCATATACACCTAGGATGGCTTGAGGGGGAGTAAATCATGGGCTAATTTTTTATTTTGCTGACACTGTCAAGACACTGACAATAATTGCGGGCTATCTTTGGTCGCAAGACCGTCTTTGAACCTCTCTCACTGTCTGACACAGGACCACCGTTTAGGAGCCACGACCACAGAAATCACCATGATTGGTCATATTTAGTCTGGGACAGCCCAAAATCATACAATGTGTACTGAGGATAATGCAGGGCTGCCCAATCCTGTTGGAGATCTACCTAATACCTCGCTCAAACACAACTAAAGCAGCTACCATATTGCTCTGAATATAAGATGTTTTTTTCTTAGAAATACATCTGAAAAAAACATCTTTTAGAAAGATTTAAAAAAAAATTCCCTATGAGGTGGTCGTCTTATATTCGTAACAATACTGTAATTAAGATCTTCAGGAGCAGGATTGGGCACCCCTGGTAAAATGTGTGGAAATAAGCTTGTACCAGGTTATTAATAAATAACAATATCAAAACACTTCACGACATTACTTGTGTTTCAGCTCCCAAAAGAGATGGTTTTGAACTTCTATCAGAAGATGACATTACTCAACACAATGGACCGTATTCTTTACGAGTCTCAGAGGCAGGTGAGAGATGCGCTGGATTTTAGTGTCATAAAATGAAATTAAATTAAAGTTTATAATCCTTAAATTTGGTATGCATTTGTGTTCAAGGGCCGTATCTCGTTCTACATGACCAATTACGGTGAGGAGGGCACACATATTGGAAGCGCGGCAGCTCTTGACCCTACTGATTTGGTCTTCGGACAATACCGGGAAGCTGGTGAGAATGTTTACAAGCTGGAGAGACAGTAGTGTTTATTAACCCTTTCCCCTCCAATGTTTAAAAAAAAAAGTTGCCAGCCACCGCCAGGGTTTTTGACCATTTTCACCCAAATGTAATAGCCCATAGAATATTGTGTTTTACGAATATCTGAGCATGCAATATATCAAAAGAAAGAGCTGGCCCTTTTTAAAACAAAAAAAGCTTCATTCTAGCTTCATGCATAGTTTTTTTATCAACACTTGAATATGGGTAAATTTAATAAAAAAGCAACATTTTGAACAAAAAGCTGAGAAAATCATGTTTTTGTGAAAGACTGAATCCAGATCAGATTCAGAGCGATGATCAAACACAGATGGAGGAGATCGAGTCCATCAACACCCCTAATGCTTGCACAGTCCTGTAGCTCGTCCTGGGTCCACATCTCATTCAGTAACATTAGATAGTTTTGATTTATATGATGTTTAATGTTGACGATCACATTATTTTTCATATGCATCTGCTTACATGCGATCGCTTGCTTTACTCCGTCTTATGCTGGGTACACACCAAAAGATTTTTTACATCTTATAAGATTTTCAAAATGTGATAGACCACAAACATGAGGACAAATAATCCTTGATTTAACCGTTTTGCTCCTATAGTGTGTGGTGTGCCATGATGTGACAAAGACAGCACACACAAACAGATTTTCAACCAGAGTCCTGACTGTAAACACAGGAAATCACTCAAAATCTCACGAGACTGTTTTTTTTAAAGTAATTAAAATGTCCTGGTTTTCATTATTTTCCATTGGGCCATTAAATTGACCATTAAATCTTCACATGATTAGTAATATCACGACATTCACTTACACACTGTAAAAGCACAACAGCCAACGTCATCTTGGAATAAACACAAATTTAGTTTGCTTACACTTAGGGCTTTGATAATAATCTAATTTTATTTTCGCTTCCAATGATTATACAAAGAAGATATGAGGTAAAACTAATTAAAATCAAATTAAAAGAACTATAATCCGCGCAATAGACGCTGTTTCCAATGTGTGTGTGTGTGTGTGTGCGCGGAAATCAATGGGAGAATGATTAGAGCTACATTCGGTCTTAAAGGGCAGCATCTAATAAACCTGCCATTAATGTCAATCAAACAACAAAAGGAAAAGAGAAAATTACTCGCAGCTCTTGCATGAATAACAAGTTTTAATAAGCACTAATCTATCAACAGTGAAAACTATGCAATGTTATTTTACATTTCATTACTTTATTAGACTTCATAAGATTCTTTATTATTATAATTTTTTTTTGATTTTTAAAGATTCTTTGATTTATAAAAAGTTAAAAAGAACTGAATGTAATATTTAGCAATATAAGGCTATTGTTTTGTTCTGTATTTTTGATTAAGGAAATGCAGGCTTGATAAGCATAAGAGAATTCTTGCAAAAACACAAAATATTATCCAAACTTTATACACACACACACACACACACACACACAGGCCTACTACATATATTTGACGGCATATATGGAGACGGTGGGAACATGGTCTGTACACTTTATGCTGCCCCGACCGCGCTTCTGTATTCCCTCAGTGTGCTTTCTGATTGGATATTATTGCGTCTCACGTGAGTATCCGCGCGTTTGTCCTCGGGGTTCCCCCCACACATCAGGATTTCTGATCGTAAATATTCAACATGTTGAATATTTACGATTCGCGATCGACGGCTCCAACGCTCTTCTGAGTAGGTTCGGACACTCTTAACACACTTCACACCACAGGAAAATCTGATAAGATAATCTTTAGAACCATCAAGATAATCGGTACAGTGCTAAGATTGTCGGAAGGGGGGAAATCGGCCCAAAATAAGCCCGATTATCTTTTGGTGTGTACACAGCATTTCTCGCGTGTGTTTTGATCAGGAGATTCAGTACTCATTCAGAAGATGCGTAATAGCGCCCCCCTAGTGTATAACAGGGAAAACATGGAAACCCTGAAAATTCCATGTTTGGCCTGGAAGCGTTTTCTCACAAATAACAGAAAATTCTGTGTTTGGCGGGAAAGAGTTAATGAGTCTTGCACTTTATTATTATTATTAGTTACATAATCAGTTTACTTTTTTCAAGTAACGAGCAAAGCAATGCATTAAGTACTATAAGTGTCATGGAAAAATCTACTTTAATAATTATCATGGTGAGGCTGGAATTGAAAAACATAAGAAAAGGGTTTTTATGAGCTTTTATTCTTGCCAAGAAGGTCAATCCAGACATGCTGGCTGTGCAGTCAGAAAAGACAGAGATGCAAGTCCCACACTCGTTCTTTTATACTCATTTGAATGGGCGAGGGCTTCTTAGTCAATAACACAAAAACAATTCCTTAGTTAATGTTATCTGCAACTGTGACACCTTGAGTGAACCCACAAGGTTTCAAAGCAGCTTGTTCAAGGCTACAGACAACAAACACACACGTTTTCTGAGAACAGTGTTAAAGGTTATTTCTGTTTACTACAGAAAACTAGAATTCCTCTTATATTTAACAAACATTGCTTGATAGAATAAAAAACGCCTTGTATGGTTTGATATAGTCAGAATTTCCCATCACAAAGTATGTATGGACTGACAGCTCTCCTGTCCTCATGTTGAGAGAAATCAGGAGGAAGTGCAGAGGCGTTGTGTGTTAGCATGATTATTGTAGATCTACACTAAATGTGAACATGCATTGCTTGTCGTTAAAGTAGTGCATATTTACATAATTTTATACACAGTGAAAATTGCCTGTATTTGATGGGAATTAACAGAATCTAGATTGCGCAGTCGTGGTTGTCAATGAATATAATTTTGACTTTAATAAGATTTTCCCAATAAATAGTAGAGGTTGCACAGACTAGTCGACTTTAATGCTCTGCCATGACGCTTTAAGCTTGACGTCGACTATTCGCTGGCCTATAGAGGGCACAACAGGATAAGCCATTTCCTGACACGCACGCTCCGTTCCCAACGGTTAAAATAACAAATAGATTCATACTCTGAGAGCTCTCCACAAGGCATGTTTGATAATGCCATCTGGATGCTCAAAATTTATCAGGAGAAGGCATGTTTTAAGTGGCTTATTGTACACGTAATTTAATCAGCGTTTCCAGAATAATTCAGTAGCGCAGAAATGTATTGTTAACACTGTTCTGTTATTTATCACTAAAATAGCTTAGAAACTAAAAAGTTCATAGTACCTAAAACTCACAATATCACTATTAATAGAGAGACGCTGCCAAGTAGAATTAATTCACACGCAATCGCCCTCTCACTTAATAATGCATTCATATATATGTACAACCCCAAATTAGAAAAAGTTGGGACAGTATAGAAAACTCAAAAAAAAAAAAGAAGGGATTTCTAAATTTACTTTGACTTGTATTTCATTGCAGACAATATGAACAAAAAATATTTCATGTTTTGTCTGGTCAACTTCATGTCATTTGTAAATATGGATCCTTTTCTGTCATTAAGACCTGCAACACATTTAAAAAAATTGGGACAGTAAAGCATTTACCACTTTGTAATGTTGCCATTCCTTTTCACAACACTTTAAAGATGTTTAGGGACTGAAGACACCAAGTGATGAAGTGTTTCAGGTGTAATTTTGTCCCTTTCTTCCTGCAAACAAGTCTTAAGGTGGGCAAAAGTACGGGGTCTTCGTTGTCGCATTTTGTGCTTTAAAATGCACCACACATTCTCTATTGGAGACAGGTCGGGACTGCAGGCAGGCCAGTCAAGTACCCGTACACCCTTCCTCCACAGCCAGGACTTTGTAATGTGTGCAGAATGTGGTTTTGCGTTTGTCTTGTTGAAATATGCATGGACGTCCCTGGAAAAGATGTCTTCTTGAAGGCAGCATATTATGCTCCAAAATCTCTTTGTATTTTCAGCATTAATGGTGCCTTCACAGAAGTGCAAGTTACCTTTGCCAAGGGCACTGACACAACCCATACCATGACAGACCCTGGCTTTTGGACTTGTTGCTGGTAACAGTCTGGATGATCCTTTTCTTCTTTGGTCCGGAGCGCATGGCGTCCATTCCTCCCAAAAAATACCTGAAATACTGATTCATCTGACCACAGTACACGTTTCCACTGTGTGATGGTCCATCCCAGATGCCTCCGAGCCCAGAGAAGTCGACGGCGCTTCTGGACACTGTTAACATAGGGCTTCCTTTTGGCACAGTACAGTTTTAACTGGCATTTGTGGATGTAACTACGTATTGTGGTACTTGACAAAGGTTTGCCAAAGTAGTCCTGAGCCCATGTGGTGATATTGCTTATAGATGAATGACGATTCTTGATGCAGTGCCGCCTGAGGGATCGGAGATCACGGTTGTTCAGCTTAGGCTTGCGCCCTTGTCCTTTACGCACTGAAATTCCTCTAGATTCCTTGAATCTTTTAATTATGTTATGCACTGTTGAATGTGAGAAATCCAAATCTCTTCCTGTCTTTCTTTGAGGAACATTATTTTTAAACATTTCAATAATTTTCTCACGTATTTGTTGGCAAACTGGCGATCCTCTGCCCATCTTTGCTCCTAAAGGATTAAACCTTTCTTGGATGCTGCTTTTGTACCAAATCATAATTACAATCACCTGTTGACATCACCTGTTTCAAATCACATCATTATTTAACCATTTTACCTCATTACTAGCCCTAAATTGCTCCTGTCCCAACTTTTTTTTAAATGTGTTGCAGGTCTGAATGACAGGAAAGGATGCATATTTACAAATGACATGAAGTTGACCAGCAAAACAGGAAATATTTTTGTTCATATTGTCTGCAATGAAATACAAGTCAAAGTAAACTTAGAAATCACTTCTTTTTTTTTTTTTTGCATTTTCCATACTGTCCCAACTTTTTCTGATTTGGGGTTGTAATTTTGTACAGGTTTTTTATATGTCTGATTCAGAACAAGCAGAAATCTGTGAGAAATATAATGTCCAAAAGCTGTTATACAGGAGCAATAACCTTGTGGGCAGCGCCGTGTCCAATGCCATATCTTTCCTGTGCACAAAAACACCCGTGTTCGCGTCTCCGCTCGAAGTTCAGGCTTATTTGTTCATTAATGACGTCATCAGCGACTAGTTGACGTTGACTCGACTTTCATCACGTAAATGCAGACTTTAAAAAATCTGAAGTCATTCAACCCCTAATAAATAGGCAAGAAAAAACTGGTGTCCTACATGATTCCTGTTCTTTCCGACAGCAAAGCACTTTAATTCAATGATCTGGAAATTGGAAGTGGGAAGTAGGAACTTTCTGATAACACATGAAGTCAGCATAACCTCACTTTATTAACCAATGGCTTTGCTGAACTATGAGTGTTGAACTTTTTGGTTGGTCTTCAATCCAGAATGGCAGCACAGCTGGAAGGTTTGTTTGAGCTGCGCCCTCTACTGTACAGATTTGAATTTGCATTTCCTTCAGTCTGAGACTTATTCGATTCTCTTTTGGTTTAAAATGTTTTTTTACAACTTTTTTTGTTATTGAAAAACAAACAAACAAACAGACAAGCGAGTGCGAGAGAGCAGGTGAGAAAAAGTAACACAAATGTAAAAAGTTTCCATAAAAAGTAACATAATTAGTTATTTTTTTAGGGAGTGACTCAATATTGTAATGCATTACTTTTAAAAGTAACTTTCCCCAACAATGATGAGGTCTGATGGAGAAATATTGCAATTTATTTTAGTTTGCATGGATATTTGATTCATTTGAAATAACATAATACGTATGTATTATATTTCACACAATTGTACTATTTATTTAGTCATATTTGATTAAATATAAATGTATTTTTTCTGAATTTCCGTAGGTGTACTGATGTACAGAGGCTTCCCTCTGGATCTGTTTATGGCACAGTGCTATGCAAACGCTGATGACCTTGGCAAGGGCCGACAAATGCCAGTTCACTATGGCTGCAAAGACCTCAATTTTGTCACCATCTCCTCACCACTTGCCACTCAGATCCCCCAAGGTAAGAAGTGAGCAGAATATGAAGATTATTTATATACACTACCATTTGGAGTCTGATGTTAATGTTTTTGAAAGAAGTCTTATATCAGTGGTTCTCAACTGGTTCGGCTGTGAGACTCACATTTTGCAATGGTCATTAAGCCGTGACACAAATTTTTAGGAATTTGATCCAAGCTATTTTATTTCTCAGAAATGGTTAACACACACATGTACCATCTACCACTTTGCATGAGTCACATTCACATAAATTGTAAGAATATCACTAACAATGATGAATGTACAATATAAAGTAAGTCTATTAAATAGCACTCGCAAACTAGTTTTCTTTGAACTAACAATAAAGTTAGAAAGTTGGTTAGTAAGTATAGAAAACAATACTAACATGAACTGTTAATAAAACATTGATCCTGATAAATAGAATGAACATCATACCCGTGTGTGTGTGTGTGTGTGTGTGTGTGTGTGTGTGTGTGTGTGTGTGTGTGTGTGTGTGTGTGTGTGTGTGTGTGTGTGTGTATATATAAAATATATGTATGTATGTATGTATGTATGTATGTATGTATGTATGTATGTATGTGTATATATATATATATATATATATATATATATATATATATATATATATATATATATATATATATATTATACACACTGAAGTGATATACAGTGCACACTTCCACATTGTCCTGACAAGACAGGAAAGTTCATTTTTCTGAGGTGAGAGACTTTTTATTTTGTAACCAGTTATGAAAATAACGTTAGAATAATGACACTGACATTTAGCCTGACATCTTGTCTGACAGCAGATACTGAAACAAGTTTTTCTCAGGCACTCTTTACTTAAACTGCATCTGACAGAAGAAGAGGCAACTGTTTTTAAGAATGTCTTTCAAAATAAAAGTCTCGCATTAGAAACATATTTAACATTAAAGGGGTACTTCAGCGCTGGGAAGAAGAATCTGTATTTAAACTCGGTCATTAATGCAGTAGAAATGTGAAATTATTTTTGAATTTGGTGCCTTCTAGACTGAGAAAACACAGAAAATGCATTTTTGTCTCATGGGGATGAAAGACAACAATTCCCAGAATGCACTTCGCTGCCCTACGCTAGGCACGACATGGTTTACTTGCCCACCGCGTTCATTTTCAAAAAATCAGTTCAGTTAGAGACACTACAATTAAAAACTGAACGTGTCTGAGCCCGATTGAGTGTCACGGCCGTTACGGCACAAACGCAGCAGGAGTCAGATTACATGAGCTGAGCTGAGGTAATCACGGGATTCGCGTCTGCATTCACAGCACGTGATCAGTCTGGTGCATTTTTAGTTCATGTCTTTGGAAGCTTAACTGTCATAGGAATTCATTTTAAAAGTTGAAACATTCACTTTGCTCTCCACCGCTCCGTTTACATGAATCTCCGCAGCTCCCCGAGCCGAGTGCTGTGAGTGCGATGTTGAAAACGTGCGGAAACAGCGCGCCTCCTGCTGGCTGTAGTCTTTAGCCTCTGGCCAAAAACTCATTTTTTTCCAGAAATAAAATACATCATTCTCTCGTCTCAGGGTCATATGAGGGGGGAAAGGACGATAATTTGAATATACTCCCGGGTTTCTACTGATACAAAGCTTAATGCTAATCGCTGAATTAACCCATTAAGTTTGTTGTTGTTTCTTTGACCATGCACTCCACCAACCACTCAAAACCATCTTGAGAAATCCAGTAATGTTGTGAAATATGATTACTTTTTTATTAATATACAATAGTTAATATATAATTTCAGCAGCCATTACTCATTGTCATTTTTGCTCAATTTAATGCATCTTTGCTAAATAAAAGCATTAATTTCTTTCAACAAAAAAATCTTCATGGCCTTTGGGTAGCACTTTAGTATGAGGAACACATTCACCATTAACTATGACTTTTGCCTCAATAAACTCCTAATTACTGCCTATTAACTTTAGTAAGGTAGTTATTAAGTTTAGGTATTGGGTTTGACTAAGGATGTAGAATATGGTCATGTTGAATAAGGTATTAATATGTGCTTTTAATAAGTAATTTTTGTCTACTTCAACTTCTTGGAAAGATACTTTTGCAGTGGTTCATCAGCAGAACTATCAAAAAACGCATTAAATAACAGTACAACCCACTGAAGAGGTGTAAGTCTATCCCTCACAGCCTCACTTTCATTCTCATTAAAAAACAAAGATGGTGCCGCTATGAATAAGGCCTATAGGGAAAATTGAACCCTTAAATGTAGTGTCACTGAACTTTGATCTGTTTCCCCTCTTGTAGCGGCCGGGGCGGCGTACGCAGTGAAGCGGGAGAACGCAAACCGTGTGGTGATCTGTTACTTCGGAGAGGGGGCGGCCAGTGAGGGAGATGCACATGCTGGATTTAATTTCTCCGCCACCCTCGAATGTCCTCTCATATTCTTCTGCCGCAATAACGGTTATGCTATCTCCACGCCAACCAATGAGCAGTACAGAGGCGACGGTATTGGTAAGTAAGTCTGTCCGGCTCAGACTCCCATGTGAATCTCTGCATTTCATTTGTCTTATTATTATTTTTTTCTCTATTTTTTGTCCAAAGCTGCGCGAGGTCCAGGGTATGGACTGATGTCGATCCGTGTAGATGGAAATGATGTTTTTGCGGTGTACAATGCCACGAAGGAGGCGCGACGCAGAGCGGTGGCTGAAAACCAGCCCTTCCTCATTGAAGCCATGACCTACAGGTACAGTTTATCTACGCAAATCGGCTGAAATCAGGAAGTCGAATTTCCACAGTGTTATGTTACCTATAAACAGCCTATGTGGCACAGTGTGGACCTGGAGGAGACCACAACGGTGCCATTTGGAGTTGGGTCTATTTTTACTGTATGTAGAGTGGCAAACTCAGCAGAAAACAGAGGTGCACTGTAAACCTATTTGTCATTACAATATTTTGCAATGTAGGCTTTTATGAAGCAGCATAAAATATGTAGGAGAGAACTAGCCTATTGCTTAGGGGTGGGGGGGTGGTGGACGTGTTTAATGTAGATTTCTTACAAAGACACACAAACAGCTTATATTGTTATAGTGGTCATGTTCTTGCTAGGGCGATTGTTTTGTATACTGTAAGAGCACAAGTCAAGTGTGACATGAGAGGCAGATCTCAGGGTGAGCGGCCTGTTATCAAGGATTTTCCTGCATTGAAAATATGTTGGTGGCTGCCAAAGATTTGATCATTAAAGGGTACATTTCACGCACAGTTTCTCATGTTAATCTTGAGTACCTGTAGAGTAGTATTGCATCCTTCATATCTCCAAAGAGTCTTTAGTTTTTTTATAAAATACAGATACACTGTACCGATTCTCTCAGAAAACAGCCGAGCTTGTGTAGGCGTGCAGTGGGCGGAGCTGAAGAGACACACACACACACAAATACATTATGGCATGATAACTTTCGATTCCCTATACGTTCGTGTTGTTCACATCATATGCACTTATGCACCGATTGCCAACAAAACACAGACATGTGATGCAGTTTCACACACCGCCTGAGGTTTACACTCATGACCGGGACAAACACACACACTTGCAGAACTCTGATAAACAAACTGCATCCACAGTTTCCTTAACGCTGGGTTATTTGGGAAGCTGTACAAGGTTATCGGTAACACTTTACAATAAGGTTCATTAGTTAAGATTAGTTAACTACATTAGTTAACATGAACTAATAATGAACTGCACTTATAAAGCATTTATTTATCTTTGTTAATGTTTATTTCAACATTTACTAATGCACTATTAAAATCTGGTTAACATTAGTTAATGCACTGTGAACTAACATGAACAAACCATCTGTACTTTTATTAACTAACGTTAACAAAGATGAACTAAAGCTGAACAGAGGTGTTGTTCATGGTTAGTTTATGTTAACTAAAGCATTAACTAATGTTAACTAATACAACTTTATTGTAAAGTGTTACCAGGTTATCTTTCCCTCAGCCAGAAACACACTTCTTTAGTGGCGTTGTTGATTTCATGGTCTAAAAACACAATGCCAGCGCTGCCGACGGCTCCTGTAACCTGAACGAAGCTCATTGATGGGCGTGCCATGTTCTGCACACTCGTGAATCCTTTCAGTGTAATAAACTATAAACACAATGCCAATAAGAGATTCACGGCACCGCTTACACAGCTTCATTGATTATAACAGGAGTTTTCATGCAGTTTTGTAATTGACAGCTTCAGTGATTATAATGGCTGTGATCTTTGCTTGCTTTTTGTATATAACATATTTTTCATGCTGCTAACTACACATGCAAAGTTTCTGGAGTGACAACCATATTTAAATGCGTGATTGAATCCGATTGACAGTGATGATAACCATACCAATGGATGGAACAAAACAATCTGATACTTGATGATCTGTGCATTGAAGGTATAGTTCATCCAAAAATGAAAATGTTGTAATCACTTACTCCTCCTCATGTTGTTCCAAACCTGCCTGGTGACCAGCGTTCTTTAAAATATCTTTGTTTGTGTTCAGCAGAAGAAAGAAACTCATGCAGGTTTGGGACACGAGGGAGGGGTGAACTATCCCTTTAAGTCTTGGTGTAAATGGAAAAAGATAGACCTGCTACTTTAAGAGTCATGTGTTCCTGTGTTTTTCTTTTTACAGTACTACTGACCTTTCAAATCAGTCACAAATCAGTGACTTTTTACAAATAAATGTACAGATTTTTAAGTGTAATATAGTTCTAAGCACTTTTTTTAATGCCCTGTCCTCACCTTTATTTATAAATGTATAACATTTTGAAGCAGCTTCACAGTGATAACAGGAGAATCATGCATTTCAGCTGTTGTTCAGCTGATGTCTTCCATGTAGAAAAAAACATCATGGCCATATTCCAGGATGACAATGTCAAGATTCATTAGGCTCAAATACAAGATCTTGACCGAAAATTTATGAAGGTGAAATATTGTAAAATTAGCCCATGATTTGCTCACCCTCAAGTCATCCTTGGTGTTTATGACTTTCTTCTGTTAGGTGAATACAATTAGAGTTAAATGAATAAATGTCCTGGCTCTTCCAAGCTTTATAATGAGAGTGAATGGCTGCCCAAAATTTGAAGCCCAAAAAAGTGCATCCATCCATTATAAAAGTGCTCCACACAGCTCCAGAAGGTTCATAAAGGCCGTCTGAAGTTAATCAATGGGTTTGAGTAAGAAAAATATCCATATTTAACACGTTATAAAGTAAAATATCTAGCTTCCATCAGACTGCCTTCCTTAGGGGATAATTAAAAATTTTGGCTAAATGATCCCTTTAAGGTCTAGAGGTGCCAATTCATGTGTAAAAAATGATTCTTCATGCTCCCTCTAGGCCTACTATGATAGTTGGTGTTACCGCCGTTCAGCTGTAACACCGGTTACATCACTTGCCCACCGTGACACTGCCCCACCATCATTTAGATTTTTTTTTTTTATAGTAATAAAATAATTTAGTTCAGTTAGAGAACAGCCACTACAATTAAAAACTGAACGTGTCTGCTCAATACAGTGTGAGCTGAATGAGAGTCACAGCACAGACCAGCAGCAGGAGTCAGATCTCATTTATCACGAGAGTGAAGAGCTGACAGACAAGATGATCACGAAAGATTTGGTTTCAAAGCGAAATGTAAAAGCGCACATTGCCGCCCAAATTGGCGCTAATTCTAAACCGAAAGTAAAATGCACATGGCCATTCATAACGGTGTGTGTCCCCTTTTTATTCACAGTTTATTCAAATGGAAGCTCAACTTCCAAAGGGATTAAATTGAAAACACTTGCTTTGCTCCACATCATTAAGAATGCCTGTGTGGCTGCGCACATTTTACTTAGCAAATGAACGATTTAAAAGCAAGGTGCAAAAGAGGGAAAACTCCAACGGTGATCCCGGTATTAATGGTGTTGGCACACGTCGATTAACCGTTGGGGAAATTTTCCTCACTGTCTCATCCCTAGCTCCCTCCCAAGCATTCTCTCACAGATTGAGCCTGATGAATCTTGACATTGTCATCCTGGAAGATGGCCATGATGTGTCTTCCTACATGGTTGTTTAAGAGATGAAAAGCTACACACTCCATCAATTAGGATTAGAAGAACTGTCACCAAACATTTAACATGATAGAAACATAATCACTGCAATAATTGTTGACTCTTATGGCGCTTTTCCACTGTGTGGTACGACTTTACTTTGGCTCGGTTTGCTTTTCCACTGCAGTGACGTACCGCTTTAAAGTGGGGGGGATTATAGACTGATTGTTTTTGGTTGCACCATATTTGCTTAAATCCAAACACCACCTCTTTTTTGGGTTAGGCAGTGTATTACATAAGCATTTTAAGCTGTGGTTTCTGCACATTATGTTTTGGTAATGTATCCTAGTGTTGTGAAATGAGCGCTTACCTCTTCCCCTGCAGGATCGGTCATCACAGCACCAGTGACGACAGTTCTGCCTACCGCTCGGTCGACGAGGTGAACTACTGGGACAAGCAGGACCACCCCATCTCTCGCCTACGACACTACATGACCGCCCGAGACTGGTGGGGCGAGGACGAGGAGCGGGCCTGGAGGAAGCAGTCCCGCAAACTCGTCATGGAGGCCTTCGAAAAAGCAGAGAGACGTCTGAAACCCCACCCAGACCTGCTGTTCACTGACGTCTACGATGAGATGACTCCTAATATAGCCAAGCAGAAAGACGCCATGTGGCGGCACATCCAGCAGTATAAAGAGCATTACCCCCTTGATGTCTATGAGAAATAGCCCATTGGCCATGGACACAACTGCAGAAAGTCTCGCACGTGTCAGATTGTTTGAATTCTCTTTTTTCTTCATTTTCATGTTGCATTAGAAAGTATAAATACTGAAAGATGTATTGTTATTCTCCATATGTGCCACTAGAGGCCTCCGTTCTGTCATTTTGTGCCTTGGAAAATGGTGTAAAAGGAGGAGTGGAAATCGGTTGAAGATCTTCTACACTGGCCTAATGTAGCAAATACTGCTCTAATACAGTATCAATCCAGTCACTATGGTTTCTTCATGAAAATCATGAGTAATTCCTGTGATATAACATCACATTCTTCATTCAGTATCTTAGACTATGTCTTTCATTTCTCATTTCTCCACAAACAACACTAATGCTCACTGAAGGTGATGTGATTGTGACACATGCTTTTGACATGTTTATTTGTTTGTGTGTGTGTGTGTGTGTGTGTGTGTGTAGACTTTCCACTCCAAACTGAGCCTTTAATAATTGCAACGTGTTACTGGTTTGTGTGCTGTTAATTTCCACCCCCACAGATGATGTTAATAATAACTTCCTGTTTAACTGTGATTGTTAATGAACTGAGAAAACTTCACGCAACTGTTACATGACATAATGTGTTTGAGATTTATTCTGATTAGCTTTAGGGGATTGTAAATTGTATTTTAAACAATAAAAATGCTCATAAAATGTAATGGTTTATATGAAGTGCTTGCTGTATATAGCCTTGTTGTATAGCCTTCATTTTATAGAGACCATAGTGGGTTTTAAATATATAATAACTAGTGGTGACTGAAGCGTTATGCAGACTAATAATGTTCAGTGTTGTGGAGACTTTAATTATGGATGAGGGCTGAGTGAACCACTAACTTTACTGCAGAGGAAGGCAAAGTAAACTGGAAAGCACTTTTTTATATACAGACCCAGTCAAAAGTTTGGAAATATTTTTTATATATTTATATGTTTTTGAAAGAAGTCTCTTATGCACATTAAGCCTGCACTTATTTGATCAAAAATTTGACCACACGGGCCAGCCTTCCCTCCACACGTGCATCAATGAGCCTGGGCCGCCCATGACCCTGTGGCCGGTTCTCCACTGTTTCTTCCTTGGAGCACTTTTGAAAGATCCTGACCACTGCAGACCGGGAACACCCCACAAGAGCTGCAGTTTTGGAGATGCTCTGACCCAGTCGTCTGGCCATCACAATTTGGCCCTGGTCAAACTCACTCACATTTTTCCTGCTTCTAACACATCAACTTTGAGGACAAAATCTTCACTTGCTTCCTAATAAACTTACCCTCTAACTGGTGCCGTGATGAAGAGATAATCAGTGTTAAGTCAGGTCCACTTAAGTCAAAAGTTTTAGTCAACTTTTTATTGGCATATTTTGCTAAATGTACATTTGGTGATATGGCTGTGTTCTAAATTCCCAGTCCTTATCATGAGCTCCATGAAAAGCCAAGAGAGGGAACAGCAGCTTCTGGGAACAACCCCCATTAAGAACAGAGCATGCATCAATGACAACAGAATGACGTTGATTAAGTTAAACAGTTTAAGGAGGAGCTGGGGAGGAGGTGGGTTGTAAAGCAGCGTGAAGTGGAAGCAGCCAAGCTAGCAGACTGAGATGAATGCTACGCTTAAGTAAGGAGCCCTGTTTGAGAGTTTCCAATTGATATGGGCGGAGTTGGAATTTTTCCAATCAGCTGATAGCGGAGCTATGCCCGAACGTGGTTTATTAACTTCACCTGTCAGTGGTCATAATGTCATGCCTGATATAAAAACAAATATAACTGGGACATGTTTTGTGAGATTCTCACTGGTGCTACAAAAATAAAATCTTGCTTTTAACACAGTGATGTGCATCATTACAGTTTTTTTTTCCTGTGTCTTATCTTAATACAATATTGTACCTTTTTACCTTGGACAGAGAGAAAATCATATCCGGAATCATTATGTTACCGAATCTTATTCTGGTGAGCTGAAGCTGTTTGTATGTTACATTCAGCATGATATTAAGCTCTCGAAACCAATTACACTCACAGAAAGGTCAAGACTGCCAGAGTCCATTTTTATGCAATTTGCTCATTGTGGTTCTAGTGAGCTCCCTCCATTTATCACTCCAGTAATCACTGACCTTTTGGGCATCGGATACATTTCTTCCTCTTCTATTATTTAAGCAAGCCCCCCCTTATATAAAAGATAACAAATATCATCTCTGCTTCCTGTAAATGCTTGTAAATGGAGCTTAATCAGGCATCAGATCTTCCAGAACTATCACCACCAAATGAAATATATATGCAGTATTTATATTTTAGATCAACAGTATTCCTGGCGTTCTTAAAATGGCTGTTGTTGTTAAATCCCTGTTTTGAGGACTTTTTTTGGCTCAGTTTGCAGTTTACAGTAACAGTTCTCTGAGGTGGCTAGGCAAATTGTCAGAGAGAAATCGGGTATTTTATGGGCCTTTTATAAAACCAACAGATGCATTATATTCCTTTATTTGTTCTAAAAGAGGTGTTCAGCTGTCTTTGTCGAAGTAAATCCATTTGAACAACAGGATGTTTGTGCAATGTTGCGTTGATTGAAATATGACAGTCAGAATCTGGAATGCAGATTAAATGTTGTCAAAGAACATAAAACAATATTCAAATCAGTATGTGCCATAGCAATGCGTCTGATTAGCATAAATGATGAGTACAAACAGGAACATTATAGCAGATTTGATGAAATCTGTCACAACAACAGCTTGAGTCTTGACTGTTCGAGACTGTCGGCTGCCTGGTGTTTTATGATGCAACAGATCTGGTGGATATTTTCCTGGGCCGTTGGTTTTTCTGTGGTTGTTGGCTCTTTCAAAAGCACTGATTTTCTTCTAGATAATAATAACACACTCTTCACTCTCATGTTCCCTCACTTACATTGATTGCTATTCCCTTGGGTCTGTTCCACACACAATATATACACAGACAATTCACACATTTAAAGGATTGCTGTAATCAACATTTTATAATATAATAATGATTGTAGCGTTTTAAAACAGTTCCATTCTCGAGGGACCAGTGCAACAGCTTTTGATTCTTATTAAGTCACTCTCTCTTTATCTGTCTATAAAGCCTTTAAAAAAATCAGTTTTCATCTATTTCAGGGTCATATCTCGCACATAGAGTCGACATTTTGAGGCAATCATAACTCTTAGGCCCGGTTTCACTGAGAGAGGCTTAGATTAGGCATTAGTTAAATGAGAACATTTAAAGGGTTAGTTCACCCAAAAATTAAAATTACCCCATGATTTCCTCACCATTAAGCCATCCTTGGTGTATGTGACTTTCTTCTTTCAGCTAAAACACAATCAGTATATATATATATATGGATATTTTTCTTACACAAATGCATGGCTTCACTTCAGAAGGCCTTCATTAAAGCAACACTCAATGCAATGCTCAAAATTTACTACATTTGTATAATGAGCAAGTACATCTTGAATCTACTTTCCAAACTGTGATTTTATCTTATCCTGGATCACTACAGAACACATATTAAGTGTTTATATTGGGACTATTTTAGTCCGGTTCGGGTCGCACCGCTGCGGAGGAACACAGTACCTGCGTGACTCGCCATAGACATAAACAGCTCCGGCTGCAATGTTCTTCCACCAGACGCTTGCAGTTCTGTTTATTAACCACTAGAGTGCCAAAAGTTACTTAGTCTTGCTTTAACATTCTGGAGCCGTATGGATTACTTTTATGATGATGGATGCACTTTTTTGGGCTTCCAAATCTCAGTTACTCCCTTTATAAAGCTGGGAAGAGCCAGGATATCTTTTTATATAACTCTGATTGTATTCGTCTGAAAGAAGAATGTCATATACACCTAGGATGGCTTGAGGGTGAGTGAATCATGGGGTAAGCTTCATTTTTAGGTGAACTATCCCTTTAAATAGCTTTTTAAAATGTGCCTTAGAAAAAAAACATTACTGTGCATCTTGAGACAAAACAATGGCACTGATATATTTTAAGATATGTTGTTTTCAAGTTAAAACAGCTCAAACATGCATTTTAGTCTGAGACTAGGCCTGAAACCGGACAATAGTAACAGCTTGTTTTAATTAAATGGATACTTCACGGCTGGCAACATGAGCTTTCAGTAAAACTTGGCTGACGCAGTAGAAAGGTGAATTTAAATTGGTGCTACCTGACTAGAGAAAACTGATAAAAAAGGCTGTTGTCTTTCCTTTTGCCAAATAGGTATGAAAACTTCAACACCCATAATGCACTGGGGCATGTTGCCGTCCAAGGCCACACATAGCACCAGTCTGCTATGGATACGCTTACCAGAGTCAAATACCGCCTTTCTTTTGTAGGAAATACTTCTTAGCAAACTCACAATGGTCTCGACTTGTATCGTTCCCGGTTGCAAGAATTCAAAGAGTGAACGTTTAGCGGGAGTGAGTTACTGTCAGTTTACAGTGAAGGATCCAGAGCGCTGTAGTGAAAATATGGAGACGCAATGTCGCGTACTGGTAAGAAAGTTGCCATTTGTACCATAATGCTGTTTATGGAGTAGTTTTTTATTTGCTTTGGTACTATTTTCACAAGTAAGGTACATTTTCAAAGCTTTAAGTAGACAAATCCAAACTGATCACACTTGTATCACGGCTAGTCCTTCTTTCAAAGCCTGATGTAATGCTTTCATTCAATTGCACATATTTTCAGTCCACATAATCATTGTTTCAAACACAATATTACTGTAATATGCAATGAGAACATTTGGGTTAATCATAGAAACACAACAGTACCGTCTTCTTTCAGTTTAGTACTTTTAACAATCAGTTCATTCAACAGCAAACATTATAAGATACATGTTTCTAATCGCCCTCGTTGCTGCATTAATTATTGTAAAACAGACTACAGTTGCCAAATTAGAAAACACAATTACATTACTAACTTATGGAACTGAATCAATAATGTTATATATCTAATGTGTTCTTATAAGGTGTGATGAAGGATGACACAGCCATGAGGATCTGATGCCATCTGTCTCCCAATCTGATGTACTGTACAGTCTGATGTGTTGTAATGACTGTTTCCTCTCCCTTGTACTTTATTCAGCTCTGTTCACAAATAGCACATTTCTCTCTCTCTCTCTCTCTCTCTCTCTCTCTCACACACACTCTCACACACACTCTCACACACACACACACACACACACACACACACACACACACACACACACACACACACACACACACACACACACACACACACACTGCCCCTGCCCCTAAAACTACCCATCACAGGAGACTGCACAGTTTACTTTCTGTGAAAAAACCTCATCCTGTGTGATTTAGAAGCATTTTGAAAAGTGAGGACATGGGGAACGTCCTCATATTTCACCCTCTTTTGTAATACCCATGTCATTATACACATTTGTGTCCTGATATTTCACAAAACATGCCCATACACACACACACACACACACACACACACACACACACACACACACACACACACACACACACACACACACACACACACACAATCGTACACAAACTTTGTACATGGCGGTTGTCATCTAAGATAACTCACTTGTGTAAAAATTCATTACATTTGGTGACCGATATTGGAAATTGCAAACAAGTACAATATAAACTATCTATAGAATCAATATCTATAGAACTCTATAGGTGCTCCAAATGATTCATTGATTAACCATTAAGATCTGTCGGATTAATAATAGACAAATGTATTGAACTGAATGAGAAGAGATATGCAGATCTTTATGAAAGGCAGTTTCTGTGAATAAAACATTTATAGATGAAACACTTATTTTGTGTAGTGAAAAAGTTTGTGATTTTGTGTGTTGTACTGAAACAATTGAAAATATGCTGAAATGTTTGAAAAAATTGCTCTTTTGATAATCTGTTGTGATATTAGTACTAAGAGTTTTGAAAATCAGGGTTCCCACACCTTGGTTAACTTCAAATTCAAAGACTTTCCAGGTCCAATACCCACAAAATCAAGGACTTAATGTGGGGACACGTTTCAAGTGAGAGCAAGGTTACATCGTGTTACCCTGTGAGATTCATTGTTTCAGTTTTCAAGTGTCAAACACAACTATGCATTCATTTTTTTTTTGCATTTATTTTCGGCCATATGACGGAGATCTGATATTATATTTGTTGTATTTCTGTTTTGCATAAAACTGAAGAATATTCGGTACAACCTACTGTAGGTTACTCTAAAATGATCAGATATTAACTTTTGCATGGATCTTATTGAAAAGAGCTTAGGCTCATGCATCCAAAAGTTAAGATATATGAATATGCTTTTAAGTTTTTCTTGCCTCATGGATTTACATTATCTTAACAAGCAAAGCAATTCAACATTACATTAAATAAAATATTTGGGCAACATATTATAACAAATGTTTATTGAACACAATATATACAGTTAATGACTGAAAATGTTTGAGTTTGGTGTAAGCACTGAAAACATTGAGGTACCATTGTAGTAGTTTGCGCGCGTGCGCACAAAGGCTGCGTTCCACTCCACTTTTAGACACGCACTTGTGAACTTTCCTAAGCACGTCCCCTTGGAGGAATCCCTGCCGCCATTTTGAAGTGCGTTCCACTTCGTGATGTTTATGGCCCTGACCCAAATGTCACCCTAAGCCATGTACGGGCTCGGCAGAAGTGCGAAATTACGTCATGAAAGTGCGGACTCAGAGGAAGACCGTGAGGGTTTAGGGTGCCATTTGGGACTGGGCCTAAGTGGAATACAGCCGAAGTACGGCGGGGAAACTCTTAATGTAACATGTGACGTAACTAACATACATCAAGCAAGCTAGTATGCATAGGCTACGAAGTGTTGGCGAAATAACACATTAGCAGACCGGAGGGAATAATATTTTTCCAGAAAACTTCTTGCACAAAATAAATTCAAGCTTTTTCAAGGGCCGGTATCCATGTATTCTTATTTTCACAAACTTTCCAGGGCCTCGACTTTTTTCTCCTTCAGATTCACAAACTTTCAAGGATTTCAAGGACCCGTGGGAACTCTGTAAAATTTACTAACTTACTTGTGAAAATGGCACCAAAGTGAAAAAACAAACTGTAAACCAAAATAAATAAAATATGATGAAATATACATTCAATAACTCCAAACACATGGTCCTTTTTTCCTAACACATTTATTATTTTCTGACAGTTTTATTCTCTTTCGTTCTGAGATGATCTGTGGAACAAAAAGAAGAAGAACATTTACAAGAGCAACATGCAGAAATGTTTCATCTTGCAACTTGCAAGTAAGAGAGAAGATGAAGGTGGATGTTTTCGGGCAAATTCCAGCAAAAGCACTTAGTGGGAAATGTGGAAAATCTGATCACTTGTACAAAACATAAATGACCAAATGATTATACACCTGTGCTAATGTGGATTGGAATCAGATCTGGAAATCAGGAGAGATGTCCTTGATAACAGGAGGCTTGTGCTGCAGGTCATGACCTACGAGGGTTTTTAATGAGCCGTGTTTCGTTAGTCCATCACTCAAGACCCAGTTCAGCAGCAGGATGAGAAAACACGGGACTCGTGCCGTTTGTGTTTCATGGGATAAGAAAGAAACGGATGCTTTATATTTGAGCGGAATTTCAGTTCGGCTTCAAAAAAGACTGCAATGTAAATAAATACATAAATATATCAATATAGAATAAATACATAAACCTTGTACAACAGTTGTTTTTCTTCAATACATTAAGTGGGGATTTTGTGGCAGAATCTGACAAAACAGATGTAGCTGTGGAAAAGAAACAGGCATTTTTTTGATGAATGAATTCACGTTATCTTCATATTTTGCTTTGCCCCAGCTAACGTGTTCTTCTAAAGCAAACTATTCATTTTAGCAGGTGACACAGTAATTGTCTTGCATTGTTAGCATCCATGCACTCGTGTGTTCTGGAGGTGAATGCAGAAAGAAAGGGTTGATGTGGTTTTTCAGGGCATGAAAACAAACCTGGCAGAGAAGCTGACCCTTGTGACCACAGACTAATGAAATGCTGGAAACACAGGTCTGAATCAAATTAAAGCAATTGCAAGTGTGTTCAGAAAGAGTCAAAATACTAGTACGAGGTCCACCTTTTTCTACGGTTTTCATCTTTTAATGGACTGAGCCTGCTAATTGCATAATAAAAGAAGATGCAAGATGGAAAAAAAAAGCCTTTCAGTTTAATGGCGGTCCCCTGTCCTTCATTAGTGTGTGTGTGTGTGTGTGTGTATTGTCTGTCCGCTCTGAAGGCCTCCGTGAGCTCAAGAGGCTTTTGAATCGCAGTAGAGATGTGGTACTTTGTTAGCCGTAGATAAGAGCGCAGAGTTGTGTGTCATTATGTGTGTGTGCTCAGTCAAGTCTCTGATTCGCACAAACTTCAGAAATTACAAAGAAACGAGGAGTCGCTTTTCCTGAAACGTCCTAGAGCAATAATCCATCACATCCCACAAGGAGGAGGTTGTTTGAATTGTTTTCCCCCCTGTTAAACATGCTATTCACCCTTCACAACTGATTGATGAGATAATTATGGGTTGTTAAAGTGACAAGAATTACTAACTCATTCAAATCTTTGAAGCAACATTGAAATGGCATTGATAAAGTACTAGAGGAACATTCTTCAAATAAGGTCAGACATATGAAGTATTTGTGCTTGACCATGTTTTTTTAAACACTGTTTATGTATAGCTACAAGTAATGCAGCAGAACTCGACATTACCCGTAAATGTGTTTTCCAGATGAAACATGAATCAACTGGAGAGCTTGTTTACTTTTTGTGCTCAGGGTTATGAAGTATATTTGTTCATGCCATAAGTGTTTAGTGTGTTTATTATAGCTTATGCTGAGGGCTGCTGCTTTTAAAACTTTAACCAATGTTATGAGCCAGTCTAAAGCCCAAAGTATACTTCAGTTTTGATGCGGAAGCTTAAATTCGGCGTGAAACGGAAGTCTTTTCTTCTCTATTGTGATGTATATCCGAGTGAAACGGCTTCTCGAACGAGGAAAATTGTAGGGCGGGAACCGCTTCATGCAATACAAAGTCAATGGCGAGCGTTAGATTGTTTCCGACGGTGTGGGCGTGGCCTAAATGCTCCGTCTCTATTAGGAATTGATTGGATGGCTGTGGTTTGCTATTGGTGTGATGTCATGTGAGTGACAGGTTGCCCCGCCCTCAGAGAGGAGATGTCGTCAAGACGGAAGGGAAGCCATTTTGATTAAAGATTATGAGGGCACTGATAAATCATTTACAGGGTTAATGCAGGTAAACGGAACACCCTTTTAAGACCAATTAAATAAAGTTTAAGAAACATATTGAAGGGGGCATGATAAGTCAATATGTTCTCTAAATGTAAATGACACTACAAAGT
Organism: Gobiocypris rarus; assembly: GCA_023029165.1. NCBI lineage: Eukaryota > Metazoa > Chordata > Actinopteri > Cypriniformes > Gobionidae > Gobiocypris > Gobiocypris rarus. The sequence continues at coordinate 4,534,446 of CM040918.1, forward strand.
TAGAAAATACAATTTCCAACAGATCTCCATAATTGTTCAATTAGTTTGACAAAAAATAGCTTAAAGTTTGAGATGAGAAATGTTGTGAAAGTGATTTTATGATTAAAACAAGAACAAATATCTGCCAATGGGTTCAGAAAAATCAGCTCAATTCAAAGTAATTCACAGATATTTGTTCTCGTTTTAAGTATAAACTCATTTTGTTCAGTTTCTCAGAAAACTAGACTTAATTTCTTCATTTTGCATGTCAAGTAAATGTATCTTGATCTAAGGATGTTTTAAATTTGTTCTGGAAAACAAAAATCCTGAGGAACAATTTTTTTTTGCAGTGCATGCAATTAAATTTAGGGCCCTATGAAATTTTTTTTTTAGTTTGAGAGTTTATACTGTCATTGACTTGACTGTCATTGAAATTAAATTTGACTGACTTTCGTTCATCTTCGGAACACAAATTAAGATATTTTTTTAATGAAATTGGAAAAGATTTCTGTCCCTCCATTGACAGTCTAAGCAACTTCCGTTTTGAAGTTCATAAAGAGATCATAAAACAAATCCATACGAATCGAGTGATTTATTCAAAATGTTCTGAAGAGACCCGATCGCTTTACATGATGAACCAAAGTCTTATGGGTTTGGAACGACATTAGGGTGAGTAAATGATGACAGAATTGTCATTTTTGGGTGAACTATCCCAACAAGTGAACTATCCCAACAAGTGTTCTGACCTACTTTTGATTTATTCCTCCAAATCCTGTGCATTATACAGTAATTTCAATTTTTATGCATGGATTCTGCAATTTGAAGAAATGATTGGGCCCTAATTTAATGCCATGATATTGAACATAAGACTTTCTGCTCCAATTTAAGACATTTTTAAGGCCTTAAATTGTGGAAGGTCAAATTAAGACAGTTATAACTTTTTAAAGACCCGCAAAAACCCTGTCATTTATAATAAACACTACGATATTCCATAAAAAACCAAGAATGCTCAGTTTTGATTTCATGGTGACTTTTGGTACACATGTCCTAGCATATGCATGAAAAACGAAGTATACTTTGGGCTTAAAGTGAGACACACTACACTTCGTTAAATTACATTTGTATCAAGTGTGACCCCATAGAAGATTGATAAACCACAGCACGTGGAGTAATTTGAACCTTTTTTTGATGTATTGTTGAAATATAAAACAAAGACGCGCATGTCATATTGCAACCATTGCAGTGTTGAATAAAAATTTTGCATCTTCAAAGTCACGACTAGCCGACTTTTCACAGTCTATGACTGTCGCACGTGACCCATTAGTGGCAGTGAACTGAATTTGAAGCTACCGCGTTTCTGCTCGTCTCTAAGGAGCGCCACAGCCCGAGCTTTCACCCTCCGATTATTGACCATGCTGTGGTTAATAAATACCTTAGAACATGCAGCAAAAATAACTACTTTTGGAGAATAGAAACAACATAAATGATGCTTATTTATTCATAACTTCCGTGCTGAAGCAGTAGGTGTTTGGGATAAAGTTAGACAAATTATTGATAGTTTTCCTTTGCGCTCTGACTAAATCAAATCCGGTCTCATGCTGGTATGTTGTACAATTTGAGAAACTGTTGTGAGAAATCAGGTCTCCATCAGCTATCTGTTAAAGGACAATTTAATCAATTTTTAGCTCTGTATTGTTACAAGTATATGAACAATGTTTACTCTTTCTCCATGTTACCTGCACCCAGATATCCCCGTTTATTTGTCGCCAAAAGTCTGCAAAATGCATCATCTGGCTGTTAAAAGTCCATATCCTACCAACACTGGAACAACACAAAGCTGATTAAATATTGAAAAAAACATCACTTAAATCAACACTTAAATATATGCATAGTTTTGCAAATTCATAAGTCGCCACCATTGCTGAGTATTTTCTCCTTAAAACTGCAGCGGACTAAAGACAGTCTCAAAAACACAGTTTGAAATTGCCTGTGTTTCTTACGTCACAAACGGCCTTATAACCAATCATTTCAACGTGTGGGCGGGCTTTGGCGTATCATTAAAGGGATTGTTTACTCACAAATGAAAATTATCCCATGAATTACTATGACATTCTTCTTTCAGACGAGTTATATTAAAAAATATCCCGGCTCTTCCAAGCTTTATAATGGCAGTGACGATTTGAAGACCAAAAAAGTGCATCCATCCATTATAAAAGTGATCCACACAGCTCCGGGGCTTAATAACAGCCTTCTGAAGTGAATCAATGTTTTTATTGTAAGAAAAATATCCATATTTAACATTTTATGAAGTAAAATATCTAGCTTGTCTGAGAGAAGATTGTCATATACACATAGGATGGCTTGAGGGTGAGTAAATTATAGGGTAATTTTCATTTTTGGGAGAACTATCCCTTTAACTACGACCAGCAGGGGAGTCTCAAGAGAAGCCGGGTTATCCCGGTATATTTTTCTGTTGATATGAAAAATTGTGTACTTTTAGCAATGTAGCAGGTGAATTATGTATATGAAGTATATTAGGATGTTATGATGAACTATATGACTTTCTCCAATGACAATCTATGATGTTCAAAGCGTTTCTAAGGATTTTTAGAAGGCAGACTGAGATGGCGAACAGAAAGATGGTTTGTGTAACATTAGCAATACATTATTCGCTGTCTGATAATGTAGTCAAGCCAAAGGCTAATCATATTAATTACCGTTTTGTGCCGGAAGTTGTAGAGAGCGATAAAAAACGCATTACCACGACTTAAAGACAAGCCTGTGTGTTTCATTCTTCTGAATAAGTTTCTGGTTCAAACATATATGGCTGAATTAAACAAGTATTTCCACTTGGCATTGTGCAGCGTTTAACGCAGTAAAGATGAGCGAGTGGATCTCCAAGCCGGTCTGAGAGAGTGGAGGCGGGGCTAATTAGCATATTCATGTCTCCGCATATAGTAAATGAAGTAAGAGTTACATGTTTAAATATGTCATTTTGCTGATCAAAGATGAGTTTTAAGGGATGAAATTATTGACTACAGGGGCACTTTAAAAGTACACATAAATGATATTAATTTAAAATATGTATAATTGCTTACTGTTTAGTACATAATAAAACAAATTGGACATAATGTAATGTCTTTCACTTTATAAACTATTAATAAAAAATACCAAACAAATTAACTTACGGAAATACATTAAAGATGGTTATGAATACATGTACGGTAAGTTTAAGTGCGTAGTGTATAAACTAATCTGGCTAATTGTATATCTGTGTGTCAAGCTAGTCAAGGTAACTAAAACAGACATTAATGGTAATTATAACATAGTTAAAATGGCATATAACATGATTTTGTAGCCATTTTAATCAGGCACTAAAGAGTACCCATTTAAAGTTATGCGAGTCAGTGGTATCACGGCAACTAATGGAGACCCGATTTCCCTCACACTGGAATCCGCAGAGGATCGGACCATTGGAAATAAACGACTTTGGGTCTATAATCTGCTGTAAGCAGTAAAAACACGGCTTTAAAGAGATACACAATTTTAGTCTAATGCTAATCAAGCCAGATTTATCATAATATCAGTACTTGTTATGATTTTTTGCGCATGTGCAGTGATGTGCCTTGAATACTCACAGTTTTTGACATGAGAAAATGGCTTTGCTTAATGCAAGCAGAGCTTTAGTTCGCTCTAGATTCCCAGGTGTCTCCGATTTAGCTTCATTAGAACGGCAACACGTCTTCAAGACAGATTTCCTCTGCAAAGCCCCAAGCTTCGGTTTGACATATAAATACATCTGAATATTTACTGAGCTCTGTGCTGCTCTCCCAATTAATACTGAATGCTAACATTGTAAAACCCTATACCCATCAGCTCGGTCCTTTGGTAAGATCTCTGTGAACATGAGTGAAGTGTTATGGATGCGGTAATAGTAAACTAAAACTATGGATTCTTACTTTAAACTGAAGTACAAATACAGTAGTTACATTGCTTGTTCCGTTGAATGCTAGATCACTTTATTTTAAAGTCTCTGATTGTTCATCTTTAAGTTATATTTACAACGCATGTCCTAACAGGAACAATGGACACAGGAACAAATTCAAGTGCTATTCGTATCATTTAGGTCTTAGTCATGAGGACCGTGTTACAACGTTGTAATCGCTAAATCCAGTATAGCAGCTAGCCCTGGTATATGATAGAACTGGTTTAATACCGCAGAGTGACGCTGAACTTCAATTGAGGCAAAATATCAGTAGTGCTGTGCTAGCAAGACAGTGATGTAAACAACAAAACAAACTTAATAATACATAATCTATAAAAAAGAAGACATTCCCTTCTTTATGTTTAAGTGTCAGTCTGTTAGACATGACGGAACATCAACGTCCTTAAACTGGTGACCATTCGCTCTTGGTCAGACTTTTTGTGTCTCTTCTCAATGCAGAGTTCATAAAATCCTTGAAGTGAGACAGTTCTCAGATGTTTCCTCATCAATATACGCCACTTCTGTTTTTGTTCTCGCAAAATACTGATATTGTCTTAAAAAGACTATCTGTGCTTTAGAATAATAGGTCCATATTGTTGAACTCATTTAGTTGTGGTTTACAGGAAAAAGCATCCAAACTGTTCAAAAATGTGTTGGGTTGGCAATAACTCCCTGCCATTCCCTTTTGGGTCCTGCTGGACGCATCCCTGCAACACAAAGTAAGAGTAGTGTTCAGTGGCACATCTGTACAGAGCCACACTTCCGTCACTTAGCAGGGCCAGATGCATTTTAAACACATGGTCTCGTGTCCTTCAATGACCCTATATTCGCTCAGTGACACTGTGATTAAGGCTCAACAGATTGCTTTTTCATTACCGACGATGAAGCAGATGTCAGATCTCCACGTTTGGGTCTGTGAAGCCTTTCTTGCCTTCGTTCACCAGGACAGGTTTTTCCGTCCGCGTGTGCCACACAAGAATCTGTAATAAAAAACACATTACGGTTTATGGAGTGGAGAGAGGATAATTTGTTGTAATGATGAACTGCTTCACAGTGTCCGGGTCAAAGACATCATGGTCTTTTATTTTATATTTCTGCATTCAAAAATGCATTGAAATTGCAAGCAATTTATTACTTGGGGAAAAAAAAGCCACATTGGGCTCCTTGATTGCAGCCACTTCCATTTTTATTACAGTTACCTTGCTCCAATTTACGGTTTTGTTTTCTTGAACACATGGGATGGAAATTTCCATGTTAAATTCACAATGTTGGATTAGGGCTTCACAATTAATCGAATTTCTAATCACGATTACTATTACGGATTACAAAAAAAACGCACTTTAATATTCTGCATGCTTAATGCTGCGTTCACACCAAAATCGCATCTAGTTGGACGCTTGAACATTTTGAATCCATGCGCTACTGCGAATCAGACGCACGTATAAATCGAGGGTTTGAACAAGGGGGTAATCCAGCACCCGGAGAGCGTACCTTCCATAGTGGCCATTGCTAACCAAGCCATCACCTGCTGTTCGCATCCCATTGACTCCCATTCATTTTGACGTGACTTTGACAATGAATAACTTAACATCTGAGGTGTTTAAAGACTCCATTTGTCTATTTTTTTTTTCTAAAGAAACACGACAATGTATAAAAGGCTCCATTACCTTGTTTCTTATACACTATCGCACCATAGAAGCCGTTTTGTAATAAATAGGCTAACGATTGCGTCATAACCACGCGACTCTCTGTCGCAGAGTAGAGAAATTACCGTATAGGCAGGAGGAGACGCTCGCAGGCAATCTTTTACTGTCTATGAGGCAATCGGGGGGACGTGGAGGCATAAAGTCAGATGAAGTCAAGGGAGAAGCCCATAGAGAGCCAAAAGCAACGGGACAAAATATTTAAACAACGTGATTCAGATTTCACTTTGCACAACAAGACTTCCAACTGTCAGACAGGTTGCTCACGTCTCATCTACGTCATCAAGCTCAGTCTGAGTCTGCGCAGTACGCTTCGCCATCAGGAAGTGAGTGCTTCTAACTGACTTCACTTATCTCCGTTGAAGTCTATGGGGTCACTGTGCCCATTTCTTTTAAGGTTCTATGCTTCAAACGCGTGAATGCACATAAAGCACCACTCGCGCATAATGCACATACTTACCACAGGACCCCCAGAAGTGCGTTGATCGACTTAACATGGAAATCACTCGCTCCAGACGCTCTATTCGCGTTTGGTGTGACTGCAGCATGAGAGGTGTGTTTAGAGCATGTTACGATGTGAGGGGGGAATCTCGACTACTTCAGAGTAGGGTCTAGTGTGTACTTCTCACCGCTGTTTCCTGATGGTTTATAGAACAATTACTCCGAGTTGCCCTCAAAGAATAGCATAACGGCAAGTGCGTCGAGTATAAACACCTCCCCAAACGGACGAGGCGCATGCGCAGTCAGTGGAGGCTTGCTCTGTGGAGCCAGACGAAAGTATAAATAAGGCTTAACCCAGCACAATAGGAACTACCAGTGACGAAAGTGTACGCTGATTGGTCGAATGCACACAAAAAAGTACCCGCTATTTTTAAAAAGCTGTGCACACAGCCTATATAAACGAACTAACAAGTGATAGATGGACCTCTCAACCCTTATGCTAAGGAGACAATCCAACACAACTTTAAGGTGGAGCAAGCGAAACATGAATATGTATTTGTGCTCAGCTAGAGACATTGGACATCAACCACACGGCAAACGCTAATACTTTTTCAGATAATGTCGACTTTCTTTGTATAACAGATCTACCTCATAACATATGAGACAGGACTGTTAAAAAGATTGTAAGCTATTCAAGATGGAGAATGTGAGCGCTGTGTGCTCAGGCTCTGGCGTTCTCAGCGCCATCAAAATAAAAGTCACAAAAGTAACGCGCAGCTTACGTCACTTCAGAGTTCCTACTGGCGGTGCGAATGCAACCAGGAAAATAACCCTAGGGGAACTTTTAGTTCTCGGGGAACCACCCGGATGCCTAGTTCCATATTTTTATTAAAATGTATGTAAAAAATATGGCATGCAGTTGCTTCAAACTATGGCATAAAGCTATTCAAAACATCATTCCATGTAAATTGTGATAATCGTATTTAAAAATCGCAATTAAAGCGAGGGAATAATCAACAATTATCATTTTTTTTATCATAATAGTGCAGCCCTACTTAGGATAGTAACATAGCTTATGATAATTGGATTTTTAATTTCTGAATTCATATACATTTTTGAAGAAAAAAAAGGGCTCGAACAAATGATCAGGTTGGTATAATCTCTTAGTTAAGTCTTGTTTTCAGAATAGTTTTTGCTCAGTCTGTCTTTCTATGTATCTTTAAGCTCACATTCTGCACTCCTACACGGTAATGCTCACAAACACTCACAGATATAAAGTCCCTCCTCAGCAGCAGTATACCATCCACAGCGTATATCCAAATTTAGCGTGGAACAATTCTCTGGGTACAGATCTGAAGTGCTGAGGATCTTATTAAATGTGTCATCTTTCTTGTCAAAATCTTAAAGTTGATCAATGTTTAATTAGAATAATAAGACACTATAGGGTTGTTAGCAATCAAATGAAATCAGTATCAACAAAATCCATCTTTCCACTGCAGAGGAAACACAGAACCAGCCTTTGAAGCAGCATTTACAATTAAGACAGACTGTTTGAAGAAGCTCAGAGGTAGCATGCATGCATTTACACTGCTAACTTACAGCTGCATAAATAATGTTATGAGAAGATGTAAACAAATATCAAATGTTGGAAAAATGCAATGATACTTTTAAATATAAAACTAAACCACAGTAGGTGGTGGCAAGTGAGTGTCTTAATGAATGAGTCATTGAGTCATTAATTCAGCCGATTTGTTCAAATGGCTGATTCGTTCAAGAATGAAGCAAATGACTGCACTTTTGTAAGGCACTTTATGAAGGGGACGCCATTTGTAGAGGTATCTGAATCTCTTGACAACAAGCCCTTTCCCAAGTCTGTTAGCAAAGTGAACATATGATCAAGGAAGTCTTTTTATCGTTTATGGTCATGTGACCCAGGGTGTCACTTCAAAGCGTTGTCAATTAATGATGAACATTCTTGAACATTAGAGATAATTATTTATAATAGTTTCAACCTCCACAAAATACCACATTTGTTTTTATTTTATTTATATTACCAGTTATTATTAACAATTGATTATTCCCAGTTATTAACTGCTTTTTATTTGTTGTATAGCAACCTATTACAGTTTTTATTCTTTCATTTTCTTGTGCTTTGTCATCTGTCCTACTACAGTTGTTGTAATTTGACATACATTTGTGTCTTGTACATATAAACAATAATGATAATTAGAATTATAATAATGAATTAACTGGATGTGAAGGGAAGACTCCTCAGGAAGCCTCCTCACTCCTCGATCCTTGCAGAGCAATTAGAGAGTTAAGATGTCATACAGGAGCTCAATCGGTTTCCGGGTCATAGGATGGAGGAGCGAGGAAATGAGGAGGGATATTGAGAAGCACCCACTGTCTTTATGAATGGGTCATTGAATCACTCACTTACCCGATTCATTAAAAAACAGAGAATCATTCAGTAACACTGTGTGTTCTTCGGACACGGCAACTGTTCTGCTGTGTTCAGAACTATTTCCATTGGTGAAATGGAGAAAAACAGGCAATATTGTGTCTAAAATAGGGGTGTAACAATATATTGTGTAACAATAAACTCACCTAAAGGATTATTTGGAACACCTGTTCAATTTCTCATTAATGCAATTATCTAATCAACCAATCACATGGCAGTTGCTTCAATGCATTTTACAATCTCCCGAACTCCAAACTGAATATCAGAATGGGAAAGAAAGGTGATTTAAGCAATTTTGAGCATGGCATCGTTGTTGGTGCCAGACGGGCCGGTCTGAATATTTCACAATCTGCTCAGTTCCTGGGATTTTCACGCACAACCATTTCTATGGTTTACAAAGAATGGTGTGAAAAGGGAAAAACATCCAGTATGTGGCAGTCCTGTTGGCGAAAATGCCTTGTTGATGCTAGAGGTCAGAGGAGAATGGGCCGACTGATTCAAGCTGATAGAAGAGCAACTTTGACTGAAATAACCACTCGTTACAACCGAGGTATGCAGCAAAGCATTTGTGAAGCCACAACACGCACAACCTGGAGGCGGATGGGCTACAGAAGACCCCACCGGGTACCACTCATCTCCACTACAAATAGGAAAAAGAGGCTACAATGTGCAAGAATTTGGACAGTTGAAGACTGGAAAATGTTGCCTGGTCTGATGAGTCTCGATTTCTGTTGAGACATTCAGATGGTAGAGTCAGAATTTGGCGTAAACAGAATGAGAACATGGATCCATCATGCCTTGTTATCACTGTGCAGGCTGGTGGTGGTGGTGTAATGGTGTGGGGGATGTTCTCTTGGCACACTTTAGGCCCCTTAGTGCCAATTGGGCATTGTTTAAATGCCACGGCCTACCTGAGCATTGTTTCTGACCATGTCCATCTCTTTATGACCACCATGTACCCATCCTCTGATGGGTACTTCCAGCAGATATATATTTGACACATCTAGTCAGTGACAGAGTGCAAGCATATTCATCTAAAATAATTCTGTATTCAGCTTCAGAATCATGAATATTTTTGTTCTGGTGTCACTATTGTTCTGTGCATTGGGTTTCCAGCACCAAGTCCAAGCCTATTAATTTCCACCCCCAATGTAGTTTAGCATTTTAATCAACAGTACAGTTTTTTTTACTCTTTTATCATATGTCTGGAGTATTGCAATAATATCGTATCGTGAGTTCTGTGTCCTGATATGTATCGAATCGTGACATGAGGGTATCGTTACACCCCTAGTCTAAAATGTAAGTCACTTATAAGAACTACTTGTTGTTAATTGAACAGTTACATAAACTCAGTGTGACATTTGTAATCGTGATGGAAACACCACTCTTGGTCGTGTGATGTTGCTTAAATATATATGTTGCAATTTGTTTCAGTAAGCTTATGTGAGTTTCTTTGTGTGTGCTGTTTGTTTTGATTTCACCACGAGAGTCTCTCTTTCACACAGGCTGTGCAAGCCTCAACTCAATCGCCGTTTACACCGAATGTAATAAAATCTGAATAATTCTCGTCAGAAAAATGTTGGTGGCCGAAGTTTTGGTTAGTTATTTTTATGTTATGGATGTTTTAAACTGGTTACTTGTCCAGTCAGGCAAGTTATTAACATATCTTTAATTTGCCCCTTCAAAATCATCTGATTATCTGCCTCATTAAACTAATTGTTGTTAGTGTCCAAAAGGAAAAAAAAACACTGTCTGACTCATCTTTTCTTTTCCATCTCCCTTGTCTTTCAGAAACCAGTGTCACACTGCTCATTGGCCCTCATGAATAATTTATGATTGTGTCGAGATGGGTCCGGGGCCCCCACGTCCACTTATAGGCTATTAGCGGAGGTTAACAACAGTCCCACTTGTAATAATGGTGTGTCTGCTGAGTTGCTCTGCTTGAATGAAATTCAAGGCATAATCCAGAAACTAGATGAGACGTGTATGCAGGTGTAGCAAGTCCAGGAATTGGTTCTGATTTGTTTGTCTCTAAATGGTTAAATCCTAATTAAGTCTTGTCTTAAGTACGGCGTCCCTAAGCTCAGTAACATCAATTAAAGCATTAATGAATCAGTCCCTGCACAAATCACCAATTAGCCATTTTCCCCCCTATATATATGTACACACTCTCACTCACATACACAGTTTAGTGTCACGCATTTAAATTTATAACAATTTTTTTTCTCAAGTCTTGAAGAGATTCATCCTTGTGAGAAGTGCCACAGCAAATCGTTCCAGAATTGCTGAGGAAATATAAGCTAGAACACAAAGAGTGAGACACTGTGATACAATAGTGAGAGAGTAGTCGTTTTTTTTCCCTTCAGTTGTCCTTGGGTGTTTTTTGGAAGAGAGAGAGACTTGGCTCCATGAATTAAATGAGTAGTTCATCCAAACATAAAAGCTCATTATTTAATCACTTCTGTATTGTTCCAAATGCTGAAGATGTGTGAAAACCACAGGGTCTCACTCACTAATAACTGTGAGGATTATTTAGTACTTGTGAGCACGGGAATTTATCTTGAAAAATGTCAGCAAAACCAGTTAAAACACAATAAACTACTTTTATATAGACCTTTCAGTAGCCAGCTGTACATACACGTTTATCTGCGTTATACAAAGAAACATTGGAGCTTGAGCTATATTGCAGCATACTCTTATATTTAACATGAAATATCTATGAATGAATAATCCAGTTTAATTTATATGGCATGATTTTTTTGTGTAAATGTGGTTTCAGTTGTTTTTTCACAAAATTAGAATACATTTTAGTATGAAAGTTATTGGTGAAACATGATTTGTTTGTGAAAATTGTAGTATGCCGATTTCATGCACACACATAGTGAATGAGACCCATTGTGTGAATCTTCAAAATGTTCAGTTTGGAACAACGACATGAGAGTGAGTAAATAATGGCCCTGTAAAACGTCTCCTCACCTTAGTGCAGTTGGCCGCTTTGGGTTCCAGGTCATTGAGAGTGACCAGCTCTCTGAGCAGGCTGCTCTCCTGGTAGCCTCCCTTCACCCCTCGTAACTTGAAGTAGGCCTGAGGCTTAAACAGAATGAGCCGCAGGTTGATGGCAAACCCTGCCATATCGATGGCAAAGGGCCGATGAGGGTCGAATACTGTTTTCCAGCCATACACTTTTCCTGCTGCATTAACCTTTGGAGACTCGTACCGTAAACCTCCAACAAATGCTACAGGCCACACCGACACCTTACGAGTTGATCGCATCTGCAGAAAAGAGAGAGATTATAGATTAGATTTTTTTTGCTTAACCCTTGGTTTGGGTCCAGAAATTAACATTTATTCAGCAAGGATGCGATAAGTTGATCAAAATTTACATTAAAGAAATGTATAATGTCAACCCGTAACCCGTGTTTTTCCAACCTTCTACCCGTAAAAGTGCACTGGAACGGCAGTCAAACCCGTTGCTTCCCACCCGTGAACTCGTACTCCCAGGTACCCGCTGACATCACATATCCCACGAAACAACAATGGCAGCCCCTACGGATGCGGTGTTTATGAAAGTCGAACACCAAATACATTCCCAAATACACAAATAACGTAAAATAAAAGGTATAACAGCTTCTCTTGCCTTATGTGCTGTTTTTTCTCCTCCGTTTCCCTTAAATAAGCAAAGAGTAAGCACCTTTGGCGATAGAAATTATTGTAAATGAGCATTAGCCCCATACGGTCCGCCATGCTTTGTTTACATCTCGCTACCACAGTTCCTTGCGCTCAGGCAGTTTGCCGTGACTTTGCCTGGAGCGCTACAAAGTCGTGGTTTGAAGTCGTAATTTACGGGCTCAAAAACCTGCATGGAACACAGCATAAGTAGTTTAATTGGACTTTCGGTTTGTTTGAATCTGTCACATGTTCCTTTGTTCTGTTTCCCATCACTCGTCTGTGTCCCTGGTTATACCATTGTTATTAGTTCACCAGCTTGTGTCAGCTGTGTCATCATTATCCTCATTGTGTTCACTATTTAGTTCCTCCCGTTCCTTCAGTCTCTGTCCAATCTATGTTGCGTTGTGTTTTTGCTGCCTGTTATCTATATTTATATTAAACTTTGAGTCTAATCGAGTCTTCCTCTTCTTGCCTGAGCACAGCGTTACAATTAATAAAATACATAATAAAAATCATTTGAAAATACATAAAAATAGAAAAGTTATTTTAAATGGTAATATATTTCACAATACTATATTACTGTTTTACTGTATTTTTGATAAAACAAATGTAGATTTGTAGCCTAGAAATCTAGATGCACCCTCGCGGCGGCAGCAAATCTAATTTGAGTGTAGTCTAGCAACTCTCCGTTGGCTTGTGAGTTGGAAAAACCAAACTCTGGTCAGACCAATCACATCGTGTATAGAGTCGGTGGGCGGGCTTAACATAATGACGGCAGAGGTGCGGAGGTTCTGCGTGCTACTTGTAAACAACAAAGCTGGCGAAAGGCGGTCTTTCGAATCGGCTTTGGCCGCGACTCTGGAAGACTTGGTGTTAAGGTTTTCTTTGAGAAAAGAACAGAGAACGGCACTGAAGTCATTCTTAAGAAGGGAAGATGTGTTCGGAGTTTTGCCGACGGGATACGGCGAACGTTGAATCTATCAACTAGCTCCGCTTCACCTTCTTCGTTGCACTGGTTGGTTGGCGCTATCCTATTGCATTCAGAGGGAATTTGAAAGACAACCGTTTATCCCGCCCCTCAGATTGAGCCCTGCCAATGGTGAGTTCCCAGACCCAACATCTTGATGTGGCTCTGGCTTGTCAGGCTAGTAGATTTGGTGAGTATAAGAAAATTCAAAATATATATATTTAAGCTTTTAAACGATGTATGTGTGTGTACTGTATATAATTATTGTGTGTATTTATAAATAAATTCACACATACATGTACATATTTAAGAAGTTTAAATTATATATACATGCATATATTTCTTAAATATATACATGCATGTATTTCCTGAAATGTATTTTTTGGTCATTGTATGAACAGATCAGGAAAATCACACCGTTTTCAGGGATATATAGGAACAAGTGTTTAGGAAAGTTTGATTCTGTTTAGTGTTTTGGACTGAAATGAAATCAAAAAAGGCTTTGTTCCCCAGGGGACTTTCAGCCCTGTTGTACAAACATGCCTCAAAACTTTCATCATGTCCATGGCAGTTCACCTGCTGTTTATAGTGTGCTTTCTCTAAGTGGCAGCACAGGCACAGGCCTGATTAGACACCTCAGGACTGCACATCATGTTTTGGACTGTGTGGGGATTCACATACAAACAAATAGATCTTAACAGCAGGATTCATCCTGAGCAGGTCACGGGAGGTGAACCAAGATCGGAGACGAGGCAGTGAAAGCCAGAGAACAAGCGAGAAAGCGAATGAGGGACAGATCCTCCTTTAATCTTCCTGCTTCAAACGCTCCCTACACTTCTACATCCAAATGCTTTGTGTGCCGCCCAGCGCAAGTGGTCCACATCATAAAAGGAAACTGCCTAATGAATAGTGAAGGCTAGAGCGGGCCAGTGGAGCATTTGTCTATATACTCATAATGCATCTCCCACTGTATCCAAGGGAAGCTTTTACAAGGAACTACAAAAGGACTATAGATTGAAAGGTACACTGTGCGTCTTTCTAATTTACGAAAACCACTTGCTCACTATGTGTCTATAAAAATAAAAAAATAAATAAAGGCTAAATGTAAAGGATGGTTTTGCTGACTGAACTGTTATAGGCTGTCCACATTGATCCAAATCTAGCTCACGTAAATTACCCTTCCCCACCACATCAGGCATTAAGTGAACAGTCCTGGCCAAAATGTCAGCCCCAATCTGAATACTTCCTGAGCTACTAATATTATATTGCGCCACTGCCATTTTTCATTAAAGAATGAGGGACATTCTCCGTAATTGTTGGCGGAAACAAAAACAACTGGAATCGGAAACTGTTGAAAAGGATGCATGCTCGGTGCGGATTCGGGCATTAATCTTTTCTAAACTAGCTGTCATTGGGGAAGGCTGAGGCTGCCCTAGTTTCACATAATGAACGGCTGTTTTCTGCTTCTCATTTAAAGTGTTTCACACTGATTTCTGGACTGAGGAAAAGTAGAGAACAAATAGATGGGGATGAGAAGTGGACTTACACCATGAGAAGCAAAGTTTTAGAATAGTTTATTCATTCTGACATTTACAAGGTTTGCAAGTTTTACTTTACATTTATGTTTACTTTCAACAAGCAACTTACATTTTTATATTTTTGTAGGCTTACACTTGCACCGCGGTTCATCTCAAATCTGACGACTCTGTTACGAACCGTTGTTACTAGCACTGCATTTTTGTAAGGTCAGGTCATTTTTCTGCACCTCGATCAAAGCTTCATGTGAAATTGCCGTCTCAGCAGCAACATCCAAACCAATGGGTGAACTCGTCGTTTTAACCCCATCCAAAGACTCTTATTCCCTAAAATGTCTGAGAAAACAGAATCACTAAGGTTAGTATTCTCCAAAACGTCATGTTTGGCTTGTGCTCGGGTCATAACAACTCATCTATAATATGGTTTGTTGAAAATAACAATGTGTAAAACAGACAGAGTTAGGTCAATGCTTCTGTCGATAGATACACATTCTGGCTTCCCAATACATTACAACAACAGCGATGATCAAAAAGCGTGGACAAAACAGTCACTCTTGTATGCTAGTGCCATATGCTCGAACATGACCAGTCATTTATGCTGTCATCACCCGGTGT
The DNA here is from genome assembly GCA_023029165.1 of Gobiocypris rarus. Taxonomy (NCBI): domain Eukaryota; kingdom Metazoa; phylum Chordata; class Actinopteri; order Cypriniformes; family Gobionidae; genus Gobiocypris; species Gobiocypris rarus. The sequence goes on from CM040918.1 coordinate 4,549,801, forward strand.
TGATAGCCACACGTTGCTATTTGTGTTTAAACTAAACTCATTTAAAACTCTCGCAAACATTCAAGAGCAAGACGCGAAAGAGAACCGGCGCGTTGCAGATAGCACGCAAATATTGAGTTCTCTTTCAAGTCTTGCGCTTAAATGGATAAATTCACACAAAAATTATGTCAACATGCCCGTCTTGGCAAGTATCCTAGCAAACTTAGTAGACACACTCACGCTGCATTCACACGGGGCTTCGGCGTAAATGCTTGACGGAGGGCGTGGCTGAAGCTGGGCCATTATAGTGACAACAGCCAATCACACGTCTGCTCTAGGTTTGCATGAACGCAACTGGCTAGCGCCTGCTATAGGGTATTTGCATAGGGTGATCTGATTGGATGACACCTGCATTGGTGCTTGAAAAGTTGAGAAATCTTCAACTTTTGCCGCTTGCAACGCGAGTGAAGTGACGCAACGGAACCCACAATTCAGTTCGGCAACGCATGACATCACCCATTCAAAGTAAAGGGGAAGTGGTAACGCCGACGCCCTGTGTGAATACAGTGTCAGACACACGTAGACACGTCTTAAAGGTGCTATAAGCAAAACAAATGTTTGTTACATACAGCAAACATCTCCTCACTATTCGCTAGCTGTCTGTCCACCGAACACACTGTAAAAAAAAGTGGTCTCTGTAGTCAGCACAAGCTCCACAAACTGCAACCAAAACACACTTGTGCAGTCTGGACAACAAAACATAATAAACAGTGCTCCAGCCAATAACCAACAGGAATGATTTGGGGGTGAAGGTTTGGGGTTAGTGCACGTGCACATAAAGGCGGGTGGTGTAGAAGAGAGAAGAATAAAGAGGCAAGTTCGAATTATATGATTTTGATATTACTGACACACGACCAAAGAGACGTTCTGATGAACAACTTGCAACGAAAAGGGAAAAGGAGAAGGAATGCGCGCAAAGTCCCGAATTTATATCGGAAAAGCATTCGAAAGGCTTAGGTCAATGGCTTATGTTTATTATGTTTCGTTGATTGGCATTTGTGAAATGTCCTCTATTATTATGAAAAAAATCTTTGGGAAAATCGTGCATTGGAAATGCATGATTCGTCAAATAGGCCCCATTCGTAAATGCAGCATATTATTATGAAAAACGGCTTTTTGAAAAAGCACATTTAATAATGAAAAAATGATTTTTAAACATAACAATAGTGTGTGTGGAAGAGGTGATTGTGAAATATATTAAATAATTTCATGAAATTTTACAAAATAAATAGATACATTTATTTATTTAATTATTTAATTAATATTTAATTAAATTAATTATTAAATTAATTATTTAATTATTTCATAATAAACTGGTACATTTAATTGTTGTTTTATTGAATTCATTATTTATTGAATTATTTCATTTTGAGTAATTTGGATCTCCATACCCAGGATCGCTTAGAGCACCTTTAAGTAAAACGAAAACAGTCGAGAAAGACGTGTTCATGTGTAACTGTACTGATGTGCATTATGCTGTCTGTGTTTTTAATATTAATCAGACAACAAATGACAACAGAATCACTCTTGACTGAATAGCTTGAATAATTAATGATTAATTATAAGATTATAATATGCAATGTTATTATTCTATATTTGATTACTTTATTCAGTTTCAGTATCTGAAAACCACGGTTAGATACCTGAAAAGTTTATTTTATATGCATCTTTTCTCTATTGTATGCATTTGTGTTGTCGCTTGTAGTTTGATTTGATGTTCTTATTTTCTTTATTTTTATTTGACAGTTGAATATAGCTAATTTCCTGAACCGTAGCGAAACTGTGACCCTAAAACCGTGATAAAAACCGAACTGTGAATAAATTTAACCATTACACCCCTAATTAACACCAGTATTAAATATTTTAAAATTTAAATACACAGTAATTTCTAACATGCAAATGTTTCTTTTTAGGTTTATACATATACTTAACATTTACTTAAATAAGGGGTAAAAAATTGTCACAGGGTGGTTAGGTGTAGGTTCATGTTTCATGTTTTATAAGTTCATCATGTTCACAGTCATGTGTTGTCATGCACTTCCTGGTCTTGTGTTCTGTTGTGTCATGTTGTCATTGGTTCTTTAGTTGATTGTTGTTCACAGGTGTGTCTTGTCCTCAGTCTGTGTATTTAAGGCCTCATGTTTGCCATGTGTCTTGGTCTGTTATTGAATGTTGTGACCCGCTGTTGGTGAGTTGTATGTCAAGTCAAGTCTTTTGTTTATTTATTGTTTTGCCAAGTCTTTGTGTTCTGTTTTGGATGTTGAATCTGTTAAATAAACTGCACATGGGTTCATCTCAACTTGCCTGCAGTGGACTAATTGTTACAAAAATAGACTGTCAGCTGAATACTACGGATCATATTTTAATTGATGCTTATTTTTTTTATTTGATTAATTAAATTTGTTTATAATACACACCGTATAAAAAAGTATGTATAGAAAATGTATAGTTGCCATTATATTTTAGAAAAGGATGCACTGCATGGGGAATTTGTCATACGAATGTGTCATTTAGATTAGGGTGTGGATCATGTGACCTAAAAGTGATTGATGTCTGAGTGGGCCATTCAGACCGACTTGTGAGCATCAGATGGAGAAAGCATTGCATTAGGGGAGGGGAGTAATCAGCCAATCACAAAGATGTAGAGGCACTGTCTCCAATTATGTGACATTTTCCTGTGTTTTGTGAAGTTACCCCACACTATGCTTTTTATATTGTATCGTTTTTGTACAGTAGATTGACTTTTCATCTAAATTTTTTTTAGAGAATGCGTGACCTAGACGTACAAGCGACGATGACTCATTATTGAGAATAGGACATGTTGAAATGATTCTGTCAGGTCAAAGTAGTCACGGAGGAGAGGGGAAAGTGGCCTGTGTCCCTTGAGCTCAGAGCACTTACAGCAGAGTCAATACTGGAAAAGAAAGCCAGGAGATTGAGGGTAAAAATACACAGCCTCTGTAAATAAACCCTTTCATTCAGAGTGCCTGCAAAGGCATTTTTAATAAGAGCTTAATAATTAATACACACTGGCAGGCATGGTTGTTTTAAACAAGCCCAAATGCATAATTCATAAACTGTTACTATATATTCATTTCAAAAGGTAAAAGGTTTTGCTGGCTCTTCTGTGTGATGTTTTCTCATTGTAGGTCACTGATTTTAGGCCACACACAACTATGGCTCTTAAGTTAGATAGAAACAGCCCAGAGTGGGGTTGAAATTATTATATTTAAATGACAAACTATGATCCATAGGGGATCTGTTATTAATTGATAAATTATTGTTTGATCTTGAAAAATTTAAATGTGCATCAAAAGGTTCAATGAAAGCTGGTGTCAAGAAGCTAGATGTTCATCATAGTCTCTCTCTCACATTAAAATGTATAATAAAATTAAAATGTAATTAAGTATGTGTCTCTATAGATCAACACTAATTAATGTAAGCATCATAAATCAAGATATATATTTATGATACTATGTTTGTTATAAAAGGCAAGACCTGATTTAAAAAGGCAACTTCTGCATGCTATTTAAGTATAAATATTAATCTTTTAAAATGTACAACCCACATATATCAACAGAAATGGCAGCTTTTGTTCCACCCTAATTATAGTCTTGTGTTGCCAGTGTTTCAGAAGTATGTGCCTGATCATTTTTCACCACCCACCATCAATGATTTTTCTTTTCAGAGCAGCGTCTCAGTGTTTAATGCAAAGGCCACCCAGAAGCATAAGGAAGTCTTGACAGGTATTTACCTACCTGTAGAAAGTGAATATAATAGAAAGTCACCCAAAATGTGAATATTCTGTCACAATTTACAAATCATGACTTTCAGATGTTATTCCAAACCTGTATGACTTTCCAAAACCTTTCCAAGCATGTTTTTCCAAACCTTTATGACTTTCTTTCGTCTGTGGAACATAGAAGTTATTTTGAAGAATGTTTTAGCTGTTTTTGTCAATATGATGAAAGTCAGTGCATTGATCAATGTTTTGATTAAAGGTGCAGTGTGTTGTATTTATATGGAAGTATTGACAGAAATGCAATATAATATACATAACGATGTTTTCAGTGGAGTATAAGGACCTTACATCATTTACGGGTATGTTTTTATTAGTTTAGAACGAGCCATTTCTATCTACACACACTGCGGGACCCCTTACAGTGAAGTCACCATTTTGTGTGTTTCTACAGTAGCACTAAATGGACAAACTGCTCTACAGAGCGCTAGTCACTCTCTGCTGTCTCAGGCGACGACATCTTTGTCATGTGTCGGCCCCCATAGCTTCTCTATGTGCTTCGAAAGGGAGGTGCACCAGATGCCGCTAAAATTCACACACTGCACCTTTAAATATCTATTCATCATACAGAAGACCAGTCGAGTCATATGGATTATTGTGACCTGTAATGTTGCCAGAATCATACACTGCTTGTTCGTTGGCCAGAACTGGCCCCCCGACTAAGCCTGGTTTCTCCCAAGGTTTTTTCTCCATCCTCCATCTCATGGAGTTTTTGCCACCGTCACCTTTGGCTTGCTTAGTTAGGGACAATAAATATTCAACTATATTACTGATCTGCCCGCATTGACACTATATGATGATTTAACTGAGCTGGATGACATACATTTTGTTGCATTATTTTCCTGTTAACACTGTGAAGCTGCTTTGAAACAATCTCCATTGATAAATAAAGATGACATGACTTATTTTTTACACTCTTATGTTATTTCTGGAGCCTAAAGAGTCATAATATGGACAAAAGCAGCTGAAACATTCTTTATAATACCAACTTTTGTTGTAAAAAACATAAATATGAGTAAATGACAGAATTTTCAATTAAAATTATGCTTTGTCCATGCAGCATATAACAAATCTGTTTGTGACGGTAAAAGGTCTGTAAAGTTTTAAAGATCAAAGTCCACGAAAAATAAAGTTGTCTCCTAAACTGCCGAAAACGTGTCGTCAGCAAATCCAGTCTCACTTCCTGATACAAAATAATGTAACAAATTAGCATAACGCCAATCTATGGTCTTCATTGGCTGCCTGCAAACATCATCTTCGAGCCTTAACACTGTAGCTTTAGCTGAGACTGGAAGAGCTTGGTTCACGTCGAGAAGATACTGTTTTCAGCGCTGCAAAAGAAAATCCACTCTGCACGCACTTCCAAAGGATGAGGACTTGAAATAGTATGGAAAACTGACGCCATTGTTACTGTTCGTATCACTAGGTATCAAGCTCAGAGGAAGCCTCCAGAGCCGAAATTGATATATAATATTAGGTTTTTTGTTTTTGACACGCATTGTAAGCGGAAGACAAATGAAAAAATATTGGGCCGTCTCACCAATTGGAGAAAAGTAGGCTCACGGAAAGACGGGAGACTGAATCTTCGAATGAACCGCTTTCAGACTCTGAGGTGATGTGCAATATATATCATGAGAAAATCAAAGTGTTTTTTTTTTTTACCTTGTATGCATGTAAACCTATAGTAGACGACCTCCAAAACAAAATTAGGAACCTTTAAAATAGCATAATAGAGGCACTTCAAATTAATGAATATTTTGCTTGCTTTGAAGATAATTTGCAGTAGGAGAGTGATGGGAACATATTACACTAAGTCAAATGATTGTGCACTTGAAGCACTCAAACAAATCTATTATTTAATCAATGGAGTAAGACTACTTACAAACACCAATTAATTGATGTTACATCCCAGCATGCAAAAGCCGTCATTTCACTGTCTCGGTTAACTATAGAGGTCCTTCTAAAAAAATTTGCATATTGTGATAAAAGTTCATTATTTTCTATAATGTAATGATCAAATTAAAATGTCATATATTTTTAGATTCATTGCACACCAACTGAAATATTTCAGGTCTTTTATTGTTTTAATACTGATGATTTTGGCATACAGCTCATGAAAACCCAAAATTCAAAATCTCAAAAAATTAGCATATTTCATCCGACCAATAAAAGAAGTGTTTTTAATACAAAAAAAGTCAACCTTCAAATAATTATGTTCAGTTATGCACTCAATACTTGGTCGGGAATCCTTTTGCAGAAATGACTGCTTCAATGCGGCGTGGCATGGAGGCAATCAGCCTGTGGCACTGCTGAGGTGTTATGGAGGCCAAGGATGCTTCGATAGTGGCCTTAAGCTCATCCAGAGTGTTGGGTCTTGATACAGCACTCTGGGAACAGCCTATTCGTTCAGAAATGTCTTTCTGTGTCTTACCCTCTCGCTTGAGGGTGTTCATGATGGCCTTCTGGACAGCAGTCAGGTCGGCAGTCTTACCCATGATTGCGGTTTTGAGTAATGAACCAGGCTGGGAGTTTTAAAAGCCTCAGGAATCTTTTGCAGGTGTTTAGAGTTAATTAGTTGATTCAGATGATTAGGTTAATAGCTCGTTTAGAGAACCTTTTCATGATATGCTAATTTTTTGAGATAGGAATTTTGTGTTTTCATGAGATTGTGGCAAGCAGCGGGCGAGGACGCGAGCGGGACCGGTGACGAGTGATAATGAGTGCCAGCAGCGCGTCACACCGGTCTCGTCTCGCGGCCGAGGGACGGGAGCATAAAAGGAGGAGCGAAGGCAGCGGAAGTCGAGAGAGGACCAGGCCTGGAATTTATGTTGAGTTTTGTTTATGTTTTGTTGTGTTGGTGGGCAGTCGTCCGTGAGGGGCTGCCCACGGTTTTATTGTGTGAGTGTTTGCGGGCAGTCGTCCGTGAGGGCTGCCAGCGTTGCTTTTGTTTTGTTTATTTATTTTATTAAAATATGTTGAATGTTCGCCGGTTCCCGCCTCCTTCCTTCCCACAACAAAGAACTTCGTTACACTGGTGCGAAACCCGGGAGGAAGGAGGGACATGCTGTCGAAGAGCCCTCGCTGTTGAGGGGGATCGCGGTGCTGAGGAGTTCGGGCAGCGCGGATGAGGAAAGACCGCGAGTGGCTGCCCGAGGCGATGGTGCTGGAGCGGGTGAAGATCGGTGGACGGAGAGCTCGCTGCCGCGCCTGGGTCGAGGTGGGGTGGCGGCCGTCCTGGAGGAGCGGAGGAGTCACCGGCGTTCGCCGTGGGCCGGAGCCTGCTGCCATCCGCCATGATGGGGAGGAGCAGGGAGCGCGGGACTCGCTCCCTGCTCCCTGCGCGGGACTCGCTCCTGGGAGTAGAGCGCAGTCTCGGGAGTGCCCCGGCCTGCGAGGGGCGATGGGGGTATGTGGCAAGCAGCGGGCGAGGACCGCGAGCGGGACCGGTGACGAGTGATAATTAAGTGCCAGCTGCGCGTCACACCGGTCTCGTCTCGCGAGGGACGGAGCATAAAAGGAGGAGCGAAGGCAGCGGAAGTCGAGAGAGGACCAGGCCTGGAATTTATGTTGAGTTTTGTTTATGTTTTGTTGTGTTGGTGGGCAGTCGTCCGTGAGGGGCTGCCCACGGTTTTATGTGTGAGTGTTTGCGGGCAGTCGTCCGTGAGGGCTGCCCGCGGTTGCTTTTGTTTTGTTTATTTATTTTATTAAAATATGTTGAATGTTCGCGGTTCCCGCCTCCTTCCTGCCCACAACAACTAACTTTACAGAGATGTATGCCAAAATCATCAGTATTAAAACAATAAAAGACCTGAAATATTTCAGTTGGTGTGCAATGAATCTAAAATATATGAAATTTTAATTTTATCATTACATTATGGAAAATAATGAACTTTTATCACAATATGCAAATGTTTTGAGAAGTACCTGTAGACCCGATATAGTCAGGCTAGTAACCCACTTCTGGCCAAAATAACTGAATTTGGTTACATGTTGTTTTTGCCAAAATAACTTGTCAGATGTATGATATTCCATCATGTAAGTAAAGTCAACAGTGATTACAATTTGTTTAGTTTCATTTCTTTGACATGTTCATGTTCTAGATGACTAGTCTATCCTTGGGCTATCGTTAGACGTCTATTAAACTTTCACCGACAGCCCAAATTTTGCCTTGTTTTAGCCTAGACATCAGCGCTGTGTTTGGATGGCTATTAGGGCTGTGCGATATTGAAGAAAAATGCTATATGTGATACCTTGTTAAATAATGCGATATTCGATATGCGATACGATATTGCTGAGTGTGTAATCTCAATTTAAAATTATATTTAAAAAAACATTTAAAAACTGAGAATGATACCATTTATGTATTTTACATTCTTTCTAGGAAAAGAAAGCATCGCTACAACTTCTGAAAGTGACCAGCAGTGTTTTAGCAAAAATGAATGTCACACATAGACCTAATGCACTGATCCTTGACACACATTCGGTTTCCTTCCCCAAGTGATATTGTTTACTTAAAGCATAACCGACTGTGTTTACATGAATACTCATCATGACAGCCATTTTGCCTTAACTGTGTGTGTATTTGATAGTTTGAGTGTGTTACAAGGCACGGAACAGAACTGAAGGGATCACACGCTTTCTGAGAGACGGCTAGTGCGCATATTTCGGTGTGTTTGTAAGACAGCGCGAGACTGCAAGGAGTTGTTTTTCGAACTTTATTGCATTTTTTTACGTCAAGCAAGTCACATATGTAACAATCGTGTGCCCAGTCTATTCTCTGCTATATGCGTCGACCTAAAACGTACACTTTTTCATAGTGTTGAAGTAGCCTATTAAAATAATTCAGATATTGCGAGCTGTTGCGATATGCATATTGCGATATGTACATTTGCAATATTTCGATATATTGAGGAGTCCTAACGGCTATTAGATGTCTTTTAATTGCTTGCTGAGAATACACAATTTATGTACCCTTTCAGATGGAGATGACTGTCTTAACTCACCTCCTCAAACAGCTCTAAACTGTACGTATTATCATCATCTGCAAAGTAGACGATTCCCGCCTGGCTGCTGTTGGAGTTGAAAGTCTCCCGTAGCCATCTCAGAGCCAGGTTCCTCTGCATGGTGCCACGTGGAATCCTAGGATCCCTCGTGTCCCCTCTCAGCTTGTAGTTACGTGGGGTCTCCACATTGAGGTGTGTGTAGTTCAGCCCTGTTTCCCTCAGAAGCCTCGTGACCAGAGGGGTTCTCCTCTGAGAGTCCTCCACCAGGATCCAGTGCAGGTTGGGCACATGGAGGAAGGTGTTAGCCAATCGCGTTAGCTCTGCCTTCTGCACCGGACGGCTGTATGTCGGGGTAATGACGTGGATGGTGGGCAATACGTCGGACCAGGGCGGAGGTCTTGTGTACACATATTCTGTACGGACCACCTCCACTATGTCCTTGTCCTGTGAGCAGTATTCCTTTGAGTCCGTGGCTGGGCCGGTCTCATGCCTAGTCTCCGTCCCGTCATCTGCCAGACAGAGAAAGAGAATTAAGACATTAGCGCACTCCAGTGCTGTTCTCTTTATGTCTGACGCATGCCTCAAACCTTAGAGGAGTACCTGCTAGCCGTTGCCGGTGGATGGTTAGTCGCTCTGGTATGATTAAGATCTCTTTTACTAGATGGCGACAGACTGGAGAGGGTGAGAGCAGGAACCATAATACAGATCATAATACCGTAACTCTATAGTGGTAGATGGCACTGATTCAAACCCATAAAGCACAGGTTCTGCATGATCTGCTCTTGAATTCTGAACAGGATAGTTCAGACAAAAATGAAAATTATCATGTCGTTCCAAATCTGTATGACTTCTTTCTTTAGTGAAGCACAAATTTTTTTAGAATATCTTGGCATATTTATAAAAAGTATCCCCATAAAAGCACATGCAATGCTAATAACAGCACAAGTAGCTTTATTCATGACTATAGCATTTGGCATCTAATCTGTAGTAGCGCTTCTTCAGGCGGCAATTCAAGAATGTTTTTTGGAATTTGAGTGTTACGGCGGATGATCAAATTTGGTGTTTCTCACATAAAGCAATTGTTTGGCATTGAAAGACTTGGAATGCAACCTGGTGGTGGTTTAAAATGCTTATAATCAAGCATGATAAATACAAGTGTAAAAAGGGGGAGATCAACTATAATGATGTTCATTAATATTCTTGAATTCTTCTAAAAAATGGTTGTAATCAGCAGTAGAAATCCTTTCAGAAAATTCTGAACTACTTGAGCAACATGGTTTTGAAACAATTCAAATGCCTATGGCAAAGGTCGACAGAGTTTAGCTCCCAAACCCTAAATAAGCACACCTGAACCAGCTAATCAAGGTTTTCGGGACTGCTAGAAGCAAACAGGTATTGGAGAAAGTCTGTGGACATAAATTGGAGAGCCCTGATCTATGGCAACATACTAATGACCTTAAAAACCTAATAACTTTCACTACATCTGAAATTGCGTACTGTATAGTAGGTACTACATCTGGTCTGAAACTACATCTGCCATGTTGTCACTGTCATGTGTCAGGTGCATCGCTTCACTGGCATTCACAAATCCTCTCCTGTGGTCTCACGGGATAGTAAAGTGTCCATTAGAAGCGCACTTCAAAATCTCTGTGTTAGTAGTAGGTCATCCTGGTCCTTTTCGCCTACTGTTTAATAGGGGTGTGACGAGACACTTAACTCACGAGACAAGACAAGATTTGTTTCTCTAGAATTAGATTTTTGCACAGTATTTTTAAGAAATCCACAATGACAAAATTCATGACTGGAAAAATAGACTGCAGGAGCATTGTGAAATGTTTTAAAGGGGTACTTCAGCGCTGGGAAGATGAAACTGCATTTAAACTGGGTCATTTATGTAGTAGAAATGTGAAAATCTTTTTGAATTTGGTGCCTTCTAGACTAAGAAAACACAGAAAATGTATTTTTGTCTCATGGGGATAAATGACAACAACTCCCAGAATGCACTTGCTTGGCTGGCCACTCTATGCACGGCTAATGGATTACTTGATCACTTGCCCATCGCGTTCATTTTCATAAAATCAGTTCAGTTAGAGACACTACAATTAAAAACTGAACGTGTCTGTTCAATATAATGTGAGTGAGCCTGAGTGACACGGCACAAACACAGCAGGAGTCAGATTACATTCATCACATGAGCTGAGGTAATCGCGGCTGCATTCACAGCACGTGAACAGTCTGGCGCATTTTCAGCTCGTCTTTGGAAGCTTAACTTTCATAGGAATTCATTTGAAAAGTTGAAACATTCACTTTGCTCTCCACCGCTCCGTTTACATGAATCTCCGCAGCTCCTGAGCCGAGTGCTGTGAGTGTGATGTTGAAAACATGTGGGAATACCGCCTCCTGCTGGCTGTAGTCTTTAGCCTCTGGACAAAAACTCCTCCGATGATGCAAAATGACGATATTTGCGTCATCTGAGGATTTTTTTCAGAAATAAAATATATAATTCTCTCGTCTCAGGGGGATATGAGGGGGGAAAGTATGATAATACGAATATACTCCCGGGTTTCTACTGATACAAAGCTTAATGCTAATCGCCGAAGTAACCCTTTAGCTAATTTGCATTCTAGATTTACTGTATCAGACGCTAACTGTGCGTTCAAACTGCCGGCGAGAGTGTAAAAGTAGCCAGAAGTCATTAATTCTCAATGGGAGCCCGGCGGCGAGCTCCGGCGAGAGTGGTGCAGCGTGTCTTGGACGATTTGGGTGTCGAAGAGAGTTGAAATCAGGTCAACTTTATGGTAATGAGCTACGACGCGGTCCGGCGGCAACCAATCGGAATGTAGAAGTGCTCCACTTGAAATGATTCCAGAGAATGCAGTGCCACATTTGTTCCCATGCAAAATGGAGGAGAGGTTGATCATTGCGGCAGCGGGTTTCCCTATCATTTACAAAGTGTCCCTGTTTGCGTACAGGGACACAAATAAGAACCAGGACAGTTATTATAAAGTAGGTTGCACACAAATTAATGTTAATGTTAAAGACGAAGGCTAGCACCTATAAACTGCATGTTGAAATTAGACTAGCACTTCCATGAACAGAAAAGCAACACCATACAAATGGCTTTTAAATGTTTTTTTTTCATTAGCAATCCTGTATAATTGTTAAGTTAACTTTTACATTTAAATTATTTCATGAGTTATCTTATACGGGTATACCCTACTGTGGTCAGTCTGCACAAATGCCGATTTTTCAAATGCGAACATGATTGTTTGCTTTGCGGCCACTTTAAATACAGTTTAAAAAGAGACCAAGCATTCGAATTACGTCAGAGCGGCAGCGCGTCCACAAATATTTCTACAGCGTCGATGGCAGGGCGGCCAGAGCGAAGTTTGACGCTCTCGCCGGCGGCGGTGTGAATGCACAGTTAGGCTCTGTTGCACAACGAATCTTGTCATTCCTTTCAATTTACTCTCATCATGTGACCGGTGAACTGTGACTCCTATTGCACTTTGTGCAACTTGTGCTAGATGAGCAGAGCAGACGTTTAAAATTGAAGCGACCATTATCCAACTGAATTAAATGGTTTTTATTTCTATTAAAAAATGACAGTGCCACGATGGGCAACGTAAATGTAGCGGTGGCATATTCTATGCTAATTGCACAGCTTTTCACTTGACGAGAAATCTCATCACATTTTAATATCGCAAGATCTTGTGGCGCAAGATCTCGTCACACTCCTACTGTTTAATGAAAACAATGAGTTAGGATATACCTACATACACATACTGTTTTTCGCCTACTATACAATAGTGAAAAATACTGGCACATTTGAACGCACGGTTTGAATTGTTGGTTTTTATGTGTTTAATTGGGGTTGGGGCTGAATGACCTTTGTGTCAGTCTATTACCGGCTGAGGTCAATTCACTCATTTCAGAGCTTTTTAGCACATAGTGGTACATTCTTCAGTCTCATTTGTTGTTCCAGGAAAGAATAAATGTTCAATTTTGGCTGAACTGTTCTGTTAAAGCTCTGGGCATGCTGGAATGATATTGCTGAAATAATTACAGTGTTACCAAATAACTTCTAGAGTATTTTCACAAAATGATGGTGTGGGCAGTTCCGGCACAATCCTGCTGATAGCTCATTAAGAGCAGAAATGATGGTGGCACCTCACATATCAGATCTTTATCACTGTTCAATTAGTGCCCTGCTCTCACTTCAGACATTTTAGCACCAGTAGATTAGCGCACTCCATTAACAGTCCAGATGTTCACTGCCTCCTAGGCATCATACAAGCCCACGATAATTGTATCATGATAACTTCTGTGAATACACATCTGTAAATCTACATAAGCTTATGATATTGACATGCATATACATGTATCGGGTGTCCTTATCTCCCTGTAGGTTGAGCTAAGGGTGGTCAGTGACTAGTTGTTTGTTGTGAAGCCATTAGATTGGCCCAAATGCCCCATAAATAAAAGGCTATGTGTACAGCTTGTGTATGTGAATCATCCACTTACATAAGTGTTTTAATGTGGGTGCTAAAATAAACTGTAGACGTACAAACTGGTAATTCTGACCTAAAGCCACCAGAAATGCTCCTCAGAGAGTGGTTTTATTAGAGACATCTCCTGCAGTTGAATAAATGAGAAGCTGCTGGGTAATTTCATTGGAGTCGGTGGACTTTTAAAGTGAGGCTCATGAACTCAAACTCAGCTGATGTGTTATAGAAAGTGGGATTTTTATCCACATGCATTTTTTTTTGTAATAGGTCACATGAAATAGCTGAAAGACAAAATACACTCGTTAAAATCACGGTTTTGTGGTTGGTTAGAGAAAAAAACGTTTTTATATTGAAATAGCTGGAAAATAAAATATTGTTTAGCACTTCCTTTTTAACGCTTCTTTCAAACATGAGAATAATGCAAATTTATTTTCTAAAATGACCGTATTCAAACGAGCACAAATAAATCGACCTGCTGAGTTCATCAGAGTCTATTAGGCTTGGTGCAGAAATTTGATCGATAAAAAAATTGCCATTGAAACACCACATATTATTGTATGTAAGAGAGGTTGGTACCCTTTCGGATGGCAAGCAGGGGGGCAATTGCACTTTGGTGCCAAACAGTGATGAGGAGGGTCCATGGTAACACAATTAACACGATGGCAAGAATATCTCTTCTCTTCGGCATCTCCAGGGTTGGTTCTATGCCTGGTCATTACCTGAGACAGGGAAATGAGAGAGAGAGAGAGAGAGAGAGAGAGAGAGAGAGAGAGAGAGAGAGAGAGAGAGAGAGAGAGAGAGAGAGAGAGAGAGAGAGAGAGAGAGAGAGAGAGAGAGAGAGAGAGAGAGAGAGAGAGAGAGAGAGAGAGAGAGAGAGAGAGAGAGAAATGTAAATGGCAGGATATGTGGGAATCTTATAAGTGTCAAAGAATTAATGTACTAAATGATCAAAATGATTATCATCACTTTTTATTAGATTTCAGCTCCATGTGGTCAAGTAAAGTGATACTCTGCTATACTGTCTCAGATCCCTGATAACAAGCCTTAACATAAAAGCAAATACGTAGGTGTAAAGTTCATCATGTGTATGATCATCATGGCAGTATAATTTATACACATATAAGAAATTATAATTTTTTTCTAATGACTTGCAGTTAGTTGCATCGGTAGAGCCAAATGACAGTATTTTAAAGCACGCCGTACACTGGTTTGACAAATGCAGATAAACTACACGCAGCACAAATGCTTACAAAATAAGATTACATGATCCAGGAAGAGAAACCACACTGCACCTAGCTAATTTGAGCTGTATAGGATTGATTTTAAGCTTCTTTTATTGGTTTCAGAGCACTGAATCACTTAATACCTTCATGCATTTCTGTCTGTCAAAGCATATTCCATTTTTTTTCCCCTGCATTTTGAAATAAGCAAATAAATACCCATAAGCCAGAGATCAGGAAAACCTGCTGTTAGCCGTTATGTCAGGAATATTTGGAGTTTTGGACTATTTGGACACTTTTTTTTTTTTAAATACATGCCTGCAAAACACAATGCCTGCAGACATTTTCTTGTTCAAAGAATTAAATGAATAAAGATGTTTTTTAAAGTAGAATTTATTAGTAAGTATTAAGTCAATTATATTTGTGTATACTGTATTTTAAAGGCTATACTATATACAACATAAAACATTTGAGTGAGGGTACAATTGTTTTAATATGCTTAAATTACTTACCATATGAGTAAGCACGCTCAGCTGCAAAAACGTGTCTGAAACATACTTTAGTTTTTTTATCTCATTAAAATATGTAAAAATGTATAATAAATCATATTATTATTCGTTTTTTTATTTCATTCACAGTAGAGATACTTCACCAATATTAATGTTTTGTTAAATATGCTAAATTTGCATGTTACTGTGGTTCATTTAAGATGTCTATCGTAAAACAGTGGTCAGATATTATATTGTTTAGCTGCCTTTCCTGTCTTACC
Source organism: Gobiocypris rarus (assembly GCA_023029165.1). NCBI lineage: Eukaryota > Metazoa > Chordata > Actinopteri > Cypriniformes > Gobionidae > Gobiocypris > Gobiocypris rarus. The sequence goes on from CM040918.1 coordinate 4,565,139, forward strand.
TTGACCGTAAAAAGCGAAGCCTCGAGTCGCACGCGGATTCCCGCTCTTACTGGTTTCTGTGAACTGTAAAGCCCGCCTTCTCTGATTTGATTGGCCAATGGCCATCTCAATCAGTTTGACAATGACGAGCGCTATTTTCTATTTTATGTAAAATTAAATATTTTCTAATTGTATTAACTGCAATGTGCTTTCGTGTTTCTCTTTGTTTTTTAAGATGTTTCGTTTCTTTTATATACAAAAAGATAAATTAATAAATACTCACTAATCAAAATCCTTTATCCACTGTTTTCAGAAGAGAGGTCGAACAGTACATTCAAAATATTTCATCATCTAAGAATCTTAAAGCGCTTCAGACAATAAACTTGTGTCAGCATTTTAATTTATTTCATTAAAGTTTTCTGTTCTGTGAATGATAATGCTTTATCATTTCATTGTATGTAACTTTTTACTTAGTTTTACTTGTATTTTTGATACCTTGGCATTAATAAAACAAACAAACAATAAGAGTGGTGCATAAAATAGGACATATTTGACCATTTCTGATTATTTCGCCGCATATCCCTCATCTGTCTACCACTTGAAGGACTAAACAGAAAGGAAAATATCCATCAGGAGCATCAACAAACAGCTGTAATACATATGTTGACACATTCATATTCTGGGAAGCTGCTTTGAAACGATATGTATTGTGAAAAGCGCTTTACAAATAAATGTGAATTGAATACACACAGAATGTGAATCATGTAATAACAGAGGCGGACAGTAGTGAAGTATTTTCACTTTCTACTCAAGTACTTTTTTTTCAAGTATATACTTTATCAGGGGTTTTCTTTGGAAAACTTTTACATCATTCCAAAGAATAATATAATGTCATTCTTTTTACTGCACTTCATTTCATAATTTTTTTTTTTTTTTTTTTTACCCGTAATTCTTAATTACATAAAAAATTTAGTACTTTCTTACTTGTACTCAAGTAAAACTTTAAATTACTTTTACTTGAGTAAAAGTAAACAGTACTACATGTTTAATGAATAATAAGTATTGAATTATATTCAATATGGAATGTAATGCAGTAACAAATATGACATTATGCTTTGGAATGTTGTGAAGTCAAATTTTTCCTTTACTTTTAAAAAGTAAAGACACTTGAAAAATCTACTTAAGCAGAGTAAAATACTCCGCCTGTGATAAATTATAGCATATATTTTTATTTAAAACGGCGAAATTTGATTTAAAAAAGTTGAGTAATTTGCATCGCTGGATATATTACTGTAAGTCGCTGAACATTTAAAAGATGAAGCCATGGTTTAAAGTGAATTTATAACAGCTAAGGGATATTGTTAGGCACGAGGTAATTAGCTGTTATAAAACGCTCTTAGCCAGCTGTTATTCATTCACTGTAAACCACGGCTTCACGGGGATTACTGCTTTTATAAAACGTTTACCACCACACAATACAATTAAAGCCAAAATATATGTAACAATGCAACTTTCATGAAGTAAAATCATTAAAAGCCATCCTTCCGCCGGAAAAAATAGTCCCTGACCGCGAACAGCAACATTACTTTATTACGCCTTTAGATGGCGGCAAAAACCGTCTTAATGAGTGAGTCAGTCAATAGCGAAGACTTTTACATTGAAATTACTAAAACTTGCGTGAACACGTCGGGAACAAACGCAACTGACAAGGACACGGAAAACCCCTTTACTTTTAAAGGGACATATCGCACCGGTCATTCAACAGATTTTTTTTTATTATGAACAGGACTGAACTGAAGAAATATGCTAAGTCTGAATGCAGGTACTCTCTCTCTCTCTCTCTCTCTCTCTCTCTCTCTCTCTCTCTCTCTCTCTCTCTCTCTCTCTCTCTCTCTCTCTCTCTCTCTCTCTCTCACACTCACACACACACACACACAAGTACTGTATCTACATAATACAGTAAGCGTATGAACAATATCATGAGAAGAGAACAAACATATGTTTACGTTGCTAAGAGTTTGATAAGAGTTGCTAAGGTTACTAAGGCTGGAACCGCGTTCTTTGCTTGTCTTCTGTTAACGGTAAGCTCCGCCTCCTTTTATCTGATTGGCCATTACAATGGACCCTTTACACATACTTGATGATGCATTTTAACGGTCATCAGCATCTTAAATCCCGTCAAAGTTTTTTATAAATATTTATTTTATTTATTTGTATGTATGTACATTTATAACACTTTGTATTATATTACATTTGCGTGGTTATTTCTAATACCAGCTGTGGGAGTGACGGTAAAATTGACACGTTTTTTTCTATCTTCAATGAATCTGTATAATTTTTCCAGTATTTTTACACTATTGTATTGAGTTTTTCTTTTGCTATTTGTTATCATTTTCCACAGCTCATGTTGTCTCGGGGTTTTGTCTACTGAAATTCAAACACATTAAATAACAGTACTGAATAGATGTCCATCCCTCACACAGGCTCGCTTTCATTTCTGTTAAAAATCAAAGATGGCGCTGCTGTGAATAAGGTCTGTCATTTTGATATTGACGAGGCTTCGACCACTTCCAACAACAGTTTTGTTTTGTTCTCATCCTTAAATTTGGTCTTCAGTTAAGCACAGACACTTCATAGTCTTTTTGAGTTCCACATACTAGTCTGTAACGTTACCTGTATTACTACAAATTATAAATAAATAAATAAACAAAATTAATATTATTATTTCTTCTTCTCACCCTTAGTTAGAAACGGCGGATGGCCACGAGCGTGAGGTCCAGCTGTGACAGCCGCATGCTGGAGGTCATCCACCGCGCTGTTGGCTCCCAGAGCATCCCATGCTGCATTCCCAAGATCCTAAAACATACAAACAGACATCTTTTATTCACGAACTGCAGACCTGTCTGTTCATTTCAGAGAAGACAACCACAAGGTATAGTTGATGAGACCATTATTTTGTTGTTCTTCCTCCACCTCCTGTCCAACTGTTACAGTGATGAATGTGTCTTGCTCTCAAATCACAATATTAATACCTAGCAAAGCAATCCAGAGCTGATAAATGAATATTTTGCATTTGGAGTGGCATTTGTTTGCCCTCGCTCTCCCTTAATCTCAGTGGTTATATTTGCAATACAGGAAAAAAAATTAGCTGTCAGATGCCCTTTGTTCCAAACCTCTTCCTAAGAGAATAATAATGTATTATTAATAATTAATAATAATTCTCTTATGAAACTATTAACGCTGAAACCCATTCAGACACACATATGAAAGCTGTGCACGATGATGCTGTGCCCTGAACCAAGCCTGTCTGTGTGTGTAGGCTGTAGCACAAATGCTGGTTGACTGCAGTAGCGACAGTGTATTTTTGGCTTCTCTGGAGGCAGAAAAATTGAAGGAGAGAGAGTTGATTTTTTTTGAGAGCAGCATAGCCCCTGTTTTTTTTGTTTTTTTAATATTAAGCAGAAATTAGAAGTGCATCTGTTTGAAAAATAACAGTGTATCTACATCAAAATGTGTTTAAGGATTAAACAGTAAGGATTTTTATATCAGTTATTAGTAGAAAATAATTATAATCTATAAAATAGACAGATCAGAAGTCATCATTAAGGTCTTCATATTATCCCGAAGGGGTTTATATTGCAATAATGACTGACTGACTTGTCATTATCCCACTTATTACTGGTACATGATTACTTGCCAAATAAATAAATAAATGGACATTAAATATTGATATGACTGAAATTAATTTATTACGTGTGATGAAAGAGAAGATGGAGTGATATGAGACAGTATAGGAGAATGCCAGGGATGAAAGACTAATATAGGTCTACAGTTTAGCATCATTATGCAAAAATAATGATAGAAGAGTACCACAGTTGGCTAATCAGAATCTGGTTTGCCAGAGAGCAGCAATGAAGGGAAAACTAATAATAGTCTTTCAAAGAATTGACCAAATCAAAACAATGCACGGATGCAGTACGTGTGCATTTAAGTGTAATTTCAGACATCATTGATCTGTTATGTTCTTAGCTGCGACTATCAGGTAATGTGTATTTAATCTGTTTTTGCACACTTAACTGCGGTCCATCTTCTGGTGATAGATTTATCAAGTGTCTGACTGTCTCAGAATGAAAGATAGTTTTCATCTCTGTGTGGCGCAAGGCCTATAGGCCCATTTTACTGAATTAATGCTGTCCCCTGGAAATCACACAGTGTGTTTATATCCTGAATGTTTAAATCAGGTTTAGGCCACTGAAGGGACCCATGAAGACAAAGGACAGGCGGACATGCCATTCACTGAATGAGTATGTACTGATCAGAGAACATTAAGCAAAAGGCACTTTTTTATGAATACTTTATTATTCCTAATATAAGACGACCCTGACTACAAGACAAGCAATTTACAAATTGCATATTTTTCAAATTTTAATTTTTGTATTGAAATTATGATCAAATTTAAAAAGAAGCACTTTTTGGCATACCATAAAAATAACCTGTAGCCCATCTGAATTATAGCCTATAACAGTCATTCCCAAACTGTGGTCCGTGAGGGTACTGCAGGTGGTCTGTGGAAAGGCAAAATAAAATAAAATATTTTTTACCTTAATTTTACCAGGAAATTCCCATTAAAAAAAGTAAAAAGAATATATAGGCCTATATTGATATAACATTTGTATTAAATTGTCAAGTTATTGTGCGATTACTAAAATAGGCTAGTGGCGCTCGGCCGTGACGTTCAAGTTCAGTGCCGTTATTGATCGGTGGATAGCAATAGGTTCTCTGAAGAGAAAAGAGACAAGAGGCAGAAGTTACAAAAAATGAAGATATTGACAGTGAGACGGATGCATCTATGAGCCAGATTCATCATAAAAAAAACAAAGAAAAGGAGGGTGAAGAGAAAATACTGCGAAAGCTATTTAGCATTAGGTTTCAGCTACACCGGCCCCGAAGACTGATTATGCCCTCGGGCGCATGAGTAAATAAATAAATAAAATATGTGGCAGCCGTTGTGTGCAGTAAACTTTCTTTTAACAAGCCTGTTGTACTGATGTGATGACTAGTTATAGTTTTAGTGCTAGTTAGCCTATTTAGAGGTGCGGATTAATTCAGGTATGACTGTTTGTAGACATATTTTATTATGTGTGTTATGAGGTGGTCCGCAAATTTTTTTGATTTCAAATAGTGGTCCACACACACAAAAAGTTTGAAAACCCCTGGCCTATAACAATTAGGCAATCCGTCTCATAGGCTGAATCCGAAATCGCCCCCTATACCCTCAAATAGGGCCATAGTGGACATGTTCGAGTGCACTCATATGATATCGCGGCTCCACCTCGCACTCACTACTGCACAGGCTCCGAGACCCAAGAGTTCAGCGCTAATTTGGGTTACTGCTGGCTTCACTTACTTCAATGGAAGAGAGTGAAAGCATGTCGTCCATTGTTTTTTATAGTCAATGGTGAAAACCATGGAGCCTACTAAAATTTCATTAACTGTAGAAATGAAATCTGGGTACCGCTTAACTTTGTAAAATCACGTACTCGCGATCATCTAACATTACACTCTAACACACCGTATTTCTTCACACTTGTTTTATGCGTATTCGGCGCCACCTATTGTTGCGGGTGTATTATTGACATGTCTAGATCCTGAATATAAGACAAACCCCTTTCTTTTTTTTTTTTTTAGAAAAAAACGTCTTGTATTCATAACAATACGGTAGGTAAAATAATTTCTAAAAACTAGTAGTGGGCATAGATTAATCTAGATTAAACTCATCCAAAATAAAAGTTTGTATTTACATAATATATGTGTGTTTTCTTTGTATAATTATTATGTATATATAAATACACACACTTGCATGTATATATTTAAGACATATTTGCATGTACATACTGTATATATATTTATATAATTTAACTTATATATAAATATAATTATTTTATATATAAATATAACATATTTTTCTTAAATATATACATGCATGTGTGTGTATTTATATATACATAATATTTACACAAAGAAAACACACATATATTATGTACACACAAACATTTATTTTGGATGAGATTGATCTAGATTAATCTATGCCCACCACTACTAAAAACAAAAAAAAGTTTTTCTTTTTTTTAAATTAGTGAAATCGATGCTTAAAGGCATAGTCCTCAAATGAAAATTTCAAATAACCGAGTTTAGAAATGAAATTTCTTTCATCATTTGCTCACCGTTATAACATATTTTAGTAATAGAGTGGTGGAGGGATGACGTCCAATCCCGGATACCTAAGTTGCCACTGGTTCCCTTGAGATTTTCCTATGGATTTTTATAATGGGGGTTTCTTCATTTTATGAGTGAAATAAGGTCTGTGCTAAAGATCATCAATTATTAAATGATATCATTTCATCTATAAAGCAGTTCTACAAAAAATGACGTCATCGTCCAGCTCAGTTCAGTTCTCATATGACAGCGACAGTACTGATCAATCATATTCTTAAATATTATTTAAAATAAACACAGCTTGAAAATATGCTTTTTTTATGATATGGGTGTGTGTAATTTACGTGGCAGAAAAAAGTCCAAGTATCATCTTTATGTTTACCACAGGCCTTATTTTACTCATAAATTGACAAAGCCCATTCTAAAAAGCCATAGGAAAATCTCGAGGGAACCAGTGGTGTATTAGTCTTCCAGGTTTTGATATCATCCCTGGACAATTATCTTTTTTTTTGTCCATACAGTGGAAGGTGAATGTGTGAACTGGTAACTACATTAATAACTAAAACTTCTTGGTTCATTCTTCAAAAATAACTTATTTTTTGTTTTCACAGAAGAGAGATAGTCATGCAGGTTTGGAATGACATGAGGGTGAGTAAATGATGACAAAATGTTCATTTTTGTGTATGCTATCCCTTTAGCCTCCAGAAAATGTTTGATTGTCAACATCAGGAGGTCAAACCACTTCACTTTACATGGTGTAGAAAGAGGAAAGATACACTTCTTGGGTGTTACAATTTTTCATAAATGTTACAGTTTTGCAGTTAATAAAAAATAATTGTGCTATTTTTAATTGAATATCAGTTCGATATATTAAGGTACACCAAAAATCTCCAGCTAAAACACCATTTTAAGGTGGGAGGATGGATACAGAATAAAAAATGGCTACATTTGCTAGTTTGATTTTATGTTTGGGGTGGGGGGGAAATATGGATACAGCATAGTATCGTGATATTTTTTATGGGGATATTGTATCAATACAAGGACGGCAAATATAGATTTTTCAGGAGCTGAATTTCTGCTCATATTGTGCAAAATTTTTACCGTAAACTCTGCGCTTATAACGCAGGAAATAATGATAATACTAATTTGAAATATTTCATTCAGACTGTAATATCACAAACAGCACATCACTGTTGCTCACACACACGTGTGTGCAGGAAGCACATTCTCACATATTTCTAAACGTGGACCACTCTGTTCATGTTTATGTGTTAATTACATGTGTTGATTTGACACGCAAGTGCAAGCCAGCTGTGCACTGCAGCAGAACTTTCTCTCGCAATTACAATCAAAGAAGATGTCTATATTATGCCATATCTACACTGTCGGCGCACTCGTTTATTATACAGCACAATAGGCTTGCTATAGGCTGAACACCGGTAACATCACTTGCCTACTGCAACACCGTCCGAAATGTGAAGGTTTATCATTAACAATGAACCCACCATTCAAGCAATTGCCAACCCCGAATTGGCACTAATTCAAAAGCGAAATTAAAATGCGCACGGCCATTCATAATAGCTGTGTTAAAAGAACACTCCACCGTTTTTAGAAATAGGGCTTATTCAACATCTTTCCTACATTTAGATATGTGGCCAAATGCATTTTTGTCTCGGTGTATGCATTATTTTAGTTTGGCAGGGTCGCCGCTAGCTTAGCTTAGCATAATGAATGGAATCCTATGTTGCCAGCTAGCATGTCCCGAGTAAAACAAATCTGAAAAAAAACGAAAAAACACCAAATTACTTCTTGTGGCCTCCGTATTCACAACGAGTACAAATAGCGATGCAGATTAAGACTAGGAGATTTCCTAGGTAGATATTAACTTGGGACTATATTAGGGTGAAGCACAGGCAAAGCACTGCTACTTCGGTGCAGAGATATCACACAACACATGAAATCCCCAAACTATAGAATTTGTGGGATTTCATGTGTTGCGTGATATCTCTGCGCCCAATAGCAGTGCTTCGCCTGTGCTTCCCCATAATATAGTTTGGTTGTAATAAGGTGGTTTTTTTTTTTGATCACTTTTACTCTACGCTACCTGGCAACATAGGATTCCATTCATTATGCTAAGCTAAGCTAGCGGCGACCCTGCCAAACTAAAACAATGCATGCACTGAGACAAACATGCATTTGCCCACATATCTAAATGTAGGAAACAAGTTGAATAAGCCCTATTTCTAAAAATGTTGGAGTGTTCCTGTGTGTTCCCATTGCAAGCTTATCCCAAAAAATTTTTAAATCGCAATAATATCGTATCATGGCTTAAGTAACACAATAATATCGTATCGTTTATATTATTTGTGCCTACCAAATGATTTACTTGTGGAAAGTGCCAAAACCACAGGGCGAGAATGCTTAATAATGTGGTCTGAATCACAAACATAAGAATCAATCCCTATCTGAAAGGGTGGCCTTGACAGCGTTACGTGTCAACCACTCTTATCGAGCAGTGAACAGAACACCTGCAGGCTGATAACTACCATCCCGTTGTGATGAGCTCCTGCCAAAATGGTTGAGGTCTCTCAGAGGTGCTAGAGTCACTCACCTCACCTCACCTCACCTCCCACTAAGTTTGTATTGCAGAAAAGCTTGCGCAGTGTCCGTCACTTACAAGAGGATTTGGAGTTACATGGCCCAGGGATTTTTAATCTCAGTAATGAAAGATGGAGTTGATAAAGCATCTTTTCTTGAATGCTGATATTTCTGCTGCGTCTCCGCTGAACGAGCTAATTGGAATGCGCACCCAGACCTGAGAGCACGGAATACAGCAGAACATATTAAAGCCCCGTCCGGCTCATTTTCTCTCCCTGCTTATATATTCACTCATTTCCTGACCGCTGCCCCCTGCTTTGTACGTGTCGCAGTAATGACTTAGAGCGCTGCTGAGAAAGGTGGTCTGACGGGTCATTATTGATATTCACAAAGCCCATTTACCTGATGATCTCAGCAAAGATGGAACAGTGAAAAGTGCTAGCTTGACAACAGCAGTAACTGTTCTCCAAATGAACATGTGAATCTTTCTATCTATCTGTCCATCCGTCCGTTATTCTGTTGTTCTATCTGTCTGTCTGTCTGTCTGTCTGTCTGCCTGCCTGCCTGCCTGCCTACCTACCTGTCTATCTATCTATCTATCTATCTATCTATCTATCTATCTATCTATCTATCTATCTATCTATCTATCTATCTATCTATCTATCTATCTATCTATCTATCTGTCTGTCTGTCTGTCTGTCTGTCTGTCTGTCTGTCTGTCTGTCTGTCTGTCTGTCTGTCTGTCTGTCTGTCTAGCTGTCTGTGTATATGTCTATCTAGCTGTCATTCTATCATCTATCCATCTATCTGTCTGTCTGTCTAGCTGTCATTCTATCATCTACCTATCTATCTGTCTGTCTGTCTAGCTGTCTGTCTAGCTGTCGTTCTATCTCTGCATATCTATCCGTCCGTCGTTATATTGTTCTATATGTCCATCTTTCTGTGATTCTGTCTGCATGTTGTTCTGTCTATCCGTCTATATGTTGTTATATCTGTCTGTCTGTTGTTCTATTGTTCTGTCTATCTGTCATTTTTTCTGTCTGTTGTTTTATCTGTCTGTCTATATCCGTCCATCTGTCGTTCTGTCATTCTATCGTTCTATCTGTCCATCTATCTGTTGTTCTATCTGTCTGTCATTGTATCGTTCTGTCTGTCTGTCTGTCTATATCTGTCTGTCTGTCATTCTATCATTCTATCTGTCCGTTGTACTGTCGTTCTATCATTCTATCTGTCAGTTGTACTGTCGTTCTATCATTCTATCTGTCAGTTGTTCTATCTGTCATTCTATCGTTCTGTCTGTCGTTCTATCTGTCTGTCTATCATTCTATCGGTTTATCTGTCTGTCTGTATGTCTATCATTCTATCGGTTTATCTGTCTGTCATTCTATCTGTCTGTTCTATCGTTCTGTCTATCTATCAAGTCTCTTAAATCAGATCTGTCTAATCAGACATTGTCATTTGAGAGGGTTGAGTGTCTCTGTGTTTCTGTGTCTACAAATATTTGAAGTTTTTGAACATTTAATCATAAGTCTTAGACATAGCGAACAGCTTAATCATGGCCCATAGTCAGCACTATGTACACAGATTTAAATCTCTGCATTTGTATGCATCAGCTCTATACTGTGCTGCGCTCAGTGTTGTTAAATAACCTAATCAACCAGAAGGAGATGGAGGGAATGCTATTCCCACTTTGATTTAGAGGGGAGTATTTTTCCAGTAAGGGTAAGTGAAGTAGGTCTAAGCCATTTGCACAGAGATAGATGTGATTGATGGTGAGAGTCCTGTCTTCAGCGTACTAGCTCAGCACTGACGAGAGATTCAAAGGCTAGCCTAAGGCTGGCCATGTCACATTGAGAACCTGCATCAAAACCTGTCCTCCTTCCACTATTCCATTTATTTTCAGTTTGCAGATTGTAATCTGAAGGCCAGCCACAAAATTCAGGCTAAGGCCAGAGATAGCAGCAACTGGAATTGGTACCCAGGCCGATATGGATTAGTTACGATAGCTCTCTTTTTGATCTGAGATTTTTATGAAGACTTCGAGCCACATTAATCAACCTTTTGTTTATTAACATCCAGGATTCAATAAAAATTAAACTAAATCAAATCCATAAAAAATAATCAAGGTTACAATGAGGCACTTGTTGTGCATTGGATGTAAATGTGGCCAATTTTAAAACATAAATGTGAAGCTTATACTTTTATAATTAAGGGTGCACTGTGTGAATTTTAGCGGCATCTAGTGGTGATGTGGTGAGTGGTACCACTCACCCCTCCCTTTCGAAGCTACGAGAAGCTATGATGGCCGACACAGACAGCAGAGAGTGACTAGCGCTCTTTAGAGCAGTTTGGGCTACTGTAGAAACATGGCTGCGCAAAATGGGGACTTCACTGTAAGGGGTCCCGCAGTGTGTGTAGATAGAAATGGCTCGTTCTAAGCTAATAAAAACATAACTGTTCATTATGTAAGGTCTTTATACTCCACTGAAAACAGTAATGTATATTATCTGTCAGTAGATCCTCATAAATATTACACACTGCACCTTGAAGTCTTCTGTTAAAACGTTTGTATTTGTACAAGTTTTAGGGTTTATAGCATTATGTTATCACGGCCACAAAGGTGTAAAATTAGATATAACTTTAAATGGAAAAAATTTGTAAGTGATTCTTCCACATGACAATCATGTTGACATACACAGTATTTACATATTGCGGCTATATTATTGAAAGGTTGAGTATTTTAAAATATTATGCCACAAGTGCAGTCGACTGAGCTTAACTTGTACTAAACCGGAATATTCCCAAATACGAGCCTATGAAAAACGTTTCTGACAGAACAAGAAACCCTATTACAACATATATTAAAAGAGTATCGTATAGAGACCATATAGCTGATTCTCTTTCTTGTCTCTGCTAATTAGACTTCTTTAAAGTTAATCTGCTAGCTTTTCACATGAGACTTCTGGAAAACTTTTGTGGTCCAAAATACAGATCAAAGCCAACTTGGCATGTGTTCTAAATTTTTTATTGAATTGCAAAAATCTTTGCTCCATTTTAAGCGACTTTGATAAAGCATAGTCAATTAGAAGTGACTGTCATTTAGAATAATGGTGTGGTTGAAATACAGATTATTGAACTTAAAGCATGAGAGAGAATACCACTTGTTTTATCAAGTGAAAGAAATACAGTAATATCCCATTACAAATCCTTTTCATTATAATAGACACTGGTCCTGACACCTGATGCTGTAATGTAAATAGACACAATATTAATACACATATACTGTACTGTATGTTAAAGAACGTGGGCTATGTGGGCTATGACCATGTTTATATAGTAATGACCAAAGTTTGTCATTCATCACATGGTCAAAGGTCATCAAAGCACAATCCCATGTATTTCTCCCCATTAACAATCTTTCAGATGAACGGGGCTGTTGTTAACAGCCTTCCAGCACTGATCTTCAGTTCACTGATCAGCATTTTTAGTTGCTAACTCAGAAGTTAATCAGACTGGGAGAAAGCAAAGAGTGGAGGTCGTCTAATGAGGTATGTTGAGGAATTCTCACTCTTGGGACTCTTCTGAGTCACAGCTTCCAAGAATATACATGGACATGCTGGAAAAATAAATTCAGAATTCAGAATTTGATCTTTGCTAATTAAACCATAGGGAAATCACCTGGGGTAGAAAAGGTTTTTTCTGAGCTTTTTTACCCCCTGGATGGAGACTAATTGGTGTAGATTTTAATAAGGAGTTGAGCGGATAGGTGAGTCTGAAACTAGGCCAGGTGTAACATTTCTCCTTTTAATGCCATTCATTAATAAACTGAACGTAAAGTTAACTCAAATGAAAATGTATTTACTTATGTCTTTTTTATGCATTTTATTTATTTATTTATATAGTGTACATAGTCATATAGATTTTTAAAGGGGGGGTCAAATGCTATTTCATGCATTCTGACTTATTTACCCTGTTAAAGAGATGATTCTCATGCTAAACATGGACACAATTTAAAAAAAATAGTTAGTGAAGAATACGTTTCTGAAAGTTTTTTTAGAGTATGGCCCTGTATGATGTGATAAAGGGCGGAATTCCTTGTATCGATACTTCTCCCAGATGAGCGCGTGCGCATCGACCAAAGTGAGAGCAAGAGCACATCTATCAATGAGCTTCGTTCAGGTTACAGGAGCCGTTGGCAGCGCTGGCATTGTGTTTTTAGACCATGAAATCAACAATGTCACTAAAGAAGTGTGTTTCTGGCTGAGGGAAAGATAACCTTGTACAGCTTCCAAAATAACCCAGCGTTAAGGAAACAGTGGATGCAGTTTGTTTTTCTGGAGGAGCAACAGAGTTCTGCAAGTGTTTATGTTTGTTCCCTGTCATGAGTGGAAATCGCAGGCGGTGTGTGAAACTGCATCACATGTCGGTGTTTTGTTGGCAATCGGCACGTAAGGGCATATAATGTGAACAACACGAACGTATAGGGAATTGAAAGTTATTCAGGGATAATGCCATGATGTATTGTGTGTGTGTGTGTGTGTGTGTGTGCTCGTATCTCTTTAGCTCCGCCCACGGCACGCCTCCACAAGCTCGGCTGTTTTCTGAAAGAATCGGTACAGCATATCTTTCTTTTGTTGTCTCTTTGGAGATATGAAGGATGCAATACTACTCTATAGGTAATCCAGATTAACATGAGATTGGCAGAAACTGTGTGTGTTATGTACCCTTTAACGAAGATGAAGATGAGTAAATTAATTTTCCTCTTTGGGTGAACTATTCATTTTACATTCTATTCCATTCTGAAGCAACTTTTCAAATACCTCCTGATAAATTCATAGATTAACCTGGACACAGTGTACTTGTTCAATAAGGAAAGTTGGTCTATATTCATAAGTGTGAAAGTCATATGAGAACTCTACACTTTTTTTCCTGGAACAGCATCACGAATCTCATCCAAGATAAGTTACATGACCTTTGAAAGTTGGACAGGAGGTTCACACTCTCTAAAGGTCAACTGCATGTTTAATAAAAGGCCTATTCTTTGCTAGATTTGTTCATATTGTCTTGTGGCATAAAGTATGTTACACATTGCTGCTTATTCTGGCCAAGAACTGCCCATTATTTAATATTGCTCATTAAACTGATGCACTCTTTTCAGGATTCTTTGATATATAGAAAAGTTCAAAAGAACAGCATTTATTTGATAGAGAAATATTGAAACATTATATTGGCTTTTCTGTCAATTTTGATCAATTAAATGCTTCCTTGCAGAATAAAAAATAATTTCTTTCAAAACATATTTTTGAAAGGTAGTGTAGATATATTGTTTATAAAGTTTATTATCACCATGACACATAACAAATCACAATTTTTTCAGCAAATTATGAAATAAATAAACTGAATATACCATAATAATGAGAGGTAAGAACACATTGTCTGACGTCTCCTCATTTGTTATTATCAAGCACAGGAATTACGGGACCTTTCCACATTCCACATTACCTGCGCTAATTAAAATAATTTATACTGAAACACACAAAATGGTGCCCTATGCAATTTTCTATGCAAACATCAATACAACTCTGTTGCTCTCTTAATTGCATAATTACTCAGACTGATGATGTGAGTGATTTTGTCCTTTAGCTTGCTGTCACATGCTCTGAACCGTAGGTGTGCCACTGCAAGCCACAGGAATACAGTGATTTACATTGATACCTCCCTTAATGATCAAGGTAATTAAACGGCCATTAGCACCATCTCTGTTGAACTCACAAAAACATGGGCAACTATACTAACTACAAGACACATGTGCAACAGAATATGCTTATTAATAGAGAGATATTCTCTGAATTGACATTCCTTTCTGTGTCCAAGGATGCTAGAAAACGCAACTGCATAAAGGATCTGTGAGATGACTGGAAAGAGATCTTGTTTACTAGTCGTATGGCTTCAGAATAGCCCTGAAGCATCCAGCCAAAGCATCGTAAAAACCCCCCTTTATACTCTTGGACATTATTTTGCACTGCTGCATATTTACTATAGATACGAAGAACAAAGGCGGTCTCTGATGGAGGCATGCCAGCATTGCTCCCACCGGGGACCGCAGATCCATTTGACCAGAACTTGATGCATTAATTTCCACATCATTACATCCCATAAAAAGTAGGCATCATTTTCTAGAAGTAAATATGGAAGTAAAACTGTCACTGTTACTTACGATATGATTTCTTTGAAATATGTCAGTTGGAAAGCACTGCAGACAACATCCGTTTTATACAGACTACAGTATACAGTTGAAAATAAGAAAATACTTATCGCAATATTACATGAGATCGCTGTTTTTGAATGAATTATTGATTTATTAACTCATTCATAAAGACAGTGATTTGTTTCATTCCTGAAAGAATCAGTGTTTTTGAGCAAAACGGTTGAGTGAATAATTCAGTGACTCATGTCGAGTCGTTAACAAATAAATGAGTGTTTTTGATCGAATCGATGTAGTGAATGATTCAAAGACCTTATCACAAAGATATCAGCATCCAAATATGCATAATTAGTTAGCATTTTAGAACAAATTGCTTGAATGATTCAATGAATCATTTGTAAAGATGGTAACTGGATTTGTGTCTGAACAATTCGGTTAAACGCAGACAGTCACTTATCGATACCTTCTGGTTTAACAATGTAACCTGCAGAAACAGTCTTGTCTGTACTGTATATTATAGAGGGTATGCATCGACATACT
Organism: Gobiocypris rarus; assembly: GCA_023029165.1. NCBI lineage: Eukaryota > Metazoa > Chordata > Actinopteri > Cypriniformes > Gobionidae > Gobiocypris > Gobiocypris rarus. The sequence goes on from CM040918.1 coordinate 4,580,677, forward strand.
TCCTTCCGGAACACGCCTCCTCAGCCGGGACTGCTTCAAAACAAATTTACAAAACGGACTCGGGCAGAGTACATAAACAAACGTGTAGCCAATCAGCAGTAAGGGGCGTGTCTACTAATGACTGGGAGAAGAGAGAGCTCAGTGCACGTCATTATTCAAAAGACAAGACACACAGGACGGACATTAGCCGAGCGAAGAGAGAGATGGCAGATAAAAAAAAAAGGGGGAAACAATAACATGGGTTTTGTTTCGTTTCACAGAACTAATATATGCTGTCTTTTGCTTGAATATGCTTGTGTGTCATGTTCAGTTGATTGTCCATTTGCGATCGTATTGTCGTTCACTTCAGCGATGATAAAGACCCATTCATTTCCACACCGTATAAGCCTGGAGCATCTAAACCTCCTCACTGTCTGTTTCAAGGGTCAGCTCCCATGTGTCCGGCAAGTATGATACTATACTCCTAATATATGTTTGTTTCCTCTTTTCATGATCTATATAACACTCTAATCTGGTCATAATTGTAATATGTTCGTTAGTTGGACTGTCGTGTTCATGGCATCGAGTTGTTTATGAGAACTTTTTTTGTTTTTGTGATGGAAAGGGTGACTTTTTTATTGAACATTCGACCACGATTACGATAGTAACACACAGATTCCGCCATAGTCGTTGCCTGGGTTACGTATATGTGGGGCGGAGCTATGAAAATAGGGGCGTGTTTGTTTTGGTGATTTGAAATATCAACAACGGTTACCAGAAAGCACTTACCCCATCTTTAATATGGGAAAACAGGTTGGACTCAATATAGTGTTCCTTACAATTAACCAGATATCCAGTGATCCATGGATATTGACATTCAGCCAGGAATTGTGTTTTCTTACATTTATATGAGCCTGATTCGATACATAAATATTCATCACAATTTTGAGAGTTAAACCCGCATTTATATGCGGATAGGCAAATGTATTGAAACGAGTATGTGTGTATAGAAAAATAAACATATTATATAAATTCTGAATATATTATAGGCTTATTTTTTTTATTTTTATATCGCATAGCGCGCAAAGAAAACACAATGAATCTCTATTTACATAATGTCTAGACTTTGTTAGAGAGGATTTGCGTGTGTGCAGAACTCTTAATAACTTGAGCAGTGAGTGGATTATAACTTCAACACCTGTGATTGGCCATTGCGTTCAAGAAATCAACAAACATGTCTGCGATTGGCTACATAACTCACCGAAGCAAAAACACGTTGGAAAATTGAATAATTTGACGAGCGCTAATACAGATACACTAGATCTTTTGCCAACAATTTTTCTCAAATAATATGCTATTATTACAAAGAAAACAGATCCTAGACCAGCAGTTATGGGCAGCTTTTCCCTCTAAAAGCAATCAGTAGCAGAATCAGCAGGCGGCAGTGGTTTGAGTGAGAAAATTACACGCTATTGTTATGTCTGACGTTTCCCTCAGTCTGGAGGAGGGCACAAGGTTGTCCAAAAAAAAAGGTCAAGACCCCCCGACTGGCACCAGGTCTGGTTTTGAGTGTTTTTTGAACGATTCACGCTGAAAACCAATGCTGCCTCTCAGTCTTTTTGCCACTCAGTGGACATAACCGCAGTCACTCCGGCCAACCGTGACGTGACGTGCATACCCTCTATTGGGATGTCTTTTATCCAGATCGGATTGCTGGATTTGATAATTTTGCCTAATTTAATATTTTAAAATAGCCTGATGTTTCCTCAGGCTGTAGTTAATACAGGACATGGTGTACGTTCTCAAGTTATACAGTGTGGTTCCACCCTAGAGGTTATGTCCTTGAACAAGGAAATGTAATAGAGCCGACATTCCTTTTGACCTGATAGGATTTCTCTTCTCATCTAACATTCTTCTGGAATTTTACAGACAGCAATACACTGAGTGCTTACTCCAAAGTCACATTTTAATGTACTCAGCGGCAGATTAATATGAAAGAAGGAAAGAACTGCTGACACACAGGGATGTTTGGTATCGGCAGCAGCAGAAGGTGCGGTGTCAATGCTTTAGAGCACAAGGAGTGACTTTGCAGAGAAACCTGACACCTGACTGGCTTCTTAACCCACTGTAGCAGCCCTACCAGTGTCATCATGGCACTGAACAAGCAGAGGGTGAAGATAAGAGACAGGATACACGGAGTGAGACAAAAATAGGACCAGAGGCGTAAAAAAGAACTGGACACGGGTCTGTTGTGACATGGTTGCGGACAGGACTAATAATACAATTCAAGAACATAAATCATCAAAGAGACATTTAGAATCTTATTCAGTAGGTAAATGTCATGTTAATAATTTTGCTTAAGTTGGAGGACTGGGTAACAATAGTGACTTTCCCTGATTAATCTTGATTGATTGATATTTTGACAATCCTGATAGCAATTGTTATTATAGGGGTACAGTACCATGAAGTCTGCTTTGCTGAGCAAAGCTAGTGATGACGTATCTGTGCGGAGATGAGATGGATGCTTGCATGACCAGACAGTGTAAATCTGCCTTGAGGTTCTTGTAGAACTGAACAGATTAAGTTCAGCAAAGCACACTCATTATGACAAACAATGGCCCACACATCAAGGAATCAATCTAGTCGGCCATTCATATGGCTGTAGTAGTTCTTGTACCACTGATTTACACAGCCACCCACAAAGGCAAAGAGGTTAATACTTCTCTCACTCGTAATGCTGTCATTTCAGACTGTTTGATTTGGGAAAGGGATAAAATACATGAAACTGAGCTGAATTCATTCCTAAGAGCTGAGGGACTGATTGAATAGAAAATATTGATTGCTCCTTCGCTGTGTGAGATTAAAATTCATCCCTGACTTAGTAGTGTTCCATTTTTCTAAATTGCAATAAAAAGTGTCCGACTTTGTGCAGAGCTACAGGGATATTCTACTACGTTTAGTTAGCATTCAGTTACTTAAGGTTAGTTTGGCAGAATTTAAAGATATGAAGGCATTTTCATTTTTGGGTGAACTATCCCTTTAACAGAAGTTCAAGGCTATACTGTAAACCCGAATAAGCTGGCATAAGTCAAAAAAATTAAGATGATTAATTACAGCAACGTTTAGCAGAACAGGCACATTTTTATTCGTACATTTTAATTGCTCTTAACTTGAAATATGTGAATAACTAATTCACACATTTAACTTAAAATTATCATGTAATCTCAATTTAAATATTTTTAGTAGTGGAAACTTGGCTAGCTTTAACTTAGTAATTCAGTAAATACTAACTTGCGAACTGATAACACAAGGATTTGATGCACTCTAAAAAACATTGGGTTAAAAACAACCCAGTATTTCAAGGTTAAATATAGGACAGAACACCCGTTGTTTATTTAACCCAGCATAATGGGTTGATACATTTTTACTATTACACTGAAAACCCGGATAAGTTAAAATAACTAAAAAAAATTGAGGAAACTTATTACCTAAAAACTTTTAAGTTAATTGTTTTAATCTGTTTGTTTTAATCTGTGGTCTCAGGAAGCGTACTCCCAGAGTGCATTGCGGCATGAATAAATTAATTGCTTAATTTTTACTATTTTTGGCTTTATTTTACCATTTGTCTTTTGTCAGTTTGTCAGGGTTGTTACGTCTGACCCAGGATCTGGGAAACGCAAGAACTACCCAAAAACTGGGTTGTTACGTCTGACCCAGGATCTGGGAAATGCAAGAACTACCCAAAAACTGGGTTGTTACGTCTGACCCAGGATCTGGGTAACACAAGAACTACCCAAACACTGGGTTGTTACGTCTGACCCAGGATCTGGGTAACACAAGAACTACCCAAACACTGGGTTGTTACGTCTGACCCAGGATCTGGGTAACACAAGAACTACCCAAACACTGGGTTGTTACGTCTGACCCAGGATCTGGGTAACACAAGAACTACCCAAACACTGGGTTGTTACGTCTGACCCAGGATCTGGGTAACACAAGAACTACCCAAACACTGGGTTGCACGTCTGACCCAGGATCTGGGTAACACAAGAACTACCCAAACACTGGGTTGTTGCCTGACCCAGGATCTGGGTAACACAAGAACTACCCAAACACTGGGTTGTTACGTCTGACCCAGGATCTGGGTAACACAAGAACTACCCAAACACTGGGTTGTTACGTCTGACCCAGGATCTGGGTAACACAAAGAACTACCCAAACACTGGGTTGTTACGTCTGACCCAGGATCTGGGTAACACAAGAACTACCCAAACACTGTTACGCCTGACCCAGGATCTGGGTAACACAAGAACTACCCAAACACTGGGTTGTTACGTCTGACCCAGGATCTGGGTAACACAAAGAACTACCCAAACACTGGGTTGTTACGTCTGACCCAGGATCTGGGTAACACAAAGAACTACCCAAACACTGGGTTGTTACGTCTGACCCAGGATCTGGGTAACACAAAGAACTACCCAAAAACTGGGTTGTTACATCTGACCCAGGATCTGGGAAACACAAAAACTACACAAACACTGAAAATTACCCAAAAGGGTCAACCCAGGATTTGGGTAGAAAGAATAACCCATGATTTGTTTAGAGTGTATCAAATTAAAAGAAACAAGTTCATAAAACTCCCCCCCAAAATGAAACAGGTCAGATTACTTAAAATATGTCAGTTTTGTGAACCTAAAAGAAAAAGAAAGTAATTTCATTGAGCTAATTTGTTTAATTTAGGTTTACCCAACTCAAACCAATTAATTATTTGGAGAATTAGGGTTTACAGTAAATCTTGCAGATTGTGGGCATTATACAGTATAACTTGCATAAAAACACCAACATGTGTTTTTATTTGGTTATTTGCTGTTGAAAACAGAACTACCATATCACATAAGGGAGGACCACTATCGTGTATCGCCTCAGGGCTTCCAACTGCTAAAAAGTTGGGCATCCATCTTGCAAATCCCCACAGAGGATTGTGGAAATCTGGATTTATATTTTTCAGTAGCGAAGGTTCTCCTCCTCCCCCTGGTCCTCCCTGAGGCCCATCATAATGTAACAGAAGTTCTTCACCAGTGCTGTCTTTCTGTAGCTTTTTGGAGAGTCTCCAATTCCCTTATTAAAGGAAATGCTAATTAGCATTCCTTGACGACACACTTTAAATTTGTTTCATGAGGACTCAAAATGTGTCTACTCCAGAAATTCTGAGCTGAAATTGGGAGAGAGTTCAAAATGTACAAAACTATTTGTTCTAAAGTGCTACACATTTTAATATACTAGATAATGTCTTTCAGTCATGTCCTCAACTCCCCTCTTCCCACCCATCACACACATTTACTGTGCATTAATTTCTATGCATATGAGATGTGTTGAGTTTATGTTGCTATTTGCATAGTTTAGCATGTGTGCAAACAGGCTAGGAGCATGTAAACGCCACATGGAAGTACTTGCGCTACACACTAAAAATGCTCTACAGTGATGGGATTACTTTAAAAAGCAGAAAAGGAAAAAGATTAAGCGTGGATTTACTACACACTCTATGGCTCATTTCCTTGCATTACTCGCAGCCGTGCAAATGCAGAAATCATGTCACATAAATAAGCCACAATGCCATGGGTTTCTCAGTCTCTGTGTTGGACATCCATGGGTTTAATTGTGAGTTTGACCTGAACGCATCAGTCGCACTCCCACACAGCTGTAAGGAGACTCTTTGGAGTATCGCAGCTTCTATAATTGAACACATGCAAGATATGAGGATTTCCTGATGATATCAGATCAGTCTTGGGCGCAAAGGCTACATTCTGTTTCAAATGTGGATGTTTCCTATTGATTTCTTAATAAGCAGATAAAGAGCAGCCAATTAATAGATCTTGTTCTGGATTTACAAGGGAATGTTTTGCGGATGTATGCCACCCCTCATGTCGTGTGGGTAAGAGAGGAGAGCACATGACGTTGAGGCACAGAAAGCGTTAAGAAATGATTTACTGTTTCCAAATTGTGAGAGCATTTTAACATGCAAGGCTGCTGAGGCGCAAGGATGTCAAATCAAACGCTTCATTGTGTCTACAACACAGAAGCCTTCTGGAAAACAAGCTAGTTTCTTCTCTTAACATCCTGCTCTGAGCATGGAAATGGATGGGCTTAAGTGTCTTCCCCTAGAAATATAAATTAATTATCCATGTGTCAGGGGTTGCTAGGCTTCCTCGGCCTGCTCACGTCTGCCGAACAGTGATAAAACCGTGGGCTGATAACACGGACAGCACACATGGACAGATCAAATAACTAAAACACTTTTCATTTCTTGTTCTTATTTACTTAGGGGCAGAGTTTTGCTCAGAGAGCTCTTGTGTAATGAGAGATGTTATTATCCCTGTGGGTGTGATGTATGGGCAGATGTCCTTGTTTGTGCTTTATATTCCGTCACAGTTTGAATGTGAAGGGAAATTATAGTAAAAAAATTGTTCTCTCAATCAATCTGTCTAGCATAATATCTATATATCATCATATACCATCTATATATCTATCGTTCGTTCGTTCGTTCATTCATTCTTTCTGTCGTTCATTCTATCTATCTATCGTTCATTGTATGTCATTCTATCTATCTATCTATCTATCTATCTATCTATCTATCTATCTATCTATCTATCTATCTATCTATCTATCTATCTATCTATCTATCTATCTCTATCTATCTATCTATCTATTTATCTATCTATAATCGATCGTTTGTTCTATCATTCATTCGTTCATTCATTCTTTCTGTCGTTCATTCTATCTATCTATCGTTCATTGTATGTCATTCTATCTATCTATCTATCTATCTATCTATCTATCTATCTATCTATCTATCTATCTATCTATCTATCTATCTATCTATCTATCTATCTATCTATCTATCTATCTATCTATCTATCTATCTATCTATCTATCTATCTATAATACGATCGTTTGTTCTATCATTCATTCTATCTGTCTGTATGTCATTCTATCTATCATTCTTTCGATCGTTCAATCTATCGTTCTATTGTTCTATCGTTCGTTCTGTCTGTCTGTATGTCATTCTATCTATCTATCTATATCTATCTATCATTCGTTCTATCTCTCTGTATGTCATTCTATCTATCATTCTATTGTTCGTTTTGTCTGTCTGTCTATCTATCTATCTATCGTTCGTTCTATCGTTCTATCGTTCGTTCTATCGTTCTATCGTTCGTTATTGTTTGTTCTATCTTTCTGTATGTCATGCTATCTATCTATCGATCTATCTATCTAATTGTTCTGTCTATTGTTCTATCTACTGCATAAATGATAACAGTACTTATGTCAAATGATCTCAGTCAGTTTCTAATGGACTCGGCTTTATCCAGCTGAAAACGCCTAGCTGTGGGCGGCTGGGCGCTTGATTATCAAGAAAGTTCTAAAAGATAAGAAACCAGTTTTATTATGTGTACGCAATTTCAAAGTAATTTCTAAATGTGTATCTGCTCGTTTGTGTCTATGGCAGATATCTATTTTATACCCACTACAGTTCATTGCTTTTATGCTTAGGTCTGTTATATGTGCTAGCAGACATGTTAAAGAGTGATGATTTCTATAGGATATGGTCATGTGGTACAGAGTGCAATGGCACAACAGCTGCTAGACCTCTGGTGTTAATTAACTCCAAGATCTGCTGATCAGCCCGGGTCTCTCTTGAGCCGCACTCTCTGCAGGAGCAGGATGTGCCACTGAAACACTGCTGTGCTCGAAAGGACAGTCTTTCCATTCAATTCATCAGATCCACAACCTCCTGGTGTTTCCAGACTGTGTTTCTGCACCTTGTATGTTGGAGTGTGTTTGTGACAGCCATTGTGCTGCTTTATCTAAAGCTGCTCTGACTCCTCTGACACTCATTTAGCAGTGTTCAGAGTCTGAGTAGATGCTCGCAAGGCGATGAAAGATACATGGCCGCTGCAGCTGGACTCCCGGATTGATCCGAGACTTGCTGATTGGCCATCCGTCCTTTTAGTAAATTAGACTGTAAAGTACTGTGATTTACTTTTAGTTAGCTTTTGTGTTTTTCAAGTGTTTACTAACCATATAGGTCAGGGCAGTGTCACGAGAAATGTAACTTCAACTTCAAAACATTGAGACTTTCCACCCATTTCCATTTTGGAGAATTCCATAAAAGCCTTTGCAATCTTTGGATTTTATTGTCTTTTGAATTAGGCAAAACTATGGAAGCACATTTCTACCTCTTTCATGGTGTGAATTTCTTTCTTTCTCTAAACTTGCAATTACATTTTCGGGGGTGGAAATGAGCTTCCATAAAAAACATCTCTACATTAGTTTTATAGTCTTTATATTATAAATATGTTAGTAATAATTACTTCCTACTATTATAGACATTTTGGACCTCTTTTTGTTTCCCACAGAAAACAGAAATAATTAAATAATGAGTAAGTGACATTTTAATTAAAAACGTTTAATTAATATTTTAAAGTTTATCCAGGGGAAGTAATGACATTCCTAGGATGTGAGTTGAATGCATCATCAGAGATTGATGTTTGAAATGCCAAAATTGTACAGATGATATTTTGATTAAACATTTTTTCTAATTATTGTTTGAAATAAAGAGCACCAATAAATTGCACACAAGGAACATCCATTAAAAAGTAAATGTCTTTTTTTCTATCTTCTAACAGGAGAGTTAGTGTGTTTCTTTGTAGTACAATGTTCATCATCCAGTCAGACGTGTGTGCTTTGTGCCGGTTTCATCAAAACAAGTGTATCTCTAAATCAGACAGCCCACTTTAACAATATACAGAAAAATCCATCCATGTAGCACATCCTCAGCTTCTCTGGCTCTCCCTGTTCCTCATGTCAGATTGCATTAATTCATTCTGGCTTCCAAATCATCTGCGACTTTCACCTTACATGTTTTATTCCGCCCCTAGACCCAGACAGACACTCTCTGGTAATAACAGGCCTGATGTATTTTACCCCAGCAGTAAGATTGCTGAAATCAAATGTTGTGTGATCTCCTCCTGAATCCATCGAGCTTTTTAAACCCGTTCCCACACCCGCAGTAAAACTTGAAATCTCCAGTGAGCTTGCAAACCTAGCAATCACTGAGACTACACACAACCTTGTCGTACATCCGTTTCAATTATTTATTGCAGTGAGTTGACAACCCATGCACCCACTCACAACCGAATCCCTAACATGCCCGAGTCCAGCTCAAGGCATTTTATGGCCAAAACAGTAGCAGATCATCTCTGGCAATGCCCCAGTTCCTTCACGTCACGTATAGCTGTTTTCAATTTAGTCTCGAGCCCATTTCAGATATAAGAACTCAAGGCAAGAAAGATCTGTTTTCGTTCGTTTCATTCTGTTATGCTGATAATTAAAGTAATGGCCAATAATGTTTGATGAAGCGTTTCATTTGCTCTAATAAAGTCTTCCCTGAATTTTCTTTTCCACCAAGTAAGCACAAAAGCCCATAATGACTGTAATTGCGCAGGCAGAGCTGAGGCTTGGAGCAGCTGAGGATACTCACAAGTAATAGTGTGCCCTTTCTCCCGCGGCCAAAGTGGACACTTCAGTAATCCCGAGACTCAATAATCCTCGCAGATCGGGGGGGGTCGAGAGCGTGGAAACGGAGGATGAGGATGTGTTTCTCGGATTGCCAGGGGCCGTCAGGGGCTCTGAGAGGCAGCTGCTGGCATCCAGACCACGTGGGCAGTTACGTCCTCAGCAGGCGGCTGTGGAGACAAGAGGGGTCATCTGTGAGAGAGAGAGAATGGCTCATTCTCATCCTCGGACAAAGGCGGGCATTGAGAGCCAGGGGACGAGGGGAGGGCAGGGTTGGAGTAGGCGTCATTCATTACTGGAGCTAATTTATGGTGGGAAATATGAATAAATATAAATGTAGACTGTAGGCTGTGTGTGCACACTGGACCCGAACCGATTTCAAATCGGAATCTGATTGCAGGTGATGAAATCAGCTCTGTTTGTTCAGGCAGTGTAATCAATATATCAGGATATAGGCTATTTTTCACACAGGAACAATTTAGATATATTAAAAAATTTCACCCAAAAATGAAAATTACCTCAAGCCATCCTAGGTGTGCATGACATTCTTCTTATGTTAAAAAATGTCCTGGGTAATCCAAGCTTTATAATGGCAGTGAATGGCAGCACAAAATTTGAAGCACAAAATTGCATCCATCCATTATAAAAGTACTTCACACGGCTCCAGGGGTTAATAAAGGCCGTCTGAAGCGAATTAATGCGTTTGTGTTCGAAAAATATCCATATTTAACACGTTATAAAGTAAAATATCTAGCTCCTGCCTGACCGTCTTCTGTATTCATTTTATGTCAGAAGAATCTCATATACACCTATGGCTTGAAGGTGAGTAAATTATGGGGTAATTAAATTTTGGGGGTAAAATATCCCTTTATTGTGAACATCAGAGAGTCCTTTGCAAACCTTTTTTTAATTTTATTCTGGCACGGGGAAAAAAACAGCAAAATTGTTGTGGCCAGAAGTTTTCTAAAAGCTTCCCACACGCTTAAATCGCTTTGACACACGCCTGCATTATAATAGAGTTTCCTCTAAAACCAGCTTCAAGGGAACAAAGGTGGAGTTTTTCTACCTGCCGTTGCTTGTACTTTTTGTTGGAGGCCAAATCGCTGCTAAAGTCTGAGATCTTATTTGATGCTGTCCTTTTCTATCCATTATTGATGAAGGTGAGAACGAATCCTGTGTCAGTTAAGAAAGTTATGCATCTGGCCTTGAGCTGTGCATTGATTGAGTGTAATAAGCAAAACCACACATCTATCCACTGATCAAAAGAGATTGAGCGGTATTAACAAGTTATTGACAGGACCACAACTGAGGTTTACAAGTTATCACCACGATACTTTCTAATAATGGAACTTAAAACAAATTGAGTTTAGTACTTTAAGCTGATACTTCAAGTCCTAGTTTTAATGTTTTTTAAAACCTATGAAATTTTGATTGACTTTTAGTCCATGACTTTAAGCTTGAAGGCCATCTGTGTGCTAGTAAACTCTAAATTGTGACACCTGATATTTTTGTCCGATCAGATGCTCTCTAGAATAGATCATAGCAAGTAGCAAAAGTGCAGTTTGGTTCTTGTTCCAGTGAACTGCCTAGGCAGACTTTTAAGGCATCATCCTATATGCATGCTCCTGTCATGAAGTCTGTTTAAAAATCATTATGCTTTGTATAACACCATCTTTAGGCCAAATTCTTACTGTATGTAGCAGTGCTTGTTGTGTTTTTTGACACCAAGGCCCCCGTACATTTGCATGTACCACTTTGACACTTCAAAAGTTCATAAAGAGATCGTAAAACTAATCCATATGAATTGAGCGGTTTATTTCAAATTGTTTGAAGAGACACAATCACTTTATATAATGAACAGATTTAATTTAGGGTTTTTATTCATAAACATTCATTGACTCACACATTAGTTGAAGTAAACAGAAGCTCAAGCATGTTTGAGCTTCAGCGAGAACCAATGAGGTTCATTCTCGTGTTACGCAGCACGTTTGAGCTTCAGCGAGAACCAATGAGGTTCATTCTCATGTTACGCAGCACGTTTGAGCTTCAGCAAGAACCAATGAGGTTCATTCTCATGTTACGCAGCACGTTTGAGCTTCAGCGAGAACCAATGAGGTTCATTCTCGTGTTACGCAGCACGTTTGAGCTTCAGCAAGAACCAATGAGGTTCATTCTCATGTTACGCAGCACGTTTGAGCTTCAGCGAGAACCAATGAGGTTCATTCTCATGTTACTCAGCACGCGTTTGAGCTTCAGCGAGAACCAATGAGGTTCATTCTCGTGTTACGCAGCACGTTTGAGCTTCAGCAAGAACCAATGAGGTTCATTCTCGTTTTACGCAGCACGTTTGAGCTTCAGTACACATCAAGTATAATTCTATTTTACCCAATATTTGTCTCCATGTATTTTTATTCTTTATTAAAAGTATTGCATTTTAAATTAAGCAATATGCAAGTCAAGTCTAAATCTAAAACATAAAATATAATGTGAATGTACAGAAAATTTAAGTTCATTTAGCTCTTTCTGGAGGACTGTTAAACCAGTGTCCTGAAAATCACTTCATGTGCACTCATGTGCTGACAGTGAGAGATGTACAACTGGACGTGACCTGTGACGGATGAGGGGATTAGTATTGATCAAGTGTGCAAGCCCACAGACACGGGGATGAATCAACAGTCCATTGCTTTCTGTTGCAGTGTATTCATACAGCCCCCACTCCACCCCACAGTCAACGCCACTTACCACATCAACCGCACCATAAATCCAGTGGGAAAGGGGCTTGACATTGTGTTTTGCAGCAAGAAATGTCAACCTTAATATCTCAATGAAGCTCTATTGCTATTGGACCACTGCACACATCTGCATGTTGGAAATGTACAGGCCTTATACAGTCAGTTTGTCTCCATGGAAACTATAGCTATGGTTAGTGTGGAGGGGTATATCCCTGAAGTCTACTTCCTTTGTTCAGAAGCTTAAGATTTGAACATATGTTAGTGTATGATTCATAGTGTAATTCTATATACATATTTAAAATGTTGCAGTTAAACACTGCAGATCCAGTCTGTCATCTAGTTCCATTACATTACAAATCATGGGTCAATTAACTCTGCCGATGGTTTCTTCAAACATTTCTGTCGACAGAGACGTTGGGAATGCTGATGTCAAAATTGCACGTTGCGCTTGTTTTACACTGTAGGCGGAAAATGCAAGAACGCAATACAGACAATAGACCGTCTGCTGAATGTTTGATGTGCACGGTAAACTGATGCTGTTGATAATGGCTGGGTCCAGGTTCGCATGAAGACATCTGTCATTTACAGGAAAATTGGTGGGTTTTGTAAAGAAAGAGAATTCATCCCCCATCTTAGTCTCATGTTATGATTAATTCAGGCAAACCCACACGAAGCAAATGCTTCTTTATTCTGTAGTCAGTAGCCCACATCAATAATTCACTTCTGGCCAAGTTCCTGACTTCTCTCTATAAAGTTTTGGAAATGATTATAGGAAAGAAAAAAATTTGAAACGCGTGCCATAAAACCCCACGCTAATACTTTATAACTAATCACTCAGTGTGGTGTAGAAATGTGTTTAAATATAATTATTTTAAAGGTTTTAATATAATTAAATATAAACAATTGTTCACTAAATGTAAACAAATGTTAATAAAATTAGCTTCATTTTTCTCTCTTTTCCTTGTTTTTTTTTTTTTTTTACAAATGCATTAAATTGATCAAAAGTGACAGTATAAATATTTATGTTACAAAATATTTCTAATTCAAATAAATGCTCTTCTTCCATAGTATTACTTTTTACTATTACTACTACTACTACTATTACTATTTTGACCAAGTTAATGCAAAAATGATGTTTTATGACCAAAAAATTATGTTTTAACTTTCTTTTACTTCATCAAAATGGTACAAAATGGTACTAAACACACACACACATACACATTTTTTTTGTGAAATGTGGGGACATTCCATAGGCGTAATGTATTTTATACTGTACAAACCGTATTTTCTATCCCCCTACACTGCCCCTGCCCCTAAACCTACCCATCACACACACACACACACACACACACACCCTGCCCCTAAACCTACCCATCACAGGAGACATGCTGCATTTTTACTTTTTCAAAAAACATTATGTATGACCTGTTTTCCTCATGGGGACCAAAAAATGTCCCCACAAGGACAAGGATTTTGGATATTGCCATCTTTGTGGGGACATTTTGTCCCTATACCGTAGGGATTACCAGTCCACACATACACACACACACACACACACACACACACAAAATAGCTACACTTGTATTGATTGTGGTCAGAAATGACAGCATTGGAAATGATTGGAAGTGTTTGGTATTTGCTCAACCTCAAATTTGAAACACATCTTCTTTAAATTTATGGCTTTGATTTTCTCACTGTTTTATAATAAAACATGTTTTGGAAAATATATATTACATATTTAAAAATAGAAAAAAATCAGCATTTTTCATAACAAATAAATGTAAAACTTTTTTCAAGTTCACTTTTTTTAAAAACTTTTTTTCACTTCACCAATAATCTGTGCTCCAAAGCATTGAAGATTTATGATCGTTTAAGTTGTATATTTCATTTCCAGGTCTATGCTCAAAAAGTGAATAAATGGATTAAAACTACTACATAAATATAATTTAGTACCATAAAATCCCCTAAAAATACAAAATATTAATAAAAAAAATTATAGAACTAAAGTGTATAGGGGAGAGTGGAGCACAGCCTAACGCTTTTTGATTTTGTCAGTTTGTGTAAATCCACTTGGGGTTCAGAATATACATTTTTTCCTACATTAATTGCACACGTCTATTGCAATTATGTGGTTTTGTTTCATTAATACAGTGTTTACTTTTTTCATGATTTACCCCGAAAGAATGGAAGTGAAATGTGACAACATGCCCCATAGGCGGGGCACATGGTAACATCACCATATTACAGCTTAAAATGTTACCTGATATAATCAAAAAAATATCCAAGACAAACTAAAATATTTTGTCAATAAAATACAATTATTACCTTTCAACTGTTAAATAACAGATATAAGATTGCAATAATATCAGATTTGTCTTTTTTTAAATAAACACAAAAAAACAGAAATGAAAAATAAACTTTTGCTATGGTTAAATAAATGTTTAGTAATATCTTCCAAAGATTAGGTAATGTTTAGTAATATCTTCCAAAGATTAATATCTTCCGCGTTAGGGTGTGCCCCGCACTTCCCTATAGTCATTTAATTTAAATAAAAACAAACTAATTTTTAAGGGATACTCGAACAGTACCAGAGGTTTAAGAACTTAGTCAGTTGTGTACAAGCAATAATGAGGACAAGGCATAATGTCATGTCAAACTGCAAACTGCAAACTGCAGATTTTTTTTTTTTAAACAATAGTTTCAAAGACAGCTTTATCATGCCTTATTTGCTGCAGTTCTTCCGTCAGATAAGCATTTCTGAGAAAGTTGTAGAATCTGTTGATACTCATCATTTAATATGGTTTTTAGATGTCACTGTTAATGTAGTTTGTGTTAAATGAGCACAGCTAGCGTGGACTCAGTTGTTGAATAGTATAGAAATGTTTTAAATTAGTTTCAGCATGTTGCTCTTTGTTTTAGAGTGGCAAGAATGAGAAGCGTCCTCTACTCATTTATTTTAGACCTCCTTCCAGTTGAATCTAAGCCGATAGTAGTGTTACTATTTTCTGTTCTTCAAAAAAGCTATAAAACAGTGGAATGAAGTGGACAACCACCCAAAAGGACTCTCAGGCACCCATGTTGTCACAGAAGTATATTTTGTTTTGAGATTATATTGCTCAGAGACCGAGGAGCTTTCACCTTATGAGCAGTATGAAACTGAAACATCTTAGATGTGTTGTTGAATACCTGAGAAAGAATCCTTAGATAGCTTCACCGCCAGATTCAAGAGGTCCGACTGGTAATACAAATGCTAAAATGTCTCTGTTTTGTATTCTTCCCCCTGCATGTGACCTAATCCACAGCTAGGGGGCCTGTTTAGGGTTAAGTCCTTGTGAGACTTTCTCTTTGCTTCCTTTAAAGGAAACCCCCTTTGAAATGTTCTGGGGGAAAAAAGAGAGGTCTGCTACAGCCTGCCAGCTGCAAGCATGCTGATAACAGCTCGATCTGGATATAAGCAGTATCCTTGGTCAGGTTATGAGTTCTGGCACACCTGCGACTAAACACTCACTCATCTGGTACGAGGGTTTCCACAGGAATGGCTCACGTTAAGCCAGTGGAATAGAAGAGGTGCATTCGTCCTGTGTAAACAGATATGCCGATCCATGCTGGATAGCCAGGTAATAAAGGTGTACAAGAAATGCAGGTTATCACCAAAACCTTCTCAAGGACTTTTATAAGGACAGTCTGATCTAAGTCTATATGTAGAAATGTCTGTACAACTGAAGAAGGTGACCTTTTTGCTAAAGATTAAGCTCACAGATTAACACCTCACAAGAGCTGCAGTTTTGGAGATGCTCTGACCCAGTCGTCTAGCCATTATAATTTGGCCCTTGTCAAACTCGCTCAAATCATTACGCTTGCCCATTTTTCCTACTTCAAAATATTCACTTGCTGCCTAATATGTCCCACCCACTATATATATATATAAAAAAAAAAAAATATATATATATATATATATATATATATATATATATATATATATATATATATATAAAGACAAACTTTTATGTTAGATGCGATTAATTTCAATTAATGGATTTGACAGCACTACTGAAAATCTAGTTTTTGTTAATATTGTGATTTAAGTAATCTCATATGCTCCTTTTCAGGGTTATTATCGTTAACTGAAAGTATAAACAAAACCATACTAAATTAGCCTGGCGTGGCCATACTCAATTATAGTCAGAATATGAGTCTGGTTCTGGTACCGCTCCATTGAGCTTTGATTATGGGGCGTGTTTCAACCGAGCCAGGAAAGACCTCAATTGGATAGACCCACAACCAATCAGAGCAACGGAGCGACGCGTAACGTTAGTTGTCAAATGTCAACAGAACTGAACTGCACTGTGTTGCCAAGTCCGTGTTTTTCTCCATGTCTGCGGGTTAAAGCGACCCCAATTATGTGTTTATATAAACCAAGGAATGTGAATTTTAGCAGGCAACCTTGCCAAAATAACATATTTTGCCAACCAAATGCCATATTTTTCCGGAGAACACCCCGGAAAGTTATTGTTTTGGGCTATAGTTTTGAGTAGCAATTGTGCGCGACATTGCAAAAAAACGTGGCAACCCTGTCTGCACGCGCGCTGGATTAAGTAACGTTACAAGAAAAAGATGAGTTTAAAAGAATTTAAGGATACACAGAGTACTTACCAACACGATCATCATTTCTGAGAGAAATAGTGAAGGGGAATGCATATACCAACAAGTTCTCCGTTTAGGATAAGAGCAAATTCAACCCAAAGCGCCTTTGATGACGTGGATGATTACGTTACTGTTGATCATCTGTCCATCATCGTCTAAAGCCCGCCCTGACAATTTCATTGGTCCAAACAGTTTCTGTTCGGGCATAATAACTCCTCTATGGAGCGAGTCCAGACCGAATTGCCCAAGCAAAAAATGTTGTGGGCGGGGCTAAATTCAGCTGGCATCCAGGCTAATACTAAATGTAAATATCTTCGAAATAAGCATTAATTGAAATATAATCATAAATATTTAAAGGCAACATTTCTCATTTTCATTTAGTTTAAGTTGAAGTTCTAATTATCTGAAATTAAATTAACAACTAATAACTAAAACTATAGACATAAAAAACAACAAAATGACTAAAATTAAAACCGATTAAGTTCTTTGTTTTTGTTTATTTTTTTATTATTAGATAAATATTACTTAAACTAAATGAAAATGAGAAATGTTGCCTTGAAATGTTTTCTTTATATTTTATTTCAATTAATGTTTATTTCATTATTTTTTACATACATTTTGGTTTTATTTTTAGTCAACAATAATAAGCCTGAAAAGGAGCTCATGAGATTACTGGTGTCTTTTCTCAGGAGAAACATCTCAATTTGATCTCCAACACTGTCCAGAAGAAACAACTGAGACAATCTAAGGCATGATTTTTCTTTCCTATACATTCTCAGGTTTTCTATTTATGGAATAATAATAGTGTCGAGCAGTTTTTAAGGCACTATTTAAAGTAACAGCCTTCACAGTTCACTGCAGCACTTCCTTACTAAGAAACGCACATCAAAGAGCGATATCGTCACAGTCATCGCAACAGACAGGAAGAGTCCAGACCTCTTCATCGCATTCCTAGCTGTCACTCAGTTCTCCTAGTCACTTTAACGGCAGCAAGAATTCAATTAATCCCAGGAAAAAGGGAGCATTTTTTCTGCCCTGGCTGAAGTTGCTTACAGAAGCTCTATTTACCCAGTCTCTTTCCTAGTGTTCTGCCCCAGTAAGAAATACTGTTCATGCTGGTTAGAGCAAACCAGCAACCAGCATACCATGATGTAAAACCAATCCAACGCTGGGTTTTTTAGCAGGGCACTGGCCATCACTCATGCCCAATCTCAGAAGTACTCAAAACAGGAAAGTACTGGTGCCCTGCTCATATTTCGTTTTTAATGTGGGGCAACTGAGAAGAAACTGGAAGTTATGTAAAAAATACCTTATGCAAAAAATATATATGCTAATGCATGAAACAGAATTAGGTTTGCTGCATCTCTCATTTACAAAGTACTTCATACTTTAAACTTTTAAAATAGCTTGGCTTTGCACGTACAAACAAACTCAGAGCAGAAAAATAGATAAGGGCGGTTATTCCACCTACCCATGAACACCTACACTCACCTCTCTCCCACTGAACATGCTCTAGATATTCCACAAATGGAATAAATGTCGTCTCTCTTGTACTAACTTGACACCCTTTAATGTTACATAGCTGAATATTGTCAAGTATATTCCTTTATATAGTACCAGGTTAATGTATTTCAGTGTTATGTTTTTTATACATATAAATGCACCTGCACAGATTTGTATACATACATATGCATACGTCTTTTATGTGTTTAAAATGTTTATAAACATATAAAATGTGTTAAAATGTTTATAAACTTATAAAATGTGTATAAAATGTTCATAAACTTATTACAGCACTTGCGCTGTTGCCTCTTGTTTGTTTAGTTGCTTCTATTGCTCTTCTTATTTGTAAGTCGCTTTGGATAAAAGTGCCTGCTAAATGACTAAATGTAAATGTATATAAAATATTCATAAGCATCTTTATGATGCTTGCATAAAATAATCTACTCATGCATTTTACTGAATGCATTTTAATGTGGGAGCCTGGGAGGGGCAATATAATTTATCATTTTAAATGGACCTACTGTATATTGCACTTAGCTGAACTTTAGCAAATACATTTGATCAAAATGACCTTTTTTATGCACCTTTATTTTCCCCCCACAATATTTGGTGTTTATCCATAGTGTGAAATTTTAGGTTGCATTATTTATATATTTATGTGGCTTGCATAAAATAATCTAGTCATACATTTTAATATGGAAGGGAGAATATAATTTATAAATATATATACTGTATAATCACAATTTATGTTTTTTTAAGCACCTTTATTTTTTTCACAAATAATATTCGGTATTGATCAATAGTGTGTAAAATTGACATTATATATATATATATATATATATATTATAAATGTGAATTAATATTGATATAAAACATTTTATTTGATTACATTTTAATATGGAAGGGACAATATAATGTATATACTATATTCATCACAATTTATATATTTAGCTAAACTAAAATAAAGCATATTTCAAATTTCTCACAAAAATAGTTGGTGACGGCTTCAGTACACCGTCAAATCAGTAGAGAGATTCAGTAATGTTGAGATATTATATGAAGATAACTAGCACTAAAGAACAAAATGATTCCATATACAGTACAATCTCAGTCATGATCTCAACACATATTCCAGTAATGTATAATATATGAAAATATGACATGACCTCATGTATTTACATATTACGCATTGTGGTTATAAGGTGACATCCTGCAAATAAGAACTACTATTAGTGCAGTCGAGCAAACAATGAGAAATCCCATTTGCATGCTCCAGCAATTGAATTGAATTGAATGAGGATGGAAATTGCATGTGGCTCCCTGAGCGACCTGACTGGATGGTTAAAGAGGTGGTGTTCATTCTGCAGGGAGCAAAAATCACTTTGCTTGCATGTCAGTGTAATTACAACCACATAAGGGACAAGGGGAGGACCGTGATACCCAGTTGATTATGGCCTTAATAATATGCTGGAAATGAGAAGCGTTTCACTGGATCTCTTGTGTGTCCGAACTGGAGCAGTAATGTATGTATTTTGCATTTGTCTTGTGAGCTCTACATACTGATTTGCAGAGTGCACATCCACAAAAATCAAGGAACAAATCATTTGTTTGGCTAATTCGCAACACCAATTTTGGCTTGAAATATGCACCCGAAGGCTCTGAAATTGATCCAACTCCAAAATCGCACCTGTGGAAATTCAGTTTCTCTCCAACTCCACTCGTTCCTTCTCCCTCTCTGAAAATTTCAATGCATTTTTCAAGCTGCCTATCCTGCCATCTTCCAAAAGAGGCATCTGGGGGCCAATCTCATTCAGCCACAGTCCTCCGCTACGCTGCCAAGCTTTTTGCTGAAATTACCGCCGTGGGTTTTGTCACTTCGTAACCGTTGGATGAGTGGCAGCTCTCTACAACTCAAGCAAAGCCCATATGATCAGACACCAACAAGTTTGCGTGTGCGAGAGAGATAAAGCCAGAGTGAAAGCGAGCGAGAGAGGAGGAGGCACGTCTCGTCTCATGTTCAGCACTAAATGAGATTGCCTGCATCTGCTCCCCGAAAAACCCTAGGAAATAAGACCGTCCCTGTCACTTTGTTCTTTTCTTCTCGCCTCTGTGATGCTCCACTTATGCAGTCTGCAGAGAGGCGCTTTCTGACAGCCGAGAAGGTTTTGGTTTTGTGCCATTGGGCACTTCCTTAATTGTGTATGTTAGAAACGAGTACCGCTACATTGTGCCCGTCGCTGCTTTGTGCATTATACTCTCCCAACCTAAGAAAGTATGGCTCTGATCTTTACAAGACACCCATCCGTCAGGGCACTTCATGTTCTGAAGTCTAAAATGAAAGCAGTTCTCTCTCCTGAGAGATGTTACCGAGTCCCTCAGATTAAGTGTTTCAGTCAGGCTAGGTTGTATTACTCTGCTAAAGGCGATCTTTCTCTCTCTTTCTGTGATCATGTATTCATGTTTATTCTCCCACATGTTTATTTTACAGATGTACTCTCATCCACTAGCTGACTTTCTTTATTCAGATTTCAGGTCTATGCTGTTTGACTGCATGGAAACACGTAGATTAGTCTGTGGGATAGCAATGATTGTTCCAACAAAAATGGTATAATCTCTTTACAGGATTACAAAAATAGACCAGGAGGTCAAGGCTTGGATGGTTAGCTTAACAAGGTCTATAATAGCTGTAGAAAGCTAACTCTTATCATTACCATTCTTCTCAATGGTAGTTGCTTAGCTAGCAAAAGACTACCTGGAAGTACGTGGCTGTATCCAAATATGCTAACTTATTTCAGATTTCACTTATCACATGAGGAGAGAGGACTGACAGGACGATGACGGAGGACTTGGTGTGCAACAGATCCTACGCTTCCTTGACAAATATCTTGTAAGATGTGTATTCAGTACCGCCGTTCCCTTTCACCGGAGTACAAGTGATTGCGAAAGCAAAAAGAGCATGCATTCAAAAGCGATTTTAATACCCCACCTGCATATTTACAGTGACTCCCTGATGCCTGCAAAATATATACAGAATACCCCCCACCCATTAAGCCATTGGACTGTCCCATGAAGCCATGGGAGAGAATTTGTGAAAGGTAATGATGCGATGCATGTGGTCACATGTCAATAACAACATGGCAGACCTTCAGACTGACGGTGTCATGAGAAATCAAGCCCCCCCCCAGGAATTGGGTCTCCTTTAGGACCCAATCCCTGATCAAAAGTTATTGCGATGTCTTGCCTAATTATAACCTAATTAACTATTGTACGATGTTTATTACATTAAGTGCACAAACAACATGCTTGAAATATAAAATGAATGCCGATGTATTGCATAATAAAACAAACTGTAAACACAACCATGCATAACAATGTATTTTTTTATAAGGATAAGGATTGTTAATATAATTATATTAATGTGGTACAGTATAGGCTATAATAATACTACATGTTTAACAAATGAATTGTCATACTAAGTGCACACAAAGCTCATTAATTTGAATCGTAATTGGGAAGCAATTGGAAGCAAAAATCATATGCTACCTATTATAATATAAGCTACGTTAACAGGCAAATCGGGTAGATGTATGCTATGCTAGTACATTAGCTAACTAAAAAAACAGTGAGAACGAGAAATGCTTGATTTCACAACCTACAGCTTCAGTTATATACTAGTATATAAACCATGTCATTTAAAAGACATTAATAGTCATTACAACTCATTATAAACTATATAAATCAAAATGTGATTTTGCAGGAATTGTAATCAGGCGCTGAAAATACTCCCCATTAAAAGTCAGTTGAACCAATGGGGTCACTCAGGGTCCTAAAGGAGACCCGATAACTGGGGGGAAGCGATTTCTCACTACAACCAAGGACCGCCCAGATGTTTGAGCAACCAAGCACAGTTAGTTTTATTCTGCGTCATGATTAGGTTGTGAAAATGTAATGTCGATGTCCCTACAATAACAGACCGGTGTGTAAAACTCAGAGTCTATGCCGCAAACTTTACATACTTCACATACTTTTGAAAATCCAGCATCTAGTGGATCCTGATAAATGCTCATTGTCACAGTTGTAAAAACAACGGCGTTCTTTTTCAATGAGGGAGCTTGGCTTCAGCATCTTTGTTTCCAGGCAGACCGTTAAAGAAGTGTTTTAGTGTGGAATATGCTCCATGTGCATGACGTCTGAGGCTGAGACTAATGTCCGGATTACATTTATACTATATAGAACATACTTTAATATCTGTCGCAATGCAATTATTATTTCGGGCGCAGCTTGTGAGTTTAAATCTTGTTAGCTAAAGGCTAATTCAGTTGGGTTAGCTTTGTCAGTTAGCTCGTGCTGGTAGATGTGGTGATTATGTGGAAGATAAGCATTTTTCTCCAGTAGAGAGACATCAAAAGAGCCAAAAATGAAACAGCAAACGGTGTACTTGTAGTTGTCTCTGCATGCTGGGATAGAAGAAGGTATTTTATCACTTAAAACTTTACACACTTTACATTTAGATGGCATTTTTTGGAACGTTTTTGCGGTTTCAATCTCTCATCACCTCAGATAAGGCTGCCTACAGCATGATTTTTTTTTAACATCCCTCCCAGGGACTCTTGCTCACGTCTTGTCTGGCCTACATGCAACACACAGACAGATCTAACATGTGCTCAACTTACAAATCTGAGCATTTCTTTCATGTCAATCTCATATCATGAGGTCCAAAAGTGCATCTATTATTTTTTTATATATATAAATTCTGTCTAATTTATTAATACATACTGTAAATGATATATATATTTTTAATAATAAATAAATGTTATGATTTTTAATTAAAAATTATATCATCAAAATATATCATCATTCTTATTATTATCATTCATTATTTAAATACAGAATTCTAAGGATAGTTGTAAATAAATTTCTTATTTTATGTGAAATTACAAGGATTTTATATTATTACAACACATAAATGTTGTTATAATAAATATTTAATTTAACTTATTATCAAAAATGTTATTATTATTTTTAATTTAAGAAATTCTTAGCTGTTGATATTTTAACCTTCTGCGTTAAAAAAGTTTTATCGTATTTAATTTCATTTTCAGTTCCCTTCAACCAAATGAAAGTAATCTGTATCCCAACCTTAAAAACATTACATTATGTAACCCCTCCTGTTCGATCCGCCCCGCTCCCAGCGGGACTCGAACCCGGGTCTGCCGGCATGAGAGTCGGACACTCTAACAAGGAGGCTAAAGGCTGCAACCTCTAGCATCAGTCGCTAGAGCGTCTCTTGAGATCAGATGAGTGAGGTTTACTCGCACAGCGACTACTAGCTGGCCTCCGTTACAATTACATAATAATATATTTTGATACTTTTACATTCACTAATACATCTAGCAATGTGTTATCTCACCTCACAAGACAGAAATACACTTGCATTATGGAAGGTCAACTGACATTTTCCTGCAGAGTCTTGTTAGATCCAAGAGAACATTGAGGAGGTGCCGTAGCTCAGCTGTGGATGCAGAGAGCCAACATCTTACATTTTATCTGCATTGACATGGATTCATGGGTGAGTGTGGGGGCGGCGGAGAGGGCCTGACAGATTTTCATGTTTACTTTTTCTCGAGCGAATGAAACAGGCCTTTACACTGCATGCCTCAAAGATCCTGTAATCCTACAGCAGTCTTGCTGGCTTTGGTGAATTCAGGCTACAATTAACACAGTGTGATTAAAAAAGCGCACCAGGGAGCCTCCGCAAACAAAGCTGAACTTGCCACGGAGGCAATAATTTTGCACAGATTATTTATTCCTTTCTGCACCCTGAGCGCTTAGGAGAAAATCAATAACGTATGCAAACACCAATCGCAAATCACTGGCTGTAAAATATACACAGCGCGAAGACAAACAGAGAAATGAGTTTTGGTCACAGATGGAGCTGTAATGGCAGCCTGTAGGTGCGTTTCACACACAAAAATCAAGCAGCCATGTGAAAAGCAAAGATGATTCAGAATATTGACTGTTCAAGGTGCCCCGGGTTGCCTAAACATGTTATTTGGTTTCTTTACATCTTTCGCTTTCATATTGGGATTTTTGAATGGCCTGCGGCAATATATACGAAAATCACTTTTATTTACAAGCTGTGTTAGCCAAAATACTAACAGTGCAATATATATGATATAATATTATATTATATATAATATTGTGTATATTATGTTTTTTATATTATTCTTTTTTCAAGGCTACTTACAAAATATACATAAATGTGAATGCTGAGTCAATATATTTAGGGATCATTTATTATTTTAATATGTTACTTGAGGTTCAATGGTAATCTTTTATTTTTGCGAGAATCGGAAAATGATTATTTTCACCCTTCATTTTGACCCTCTGTCAGAAGTGATCCGTTTTTAAGACTTGTCAGTAAACGGCCACTGTTATGATTGGCTAATGTCAATGCATAGGAAACAGCATCAACGTCCATTCACTATCTCATACATTTCATTGGTACAGAGAGTCTGGCCACTCTCCATTGACAAGCGTTAACCTCCTTGAAGGCGGGTACTCTGTTGAAGTTTAAAACTACTGGATCTGCCCAGAGCCACTCTGGATCTGCCATAACCAATCATTAATGTTTGGTCGTGTTGTATGTCATCTCAAACTAGCGCAAGACATCAGCGTCATCGTTCTCAGCCACTCCCTCTGTTCGCTGATTGGACCGGTTAAAATTTGACCAAAGAATGTCCTGCAAACCCAGACAGAGTACTGAAGGAAAATTAAAATTGAGCAGAAGTACGTAGGAGGGCGGAGCCAGGCTAATTACACTCGTTTAAAAACAATATGCTCCAAACAAACATATAATCCTCCAATGTGATCCAGGATGCCATTAAAATATTCTGGGATCCTTCTCAATATACTGCTTAATGCTTTGTGGAAACTTTCTTTAATCAATAGAAAGTTCAAAAGAACAGCATTTTTTGAAATAGAAATCTTTTGTAACTGCAAATACAATAGTGGTTTTGGATTTGGATGTTCTTTTAAATATTTTAATCATTATAGAATGAATTATACATGGCATATCACATTTTAATGCTGCTGTGTCTGCAGAAATGCTTTATGTACTCAGTTAGGCTTGTTTTTGGTAAAACAGAAGGGGTTCTTCCCATCACTATTCTGTAATATAAGTAAGATTTTTAGGATTATATGGGGGAAGTGCAGATTATTTCTGTTAGTGAATGCTCTTTTAATCTCCTTAAGAGACAAGGCGCTTACAGAGGCATGGTCAGCATCCAGGTCTTCATGCCAATTGACCTAGCATCAAGAAATACTGCTGCTGTGAGCTTGTAAATTAACCCAACAAGGCTTGCCTCAGCACACAGCTCAGATGAGCGGCTCTCTCGCTCAAATTGAGCATCTCAAGCATTGTGATGATGGACAGTATCATGAAATATAAAGCTCCATAAAGATCTGTCTACTATTAGTTACATGCAGTTCGGGGTTCATGAAAAATGGAGACAGCCGAGGATATTTTCAGACACTGCTGGCATCTACTGACAGCGAGACAGACAGTGAGCACCACAATTTAATAAAGGCATCTACTGAAAACTCTATTTTATTCACAGCTGTCTATAAAATTAGCTCCATCGCTGCATTTACCTGCTTGAAATGTGGGACCCAAATTGCTTCGACACAAGGCTGCAGAGTCTGTCTCAACCGCATCTGCCATACTCTCAGCAAAATCGTGTAAGTGGCAATTTGGGCCTTATTGAACTGAGCTAAAAGCAGGGTAAGCTATTTGTCATGCTGTATACGCAGCCCCAGACTGCATTTCTGAGCTCAGGGTGGCTGTTTTATGAACTAGTATGGGGGGCATAAATGGATCAGGCTCTGTGGTTGCTCATATTGTGGTTGAAGATTCTCATTCAGTGTCACCCTATGACGCGGTCAGTTTAAATCTTATTTAACCCCAGGTTCTCTGTTTATTATCCAATGTCTCTAAATTATCGGTTAAACTGCAGCTTTCTGCAGGTAAAGACAAACTGTATGTTGGAGAATATAGGCTGGCATGGGGAATAATAGAATACTTTTCTCTAGAATGCTCCCCAAGGCTGCGTTTATTTGACAAGATAATTTTACTGACCCATTATCACCTTTAAACGGTACTATACACACATATGTGTGAATATATAAGAGGGGCCGACGGGACCCCACACTCTTAACCTGGACCTACAGTATATACACATTCCAGGATGACAATACCAAGATTCATCAGGCTCAAATCATAGACTGTAAAAAAAACATGGACGTAGTGATGTCACCCGTAGGTTTCTGAAGAGCATTTTTGAAGCCTAAAATTATGCAGACAGACAGTGGGCAATAAGTCGGGACGTGGGTGGAGCTGGGGTGCCTGGTTGCTGAAACCATGCCTGCCTAGCTCGACCATAGTGGCAATCCACCTGTCACTCAAGTGGTCATGCCCTTAATTAAGCAGAACTTTAAGGCTTAATATAATTTAAACGAATGAGTTCTAAAAAAATTCACCCCCCTCACAGTTGTCATAAAGGGTAAAATTAATTGTATAGAGCAAAAGTACTTTTTGTAGCAGGCTGTAAACATGTTTTTTTTCTGCTGTAAAGTTGGGCATTTTAACAAGGGGGAGAAACTTTTGGAGCCTGTCCCTATAGTGGCCAGTCGATGAATTGTAAATCTGTGTTGGCTTTAAAAGAGACCGCAGGAGGTTGCAGCTTGGCACAAATACAAGATCTTGACCAAAAATGTATGCAACTCTTGATTAAAATAAATGTAATGTTATTTCCATCAATTTTTGGTCTAGATCTTGTGTTGACAATGCAAGAGTCCAACACTCTGTTAAGTCTCCTTCAGTACATCCCAAAGAATTTCACTGAATTTAACGTCTGGAAAATGATTCTTCACGCTCCCTGCCAACCATTCTTTTTACAATTTGAGCCATGATGTGTCTTCCTACATGGTTGTTTAAGAGATGAAAAGCTACACACTCCATCAATTAGGGTTAGAAGAACTGTTACCAAACATTTAACATGATAGAAACATAATAATCACAATCATTGACTCTTAAGCATTTGCCTTTTTAAGCATTTGTACACACAGTGTGTGTGTGTGTGTGTGTGTGTGTGTGTGTGTGTGTGTGTGTGTGTGTGTGTGTGTGTGTGTGTGTGTGTGTGTGTGTGTGTGTGTGTGTTTGTGTGTGTGTGTGTGTGTGTTTGTGTGTGTGTGTGTGTGTGTGTGTGTGTGTGTGTGGACTGGTAATCCCTACGGTATGGGGACAAAATGTCCCCACAAAGATGGCAATATCCAAAATCCTTGTCCTTGTGGGGACATTTTTTGGTCCCCATGAGGAAAACATGTCATAAATCACACTAAGTGATGTTTTTTGAAAATGTAAAAATGCAGCATGTCTCCTGTGATGGGTAGGTTTAGGGTCAGGGGCAGTGTGTGTGTGTGTGTGTGTGTGTGTGTGTGTGTGTGTGTGTGTGTGTGTGTGTGTGTGTGTGTGTGTGTGTGTGTGTGTGTGTGTGTGTGTGTGTGTGTGTGTGTGTGTGTGTGTGTGTGATGGGTAGGTTTAGGGGCAGGGGCAGTGTAGGGGGATAGAAAATACAGTTTGTACAGTATAAAATGCATTACGCCTATGGAATGTCCCCATAAAACATGGAAACACATGTTTGTGTGTGTGTGTGTGTGTGTGTGTGTGTGTGTGTGTGTGTGTGTGTGTGTGTTTGGCTGCAGCATTACATGCAAATCCTTTAGAAACTAAATGTGGTCAAGCCATTGATAGTGACTCTAAGGGCTACTGCTGGCAAAATGCATTTATTGCTTGAAAACATCATCGTTTTCTAGTCCTATTAGACTTTATTTTAGGCATTTTAGTCTTTTATAATATGTATGGATATCTAAAAGTATTCAGGTTATGTTAGTTTCATATTATGAAATTTGAATTAGGTTCATGAATATTTTTTGTAATTATTAATCTGTACTGGAAAATGTAATCCTATAATAAAAAGTAATCCTATGATTATGAGAGCTGTGGAATCCATATAATATCCTTCAATGTAGAATTATAGTGAGAAAATACTGAAATTGTAGTGAATTACAGATTAAATTGTAGTGAGGATGGATTGTTTTTTTCCTTCTCAGATAGAAAAAAAAAACGAGACAGATCTCAATTTGCTTTGAGAAAGAATAATAATAGCATTAGATAACCTAAAGCATAACTGAAGATAACAGATCCATGTTTTTTGCAGAGATGGGTCTATGCTGTCATCAGTGCCTTTATCCATAAAGACTTCCCATTGCACTGCACTCTAACAAGCCATTATGATCCCTCCTCCACAGGCAGAATCTCATTAAATGAATTGTTTTGTTGTTGAAAAAAGCATCTGGCATTATCTCTGGCTTCTTAAAAGATGACACTTAATATTATTCCAAACATGATTAAAAAAAGTTGTCTTGAATAAAATGCGAAACCTAAAATGCAATTAAAAAAGTTAAAACTTCAGTTTGTGACAAAGTTAAGTAAACAAACTTGCTTTTCTCAGGGACAGATGGGATTCTTTTGCACATATAATGTGTTATCAGTAGCTACGTTTACATGGACACCTTTTGTTTCAGTCGGAATGAACTAATTCTGATTTATGAATTCGAACATAGTGTTAATGCTAAATAAAGTGATTTGGTTGGTGTTCGTGTTCATCACGAGCTTCAAATCAGAACTGATTTTGATGTGTGACCGTGCACTGCATGAATGTACAGGGTTTCCCACAGTTTGTGCATAATATCCGCCTAAATTGCTTCTTTTCTTTGATTCTGGGTCCTAATTAGGAGATGTCAAGCACCTGATTATATTAAATAAGCAGTAAAAACGCCCCTTCCTGCGCCCAAAACAAGGCTTGGGTCAGAGTTCAAAACAAGAGCCGCTTCTCAATATGCAGCCTTGTCTGTACTTGTGTCCTTGTGAAACGTAAGTCACTTCCCAAGTACTGTTCAAATTCAATGTTCACATCTAGCCGAGTACAGTTCAAATCCCTGGATGTGTTCTTGATCCGTCCCTTTTATCGAGGATGCATTGAGAGGTGACTTGTGCGGACTTGAGACTGCCATGTATCCCAGAATGCATCTTGCACCAACCAGCAAGCGTCAATAGCGGATGAGAAAACCCGCGTAATTTAAAAATACAACTGTTAATGTGTCACAAAATGTAGTTTTAAGGGTTTTTCAGGCGAGAATGTACTTGTTTAAAGATCAAATCTATGGTTTTTTTATAAAGGGAGTGCCTATTTGAAAGAGCAGCCTTTCCTGGGCTAGTCCTTCTGACATTTCTGCTGGCTCTGATGTCTCTGTAGTGGTTAAACATGAGATATAATTCATCTTGTGTTGATCTAACTTGTGATCTTTGGTCTCATGAATCTATCATTTGTTCCCTGGCAAATTGTTTTGGTTGAGGTCAAAGATAAGTTTCATAAATGTATATATTTAGGATATTTAACTTTACCGTTGTAGCCTACTAGAGCGCTGACTTTGTATGTTTGACTAATTTCTTATTGTATAGCTTCTTGTACCTTTTACTTATACTATTTAACAAAAACATTTAACAAAAAGAGCAGGGTTGTGTTTTATGTCAAATTTTATTTTATCACAGTGAAGATAAAATATATATATGCACACATATCGCCTAAACCAATGTAAACAAAAAGAGGCAGGGTTGTGTTTTTTCTATATAGCGAGCTGAGTGATGTTATCAAGAACGTTTCTGTTCCATTTGCAGAATCACCGGATTTGTGTCCTCACTTCCTCGGGAGTTTGCAAGTTTCCTTTGCAAGTCCGAACTACCAAGGACGCAAGTCCGAGGTTCGCCTGATTGGTATTGAAAAACAGCCAAGGACTAAGGGGATGTTGTGCTGCTACACTTCACAGATGATGAGTGGAAGGAAAAATTTAGAATGACACGACTTGACTATTTTCTTTACTCTAAAAAATGCTTGGCTGTTTTAACCCTGCGGTTGGGTTAAATATTTGCTTAAGACAACCCAATCGCTGGGTTAAAAAAACCCAATCTCTGTGTTAAAACAACCCAATCGCTGGGAAAAAAACAACCCAATCGCAGGGTTAAAACAACCCAATCGCTGGGTAAAAACAACCCAATCGCAGGGTTAAAACAACCCAATCTCTGTGTTAAAACAACCCAATCGCTGGGTAAAAACAACCCAATCGCTTGGTTAAAACAACCCAATCTCTGTGTTAAAACAACCCAATCGCTGGGTAAAAACAACCCAATCGCTGGGTTAAAACAACCCAATCTCTGTGTTAAAACAACCCAATCGCTGGGTTAAAACAACCCAATCTCTGTGTTAAAACAACCCAATCTCTGTGTTAAAACAACACAATCGCTGGGTAAAAACAACCCAATCGCAGAGGTCAAAACAACCCAATCTCTGTGTTAAAACAACCCAATCGCTGGGTAAAAACAACCCAATCGCTTGGTTAAAACTGTCACGTTAACATACAAGGGACAAACAGGTGCGAGGACTCAAGTGCAGAAATAGAATTTTATTATAAAATAAAACAAACAAACTACAAAACAAAACCCACGAGGGGGAAAAATACATAAACTAGAAAAGACATGAACATACCGACACGGGGAACTGGGAGACGTAGACAAGACAAGGATCCGACCAAGACTGACAAACACAAGGGCTATATAAAGGGGAGAAATCAAACTGGGAATGAGGTGGCACAGGTGGGGCAAATGAAACCAATAATCAGGTAACAAGGGGGAGGGATCAAACAATGACAGCGGCACATGGCCACACTAACAAAACCCACATGTGCACACAAGACAGGACAGGCATGTGACATTACCCCTCCTTAGGAGCGGCTACCAGGCGCTCCACTAGGAGGCAGGAGGGACAGACCAGAGGGGCACGGGAGGGACAGACCAGAGGGGCACGGGAGGGACAGACCAGGGCGGCGCAGGAGGGACAGACCAGGGGCGGCACGGGAGGACAGACCAGGGCGGCACGGGAGGGACAGACCAGGGCGGGACGGGACGGGAGGGACAGACCAGGGCGGGACGGGAGGACAGACCAGGGCGGGACGGGAGGACAGACCAGGGCGGGGACGGGAGGGACAGACCAGGGCGGGGACGGGAGGGACAGACCAGGGCGGGGCGGGAGGGTCAGACCAGGGACGGGGACGGGAGGGACAGACCAGGGCGGGACGGGAGGGACACCAGGGCGGGGCGGGAGGGACAGACCAAGGCGGGGCAGAGGGGACAGACCAGGGGCGGGCGTGGGGACAGACCAGGGAGAAACAGATAAGGAAGGGGAAAACAAGGGAGGGACAGGGAACACAAAGAGTTCAGGGGCCGGAGTGGCCAGCAGAGTTCAGGCGGCCGGAGGGAGTGGCCAGCAGAGTTCAGGCGGCCGGGGGCGGAGTGGCCAGCAGAGTTCAGGCGGCCAGGGGCTGAAGTGTCCAGCAAAGTTCAGGCGGCCGGGGGCTGGAGTGGCCAGCAGAGTTCAGGCGGCCGGGGGGGCTGGAGTGGCCAGCCGAGTTCAGGCAGCCAGAGGGGCTGGAGTGGCCAGCAGAGTTCGGGCGGCCGGGGAGCGGAGTGGCCAGCAGAGTTCAGGCTGCGGGCGGACTGCAGAGTTCAGGCTTCGGGCGGACTGCAGAGTTCGGGCTGCGGGCGGACTGCAGAGTTCGGGCTGCCGGGGCGGACTGCAGAGTTCGGGCTGCCGGGGCGGACTGCAGAGTTCGGGCTGCCGGGGCGGCCAACAGGGTTCGGGCGGCCGGGGCGGCCAACAGGGTTCGGGTGGCGGGCGGCCAACAGGGTTCGGGCGGCGGGCGGCCACAGGGTTCGGGCGGCCGGGATGGCCAGCAGGGTTCGGGCGGC
Source organism: Gobiocypris rarus (assembly GCA_023029165.1). Lineage (NCBI taxonomy): Eukaryota > Metazoa > Chordata > Actinopteri > Cypriniformes > Gobionidae > Gobiocypris > Gobiocypris rarus. The sequence continues at coordinate 4,613,032 of CM040918.1, forward strand.
GGGATGGCCAACAGGGTTCAGGCGGCGGGGGCCTGAGTGGCCAGCAAAGTTCAGGCGGCGGGATGGCCAGCAGCGTTCAGGCGGCCGGGATGGCCAGCAGAGTTCAGGTGGCTCGGGCAGAGCAGAGGCGTCGTTGCGGCTCGGGCAGAGCAGGGCGTCGTTGCGGCGCGGGCAGAGCAGGGCGTCGTTGCGGCGCCGGGCAGAGCAGGCGTCGTTGCGGCGCGGGCAGAGCAGGCGTCGTTGCGGCGCGGGCAGAGCAGGGCGTCGTTGCGGCGCGGGCAGAAGGCGTCGTTGCGGCGCGGGCAGAGCAGGGCGTCGTTGCGGCGCGGGCAGAGCAGGGCGTCGTTGCGGCGCGGACAGAGCAGGGCGCGGGCGGCGCTGGAAGAGGAGGTCGTCGTTGCACCGCGGAAGAGCAGAGCGCCGGGCGGCACTTCCAGCACAGAGTCCGCCGGCACCGGGACCACCGGCATCCCGAACTGGGACCACCGCCCAGGGACCACCGGCACAGGGACCACCGGCACAGGGATCACCGGAATATGATCCACCGGAACATGGACCACCGGCACTGGGACCACTGGACCACTTAAAACAACCCAATTGCCGGGTTAGTCCATATTTGACCCAACATTGGGTTGTTTTTTACCCAGCATTTTTTAGAGTGTTGTTTCATACGTCATTACGCAGTCTCTACGCCATTGCACATCCGCAGTACTTTCCAGTTTTGGTTTTCAATCCGATTAAGTGTTTACATGTCCTCTCGATCGGATTACAAGAGGTTTAAATCACCCTTTACAATCCGAATGAAATTTTTATCAGATTTGGCCAATTTTTTCCGATTGACGTGGTCACGTGACTTTTTCATTCCAACTGTGCTAGTAGTCCGATTGCAATCGGATTATTAGGGTCCATGTAAACGCAGCTGATGACTGAACATGTTTTGCTGTCAGTCTCGTCTACAAGAACACACCTGCAGGTTTAAATGAATATAGCACAGGTACAATCCTTTGTCTGATAGATAGATTCTAATGGCAAACAAATTGCTCATGGCGGTGCTAATCACACCCAAACAGGAAGTATTATCAGATTTGTCATTTTCCTGTCACTCTCGCTCGGATCATCTCTACTTATTCATTTCAACAGCTTTTACGCCTCTTAACTCTCAGCTCAGCCTCCTGCTATCTGGATAACACACACTGCTAACCTCTTTCTGAGCTCCTCCTGCTCTAGGACACCCAGACGTAGACAGAAAACCCTGCACAACTCTCTCCAGCGGTTATATTTAGCAGGTCTCACAGACTGTACATCCACAGCTAGTCTGTTGTAATGCCTGAATCTGCTTACATGGTAAATGAGGATAAAGCCTGCGTGCCAGAACAGTGAAGAATCGGATGGTGTGGCCAAGTACAGACAGAAGGTGGTAAATGGACTTTCACAGGCTTATCTACACAAGAAATATCACACTAGTGGTGAGGTTTTTCAGAAGTCAGGTGTTAAGGTTTGGATGACTTGGTGAAAGCCTATTGGATTTATATTGGCTTGTACTATTCCAAAAATCACTCCGTTTTAGTATTTTTTCCACAAATGTGATACCTCAAGCATAGCTAAAGTTAACAGTAAACAACTGTGGGAGTCTTTAAAATAACTAGGGCGGGGAATGTTAATTCCCAAACTTTATGAAACAGCACGGTTCATTTCTGCAGTAGTATGACCACTTTTCCACCATCAAGCCGAATGGTAAGGATTGGTTCCAGTTGAGTTTCCACTTGAGTTTGGTTCAGCACGGCAGGATTACAAACCGTTTCTCAGCATGGTTGTCTAATCTGAATCGTGCCGTTAAAATGTGTGTAGTTAAGTCGCCACTCAGGATTGGTCACTTGTCTATTGCCTTAGTTTCTAGTTTCTCTGTAGCTGGCTAAGTGCACTATAAAAAGGGGTCATGATCTGGCTTTTTTCATTTTTTTATACAGTTGTCTGAGGTCAACTAATTACGTTTGCGTGTTTTTACATTCAAAAACAGAATGAATAAGTAATAGGCTATTTTCTACCCTGGTTTTGAGCCTAGCTCCTAGAACGCTCAGTTTTTATGAAGACTTGGAAGTAAACAGATATTTTTATTGGATAACAGTTTTGCATTTTATAATGAGTTTCAACTCCCCCGTCAGTGCACATGGGGAATTGTTTTGAAAACTCCCAATGTGGAAAAAATGGCAACCGGAATGATTTGCCCATACATGTTCGACCCAGAGTCTGATCCCGAATCGCAGGACAATGAGCCACACCTCAAATACAAAGGATACTCCAGCCTGTGTAATTATGTTTAGTTAGACACATACACATAATCAGTAGACATCAAATGATCTGTAACAATGCAATACTATCACACTTATCAAAAAAATGTTTTACTCACATACGTGTGTTGCACCATTCCTGTCAGATCCAATATAGAAGGCACAGAATCGTTTTTCAATCTCATCCTCTCTGCAAATCCAGTCTCTTGTTTACAAACGAATCCGCAGTGAAATGAAGCAACCAAACGCATGATGTCTTACCCACGTGAGCTGGATCTTCATTAGAAATAAAGTTCAACCACATTCCTAATATTGGAATCTGAAGGAAGCTTATGCAGAGACTGTGTTCTTCCACAACCAGGCACTGCACAAGATTTTGTAATCTTATACGGCATGTTTATTGCTTGGTAGCTCGATCCGGTTTAGCTCCAGGTAGGCCTGTTATTTACCTATGACATGTAAGGCGCAAACCGGTGAGTGGGACTACAGAATTAGTCTTCTTCTGTTAAGGCGTGTTTCTCTGCTGTCTGACGTCACAGGGAGGCAAATTCGCAGATGTCTCATTTGATGAGCCAGCTGTCAATAAAAGCTTTTCTATGACTTACAAGGAAGTTTTCAACTCTGAAACTTACAGGATATTCTTATTAAGATGACCTTTTATATATCAAAAGGAGAAGTTTATTTCTCAATTCATAACCTTTAACTGACGTAAACACAAACTAATAATAAAATTATAAGAAATATGGTTGTTCAGTATTTACATCTCATACCGTCTGTAAACTCTTGTATTTCCAAGGCAGTGACTCAAGCATTTGTATTGCATTTTAAAGAGCTCTGTTATCAGCCCCACAGTGGAAAATGAAACCATATCCGTATGGAACGGTTAAGTAAAGAGAACAGTTTGGCCGTACAGTGGAAAAGCAGCTTAATTTTAATGTAATTGTGTTTCTGCTTCCTGATGTGATTTTACTTGAAAAGTGCTAAGTCTTTTATAAGTAAGGATGAGGAATGTGTTATTGATCATGTTTGACACCATCCGAGAGAGAGAGAGAGAAATAAGACAGGACTGGAGTAACATACGGAACAACAGGGGATTGTATTTACTTCTCACTACTCAACTGCATTTCCCTTTTTGCCAGGGGAAAATATAACTGGCCTTCTTTGTTATAGCAATCAATATACACTGTGTATTGGTTTGAGGCTGCTCGTTTGCATTGTTTTCTAATTTAATGCAATCATTAATTCTATATTAAACTCTATATTTGATTAATGAAAAAGAAATCATGCAGAATTGTAATCAGTGTTGCGGGAAAGGCATTATAAACTAACGCGTGTTATGTAATCAGATTTTCCAAGTAACTAGTAAAGTAAATTTACAACAAAATATCTGAGTTACTTTTTCAAATAAGTACCGCAAGTTACTTCTCATGTATGGACTGACAGCTCTCCTGTCCTCATGTTGAGAGAAATCTTTGAAAGCCTTGTTTATAATTTTGCCCGGCTCCGCAGCGTGAACGTCCGATATTGTAATGTCCGAAATTGTAATTGTAATGCATCATTTTTGTATTCGTTTCAATTAGATTTTCTTTTGTGTTATGCATTGTGTTTTTTATTTAAATGATCTTAATGATAGTAATGCAAATAATAGTTGCAATACAGAATCTTTTGCTGAAGAACAAGGACCGACTCGATCACATTTCACCGTCATGTTCACAGCGATGACATATTAACTCTTTCAACTGTCATCTGTGTTCATTCACTGATGAGTTATCTCGTCTTTTATGCCGCTTCCCTGTCAAAGACAAAAAAAAATCTGTCTTTCCGTGTTTCCACTGTTATACTGTAGGGTGCGCTATTACGCATCTTATGAAAGAGTAGAGAATCTACTGATCAAAACCATAGACTATATACAAATATCGACGTAGTGTCCATGACATCACCCATAGGACTCTGAGCAGTTTTGAAGCGTAAAGTAGGGTCGAGCTTGCCGTTGCAATATTGGCAGCGCGTCATAACAGAAAATGGGCAAAGAGGCGGGACGTGGGCGGGGCTGAGGTGACGCGATGACTAACAGACAGCAGACAAACGGCTACCCACCTGTCACTCAAAGTGGCCACGCCCTAAATTAACGAATGAGTAATAAAAAAAATTCACCCCCTCACAGTTGTCATGAAGGGCAAAATTATATATACAGAACAAAACCACAATTTGTCCCAGGCTGTAAACATGTTTTTTTTTTTGCTGTAAAGTTGATGAGATTCTGCTCCCTTCTGGAGCCTGTCCCTAGTGGCCAGTCGAGGAATTGCAGTTTAAGTCACTTCCGTATTGGCTTCAAGAGAAACTGGAGGAGGTTGCCACTTGATCAAAACACTGGAGAAGATGCAGAAATTGTTTTATTAACAAGGTTCGGGAGGAGCACTTTCAGATAATTGACACAAGTGGAGTGCACTCAGCTAATCAACAATAAGAGGTGTATATATATATACGCAGCAGTCTTACCTCCGTTTGTTGACAGTTTATCAGCATCCCTCCACCACCCCTTCTCCACACTTTTAGTTCTAACCACTTACATACACTCTGGGTTCGGGCCGAATTCTGAGCTTGAAGCCCTCCCCCCGAACAGCACACCAAATACGTATTTAAATTCACTCTCTATAAATTATATGTAATGTGAACTCATGAAACAAGCAATATCATATGTAATCATATGTAAAACAGCATGATACCGAACACTAAACAGCATATAAATCAAAACTGTTTGATGTGAATGAAATGTTGACCCAGGATGAGCTACAGGACTGTGAAGCTTTGAGGTGTTGATGGATGTTTTGATCATCATACTGAATCCGTAGTCTTTGACAAAAACATGATTTTCTCAGCATTTTGTTTAAAACTTGGCTTTTTTATGACACTTATCCACATTCAAGAATGCATGATGAAGCTAGAATTAAATTAGCTTTTTTGTCTTGTTTTTTAAAGCAGATGCTCAATTTTTGTGAAAATCATCAAAAACGCTAGTGGGGAGAAGCCAAGAAATGTCTCCATAAATATACAGTATATACAGTGCATTTCTTTTTTTTTTCTGGTCTAGTCTGCCATTTTATTTTCAGTTTGTTTTGTTCGAGGGCTCTTGCTCTTCTATCTTGCCTCATTATAACAGCTGGCTCCAATAAACGTATATCTAGATAGCGTCTAATGAAAGTCAGGGGGACATGTTGATGAAGAGGAAGATCTGTTTCCTCGGCTCTCACTGACATGCAGGTTTTTGATTAAAAGCTCCGCTGCAGACTCTCAGTCTCAGGAGACGCGGTGATACTCTGCGAAGCATCTGGCTCGGCTAGCTCAATTCACACCAGAACTCACACAGGAGGAGACTCGAAGAGCAATTTACGCTCATTTTACATTGAGAATAAAGAGATCTTGACAAAGTAATGAGCAAATAAATCCTGTGGGCTAGACGAAAAGAAGAAGAAAAAAAACGCCACCAAATGACAGCTATATAAAAAAATATGTTTTTTTTTGTTTTACCAGGCGAAGTACAATAGAGCTGTTTCCATTTGATCAAAATATGGACATCATTATGTTCAGATCGTGCCGTGTAGCTGCTCAACACGGATGGCGAGCTGGTACAAATACAGTATGATGTCTGATTCCTCCCATCCTGCATGTGTTCAGCACGACAAACCACGCATGGCCGTTGCCGTGGGAACAAATCAGTATTGCCAGTCAGCAGTGCTCTGCCAAGGTCTCGACTCGGATCAGTGTGTCCTGCTCGCCCTTGCCTGGGATCTTGTCAGAGCCGGCATTGGCAGGCAAAGCACTCCCGGATCAAAATCTCATAGGCCCCGGGCCCCAAAAGAGCTGATGTGAATTGGCTTGAGTTTGAGCCGCACCTCTCTTTTATTGCGCTAGCTTCATGCTGTCTTCGGTCTAATTGACCTTCTCAATAAGATTTCGGATGTCTTTGTTTAGCTAGCGTGTTTATCAGGCAGGATGACCAAGAGAGCTAATTAACTAGAAACAATGAACTGACCCTTCTCTAAAACTCCAACCCCTTTGGTTACTGTTGCTCAGATTTATATAACGTCCCACAAGAATGAAACCAACAACTTATAGTGTAGTAAAATGGGCTTATAAAGTGGTGGAAATCTAATCGGTGTTTTTACGTGGGCTGGAATGAAGTGTGATATTGTGAGGCAGTTTTGGCAGTGACATGATTAAAAGCTGTGAAGACGACTTACTTTGGTTAAAACTATCCAAACAGATATAAGATTGTTTGGTATGTATTTGCGATTGTATTACAGAAGCAACAATTGAAAATAAACTCCAATATTTTCAGCATTCTGTGGAAAACATTCTATTTTCTTCTATTACAAAAATGACAATAATTTAAAAGATAAATTATGCCATGCACTCACCATGCATTTGAACAGCCTCTTTTTCCTTTGAACTTCTCATTTATAAGTATACAAAAACTCATGTTATTGATGTTTTCAACATCAATAACATGAAATAAAAGGACAAAAAAATGTCTTGCTATTATATGTAATTATGTGATTTGTGTGTGTGTGTGTGTGTGTGTGTGTGTGTATATATATATTTTTTTCTTTTTTAATATCAGGTATATATATATATATATATATATAAATTAAAAGTAAATAAAAAGTAAATTATTACGCACGCAAGCACGCACCCATGCACACACACACACACACACACACACACACACACACACACACACACACACACGCACACACACACACACATATATTATATAAACACAAACTTTTATGTTAGATGCAATTAATCACGATTAATCGACTTGGCAGCACTAGTGATATTGTGGTATCAAATTGACATATATATTACAAATATATAATATGTATTTTCTTTTATAGTTTTTTAAATGTAATATCCACAGTCATGGGATTTTGAGAATGACCCAGCTGCGGTTTGTAAATCAGCATATGTCTCCTCTGTGAAACGTGAGGATAAGTGTGTTTTCTTACAATCCGCAATCAATTTTGTACCAAATGGTTCAACCATGTGTCGAGTTACAGAAAGCCAGAGGAGATCATAAGTACACATTTTTTATCTCACAAGAGTGATATCAGGCCTAATCTGCAGGATACAAATTTAGTCTGTTCATCTGGACTAAAGCTGCACATGCTCTGAATGCGACACTCGGCATTAAGATTGCATATGGCCTCCTGGAAGCCATGTTACACTTTCTCAATCGAATCTCCTGGAGGATGTGTATAGTACAGATGCAGCACTTTAATTGGCCATTGTTTTGACAGGCTCTTTCACTGAGTTAGGCCGATGAGGAGAACTCTGTGCGTGCAGACGCCTCCTCTGGAGGACTGTGTGGTCTGCAGGGACACGAGACACAGACTCAATCAATCTGAAAAATGCCCTGTCCCATTGCACAGCGCTGAATTAGCAGCAGAAAGACGACTTGTGCATCTTGCATTGACCTGCTCACATGTGTTTAAAATCCACCCAAAAATGTTTTCTTTAACTTTGTAGTATTGAGTGGTGTAAATGATTGTAAATGAGACTGTATCACTTGCATCATTAGTCTTTCCTCTCACATCTCTGTCTAGCAGTCGCCGAAGAGGTGATGATTCACCCCTGGTGCACTGAGAGAAACGGCCACACACCGATCAATTACACACTCTCTAATGGCTGCCTGTTCCACACAATCCACGCCAGTAATGTCCACTGCTACGGTGCTTATCTAAAGGATAAAACAGCCCTGTCTGATAAGGTGAAGGTCAGTTATAAAATAGCCATGGTTTTCAAGGGAAGAACCAAGGTTGAAACATAAAACGTCTTTTATTTGCCTCAAGGACACAAATAAAATTTCATTTAGTTTGGCCAAATAAAGTCAGATTTAATTGGAACCTCTCAGTTCCAAAAAGGACTTATGGCTGTTTCTTGCAATACATGCTTTTTACAGACCCCCTGTGGTGAAAATCAAGTTTTTAATGTTGTCTATATTTTTGAAATGCTTTTAGACAAACCATGTGCAAAGTCATAAGTCAACACCATTGTTGAGTATTTTCTTTGAAATCGCTGGTGTTTCTGACGTCACAAACTACCTTGTAACCAATCATGTCAATGTGTGGGTGGGCTTTAGCATATCATTAAAGGGTACATAACACACACAGTTTCTCATGTTAATCTTGAGTACCTGTAGAGTAGAAGTGCATCCTTCATATCTCCAAAGAGTCTTTAGTTTTATCATATTTATAAAATACAGATACACTGTACCGATTCTCTCAGAAAACAGCCGAGCTCGTGGAGGCGTGCAGTGGGCGGAGCTGAACACACACTCACACACACACACACACACACACACACACACACACACACACACACACACACACACACACACACACACACACACACACACACACACACACACACACACACACACACGCACGCACGCACATTAGACACACACACACACACACATGCACACGCACACGCACACACACACACACACACACACACACACACACACACACACATACACAGACACTCATGTCTGGTTCACTATCTTTGTGGGGACTCTCCATAGACGTAATTGTTTTTATAGTACAAACTGTACATTCTTTCCCCTACACTGCCCCTGCCCCTAAACCTACCCATCTCACACACACACACACACACACACACACACACACACACACACACACACACACACACACACACACACACACACACACACACACACTGCCCCTGCCCCTAAACCTACCCATCACAGGAAACATTCTGCATTTTTACTTTCTCACAAAAACTCATCCTGTGTGATTTATAAGCCTTTCGAAAGGTGGGGACCGCTGGCTGGCACCACAATGAAGGTGATCTCAGGTTTTACTATCCTTATGGGGACATTTGGTCCCCACAATGTAATATAAACAAGGACACACACACACACACACACACACACACAATACATCATGGCATTATCCCTGGATAACTTTCGATTCCCTATACGTTCGTGTTGTTCACATCATATGCCCTTACGTGCCGATTGCCAACAAAACACAGACATGTGATGCAGTTTCACACACCGCCTGCGATTTCCACTCTTGACAGGGAACAAACACACACACTTACAGAACTCCGTTGCTGCTCCGGAAAAACAAACTGCATCCACTGTTTCCTTAACGCTGGATTATTTTGGAAGCTGTACAAGGTTATCTTTCCTCAGCTAGAAACACACTTCTTTAGTGACGTTGTTGATTTCATGGTCTAAAAACAATGCCAGCGCTGCCGGCGGCTCCCGTAACCTGAAGCGAAACTCGTTAATGGGCGTGCTCGCTCTTGCTCTGGTCGATGCGCGCCGTCGAGTCTCAAGAGAAGCCAGGAATTGTGTATATGAAGTATATTAGGATGTTATAATGAGCTAGATGCCTTTCTCCACTGACAATCTATGATGTTCAAAGCGTTTCTAAGGATGCTGATTTTTAGAAGGCAGACTGAGATGGCGAACAGAAACATGGTTTATGTCACATTAGCAACACATTATTCGCTGTCTGATAATGTAGTCAAGCAAAAGTCTAATAATATGTATTACCGTCATGTGTCCATCATTGTAGAGAGCAATACCTTTACTACAGTAACTTGAGTAAAAGTTCAGCGAGCTGGTGTGAGTGAGTGGATCGGGGCTAATTTGCATATTTCATGGTGCTGTGTACAATAAATGAAGCAATGGTGAGTTAAATTAAATCTATTTTAAGGCATGAGGAATTTTTTTCCACTGCATTAAAGATGAGTTATAAGGGATAAAGCGATTGACCAATGGTGGACTTTAATGTCTCTTGAAACATGCTTTTTACTATGTCATTATTCAGTAGAAATGTACATTCAATTCAGTTCACATTTATTTGTATAGGGCTTTTCACAATACATATATCATTTCAAAGCAGCTTCCCAGAATAACAATAATCTGTTGTTATTTTTAATGAAAAACAGCCCCTGGGACATTAAAGTGCTTGACGTTGACGAAACGCTCTTATCTTCAGGACATACAAATGAGAAAAGAAGATGTGTACAGCTCATTTTATCGCTTACGATTCATGAATATTCATCCACAGCAGTTCAGGTTAAGAGTAGCAAAGGAGAAATGGGAAAATCAGTAAAGTCAATATTGTAAAAGCTTAGTTAACATGTGCTATATATGGCACATCACTCTCAGGGCTAAGATCCCTCCAGAGTGAAACAGCTCTCATATAATTTGCTGATGTGGCTATGGGTCAAATGATCAACATCACTCGTAATGATTGAAATAATCTGGATAATGAACCTGATATGAAGCCATTTGTACATGTATTGATTCTACAGTGAATGAGACATGCAATTTCATACTACGTGTTGAATAAGAACTAATTTCTGACTTCTGGATTAATCTGATTACTTGTTTAGATGATTCTGGCAATGACACGTTTAATGCTAACACATCCTTGCATCCTCTGCATTATTTTTTGTATAGCTCAACCACCTCCCCCATGAGATAACACAGATAGCGTGTTAATCCATAATTCAATAACTCTTAATCACCCAAAAGTTATCAGTGCTGGATAGGAACTCATTACATGATATCTAGATTACAAAATTAGATTCCCAAAATTAAGTACTTCTAATTAGATTATATTACATTTTACAATACTCATAATTAGGGCTGTCACCAGTGATTATTTTGGTAATCGATTAATCTGTCGATTATTTTGACGATTAATTGGGTAATCGGATATTTTTTGTGGCAATAAAATGGACCTAAGCAAACAAAAGCCTTTAAAATTACTTAAAATACATATATAATAACAATGTGGCAATGATATTTGGTTCAAATAAAGTATCAAAACCAAGTAATCATATGGTTTTATAGAACAACACTAATATAAAAATATTAGTAATTAAATATTACACTTGTAATGACTGATATAACCTGAATAATCAAACCTGATATAAAGACATTTGTACGTGTATTGATTCTACAGTCAATGAGATACGCAATTTCATACTACGTGTTGAATAAGAACTAGTTTCTGTCATATTATTTGGATCCTTGTGACTCCTTGATTAATCTGATTACTTGCAATTGACCAATCGGTAAGCCCCCCTCGAATGCAGATGAGCCAATGGCAGTTGAATATCAGTTGCGCTGGAACCAGAATTCGGACATCTTTAGGTTTCAACGCCATAGAGAAACAGTGGAAGATCCGAAGCTCCAATCGGTTTGAAGCTCTCACTGATTCCAGGTATCCTGAGAGGATTTCCTGGTTGTCATACTCTCATTAAGTTACAATTAAAGTTACTGAGACCATGCTAACGTACAAAACAAAATAACTTACTGTTCTCACATCATGTAACGGTGACGCTCAATCGGCTTACTCGCATTATATCACGTTCAGTTTTTAATTGTAGTGTCTCTAACTGAACTGATTTTCTGAAAATGAACGTGGTAGGCAAGTGATCCAGTAATCCAGTAGCCGACTAGCCGTGCCTAGAGTAGGGCAGTGAAGCAGTGCATTCTGGGAATTGTTGTCTTTCATCCCCATGAGACAAAAATAAATTTTCTGTGTTTTCTCAGTCTAGAAGGCACCAAATTCAAAAATAATTTCACATTTCTACTACATTAATGACCCAGTTTAAATACAGATTCATCTTCCCAGCGCTGAAGTACCCCTTTAAACTGGTTAAATGTACATGAATTGAATCTTACCCTGCGGTACGTGAACACTGTTGATCATGGGTCTTGTCATCTGCGATCATGATGACCAATTGCTTTGTGTTCTGTAAACCCTTGCTTCTAAATTAATCTTGTTACCCACCATATTTATTTTAAAATCTTTTATATATCTCTCCACGGCATATTTAAGTCCCACTTAAATGCTCCTCGGTGAGAGGTGCTCTTTCTGTGTCCCAAAAACATCTTGGGACAAGGTTTTCTCACTGACAGCTGTTATTGTAAAACAGTTAGCAACAGTAACTAAGGGGGGCGGGGCTTACCGATAGGTCAATTGTTTAAATGATTCTGACAATGACTCGAATGAGCAATCGTATGATGCAATCCTTGTATTCTTTGCATTATTAAAAAAAAGATATAGCTCAACCCCTCCCCCCACGAGAAACCACGTCTAGTGTGTTAATCCTACTTTTTGACTCTCAGTCACCCAATAGTCTACAATGAGTCATGCTTCCTGTCTCAGCCTACCATCCAGCCCTGATTATCCTCTTAAAGTGCCCCTATTGAAGGCAGCAAGGTTTAATTGGCTATGCAAATAGTTGGCACACCAGACTCATTACCTACGAGGATCGCAGTAGGCTCAAGATGGGAGGATGAGTAAGAAACAAATTGGCATTTTCAAGCCTCACAGGCCTTTTCTCCCTAAATACAAAGACTCTAGATAGACTGTGGTGGGAGAAAAAGAAAATCAGCCATTCTCTTTGTTGCTAGAAGAAGTGCTGGGTCCTTCTTCCCTCTAGTCGGAGTCGGGTTTTGTAGCTCATTTAGAATGACTGCAGTGGTGTAAAAAGCATCGGACCAGCACGGGGTGCGCAGGGAATCCCCATGCTAACTCATACGCTCACTGTCTTTAACACCGAACATTAGCATGTCAATAACAGCACAGTATGCTTCCGAAGACATTGGGGGATTAGTTTAGTACAGCGCGAGACTGTCGATAAACCAGGCGCTTTTACCTCAGAATTCCCACTGACATGTTTCCACTGTGGACAAATCGATTGGTTTTCTGTTTATCTCATTTAGCATTTATGGAACAATTGAACAGCATCAAAGCCTGCATGCGCACCCCTCGTCATTAAAACCACATGGAGCCTTTCAGTCAACACATTCTGTCAAATCATTTTGTAAAACCATCAACTTTGTTCAAACTGTCCAGCCGACAGAGTGGCACCTTCACATGTGGTCAAAAGATTATCGTGTGATTTGACGCATAAAAAATGTTTGTTCATACGCAGCGCTTTGTTTTCAAATCCCTTAATTCTCCAGCAATAGTGGCTCACTTCTCGGGAGAAAAATTACCTCCAGCTGCTCAAGCCTCGTTTGTAAACATAATTTGTGCAACTGATGGACCTTAATGGGATTTCTCCAACATTCATTAAGCTGCAATAGCCTTTTCAAAAGCACATGTGGCCTGCATCTCATCACTGACAGACTGGACACCATGAAAAGTCAGATGAAAGAGAGCAAGTAGAGTTGAGGAAATCAAAAAAAGAATCGTAGCATCAGGAAGTCTTGAAATCGCATCTCACAATCAATAGCCAGCTGTGGAGAGTTTTAATGTCTTGAGTTTAACCTGTGCAATAATGGAAAAGAGATAGAAAATACCAGAATATTTAGTCATATCATAGTTTGGTCTGTATTGTATAAAGATTTTATGAACCTTTATGGCAGGCCACCCCAGTGTCCTCTTCCTCTTTGCTGACATTACAATGAAGAGACCCATAGTAACAGTTGCTATGTGTTCCAGATCACTGATTATTTTGGTGGTGGCACCCTTTTACAAGGCTTAGATAGATAGATAGATAGATAGATAGATAGATAGATAGATAGATAGATAGATAGATAGATAGATAGATAGATAGATAGATAGATAGATAGACGGATAGATAGATAGAGATAGATAGATAGATAGATAGATAGATAGATAGATAGATAGATAGATAGACGGATGGATAGACGGATGGATAGACGGATGGATGGATGGATGATGCGCAGGTGGATGGATGATAGATAGACAGACAGACAGACAGACAGACAGACAGACAGACAGACAGACAGATAGATAGATAGATAGATAGATAGATAGATAGATAGATAGATAGATAGATAGATAGATAGATAGATAGATAGATAGATAGATAGATAGATAGATAGATAGATAGATAGATAGACAGATAGATAGATAGATTCGAACAATCTCATTCAAAGGTTTCGTACAATTTGCTTACACCCAGTGACAGTTTTCCAATTAGCCGAGATTGAAGATTACAGTGACCACAACTGGATCAATTTTGGCAAGCAGGTATAGAACTTACATTAACCTGCATTAAAGAGCAATTTGCCTATTGGGTATTCATAATGCATAGAGTATCCCGTTTTTATTTTTTATATATTCACATTTGAGTACCTCAAAGTGAACGAGCATGATTTAATTCAAGGCTGAGGAAGCTGAGGTTGACCAAATCCATTTTTAACCTGATGATTAAAGCCCAAGGCAAGAATATAGTGTCGTCTTATTGATGTAGCAGTGTTTAAACTCTGGTCTAATAACTTGTTAAATCGTTAACATACTAAATACTATCTGGTTTCATCAGTTTATCTGTCAGATACATGCAAGGTCTGTTACAGGTCACGAGTCCTGCTCAGCGAAAACAAAACCCAGAGGCAGCTGAGAGCAGCAGTGTCGCACCGGCACGCCTGTTGATGCTGATGTGATCTGCAATGTTCTAGCCAGATTATCACACAAAACATGAGCAGTGATTTCTAACAGCATGCTTGACAGCACACAAAAGCTTTAAAGAGGCTATCTGTAACTGCTTTAACTAGCAGGTCATTAGAGGAACTACTACAATAACAACCTGATGACAAACACATAACCTCTTTCTGCGGTTCAAGTGGTGCTGCTGCACAGTTATGAATATGTTTTAAAAGGCTGATTTGTTGCATTGTTATTGTACAGAGATGAAAAAAAAACATAAAAAATGTTAATTAGCAAGCATTACTGATGGCACTCGTAAGACCATGATTAATCAAATCAATGCAGTTTTTGAATAATATTATTTTAAAATAGTATTAAGTCAATTACATCTCACAAGGATAATGAGAAAATATTTTATTTGGAATACATTTTAATCAAATATTTATTATTACTAATTAAACATGATTACATGCAATACAAGTCATATATGGCAAACTTTAGTTTAGGGTCCAATTCTCATTATTAACTAACTTTGACTTTTGCCTTAATTAAACTACTATTTACTGCTTATTAATAGTTAGAAAGGGGTCCTTGATTATGATTTCACTTTTTAAACTTTAGTTAATGTGTAATAATGTCACTGTTTGTTACGACACTCAAAGTTCAAAGCAAAGGGAGATATTTTCTTTTACATAAATCGTTTTTAAGGACTACAACAAATGGCTGGTAGGGACTACAACGAGCTTCTTCACGGATTAGTGACATCAATGCCCCGCCCGGGAACAGGCAACAAAGGCCATGTTGAGAAGAGGAAGAGTTGTTGTAGTCGAGCACATTTGGGAGCTCAAGCTGTCGTCCGTCTTTTCACCTTTATTGCAATACAGTACGAACACAAATGCAATAAGTTATAAATGTAATTAAACTAAACTATACCTGTTCTCTCTTCATGCAGCACATATTCTCTGGCTCTGTACTTCTTACAACAGTTCCCACACGAGCAATTTATAAATTATCATGATAGAATATTCTAATCAATGACTTTTTCATCAACATATCCATCATCTAGCAAACATCCTGTTGCATTGTACATGTTGTCACTTCTTCTTGAGTCTCGCCATCATTGTCCGACCACGGTTTAAACATAAAAGGCCGAACAGTTTCTATGGAATGATATTACAGACAATATTCAAAAGGAATTGCAAATTGTAGTTTTAATTTGTGCATGCATACGTTGTGACAATGGAAAAACAAATGCATGATTTGTAACATATCTGCCAAGTGGAAACGCAAAGTCTTGTTTGCAATTGCATTTACAATGTCTTACGAGTTATGACCCTGCCATTTTGGAATAGCAATAGAAAATCACCCATTTGCTATTTCACTTCCTCCGCGTCCTGCCACAACCCTCACAAAGTTCAGTTGTAAACGCAATCCACTTTGCACTGGCATTTCTGATGCCTAACACAGTCAACTGTCAATCATGTAAATCTTGTGGGCGGGGTTAATTGATAATGTCGGAAAGTATGCCACGCCCTCAAATACTGCCTTGCTTTTGTAGGAAATACTCTTTGCAAACTTTTAGTCATAATGATGTCGACTTGTATTGTTCCCGGTGCAAGAATTCAAAGAGTGAACGTTTAGCGGGAGTGAGTTACTGTCGGTTTACAGTGAAGGATCCTGAGCGGTGTCGGCAGTGGAT
This sequence comes from Gobiocypris rarus, assembly GCA_023029165.1. NCBI lineage: Eukaryota > Metazoa > Chordata > Actinopteri > Cypriniformes > Gobionidae > Gobiocypris > Gobiocypris rarus. The sequence continues at coordinate 4,629,477 of CM040918.1, forward strand.
AAAGGTGGCAAAGAAACGGAAATATGGAGAATCTGAAAAACCTGAGTGTTTGTAGTGACCATTTCAAACTGGATCAACAGCGTGTTTTTGGCCAAACGGAGGGACACGCACAGGTAAGAAAGCTGTTGCCATAGTGTTACATTTCTACCATAAGTCTGTTTAAAGAGTAGACATTATACAATACAATGTTCTGTTAATAAACCAGTCTGTGACAGTCTGAGTTCCCCAAACAGAAGCCAAATCATTAAGGCCAGATGCTCTGCTGTATCAATCCTGTTTCATACTGTAAGAAGGATATTATTGAAGACTCAAATTAAATATGAATGCATTTGGTGTCCAGAGATGAAACGGTCATGGTCACGTTATAGTGAATCCAAAGGATTCGAAAATCTGATTGGTCTCAGATGTTTCCCAGGGCTGGTATCGTGAGCGCAGCAGCTGCTGTTGAGGGACTGGGGTCTGATGCCAGACGGCATCCCCGTGTTACTGCTGTTCCAGAGGATGGGCACGGAGGACAGATACTTAGCTGAATTAGATTTACTAAAGGGAGACTTTATTGTTTTTAAAGGTCATTTGCTTGTTATCCCCTCATGGCTCTTGCTGCTCCTTTTGCATTCTCATCAAGTACGCTGTAAAGTACACAGTGTCTTTACAGACATTTATATGATTCAGACTTTTCAGCAAGAGAATGAGAATAGACAGGATTTGGACTGTGAACTTTTCCCCTCTCAGTAAAAGACAGCAAGTTCATGAAAGGAATGTTCACAGATTGCGTAGGTTTTTTATTTATGTTGTTTATTGTACATATGCATCAGACGGAAATCTCTGGTCGCAATTTATTTCTATTTCTTCAGAGTTTAAACTTTTGACAGCAAATTTTGATCTAGTTTTAGTCAGTCTTTTGACTAAAATGCCATTTAGTTTTAGTCCTATATTTTAGTCATTTAGATTTTTTTTGTTTTTTTTAACTAATACAATGATGGCAGTATGATGGTAATGAGGAGTGGTGATGGTAATGAAAATGGTAATAAATAATTAATGGTTACTTTGCTTATACACACACACACACACACACACACACACACAAACACACATGTTTGTTTTGTGAAATGTGGGGTCATTCCATAGGCGTAATGCATTTCATACTGTACAAACCGTATTTTCTATCCCCTACACTGCCCCTGCCCCAAAACCTACCCATCACAGGAGACTGCACAGTTTACTTTCTGTGAAAAACCTCATCCTGTGTGATTTATAAGCATTTTGAAAAGTGAGGACATGGGGAACGTCCTCATATTTCACCCTCTTTTGTAATACCTATGTCATACCCATGTCATTATACACATTTGTGTCCTGATATTTCACAAAAACATGCCCACACACACACACACACACACACACACACACACACACACACACACACACACACACACACACACACACACACACACACACATGTTTGTTTTTGTGAAATGTGGGACATTCCATAGGCGTAATGCATTTTATACTGTACAAACCGTATTTTCTATCCCCTACACTGCCCCTGCCCCTAAACCTACCCATCACAGGAGACTGCAGTTTACTTTCTGTGAAAAAACCTCATCCTGTGTGATTTATAAGCATTTTGAAAAGTGAGGACATGGGTAACGTCCTAATATTTCACCCTCTTTTTGTAATAACTATGTCATACCCATGTCATTATACACATTTGTGTCCTGATATTTCACAAAAACATGCCCACACACACACACACCTATACATTTACACATTTTTATTTCACTTCTGGAATTCTGGAATTACTAGATTGTTCGTTACTGCACTATTTTGGTCTGTATGACTGTCTGTTAAATAAGAAAAAAATAAAAACAAAGAAATACAGAGACAAGTGCACTCATATTACTTATGAATGGGAGAAAGTTCAACACGCAATATGGCGGAACAAATCCCACCTTCTGAATAAACCCAGCAACGTCTAATAGGCGTCCAATAACAGCCCTTTCTAGGCTAAAACAAGGCAAAATTTGGGCTGTCAGTGAAAGTTTAATATCTAACCATAGCCCAAGGATAGACTAGTCATCTAGAACATGAACATAAAGAAATGAAACTAAGAAATGAAACTAAACACCTTGTAATCACTGTTGACTTTACTTACATGATGGAATATCATACATCTCACAAGTTATTTTGACAAAAACAACATGTAACCAAATTCACGGTTATTTTGGCCAGAAGTGGGACTATATCGGACTATGTCGGGTCTATAGTTAATCGAGACGGTGGAATGATGGCTTTTGCTTGCTGGGAGAGAGCCAATCACTAAAAGTAATCACGTCACTGCAGGTGCCTTTAAAAGATCCAGTTGCGATAGAAAGATTCAGTGTTCTGAGACGCGTGCTTTGGACTGCACAAACACATGGGTGGATCTAGCCTGACAAATAAGCTTTTTTAATACTATTTGAGCATAAGAAAAAAACATTAATGAGACTGCTGTTGTCAGATTTTAAACAAGAAGTTTAGTCGTAAGTTTGGTGAACAGCTTTGGAGAATTTGATTTAGCTGTTTCAAAGATGGCGTCTGAGTGACTTGCCTTAAAGGGACTTGGGTTGTATTCACAAAAATATTCCTGAAAATATATAGTTTTTGTATTCCACAAAGAAAGGTTTTGAACGCCATGGAGGAGAGTGAATGATGTCAGAATGTTCATTTTTTGGGTCAGCGATCCCTTTAACACAAGTGATGGTTGACTATTAAAATAAAATACTAGTTGCTTTTGTTATGTCTCTTGCCTCTGAAACTGAATAGCCCATTTGCTTTTGTCAAACACACGTGAGGCGTGTGAACAGCATGTTCCTGGACCTCTGCCACCCATGTGCTTCAGAAAGGAGTCGAGAATGCATGTCAGTCATCTTATGATGGCGGTCAGTGAAGTGTACCTTCTCCTCACAAGCATATCAGGACTCAGCATAATAGGATTGTGCCGTTTCTGTACAGCTGCCAGACATCATTAAGAAAAAGGTGAGCCACATATGGTATGAATGGATGAAGTTGTTTGGCACATGGAGGGTGGGCGGCCACGTGAGACCCTGCTGAGGAAATATGGCCTGGCATCCTCACTTTAGCTTCTTAGCCCTTCTGCTACTATGAGCCGAGCTCTTCCGGGGGTAACAGCTGCTGTCCCTGGGGGTGTCATGGTTCTGTAATGGGAGTGTGTTTGTGTGTGTGTCTATGGCTGCACAACTAAAGTGGGCCAGAGATGGCAGCCAAACACAAGCTCAAAGCCCTGCGGTGCAGAATTCAAGAAGGTAGAATAACAGCCCAGCCTGAGGCCTGGCAATCTGTTTTTCTGCCTTTTCCTCTCTTCCTCTTTTCTTATTCTGTTTCTCAGCTGTTCATTAGCCATCCATTGAGAAAGAGCTATGGGTACCGCAAGCTGGTAAAGAGCTGATCTGGCCATAGCGGTGTGTAACTCTCTGTGGCAGCGTCGGCGATGAATGAATAATGCAGCCATGGTAGCGTCACTCAGGGAACAATTGTGCTGGTTAATATTCATGGCATGGAGATTCAGATGGCGTTGTGAATCGCTTTACAGTCTTTTGAGAGCTGGGACTCCCTTAACGAACTAACTTAGCCTGTGTGGCACATGTGAAAACAGTGTGGGTCCTCCTGTGAAAGAGGCGAAACACTTGCTGGTTGAATCAAAGTGCTTGTCTGATACGTGAACAAATTGTTCACATGTTAGCGAAAGAGGTTGAGTGTGTGAACTTGTGCGAGTGTGTGTGTGAGAGGGAGAGCAAGAGTGCCTACAGCCAACGGCCCCGGCCGAGCGTGCTTTCAAATGCCAACGTCAGAACTGTTTTCAGCAGAAACGCTGTGAATTTTACCCACAGGACTTCAAAATATTTTTGGAATCTGCCTAATCCAGAATTCCCTGCAACCACACTGATTTATCCGAGGAGTTGCATGATATTGTTGGCTGTATTATTTGTTTCTGTCCCCTCGGTACGCTCAAGCGCTCCGAGTTATGGCAGGTCATTCAGGGCTTTTCTATCTTACTGTGCTGAATATATATAGTATGCATATTCTGTTTGTGAGTCTTTAATATCATTGAAGGAGAAATAAAGCCATCAGTGTCATGTGCTGAAACCACAGAGCTCTGGCTAAAAATGTTTGAGAGGGTTGAGAGCTCTCACAAGAGAGAGAGAGAGAAAGAGAGAGAGAGAGAGAGAGAGAGAGAGAGAGCAGCAAAGTTTACCTGGTAGCATAGCTTACTATAGGCTGGTGTCACAGACAGGGCTTAGATTAAGCCAGGATTAGGCCTTTTAAACAGGCAAGGCTTTAAAACGTATGCAAATAAAAAAATTCTGTGTTTGTTTGAGCATTAGCCTACCTCTGCATTAAGGCTGATTTACGCGTATACTTGACACGTCCGCAAGTTTGCTTGGGTGCGTGTGGCAAAAATGACATCATTGCGGCATTGGGTAAGCACGACCAGTGGCAGTGTGCACAGCATTTTTTGTACCTTTCTGTGCAGATCCACTTCCTTTGAGGCGAATCTGGACGAGCATGTACGTCTGTACCGGCACACAGTTCGCGCTTGTCTAAATTCATTGCTTATTTAAAAAATTATAATAGCAGAAATAAGGACTAATAAAATAATTCACAAAATTAAATGGAAATGTATAGTGAAATTAGAAAATATTTGAGGGATTGCTGTTTAATTTAGTTCAGAGTACTCAGAGTCGCCTCCTGTCGTTTCAAAGAATAGTACAATGGTGAACGTTTGGGGAATGCCTTGTTATGAATCGACAAGTATACTTTTTGTGTACAAAATAAAAAAATAAATGCTTTACTCAACAATTTCTTCACAAAATGTTCACATTGGTAACTGCAGTGCTTCTGGGTTCTACATCAGAACGCCGGCTCAGTATTGTCGTTATTTTTGTTTGTTTTTTGCACACAAAAAAATTTGTCTGGTCGCAACATTAAAGTTGAACCACTGTAGTCACGTGGACTATTTGAATTATTTTACTACCTTTTATGTCTTTACTACCTTTCTGTCAATGGAGGGGACAGAAAGCTCTTGGATTTCATCAAAAAGATCTTCATTTGTGTTCCGAAGATGAGTTGTGTTCCAAGGTTTTACGGGATTAATGACAGAAATTTCATTTTTGGGTGCCTGACCCTTTTTGGAAACAAAAAGATCCACGTCTCAATCAAAAAGCCTGTTTAAGTGGTTCAAAGATGGAAAAAGTCCTCAACAATCACTGCAAACTCACATTCAGGTCTGTCTCTCTAATCTGGTGTTGGAACGAACACCTGCATTTTACGATCCAACCAATTCCCAATTCAATAAAATCAAGTCGTGCCCCATTTCTCCCATTGAAAATCCTGTTTCACTAGGCCTAGGGAATACTTATCATATTAGGAAAGTGAAATGAGTTGCGAATGCCGTTTCATGTTGACTGTGATGTTCATAACAGCAAAGGACAGGACATAATCAACTTCTGTCAATATTTTGCTCTAAAGTTTGTAGTTCCATTTTAGGATGAGATAACCATATGTGACAAATAATTTACCCGTTCTTTCCCATGTTTGTTCCCATCTCACAGTTAATTGGTCGCCTCTCTGAAGTCACAACAGGCTTAAACTTTCAAGTAAGAGTTGCCCAATTTGTTCAAATGCCAGTTCCTTAACTCCCAGACGCAGCCTCATAGAGATGTACTTTCTGATAACATTGCTTACACATCTCTACTAATGGCTTCATAGTCCTGCCCTGGAGCGGCACTGTTCCTGCTCTTACGTAATGATTTACATATTTAGCTATAGTTGTTATTGCTTCAGCAGCTGGCAGAGTTGGGTTCAACACAATAAAAGAGAGTGATGGATGCACAGAGATATTTTAAAGCTTTCTCAGTCTAATTAGCATCACATTTTTGCCTAACGCCGGCCGTGCATTGTTCAGGGGGTTGTTTTTCCAGCATGCGGGGTTGTTTTGACACTGGGTCAGGTGGGGGGAGGGGTCCTAAACTAAACTGTTAATGACTGAACACTAATACCCAGGTGTAGATTAGGAATAGCAGTGCTCCGTAGCCATTACTGTTGACCCTTCTTTTGTTATGATACTTGTGCGGTTATCAATGCAGAGCAGATATGAAATGCAAATTAAACCACCAGTTATTTGATCTAAATGCAGCTGAATATAAACTGAACTGCTGAACTGTTTCAAAATATGTTAAAATGACTATATTTTAAGTCTATGCTGCATCACTGTCAACAGATCCAACTGAAGCAAAACTGATTGTTTTTTGTTTTCCAACGACTGTTTCCCAAGCTAGTGACTGAATCCCTCTAGCCGACGCCACAGTGCTCTTTGAGCTCTGTACGGATTATGAGTGATTCTCTTCTTCAGGCTTGCCTCAGGTCCCTGTCACAAGCTCATCTCTGTGTATATCTTAACATATGCATGGCTTATTCTCCAGGGCTCATCCACACAGCCGCCTCTCAATCGTGATGGAGAAACAGCAGTCTCGTTCTCTGTCGTTGCTCATCACCGCAGAATATTTGTGCCTCTTTGTTTTGTGCTTTATCACAGATTAGACAAAGAAGGTTTGTCTTACCTTATGTAGACGCTGCTATTTCCACCACATGCTGCTGCATGCTTCATTCATTAAAAAATCCCTCCATCTCTCACTCTTCGTCTTTGTTGTGTCTCTCTCTTGATTTCTTTTTCTTTGTTTTTGATCAGAGCATCCCTGATTTGTCTGTGCTGTGGCTTCTGGATCAAAGTGGAAACACTGGATGTAATTAAGAGCCTTGAGGATGAATCTGCCGGTAGATCTTCCCTGTTTTCCTCTCTTCCCTGTCAGACGTGCTCTCACTCAAGCCCACAATCTGAGAGAGAGAGGGATGTGGGCAAGACCCCGCAGTAATGCTGTGGTAATTTGCTTGGTGGTTATCCTCCGTCTCTCCTCCTGATTTCTCTGTCTTCATTCAGCGTGGCGGTCTTGGCTCAGTCGGTCTGTCAGAACGCATGGAGACACATCTGTGAATGTGTTTATGTGGCTCTAACGTAGCCTCTTCGGCGAGGCAGAGACCCCCTCCTTGCTCAAGATGTGCTCACTAATGGCATGTACCATTATGGCTCAGAGCAGGGTGGGCTGGGAGGGAAGAGAGTGGGGGAGAGAGAAAGAGCAAGAGGGGAAAAAAGAGGTTTGGTAGATGGATTGATTGGATGTTGGTGGTGCTGTGCATGTGTGCGTGTTCATTTATTGTTGGACATTTCCTCTTGTCATTGTACATAAGACAGAACAGATGCTGTACTTTCCTTTATACATAAAGATTGGCACTGCTGTTCTTTGAATTAATACCCATAGTGAAGTACACACACATTTGAAATGTTGCAGTACTATTTAAAGGGATAGTTTGTCCTCATATAACAAACGTGTATGGCTTTGACACATGCACACGCAGAGCACAGACAGCACGCAAACAATTCGGTTCTCTTCCACATCTATTTGTGCTTGAGCAGACAAAATGATGTCTGTGTGTATCTTCATAAACACAGTCGCTTATGGCTTACGTGAACGTAAATAATTGAGAAAGAAAATGGATGCGTTCATGCGTGCCATTGTTTGGGCTCCAGACTGCGACTAAAACGATCACATATGCAACCAAAAATATTAATTTGCGAGTGATATTTTTGCTGAGCTTGCCATTGGCGACAATATAAATCTGTTTTATGATTAAAAAAATTGCGTGCTTTTTTACCTGCATGTTCTGTGATGAGTAGCCCATCACATATTTTGTTTTGTTGACGTAATAAAGTTAGACGAGCAGCAAAGTTGCAGTGGAAAAAAAAAACGTTGGTTTGAGCGCCAACATTTGCATGGGGTCAGCGTCAGAGACGCATGTCAAAACTAAAAATCTCTACCAAGCAACAATGCCTTTTTAATTGATACTGATATGGATTATTATTCTTAATATATTTTAATCATTGCTGTTTTCTTACTGCCTGAACTTCTTTATAGCGCAGCCATCCATAATCGCAGTACGATTTGTACTTAATTGTCACCTTTAATGTCTCTTTTAATGCGTTTGTTAATTTCATCAGGAAATACAAGCAATAAATGTTGTTTTGTCACTCTTTAATGTGGCCTCGATCCACATTTCAACATTGGAAAGAGTTTGTATAAAACAGCTTGAGAACAATCATGTCACATTATATAAAATTTACCTCATTCAATGCTCATAAACTCATTAATCAGATAGAAAAATAGCTATAGAAAAAGGCATTTTGCTTAATATATGCACTAATCCTTATATTTTTGCTTAAAGGTACACTATGTAGGACTTTTGCAGTCAAATATCCCAAACCCCCCAGGCCAGTGTTATATATTTTGTTCAGTTGAGTTTTTACAATATCCCAAATGTTTCCAACTATTTGTAAATTGTGAGAAATCGCTGTTTTTACCAATGAACCGGGACGTGTGAACATAGCGTGTGAGGGAGTAGTCTGTCAATTGTGTCATATCTGCGTTACCCTCGATTCCGGTTTTATTTTGCAGAAAAGCTTTACTCTCACTGGAGTGTGAACAAGTGTCACAGCAGCCGCCGAGCTAACGCACAGAGTAACGTCATCACATCATTTTAAACACACTTAAATGTATCTAATATAATAAACAGAGCTGTGTTACCTAGGGTTGGGCGATGTCCCCTATTGGCAATTGGCAGTTGACGATGTTTACAGTAAAACATCGCGATGGACGATGATATCGTCGTTTTTTTATTTATTTTTTAAATAAAAAAATATGATTTACTATATCTGTATTTTACCATCTCTTTACATGAATACTATTTTCTATTTCGTTATTTTGCTAAATAAGGACTCACCCGCTAGGTTGCACGTGAGGGGAAACAAAGTAAAGAGTTGTGCACTTTTTATTTTAATATACCTCCTTAAATACTATTTTCTATTTAAAACTATAATTTCGTTATTATCCCCGTGTTTTGTATGTGAATGCTGTTTTACGTGAATATATTACCACAGGACAGAAGCACAAAGCTTTGTTTTCAAAGGAAATAAATTTGCAGTTACATCGCAGCCATGAAAACATATGGATTCATGCCGAATGAGAGAGGGAGGCTGAGCCCAATTAAAGATTTGCCAGCTTTTCAAATATGTTTGTACCCGATTTTCCGATTTCCGTGACCTTTAACAAAAGGCATAACCAAAAGGCTAACAGTTAGTCCATTTTATCCCACTGGACATCACGTTTCTTTTCATAAATCTTCACTCGCGTCACACTCATTTTCGCAGGGAATTGTAAACGTTTCTTCCTTTCGTTTGCTTATAATTAAGTCTATTATAGCCTACCCATTCACATGCTTTACTGTGGTGAAGTAGAAAAAAACAATGTAGGACGAATACCTTTTTACTTCCAATTTTATTTAACACAGTTTGTTCTTATTAGACTTGCGCGTCAAGTTTATTTGAATAGCGCAATTCACGCACACACACACACACACACACACACCGCCAATTTTAATTTTGTTTTCTCTGGCAGTGCATAATCAAACATAGCCTAAATGTCTTGACCCTGTGGAAGATAAAATGCGCTCTTCAGATGTTTTACAGCACGTGTTGCAGAATCAGGAGAAAACATGAAGACGAAGATATTCGAGAAGGAGTCTATCCAGCTCGTGTCCCACATTCATCTCAAAGCTGACAGATCTTTGTGGGGAAATATATTTTTTTAAACTAATATTTAATTGTCTTAATCTTTATGTTACCATTATTAACTGATAATCGTTTAAATGTTTTACAGGCTGTAGTGTGTTGTTTCACTGACGGAAGTGCTAAAATAAACACACATGCTTATGAAATGGCTATATATCTGGCATAGACTACAGTATTTAAAATAGCATATATGCTTTAGTTATACTCTCAATTTAATTTACTGAGCAATCCCTGCAAAGTTTTTAGTTTAACTATAGAAGAGGATTGGTGTTTGTCTCACTCGCAACGGGGGGCGTGGCATCACGGTGGTGGCGCTCCATCGTGATGTTGGTCAGCCATCATCACGATGGACGATGATATCGTCCATCGGCACAACCCTAATGTTACCTCATACTCATGACCGGAAAAGCGGATATTGCGCCGGCGAGTATGTCCCGTCATAATAAAAGTCCCCCCCGTTGCTCGCGAGAAGTGTGTTTTGTGTAACAATCGCTCCGGTCGGCCTCGCTCATCTCCCACAGCACTCGCCCCTGCTCTGCTTCATACTACAGTAATGTTAATAATCGCATCCATGAACATGATTTCTGCCCGAGTCCTGTCCCGATTCTTTTCCACCGGCTGTGAGGTGAAGACCACATGTCCCAAGATTCTGCGCTCAAACTTGACGTCATCAAACTACGCCTTTGTTTTGAACAGGCGACCTGCGGACAAAAAAGTTGCATAGTGTACCTTTAACCTGTCGTCTAAATGAGAAGGAATGGATGAAGCTAAAAATGAAATTCAACACCGCCCATATAATTGCATGTGAAGAGCTGCATTTCACCAAATGTATCAAACTCTTTATCTGCCTTTCACCACACTATACTCAATGGCCAAGGGATGCTGACATCTGTGACACTGGTTTAGATTCTGTGTAAAGAACAATTCTGGGTGACTGTCTGTGTGTTCTCAAGTTGGAAAAGCAATAATAATTCTTAGTTCCCAGGACATCCACAAGATGGATGAAAATCATGCTGTAGACGTGACAACACATGACCAAATTAAAACGTTTATTCTTTTGTGGCACTTGAAAAAAATAGTTTGCCATATTTTCCTTTATAGCAGCCAATGGCTCCTTCATTGATTTTTTGATGTTGTTGTCTGGAGCCCTGATTGTATTGGATCTGTGCATTCGGTCTTAAAGTGACAGCCACCTTATATTCTGTCTGTGTCATTAATGTTAATCAAACAAAATACAAAGAAAAAAAATCACTTTTGTAGCTTTATCAAAGAATAATACACATTCAGATATACAGTGAACACTATTCAGTGTTATTTTACATTTGCTTATTCAATTTCTGTACCTAAATACTGTTAGACTTACCTGAAAAACATAAAGCTGTTTATTTAATTTTGTTAGAATTTGTTTTTATTTTTTTTATTTATGCTCATAATTTGTTTATTACTTTCTATACAGATTCACTTCCCTTGAAAATCACATTAATCATTCTAGAATTATTCATTCTTTCCAAATAGAGTCATCTGGTGAAATTGTTTTCATATCGCAATATATTTCTCAGAAAAAAATTGTTTTTCCCAATATGGTGCAGCCAGGGCTTGACATTAACTTTTTTTGCTCAGCAGCCTCTGTGGCTAGTGGTTTTCCAAAGTTACTAGCCACTCAGCACTTTCACTGGCCACACATTTTCTGTTTGGAAATTACATTTTATATGATTAAAGTGGACTTTGGCATGCTTAAATTACTTGATTGTGTGTCGTTTTACTTGATTTAGAATATTTAAAACCCTTTCAAACTTTCAGTTTGAAAAAAAAGTCAAGACTGCATTGTATTTCAGCTGGGATGAGCGTGTGGATAAGGGGTGGCCAATAAGAGCATAGGCTAAAATGAGACATTTAATATGTTATGATTTATTTTTGTTAGGCCATATAAAATAACAAAGAAGCAAATTAGCACATTATAAAAATAATAGTACATTTAAAAAAAAAAAGTTTTTTTCAGGTATAGTATGTTTATTTAATACATTTATTAAACATCTGTAGTTGTTTGATTAACATTAATGACAGACAGGTGTTTAACTGGGCTGCTGAATGCATAGACGAAATATTCTGACACACATCCAGTTATTACCCACCTGTTTACGTACACTTAAGCCATAACCGACTGTTCATGCGAGAGCCTACTCCACGGACATTTTGCAATAGTTTTTAATTGTATTCTATTTGACTACGCAAGGAGAACTGATTGCGCGTGAGAGAGAGAGAGAGAGAAAGAGAGCGAGAGAAAGAGAGCGAGAGAGCGAGAGAGCGCTTCTGTTGTGTGTCATTCAGTGCGATTCCGCCTGTCCCGTCTTCACTAACTGCAAGTTAATCGATAAAGAATTGTAATTGAATTGTAATTTTGTGATACGACGGTCTTGGCATTTACTTTGGCTGTAGGCTGAAATTATATTCAGCCGGCCAGAATGGCTAGTGGGAGCGGCTGCCTACCCGCCACAGCTGAAATCTAACCGCATTTGACGGGTGTTAATGTCAAACCCTGGGTGCAGCCCTACTTTGATACACAAAAGAAGCTTTTTTTAATCTCAATGACTTTGTTTTGAATCATTTTGACCTGCATTGCATGGACAAAAAATTTGAAACTATCTTCAAAATGTCTTGTGTTTCGCAGAATAAAGAAAGGCCATTTTGGGAACAACATGAGGGTGAGAATTTTTGGGTGACTTGCATAGTACTGTTAATGGTAATATGAATATGGATCCAAAAAGGTTAAAGATGTGTATGATATCTCAAAAGGCATTCTGGCAATGCCAAGGTCATGGGTTCTGTTCCTCAGGAAAGCACGAACGGAAAAAGCGTAAAGCTTAAATGCAATGTAATATACATTGCATATACATGTACATTTTATGTCAAAGTGTGCGGCTTAGAAAGTAGAGGTTGCTTTGAATGCTCATTGCTCATTGTTGTTTTTGAGGTTGGATTAAGTGATTAAAACAAGCAAAAAAATTACATCAAATGGAATAAGGAGGATCATATCTTGGTCTCAGAGTATTAGAGGGACATTGGGCTTGGCTCTTTTGACCACTGCCTAGGGACATCTTATCATCTCAGCACCAGAATATCATACAGACATTCGGGTAGACTTGATTTGAGACAAAAAAAGCACGCCTCACATGTACCTAGTTTCTATATTTGTTCACTCTCCTTACTGTATGTGACTCTTTAAATGTCATTTTATTACAGCCTCTCATTTCATCCTCAATTCTTCATTGGAATTTTCCATCAGGGTTCAGTTCCAAAAGGCCTAGAAACATTTTGGAATCATGTGGGAATATGAAACTTTTGGACATGCGGCCAATGGCATCGGCTCATGTACATTGAACAGATGGATCTCTGTGCAATCTGGAGCGCATGATCAAATATGCATCCCAGTGTCACCTCTAACTCTGGCCTGGCAAAGTCCTTTGTATTGTGTAGAAAACAACTGATTTATATACTGATGAATAATGTATAGGCAAAGTCATTCAAGCTCAAAGTAATTAATCATTTAGAGGAGAGATCAAGCATCCTGTTTTACAGCTGATGGTATAAGATCACATGGGAATTGATGTCAGAAATGCATTTGATTTTATGTCAATACATTTGTGTTAATTGCAATAAGTGAATGATTTAACAAACCCGCCCTCCGATCAGACATTCAAATTGATTATAAACCTTCTGACATATTTTAAATGCACACAGGATCTGTTTGCTTCGCTATGGGATCGATGCCGTCTGGATAAATATGTACAGACAGAGTGTTTAAACCCCTCTTAAAGTGATGGCTCAGCCCAATGGTGAGAGAACATTCAGAGCTCTTGGAGTAATGCGATGGCGAGACATTTTAAATAAACATTAGTTTGTGGTGTACCACCCGCTGACAGCATGAGAGCATAAGACAAGTCAGTGTTTGTGCAGCCTCACCCAGAAGACGAGAAATTATTCAAGTGTGACACAGAGGATGATTGTCAACAGGCACTGAGGTCAGTCAGCTGTAGAGAGGGAACCAGCGAGCACTTAGAATACAAACAAAATGTACAAATAAGATGAATTTCAATTGAATTGGCCATGCTCCACTGGATGATGAATATGAATCGAAATGACAGAAAAAGAGATTAAGTGTGGGTCAACAAATTGTGTTGCTGAACATATAATGGTATGTAATTATTGTATTATACACAATTTCTATGTAAATAAATGTTTACGTTTTATTTTACATTTATTCATGTTTAATAAATTAACCAGTGTAAATGTAAATAATTTATTTGATTAAAGACTAAAAATACAGCAATATATAATAAAAACATATATAATTATAAACATATATGCTTGCAGAATCTGCAAAATGTTAATTTATACAAAATGCATACTATTTTTTTATTTAGTACTGTCCTGAATAAGATATTTCTTATCTTGGCAGATATACAGCCGTGAGACTCAGACATTTCCAATGATATGTGTTTTGTCATGATTAAAAAAGTTTTTATTATAAAATAGTTTGAAATAGTACCCTTTCTATGGTAATGCGAGGTCTGATTTCAAAACCGAGGTCACAGGATGAATCTCGAGTTTGTAAGCTTTCAAATGGTATAAAGTTTGTCAACATTAAATCAGGATAAATATAGGATATCATTTTTTTAAACATGCAGTGGCAAATGGGCCCACCGGTGGGCCAGTGACAGTTAACAGGTAAAAGTTCTGCATAATTAAGGGCGTGGCCACTTTGAGTGGCAGGTGGGTAGCCATTTATCTGCTGTCTGTTAGTCATCGCGTCACCAAAGCTCCGCCCACATTCCGCCTCTTAGTCCATTTTCTGTTATCCGCGAGTGACGCACGGTGATGTGCTGCCAATGGCCAGCTCGACTCTACTTTACTGCTCTTCAGAATCCTATGGGTGACATCACGGACACTACGTCCATATTTTTATACAGTCTATGGTATGCTTGTTGTTGTCATCTATTGACATTGTACAAGCCGAATGTTGAAAACAATTGGAAGAATACGCCAGCCACTTGAAAAATGCTTTGGTAGATACAGAAATATGCATTCCTGGGTCAACATATTTTGTTAATCCTCGAACAACATTGCTCACTGAAAATGTCCTGGCCATATCCCTACCCCTAAGCCTAACGGTGACACATGATGATTCTATTTTAGAAACGGTTTCAATTTCTGCATCGTTGCGGCTGGAACAACAACACAAAACATGGCAATGATAATCTCAGGTAATGTTTATGTGCTTTATTTAATGTTATAAGCGTGTAATGTGATTTTGAATATCATTTAGTGCTCCCAGCTTTGTAACGTAGTCGTACTAAAAGCAACAATGGATAATTCACCTCTGATCTTGATATTAAACAGAAGCCCCGTTTCCATCAAAATTACCTGGAACAATTTGTCCCAGAAACTTCTTTCCCCCAGACCTGCTGCTGTCTGCGTTTCCATCACGATCTAAAGTACCGTGAAGATTAGTCCGGTGACATAGGACAGCGCGAATTTCCAGTTCCCACTGGATTTCTTCCTTTGCATATAAGCTTAATTAAGCCTGAACCTCGTCGTTGGATAATCAGTTGTATTTTTTTAAACTCCATTGTTGATTCAAATAGTAAGCAACTCTTACTGCACGCACCGAAACAGACTTTTAGGTTGAAATAAAATGCTGCGTGAACTCAACCAGTCAGCATGTTCAGCGCCCAAGTCCCACCCCCCCAAAAGTTCCTGAACTTGGAAAAAATCTCACGAGTTTTGAGGGGATAATTTTTACTTGGAACTTCATTTAGACCCCGGTTCCTGTGGTCAAAACACACCGAGTACGACCCAAAAGTCACCACAGTGGAAACGCGGCTAAATGGAAACAAGAACATTCAAACTGTGAACAAACAAGTATATTCTATGCCAAAGATTGTTTTAGTAACTCAGTATGTATTTTTAGTAATTTTTAAATGGTGTAATATTTGTGAATCCATTTGCGAGTGCTGTCAAGATTAATTTCTGGTGCCATAGCCTACACTTACTGTGAGAGTCCACACACACGCTGTTCTGATTAGCTGTGGTTTGTGATTGATTTCGTCGCATCTTGTAGTCGCGTCACGTCTAGTGTGGACAGACAAGTTGCTTGTCGCTGGAATCTTATCGCGTTGAGTGTAGTTAGCACACGGTGTACCACTGATGTAGAAACACCCAACCCTGGTTGTAAACTTGACATAACGTGTAACTTGTCCCTCAAGTCTGATTGGTTGATTGGAATGTTGTTCCAGGATCAACAAAGCTGTTGATCCAGGAACATGTTGCACTTGGTGAAATCACATTCTGCGTCTTGGTGTGTCCCGGCCCTAAAGCCAACCGAGATTCATCCAACTAAAGCCAACGTGCGGAAAACACACCGCAAAAAATTGCCTGACCGAAGCTTACCGACTGCCCGCCGTTGGCTTGGCTTAGTGGAAAAGATGAAAAGCTACTGAAGCATGCGCTTGGATCCAGCAGTTGCATGTTACATTCAGCTGAAGGGCGTAATGCAGTATTTTCAGGGTGTCACTGGCGTGGCTTTCAGACCTTCCCAGTGTGAGTCAGAATCTGTGAGCATTAAGGCTGTTGAGCTTCAGCCATAAACGTCACACTTAATCATTTGTGAAAAATAAAAGTGAAGATCTGACGAAGTAAAAACAAAAATACAAGGTTTGTTATTAGTATTAACTTGTATTAAGAAGTGGACATAGATGGTATTGAAACATAACTAATGAATAATCCTGACCAATGTTTAGTTATGAGTCATACTGTACTGTACTGTATAATGTTTTATACATAATGCAAGAGGTCAAGACTCAACCTTTTAAATAAACATCAAAATTGCATCTGTTGTTAGTAGGCTGTGGGATATGTGGTTCTGCATTATTCTGTGATTTCATTATAATGGAAAGCATTTAGATGAGAGATGCACCATGGGAAATGGGGCGTGCGCCCATGACAGCTGTAGCCCAGGGCAGTGTGCCATGCCGAACATTGGTGCCTTGGGTCAACTATATAAACCAAGTCTGACACTGACTAGAGGGAAGGATAATACTCAATGTAATGTTTTTTAGCTATGTGTAAAGGCAACATTCAGAGTGAGAAAAATAGCTGAGTTAATCAGATTCTAAGATGGCAGAAAAACACATTAGATAAATATAATTTTCACCGTAAACTTACAGATACAGTCAAATTAAAGTCAAAATGGATAATGAATAATACAGGGGCGGGACAACCTGTTACTAACATGAGATGGACCAATAGCAAACCTCAATGATTAACAATTCAGTCAAATCCCTAAATGTGAACTTGTATGAGAAGCCGCTTTACTCTGATAAACATCAAACGGGAAGAAAAGACACAACTGTTTCATCTGTTGTAATTGCAGTGCTGTTCCTACAGGCTTGAGAAGGTTTTGCAAGTAAGAAGCAGGTGTTGCAAAAGTAAGAGTACTGATCTGTTGATAATTCTTGTGTGTTGTCCTTTTTTTTATAGTAGCACTACATTGATTACACCAGGAGCTGGGGACTGAGTTACAGCCACTGCACAGAATGTCAATACACAAACCTTTTATAACCTTGTATAGAAGCGTGGGGACATACTCGTGTTTGGTCGCACTGTCAGTAAGGGAACACTCAACTTCTTGTAGGATTTTAACCAAAATAAATAGTTTTATTTTGTAGCCATAATAGTGACATTCAAACCTGGCCTTGAAATACCTGAAGTCTGAAGATTTCTTTAGGCGTTTCATATTTTGAAAACTCGTGAGTGATTTAAAAATGAAAATCAATGCGGTTGGCATGTATCTGGATGGTTAGGTGGTTGTTAAGGTGTTCATTGTGGTTTCCAGTTGATTTATTTTTGCCAAGGTAGTTCTGGGTAGCTGAAACCCTGCTGAAAATTCCAGCATTAATCAGTATGAACTCCATGTTGGTCCAGGCTGGTTTATGCTGGTGTAGCTCAGTGCTTCTCAAACCTGCCCCACCACTGCACATTGCTCCCTCTAATGTATCTGATTCAACTCATCAGCTCAT
The DNA here is from genome assembly GCA_023029165.1 of Gobiocypris rarus. Taxonomy (NCBI): domain Eukaryota; kingdom Metazoa; phylum Chordata; class Actinopteri; order Cypriniformes; family Gobionidae; genus Gobiocypris; species Gobiocypris rarus. The sequence continues at coordinate 4,647,288 of CM040918.1, forward strand.
ATTTTTTCATTTGATAATTAATCCTTTGAAGCATATGATCACACCGCTGTGATTAGAATGTTCAGTGCATCGTCAGGTTATCAAACGATAAATTCAAATCTGCATTTGCACTTTGGCTGGCATCTGTTCAGTGTTTTCAACCATCAGGGCCAGATTTACTAACACCTTTCCCCAGCACAAACCCTCTTATGGCATTAAAAAACTACTGTCAGGATTTACTAAAGACACGCAGTGGAGAATTAACAATGACCTTATTGCATATGTTTTTAGAGGAGTTTCCAAAATTTTTCCAAAATTTCAAAATACGAGTTGGACGTATGCCAGAGTATTTCTGTGCCAAATACACTCCTTCAGGATTCAAACAAGTTTCGGAAAGTTTTTTTCAAGTATGGCCATGTATGAGGTCATAAAGGGCGGAATTCCTTGTATGGGCACGTGTACACACACACATTAATTAAACATGCTTTTGTATATTTAAATTTAATTAAACCATTAAAATGGAATCTAGAAAAATTTTAACGAAAAAAAAAAATTGGTCAATTGAACTTGGTCAAAATAAACTGGAATTTGAGAAAAAAACAAATGTATTTCATAGGGCCCTAAAAATGTCAAAAATAATTGTCTAAAAACATGTCAAATAATTAGACTTGCTTATGGATTCATGAAATCTAATTTAACCATTAAAACGGAGCCCAGAAAATAATTTTAAATGGGGAAAAACTGAATTTGGAAAAAAATACAACCCAAAGGGCCCTAGCATAGGAAGCATTAGAGCTGGTGGACCTTCTACACTAGTTCAATTTGGCTTGAGAACGACAGGTAGACCAGCACTACACCAGTTCTAACCAGCATAAACCAGCCTGGACCGACATTCAGACAGGATTTTACTGGATTTTTCAGCAGGGCAGACAAGCGTAAAACACATATGCACATGGGAGCGCTGACAGAGGTAAAAGCCAGCCAGTGCTTGACAGAATTTAGGCTCTATCAGAATGGCTCTTGTGTCAAGAGTGAGCGATGGAGGGTCAGTTTGTGATGATTACGAGGCATTGGGTTGATGAATAGGCAGGTATGAGAGCCAGTAATGGCACATGTGATGGTTTGTCAATGTCTTCGGCCTTGGGCTTAGGGTGCCGCATTATTGAAGGAACAATGTCTTTTTCATAGACCTGCATTGCCTAATACAGCTTGAGGAGATGAGTTGTGGAAGGACAATAGGAATGAGATTGGTGCTTAATGCTGAAGTAGTTGTGTGTCTTTGTTACAAGGTTATTATAGATTTGTCTAATTGGAAATAATAAAAGAGGAGATACGCTGGAAATACAGCTTTGTGGTACCATCTTAGCAAATGTAAAAATTAATATCCATTTCAATGCTTTATTTCATAAATCATCGGTAGATCAATATATGACATTTTAATTAAAAATTTGAGGTTAAAAAAATGAAACGCATGCATGAATTGTTCATAACAAAATCAATAACATGCATTTAGAAAATAGATTTTCCATTTAATGCCTATTATAACAGACATGGCCCAACATAAGAAGAGCAGCATTGATTATTATTCTAAACACAGAATAATGTAACAAAATAAACAAGTCCTTAGCTTTAGATTTAAAGCTTTGAAACATGTGAGTCCTCTAGAGGAAGAATGTCAGCCGTCTGGAAAAAAGGACCAAAGATGAAGGACGAATCGTACTGCTAAGAAAAGCTCTGGAGCTACTGAACAAAGTCTAAAGGTGCTGAGACCCAGACTTAAGAAATACGCAAAAGAAGCAGAAGAGGTTGAAAGAATGAATAAATACTGGGAAAATAAATTTGAGAGGAATTCTGCGTTAACACACGCTCGTGGGTAAAAAAACAAAACAAAAAGAGGCAGACCCATCCTGTGACATGCATTTTATAATGAAAGATTTTCAACCTGACATACACAGTCCTTAACATTTTTAACAACACACACACAAAATACAGTGATGGTGACACTGAAATCACATCCCACATCATTAGTGGAAGAGTTGTGCTCCACATACCTCAAAGAGAACAGCCAAACATGACAGCACTAGTGTGAATGATGTAAACATTAAAGACTGGAGACTGTTAACAAGGATTTATTCCTGTCCTGCATTCAGCACTGCAGAAATAATCTGCTAAATATAGAATATATACTGTATGTGTGTGGGATGTTTGACAATGCAAAAGTCTTTATTATTTCAAATCAATGCTGATCTTTTGATCTTTCTATTCATCTAAGAATAGCAATTAGTCCACACACTGTTTTCAACACTGATAATAATAAGAAATGTTACTTGAGCACCAAATCAGGAAATCATGTTAGACTATAATGCTGAAGTATTTTTGATCATATCAAATAAATGCCGCTTTGATGAGCATAATAAGAGACTTTATTTATTTTCAAAAACATTAAAGGATCTTACAAACTCTAAACATTTGAATGGTGGTATAGTATATGGAAACTATGGAGCCACTGAAGGAACATGGTGATGGAAAAAAATTAAATGGGAGGAATATGTTTCAATGTTCTCTTGCAAAAGTTTTGTGTTCCCCCGAGAAACTTTGTGTTCGCTCGCAAAGAACTCAAAAGTTTTGTAAGAGACTGCAAAGTTTCTCAGGGGAACGCAGACATTTTACGAGAGAACGCGAAAGCATTAACCTTAGGGATGTCCTGGTCAAGTCTTTTGTGCCTCTGATACCAGCATGACAGCTGATGCAAAATAAAGGATCCGATCCTTGAGATTAGCTCGGAACATCCCTAATCAACTTCTTTTTTTTTCCTCTTCCATCTTATATATTTTTTCCATTACAATGTCCCTTTAGGGCCTCCATAGTGGCTCTTTTTTCAAAATGTAACAATGTCAAAAAGGTTGTGCAATGATTGAGCTGAAAACTCCAAATAGGAGGCGTCACAGCTGGTAAAACATGATCCTGCGAGACCTCTATATCTACACAAAAACAACAACAGACAAACCTGACAATGTAATGACAGAGAAGGAGCTGAAAGTGTCAGTAATGACAGCTGTTACTGCTTTAAGGGTCTTGGGTATCATTTAATCAAAACAAAACCCCTACAACAAGAACTTCACCAAGAACAGAAGCATGTTGGAAAGCTGCATTTCATTTCAATTCAGACAATTCAACACGATCTCATGACAATGCAAATAGTACGAGTGTGCAATCTCGTAGAATGTATACGCCAAAACTCATTTTGGCGTGCATATGGTACGCCGTTTTTGGCGTGCATATGATACGCACTTTATGGCCATATGCACGCCAAAATGAGTTTTGGCGTATACATTCTACGAGATTGCACACTCGTACTATTGATACGCATTTTCGTGAGATCGGGCTCGACAATTCAGACTAGAGAAAACAAAAGTCTGACGGCTTCTGTCAGAGATCAGAAGTTTACAGTTTTACTCTATTTCTCTTCGCCTTTATATGTGTGACCAATATAGAAACAACTGAGTGAACAAACATACCCTCCCAGCTGTCCAATTGTAAATACATTTCACACAAACCCCTTATTTAGGCTTACAAACAACCATTTCAGTCAGAGGCATTAAGTGGCTAAAGCAATTGAAAGTCAGAGTATTGAGAGACTGAGCAAAGCTTACTAGTGTACTATAGTCTCAGCATACATTACAAGATTCAGTGAATAGACTGATTTAAGGAAAACAAAGAATTTACATCTTTGAATTATTAAAATGGGTGGAATTATATAATGATTAGACATGCAGGGACGAGGATGTTTACAATGGTCCATAATGTGATCCTCTATGTGTGCGTGTCTGTGTTTTATATTATTTAATTGTAAACAAATAGAAGCACATTTTATCTGCTGACTGCTATCAAGGGTTTATATAGCAGTCTTGCTTTTCTCACTTAAGGAAAGAGAAAGAGAGAAAAATTAAATGTGAGAAGAAGAGAGAGGATTACATCTAACCAAAAATCATTTGAATGGCCTATTACGCTAATGATGATCACTCACGACAGTCTCAAGTGCTGATTGTCATGAGGTTGTCAGAAATAGAGAAACTAAAGTGACAATCCAACATTCAGAATGATCTGTAGCCCTATATATATATATATATATATATATATATATATATATATATATATATATATATATATATATATATATATATATATATATACAGTATTGTTCAAAATAATAGCAGTACAATGTGACTAACCAGAATAATCAAGTTTTTTAGTATATTTTTTATTGCTACGTGGCAAACAAGTTACCAGTAGGTTCAGTAGATTCTCAGCATTCATGATATGCACGCTCTTAAGGCTGTGCAATTGGGGTATTAGTTGAAGTTTTTCTGGGATTTAGCAATCCTGTGAATCACTAAATTATACTAATATTTACTAACTAATATTTAGATGTATGACCACAGTTTTTAAAACTGCTTGACATCTGTGTGGCATGGAGTCAACCAACTTGTGGCACCTCTCAGCTGTTATTCCACTCCATGATTCTTTAACAACATTCCACAATTCATTCACATTTCTTGGTTTTGCTTCAGAAACAGCATTTTGATATCACCCCACAAGTTCTCAATTGGATTAAGGTCTGAGATTGGGCTGGCACCCATAACATTAATTTTGTTGGTTTGGAACCAAGACTTTGCCCGTTTACTAGTGTGTTTTGGGTCATTGTCTTGTTGAAACAACCATTTCAAGGGCATGTCCTCTTCAGCATAGGGCAACATGACCTCTTCAAGTATTTTAACATATGCAAACTGATCCATGATCCCTGGTATGATAAATAGGCCCAACACCATAGTAGGAGAAACATGCCCATATCATGATGCTTGCACCTCCATGCTTCACTGTCTTCACTTTGTACTGTGGCTTGAATTCAGAGTTTGGGGTCGTCTCACAAACTGCCTGTGGCCCTTGGACCCAAAAAGAACAATTTTACTCTCATCATTCCACAAAATGTTCCTCCATTTCTCTTTAGGCCAGTTGATGTGTTCTTTGGCAAATTGTAACCTCTTCTGCACATGCCTTTTTTAACAGAGGGACTTTGCAGGGGTTCTTGAAAATAGATTAGCTTCACACAGACGTCTTCTAACTGTCACAGTACTTACAGGTAACTCCAGACTGTCTTTGATCATCCTGGAGGTGATCATTGGCTGAGCCTTTGCCATTCTGGTTATTCTTCTATCCATTTTGATGGTTGTCTTCCGTTTTCTTCCACGTCTCTCTGGTTTTGCTCTCCATTTTAAGGCATTGGAGATCATTTTAGCTGAACAGCCTATCATTTTTGCACCTCTTTATAGGTTTTCCTCTCCAATCAACTTTTTAATCAAAGTACGCTGTTCTTCTGAACAATGTCTTGAACGACCCATTTTCCTCAGCTTTCAAATGCATGTTCAACAAGTGTTGGCTTCATCCTTAAATAGGGGCCACCTGATTCACACCTGTTTCTTCACAAAATTGATGACCTCAGTGATTGAATGCCGCACTGCTATTTTTTGAACACACCCCTTTCAACTAATTCAACTAATACCCCAATTGCACAGCCTTAAGAGTGTGCATATCATGAATGCTGGGTCTCATTTGTTTTCTGAGAATCTACTGAACCTACTGGTAACTTGTTTGCCACGTAGCAATAAAAATATACTAAAAACGCCTCGGTTACGGATGTAACCCTCGTTCCCTGAGGAGGGAACGGAGACGTAACGTTAGTGACTAACGAATGGGGTTTCGCCAGAAGCCTATCATCTTCGAAGCTTAGAGAAAACGCCCAATGGCGTGCCAATGCCATGGGCATGCGAATTTGCATACGTAACTCCGCCTCACCGTGTGAGTATATAAGGAGGTACGTAGCAACATCGCATTATGTTACCTGCTTGAGGAGCCAAGACTGAACTCCTGCGTTCCAGGTAGCACAGCTGATGTGGCAACGGGGCGTTACGCCTCCGTTCCTCCTCAGGGAACGAGGTTACATCCGTAATCGAGACGTTCCCTTCGTTCAGTCACTACGACGTAACGCGTTAGTGACCAACGAATGGGGTCCAATCTAATCCCGCCACTCAGCTGTCTTCCAGTGCCCTGCGTAAGTGCGAGTTCCTGTCGTAAGACTAGTACGGACGAAGGACTCCCACTTATCACAGGAATACCAAGGTACACTGGGAAGCATATCCCAGTGAGGAAATGCCAAGATGCCTACCCGTAGGGAGGACTTAAGAGTACACATATGACCCGCAAGGGTTGCATATGGAAAACTCTAGGTACCAGCCGAAGGTGGATTTTTAACCCTAGGGATGGCCGGGACATGCCAAGGGAAGAAACCCGCCACTGCGGAGGCTTACGGTGAAATACACGTGTGGGGGTCGCCGGAGGGGAACCATGCACACGGGCACCTGGCCGGACACGAGGGTCTGGGCTCGCTAGAGGGCAGACACACAGGCATCGGCGTAAGCAGTGCTGGAGGAACTCAGGGCTCTCGGTAGCTCACCTGAGGAATATCGCACGATCCAGTCCGAGGAGTGGAATGGCAAGCAAGCGAAGACACCTGAGCCTGGCCCATTACCGGCCCCTCGGGGGGGCGAGTACATAGTCGGACACTGGCTCCACTCGGAGATTGTAGAATCTGGCGAATGTGTTAGGTGTCGCCCAGCCTGCAGCTCTGCAGATGTCTGTTAGCGAGGCGCCATGCGCTAAAGCCCAAGAGGAGGCGACACTCCGAGTGGAGTGAGCCCGCACCCCAAGGGGACATGGTCGACCTTGCTGCTGGTAAGCCAAAACAATGGTGTCCACTATCCAGTGAGACAGCCTTTGCTTTGAGAGAGCACTTCCCTTCCGCTCTCCACCATAACAGACAAAGAGCTGGTCTGAGGTCCTGAAACACTGCGCCACGCGTCACGAGGCGCCGAGCGCGCGTACTGGACAGAGCAGTGCCAAGGCTGGGTCTGCCCCCTCCACGGGCAGCGCTTGCAGGTTCACCACCTGGTCTCTGAACGGAGTGGTGGGAACCTTGGGCACATATCCAGGCCGGGTCTCAGGATCACGTGAGAGTTAGCCGCCTGAACTCCAGGCACGTCAACCGAAAATGCCTGCAAGTCCCCGACCCTCTTGACGGAGGCCAATGCGGTCAGCAGAGCCGTCTTCATCGACAGGAACTTAATATCAGCCGACCGCAAAGGCTCAAAGGGAGGCCTCTGCAGAGCATCTTAAAACTACTGAGAGGTCCCAAGAGGGAACGAGAGGAGAGCGAGGAGGATTCAGTCTCCTCGCCCCCCTCAGGAACCTGATGATCAGGTCGTGCTGACTTACCTTTCTGTTCTCCAAGAGATCGTGGTGGGCAGATATAGCGGCCACATAAACTTTGAGGGTGGAGGGAGACAGCCTTCGCCTCCAACCCTTCTTGGAGGAACGAGCACGGACCCGATCGGGCATTTCCAGGGTCTTCTTGGCGGGAAGAGCACCAGGTGACGAAGAGGTTCCACTTCAACGCATAGGCATGCCGAGTGGACTCTGCCCTAGCAGAAGTGATGGTGGCGACCACCGAAGGTGGCAGGCCACTCAAACCTGCCGCGCCTCATCCAGGAGCCACACGTGGAGGCTCCACCGATCGGGACGCAGGTGCTGGGGGGTGCCCCGCCTCTGGAGTGAGGAGGTCTCAGAGGAATAGGCCAGGAGGGGCTGTCGCAAGGAGTACGAGTTTGGGACCCAGGTCCGGCCGCAGCAGCAGTGGGCGACCAAGGACCTGCTCCTTGTCCTCCTGATCTTGCACAAAAGTTGTGCGAGTAGGCTCACTGGGAAACGCATACCTGCGTAGGCCCGCGCCAGCTGTGCGCCAGTGCATCCGTGCCGAGCGTGCCCTCGGACAGGGAAAGAACAGGCTGCAGTGGGAAGAGTCGTGGGAGGCAACAGATCTACCTGCGCGTCCCCAAACTGTTCCCAAATCAGCTGGACCGACTGGGGCTGGAGTCTCCATTCTCCCGGGAGAGGCTGAAACCGCGAGAGCTCGTCGGCTGCGAGGTTCAGGACTCCCAGAATATGGACAGCACGGGACCTCAGGCGCTTCTGACTCCATAAACCGAGATGGCGGGCGAGTTGAGACATACGGCGGGAGCGTAGACCGCCCTGGTGGTTGATGTACGCTACTATGGCCGTGTTGTCTGTCCGGACAAGCACATGTTGACCCTTCAGCAACGCCGGAAGCGTGCAGGGCGAACCGCACTGCCAGCAACTCAAGGCAATTGACATGCAGGAGGTGGTGGGGTCCTGTCCAGGAGCCCGCGGCTGCTTGTCAATTGCACATGGCACCCCAACCCGTGGCAGAGGCATCCGCAACGACAACATGCCTGGAAACTTCGTTCTAAGGGCACCCCGGCCCGTAGAAACTGAGGTTCGACCACGGGTGAGCGCCTGTAAGCATGCCTGAGTCACTTGGACCCGAGCGCCAGACTGCCATGCCCATCTCGGGACCCGATCGCGAAGCCAATGCTGAAGCGGTCTCATATGAAAGCAATCGGCGGCGTCACCGCGGCTGCAGATGCCCATATGCCCCAGGAGCCTCTGAAACACTTCAGTGGAACCGCACTCTTGCTTCAATTAACGGAGGCAAGTCAGCATTGATCGCGCGTGCTTTCGCTGGTAAGCTGCACGCACATGGCGACCGAGTTGAAAACCATACCGGGAAAAGAGATCCTGCACGGAGCAGAGTTGCTCTTCTCCCAGTTGACCTGAAGGCCCAGACAGGCTACGTGCTGGAGCACTAGAACTCTGTGTTCGCACCCTGTTCTCGAGAGTGACTCAGTCTGAGCCAGTCGCCGAGGCAGTTCAGGATGCGAACCCGTGCTGCCTGAGTGGCGCAAGGGCTGCCTCGACAGACTTCGTGAAGTCACGAGGGACAGAGCTAGCCCGAATGGGAGGGACGCGTACTGAATGTCCGCCCCTCGAAGCAGACCTGTAGGAACGGTCCGCGTCGAGGTAGGAGACAAAGAAGTAGGCATTCTTCAGGTCAATCGCTGCAACCAATCAACTGGACGAACGCATTCGAGAAGGCGTTTCGCTGCCAACATCCTGAACGGAAGCCTGTAAGATCGGCTCAGGACGGGCAGATCCAGGATTGGCCATAACCCACCGGTTCTCTAGGGTACAATGAAGTAAAGGCCGAGGCCCGGACTTCATTTCGCTGGAGGGACAGGCTCGATCGCACTTTCGCCAGTAGGGTGGCAACCTCCGCGCGCATGACTGGGACATTGGGCCCCACCATGGTGAGCGGACTCCCCGAAAGCGAGGAGGAGCCTGCGCGAATTGAATCGCGTGGCCGAGCCTGATGGTTTTTGCGGCCCTGCGGACAGTCCTGGAAGCTGTAGTCAGACTCCCAGGAACTGACCACGGGGTCACTGAACCACAGACGCACCGGTGGGGCAGCGAGGCAGCGTGACTGGCCCAGACGTGGGAGGCGAGCGCCCCGGTGGGGGGCACAGCCAGCAGCTGCGCCTGACAGAGGAGACCAGGAAGGACGCGTTCCACTGGGGTCTGCTCTGAGAGGCTGGCGAGAGAGAGGGACGAGGCGGCGCGGCCCGAGGGCGGTGCACACTGCCATCACCAGTCTCTGTGTCCTCAGGGATGGGGACACCAGTTCTCTCCAAGCCCCGCCAGCCCGGAGGCCAGCAGCGAAGGATTTTCCCCGGCCCTCCACCGGGGAAGGAGAGGCCCTGCTACCATCTCCTGGAAAGAACTGGAACCCATCTCTGAGTTGTCCACCTCCAGCCTGGCGTTTAGTCAGGCTGTGCAGCGGATCAAGGCGTCATCCTGCAACCTCCTCCATGACACGGCCCCGGTGAAGGCTGCTGCTGGGGCCGGGTAGGAGGGGGAGGGCGCCGGCGGCGAGCGGACTGAGGCGACTGAGCCGGCGGCTGGTGCAGCAGCGCCGCCGGGCAGTACGTGTTACAGCCTCAGTCTGCTCGGGCGGCCGAGAACCGTTGGGCGCAGTTCTCAGCGCGCGCCGCCGAAGAGGCCAGCCTGGGATATGGGCGAGTTGAGGAGGTGGCTCACTCAACTACCTCCACATCACCAGGTAAGGCCAGGTGTTTCTCCCGGACCACAACTGTGGACATCGCTCGCCCAGGAGCGTGTTACCTTCACGCCCAGAGGGCGGGATCAGTGGCGGCACGCAGCTCATTGAAGAGCCCTGGGTCGGCTCCACCTCGTGCATGTGCAAAGGCGGCGGCCTGCCCGTAGCTCTGCAGGACCACGCCACCAAGTAGACGGGCCCTGAGGCTCTGGGAGGGTGCTTAGGATAGCCACGCCACGTCGAAGCACTCTGTGGACACCGTAGTGCGCAACAGAGTGCCCAACAGTGGGGGGGACCCCAGTGTACCCTAGGCCACGGCCCCATCGAGGGCAGAGAAGGCGGAGGAGGCCGAGCGGCCACGGGAAGCACGGGGACTCCCCGGACCGCGTGACCTCCTCATGCACCTCGGGACGAAAGGCATTGGGGGTGGGGCCCAACAGCTGTCGGGTGCCGTCCCCAAAAACCAATCGCGCAACCACGAGCACTCGTGACAGGGCGGAGTTCCACACCAGCCCGAGGCTCGCGGGCTGCCGAGATAACATGGCTGTCAACTCTGGGTCAGATCAGGCTGCGCTGACACACCGGAGGCGGAGCACTGCCTAATCGTCATCCCCAAAGGACTCCAGCCCACCTTGGGATGCGGCGATCTAAATCTCACTGCTATCTGGAGTGTGAACTGAAGCGAACGAGGCGTCAGAGGCGGGCCGTTGTTTCAGTCCAGCACTCACGGGAAGCGATGTGCTAGAGGGGTGTGGCCCGAGGAATGAACGCCGGGGTCTTAAACCACAGCACAGCCCTCAGGTCACCCTGGCCACCAGCCAAAGTACCACCTCTCTCGGAGACGGTAGATTGGGGTGTGGCAGAGGGGACTCTCTCCTCACGGAGATCACTGAGTCTCGACCATAACATCGCGATGGTCACATTCCCGCAGTGGGAACATGACACATCCACAAACACTGCCCGAACGTGCTGAAGCCCAAACACATCGAGCAGTGAAAGTGCCCATAGACAGCAATGGATATCGATCAGACCCGAAGTGCACGGGCGAACCGCCTTGAAAAAGACGTGCCACGCGCAAGCTCTTTTTGTGAGAGGAAGCCTCGCAGTCGATGCCGGCGCCCAGGGAAACACACACCAGCTGTCAACAGACCACTGCAGAGATCAGCAGGCAGGAAGTATGCGATCACTGAACGCGCCCTTACACCAACACCGACCGGAAAGCTGCTCGTCTCGAAGAAGCTGACAGAGTCTCAGAAGGCTGTAGGAGTGAAGAGGTAGGTCCTCTTGGCTCCGAAAGCAGAAACATAATCGCGATGTTGCTACGCACTCTCCTTATATACTCACACGGTGAGGCGGAGTTACGATGCAAATTCCGCATGCCCATGGCATTGGCACGCCATTGGGCGCTTTCTAAGCTCAAGATGATAGGCTTCTAAGCGAAACCCCATTCGTTAGTCACTAACGTTACGTCGTAGTGACTGAACGAAAGGGAACCTTGATTATTCTGGTTAGTCACATTGTACTGCTATTATTTTGAACAATACTGTATATATATATATATATATATATATATATATATATATATATATATATATATATATATATATATATATATATATATATATATATATATATATATATATATATATCTCAGGCATAACATTATGACAGGTGAAGTTAATAACACTGATTATCTCTTCATCACGGCACCTGTTAGTGGGTGGGATATATTAGGCAGCAAGTGAACATTTTGAAGCAGGAATAATGTGCAAGCGTAAGGATGAGAGAGTTTCACAAGGGCCAAATTGTGTTGGCTAGACAACTGGGTCAGAGCATCTCCAAAACTGCAGCTCTTGTGGGGTGTTCCCGGTCTGCAGTGGTCAGGATCTATCAAAAGTGCTCCAAGGAAGGAACAGTGGAAGCGGCGACAGGGTCACGTGCGGCCAAGGCTCATCCTGCCATCCATGTGGATGTTACTTCGCCATGTACCTTTCATGGAAACGGTATTCCCTGGTGGCTGTGGCTCTTCCAGCAGGATAATGCGCCTGCCACAAAGCAAAAATGGTTCAGGAATGGTTTGATGAGCACAATGAGTTTGAGGTGTTGACTTGGCCTCTAAATTCCCCAGATCTCAATCCAATCGAGCATGGGATGTGCTGAACAAACAAGTCCGATTCATGGAGGCCCACCTCGCAACTTAAAGGACTTAAAGGATCTGCTGCTAACATCTTGGTGCCAGATACCACAGCACTCCTTCATGGGTCTAGTGGAGTCCATGCCTCGACCAGTCAGGGCTGTTTTACCAGCAAATGGGGGACCAGTACAATATTAGGTCATAATGTTATGCCTTATTGGTATATATATATATATATATATATATATATATATATATACATCCATGCAAATGACTATTAAAATAAGACAGAAAACCAAAACCAAATATGAAATTCACTGTCTTAAATACTTAATTTTATATGTAAACTGGTGCCGTCAGGTTTGGCTCATTTATGTTTATATAACTACATCAAAATAAATTATTTATAATGATTCATTATGATTCATATGCTCACTAATTACAAGCCGTCCAGACAAACCAACACCACCTACTCTGGTACATTACAGCTGTAACAATATTTCACTTTCATTTAGCCTCTTAAGTGGATCATATATTTCTAATATTCCATATGTGCACACATTTATTCTTTCTTGAAACAGTGTACACTTATAATGGCTTTCAAAATGCTGTCCACAAGATGTAATAAGAAGCATCCACTAAATTATTAAAGCGAGGATTTGCTTTGAAAAGAAATTGACATTTCACCTTAACTCGCATTAACCTTCCATTTCTGTAGGATGAGTGACGTTCCATTTATTCGGATACACATGCAGTGTTTTAGTACATTTTGTTGTTGGCCTTCATAACTGTGATGTTTTTTCCTATGGATATTGTGTTTAGGGTTTAGAATTTCATATTAGAATTTCACAAATACTGGAAAAATGTGAATAGAAACATTATGTCTTACATATTCATTTGTATTTGCATTTAGAGTTCTGGAGAAACGCAGAGATGAAAATGTGCAGAGCTCATTCATGGCTTCCTGGCTTTAAATGTTATGACAGATATGCATTTATGTACTGGTGTAGCAGGTGGAAAATTGGCATTATATAAAATGGATTATCTGAAGTAGTATATGTTGTTGCAGTAATAAACATCATGGTAAAAATAAGAGTAAAATGAGCTTACTGTGGGAAGATTCATTCATTCACTCTTATCAAATCACAATGCAGCCTTTTTTTAACCCTTTCCCTGCCAGCAAGTTGCCAGCCAAACTTTATGGCCCACAGAATATTTTGTTGTATAAATATCTGCACATGCAATATATCAAAAGAAAGAACAGAGCAACACTTGAATGAGGGTAAATTTAATTAAAAAAGGCTACATTTTGAGCAAAAACCTGAGAAAATCACTTTTTTGTGAAAGACTACAGCCAGATGAGATTCAGAGCGATGATCAAACACACAGATGGAGGAGATGGAGTCCATCAACACCTCAAAGCTTCACAGTCCTGTAGCTCATCCTGGGTTGACATTTCATTCAGTAACATTAGACAGTTTTGATGTATATGCTGTTTAATGTTGATGATCACGTTATTTTACATATGCATATGATTACATACGATCTCTTGTTTCTGCATCTTCTTCGCCTGTGTTTTCATCAGGAGATTCTGTACTCTTTCAGAAGATGTTACAGCGCCCCCTATCGTATAACAGTGAAAATTCCTGTCAATGATGGGGAAAGAGTTAAAGATCCTCTAACAAACTGGCATTTATTGTTTCAATGTGCCAGTATTTGCATACAGTTTCCACCACCAGTTTGCTGAGCATGTGTAGGCTTCTCGTCCCTGCTGTCTCCGAGCAAAATATTGTTGGGCCCAAACACGAGCACTAAATAACATGTAAATTGTTGTCAGAAATGTAACTCCCTGGTGGACAAGTAGCCATTACTGTATCCAAATGCTTTTCTCTACCAACTTGTATTCTCTGCTCAGTCTGATTTAACCCTTCATTAGAAGTGACTGATTTGTTAGTTGATTATTTTTGCATTGAGTCCAGCTGAGAAGGAAAGATGCCTGGAGGATGAATAATAACTCTTACCTTTGATGGCTGACTCATGGTGGTTTCTGGCTAAGCCACACTCTCAAGGATGAGATTAAGGGTAATGCTCAGTGGTGTGCACATTTTCTCTACTGACATAAATGACAAATTAAAAGTCTAACTCAAGTCTTTGAATTTTTTTTTAAATAGGCTGCATATATGGAAAAAAACTATTCTATTAATATGTAAATGATCTCTGAAGAAGGTTCTGGGCAGTTTGGAGAGCATGTGGTGGCATACAAAGGGAAATTCTGACTTGTCACTCTCCAATAGAGGTATTTAACCATAAAATGAACAGATCTTGACAATATCATGCTGTATTCTTTCTCTGAGAAAAGCTCTTTAATATGGACTTCTGAGTGGTAATACGTTTCTGATCAATCCATTATAATGTGCTTTTTTTGTTGAAAGGCTGACTAGGACTATATTACTTCTGAAGTACTCATTCTGCACTATAGAAATGCATTTTACTTAAGATATAATTATAATCTGAAATATTTTCGGTGCTTCTACACAAAACATCTAAACTCTATGATAATGAATGTACAGGGCATGCATACAATATTTTGTTATAAAATATAAACTGTTGCAAAGCAGAAAGTATATGCAGGAAGGCTGAAGTCATGGTCATGTAGCCGCACTGTTTATTGGGTGATTTATGTTTTGGAGTGAAATATGCATGAGCTGAGTCTGAAGCGACTGTGTAAAGCATGTTCAATTATACAGCTTTATTTTTACATTGGTTAACACATTTATTAACACACTTTTAGGGCACTAACATACACCCGGCGCAATGCGGCGGTGAGTTTTTTGCTAGTTTCAGCCTTACGTATGTATCAATTTCACATCCAGCGCCACATTGTTTAAACAGCAAATGCACTGGCGCCCATCTGTTCGCCCATGGCTTTAACAATATTAAATATTGTTAAATATAAAAAAAACCCAGGTGTTTTCAGGCACATTGTTGGCGCGTTGCTATTTGCTATATGAGGAACTGAAAACGACTGCGCCATTGACCAACAATTCAGACACGCCCTAAGTGCACTTGCGCCATGCGCTTTAGACCATGCGCTTAGTTAGTCTCTTTCTCTGACATTGATGGCATTTTCTGGCAATCCATGTTTTCACTGTTATACGGTAGGGGGCGCTATTACGCATCTTCTGAAAGAGTGCAGAATCTCTGGCTCAAAACACAGGTGAAGATGATGCAGAAACAAGTGATAGAAGCATTGCTGACGCACATGTAAAATAACATGATCATCAAACATTAAACAGCATGTAAATCAAAACGGCCTAATGTTACTGAATGAAATGTCGACCCAGGACGAGCTCTAGGACTGTGAAGCTTTGGGGTGTTGACGGACTCTAAATGAATATGGACATCTATTCCATCTGTCTTTTGATCATTGCTCTGTATTGTCTTTTGGGGGAAATGCTATTTTCTGTGATTTTTGGTCAGAATTTAGCTTTTTAATTAAACATACCCACATTTAAGTGTTAATAAAAAAAGATTGCATGGTAGCTGGCAACTTCTTTAAAAAACGTTGGCATGAAAATAGTTATCTGGCTTGAATTAAAACAAATTATATAAGTGTTTACATTATTTTCATGGATTCTTCTCATATTTATATTCTCAATGCACAAAATCACCACGCAGTTTCTTCACATATGAACAAAAGGCCGAAGTTCAGACAGGCCATCTGTTTTGAAGATGAAGAACAGCTCTTCAAAATTGGCAGGTTTATGAAGTTGCTTGTTCAGGGAGACAAACATTTTACAAAAAAATGCTGGTGGAAACAACTCAAAATCTAAATGACAACTGAAACATGTTCGGAAATGACTGCCCTTCTTCATGTGACCGACATTTATGTTACATTATTCAAATCAGAGACAGAGAGTGCCTCAATAACTGAGCAATTTAAACTGTTATATGTATACATTCAGACATAAAAAAAATATATTTAGGAAGTACAAGTGTTATTTGTAAAGTGAGTTTTAAAAGTAATACGCTACAATATTGGTTTACTCCCTAAAAAAGTATCTCATCACATTACTTTGGTATTTTTATGGAATGTAATGGGCCTTTCACAGTAAAAGTGAAATTACTCTTACTGTGTTTTTTTTTTAACACAAATGTGATGTTTATTTTAAGTCGTTTTTGCTTATTAGTATGGCTGAATTGGATCATGGAAGGTCAGCAGTAAAGACATCGGTTAATAAAGTGAGATTAAATACATAAAGTGTATTATTCAACATTTTAATTATTGCAGGTCTGTGTAATATTCTGAGTTGGCATTTCACAGTTTTAATTCATTTTGAGGAATACTGAATCTGTTTTTGTGCAAGTGAGATCAGTAAACCCATGTTCACATTTAGTCTAGATCTTCAATAATCATCATGTTCACACACAACGCCTCTGCACTTCCTCCTGATTTCTCTCAACATGAGGACAGGAGAGCTGTCAGTCCATACATTAGAAAACTAAGTGACTTGCGGTACTTATTTTAAAAAGTAACTTTTTGTTGACAATTTAAAAGTAATTTAAAGTAACACTTTACAAAACGTCTTAATTGCATAAATTATAAATTAAATATAGATTAATCCTTTTTTAAAGCTGCAGTTTTCTCTGTTACTTTTGTTCTTTGATGAATATTAATGACATACATCATTTGAGGCTGCTGTGACTTTTAGGCTGCATTTATACCGCAGGTCTTGATGCACAATTCCGATTTGGTGACTATATCCGGGTATTTTTTGATGACCTGCTTACATCATCTTTTAAAAGCGACCCATATCCGATATTTGCATTTACTCTATACACTGGCGAAACAACCAAAGACATTCTGACCCGGAAAATGAAGTAAAACAGCGCGATATGCAATAGATGCAAACGGAATGATTATTCAATGGTTAAAGGTCCGCAAAACATTGCTCTCGTCTTCCATCACGCCATTAGTGTCATGTGATCGCAGTTCTAGTCCACCTGAGTTGACGTCATTCGCCTCCGTCCCTTTTTCAATGACGTATGACTCGCATTTACTGGGGAATATCCGATTTGACCGCTTACATGGCAGATGCAAATGCACGTATCCGAATCATAACGGATTTATTACCACATATGAGTGAGGCCTGAATCCGATCTGAGGAAATCGGAATTTATGCGTTTTTTTCCTGCTTACACATTGACGTCATATCCGATCTGTGCCACATGAGATGGAAAAATTGGAATTGAGTCACTTGAGCCATGCAGTGTAAATGGGGCCTAAGATCTACCGCTGCCGAACTTGACACAATGTCATGTTATGTTCATATAAGAAGTTATTTAACTTATTTAAGATTGCTCTTGTGAGAATACGGGACAAAACAGGCATTTTGGCATCGTGTGTTATTGTTCGTTCAAGTGTGAAAGAGAACTCGATACTTCTGTGCACGCGATACTGCCGTGTGTCTTTGCGTCAGGAGTGTGTCATACATTTTGACAGCACTAGTTACTTAACTTGAAAAAAGTAATCTGATTACATTACTTGTAATGTGTTGATCACAGGTGTGAATTTAGGTGATGTTATTTACACTCTTTTTGTATCGTACTTTAGTTCTCCATTTTCTCTGTAAAATAAGGCATATGAGAAATTCCTTTTCCTCTAATGGATATTTATGAAAGGCTTACTTTAGGGGATATATCACATCACATTCACTTTTGTTTCACCAGTGGATTGACAAATCTTCTGTCTGAAGAGATGATGTTCTGTCAGATTGCACTGTGGTGCCTCATGAATTTTGCTCCAGGACACTTGTTTCTCTTCACCCACTCGTAAGGAGGGAAATTACCTCAATCGATCATGTCAGTGGCCCGACTGAGACTTCATTAGGTCAGCAGCTTGGACACCAATCATACTTATTTTTTATTTCCATTGGCTCATTTTTTAGCTTCTCCCCTCATTCGGACCTGTAAACCGCACGGCTCCTGACACTCTGGTTATTCATTAAAGTGGAAATGAACACGAGGCCTGTGTCTGAAGTCTTGTGTGTCTGTCAATATGGATTTCTCCATGGAAGCTTCCAGTAAACTGTTCAAAAGGAAGGGGTGTTATTGAATGCCAGCAGGTTGCCACCAAATTGGCTATTACACCCACAAAATTATGCCAGTGGTCAATTCACATAGAAGTATAGCATACACCCTCAAAACCTGTAATACAAACCCTATGAGAAAATCTCCACCGAGCCAGCCATCTCCACAATGACGGTGTGTTTTCATCTGTAATTTTTAGCCTGCGTCCCACCTCTAATCTTCCCCCTCTCTCTTTTCAGCTCTTTCTTGCTCTGTGCATTTTTTCTCCATTCTGTTCTCTCTGCTGGTGCCAGCATGAGTCCTGGCCTGGGTGTTTTTACTGCTCTACTTGCTGATAGCTTGACAGCAGGAAACTGACTGTCATTTTCCCTCTCAGTGAACAATTTCCCAGCCCATACCAAGCCCTGCCAGCTAAACCCTATGGGTGCTCTCAACCTTACCTTTAAAGACCCTATAAATTGGCTTGATGATTGCAGTTTACTGTCTTGAGTTGACATATTTCCGATTTAAACAAGAAGTTTGTGGAAAGCCGTATTAGCATGTTTTTTCTTTTTAGTTGATAGCTTTTAGTTTATGTCAAAAAAAGGCCATGATGACATTTTCATTCTAGAGTGCAAGATGAGTCATCAATATTTTGGCTGTTTTCCCCGAAGATGAAGATGGTGAATTTTACATTAAAGTATTTGTTCACTTCAAAATGAAAATTTCCTGATAATTTACTCACCCCCATCTCATCCAGGATGTTTGTATTTCTTTCTTCAGTTAAAAATATACATATTTTTTCCAGGAAAACATTCCAGCATTTTTCTTCACATAATGCATTTCAAATGCAACAAATGGGTTGAAGGTCCAAATCAATTTAGTTTCAAAGGGCTTCAGAGGCTCTGCAAGATCCCAGCTGAGGATTAGGGTCTTTTCTAGCGAAACCATCGGACATTTTCATTTTCTAAAAAAAATTAACATTTATATACTTTTTAACCACAAATCCTCGACTTCAGTGTTGTGATTCTTCTCAACACGATGGAAAGGTCGCTTCTGTGATGTAGGTGGAAATGCAGACCCAGTGACGAAAAACTCCATCTTATGTTCTTCTCCAACTTTAAAGTTGTCCGACATTGTTTTACCTTTATTTTTGTAAGCTCAAACGTGCTGCGTAACACAAGAATGAACCTCATTGGTTCTTGCTGAAGCTCAAACGTGCTGCGTAACACGAGAATGAACCTCATTGGTTCTTGCTGAAGCTCAAACGTGCTGCGTAACACGAGAATGAACCTCATTGGTTCTTGCTGAAGCTCAAACGTGCTGCGAACACGAGAATGAACCTCATTGGTTCCTGTTGAAGCTCAAACGTGCTGAGTAACACGAGAATGAACCTCATTGGTTCTTGCTGAAGCTCAAACGTGCTGCGTAACACGAGAATGAACCTCATTGGTTCTTGCTGAAGCTCAAACGTGCTGCGTAACACGAGAATGAACCTCATTGGTTCTTGCTGAAGCTCAAGCGTGCTGCGTAACACGAGAATGAACCTCATTGGTTCCTGCTGAAGCTCAAACGCTGCTGAGTAACACGAGAATGAACCTCATTGGTTCCTGCTGAAGCTCAAACGCTGCGTAACACCAGAATGAACCTCATTGGTTCTCGCTGAAGCTCAAACGTGCTGCGTAACACGAGAATGAACCTCATTGGTTCTTGCTGAAGCTCAAACGTGCTGCGTAACACGAGAATGAACCTCATTGGTTCTTGCTGAAGCTCAAACGTGCTGCGTAACACGAGAATGAACCTCATTGGTTCCTGCTGAAGCTCAAACGTGCTGAGTAACACGAGAATGAACCTCATTGGTTCCTGCTGAAGCTCAAACGTGCTGCGTAACACCAGAATGAACCTCATTGGTTCTCGCTGAAGCTCAAACGTGCTGCGTAACACGAGAATGAACCTCATTGGTTCTTGCTGAAGCTCAAACGTGCTGCGTAACACAAGAATGAACCTCATTGGTTCTTGCTGAAGCTCAAACGTGCTGCGTAACACGAGAATGAACCTCATTGGTTCTCACACATCAATTGAAGTTTGTTTCGTTTACCTCAAATGATATGTAAGTTGATAAATGTTTATATGTTAAAAAAATTCTATATGTTTATCATATAAAGTGATCGAGTCTCTTCAGAAAATGTTTGACTTAACTGCTCAATTTGTATGGATTAGTTTTATGATCTCATTATGAACTTTTTGAGGAGTCAAAGTGGTAGTCTTCGATTGGATTTCTACAGAAACACCTCTCAACGCTCTCACTAATCAGTTGTGGATTTGATGGCTCATTAGCGTGTGAGAATGTCATGGATCTGTCTGGAGACAGAGTGCTTTTTCAGTGGATGTGACAGATCTGCTGATGCGGCAAACCGGAGGCTCATACCTCAAGTGCTGAAACACAAAAATAGGTCGGTCTGCACCGTCTAGTCCCCTCTTTCAACTGTCTTCAAAAGCCTAATGAGCTGCTGTCCTTTAGCTACACAGCCTCACTCACATGGGCTTTCCAACTTGTCATACTTGTGATGAGCCTTCAGCTCTCTGCTCCCAATACAAATTAAGACTTTGAGAAAACTGCACTGTACACTCCAACAAGATGCCAAGCTACATTTACAGTACAGTGCTGTCATGAGTGTATTACAAAAAGAAAAACAAAGGAATGCTTTTTTTCTTACCACTCAAAAAAAAAAAAAGATTTTTTATATGCTGTTCACTTGATTTAAGACCATTGTATCAGGTTTCTGCGATTTCTTCATATTAAATTGACTTAAAATGTTTTTTGTTCTTAAAAAAAATACCACGTTTCAGTCAAGTAACCCAATCAAACAGAACTTTTGTTTGCATGATGATGCAACCCTTTGCTCGGGGCTGAATTGGGAGAGTAAATGTTGAAATAAAGTGTTACTTTATGCATATTTTAGCAAGATGAGAAAATGGTGAGACTATAACTGTAATTAACATAACTGTTTTTGTTGGTATTTAAAAGTTTCTGTTATGTTAGTGCTTTTGGGTGTTAACATGGTGAAGTGTTGAGCTTGGGTTGAGGACCTGCTAACATGAATTCAAAAGGCTTTAATAATAAAGCAACCACTATGATAGTGCTCTGGATGAAACCAGTATCACTTCTGGACAGCCAACACGAAGAGTTGGTAACACTTTAGTTTAGGGTCCAAATCTCAGTATTAACTAGTTGCTTATTAGCTTGCATATTACAATGATATTGGCTGTTTATTAGTACTTATAAAGCACATATTAATGCCTTATTCTGCATGACCATATTCTACATCCCTTAAAGGGATATTTCACCCAAAAATGAAAATTAGCCCATGATTTACGCACCCTCAAGTCATCTTATATATGACATTCTTCTTTAAGACGAGTTGTATTAAAAAAGTCATGGATATTCCAAGATTTATAATGGCATTGAATGGTTGTCTCGTTTATGAAGTCCATTAAAGTGCATCTATCCATCATGTAACTGCTCCACACGGCTCCGGGGGTTAATAAAGGCCGTCTGGAGCGAAATGGCACATTTGTTTAAGAAAAATATCCATATTTAAAACTTTACAGACTAAAATAACTAACTTCCGGCGGATTGCGTACGCATTGATTTACAGCGAAAGAGTAACCCTTGACCCTTGAATCCTTGACACATGTGTAACGCAGAGGAAAAACAAAACACCGGTCATGAATTAGAGTCTAAAACGAGAAAGTTTAAAGAGAAATGGCGGAGGATTTCGATATAAAAGTAGAGAGCTTGAGTTTGTTGCCCAGCCCGATCCACGAGAGGCGTCAAAGCTTGCGATGCTCCTGTAAATCGAGTCAGGGGTTACTCTTTTGCCGTGAGTCGAATTCCGCGGGAGTTAGTTATTTTAGTCTATAAAGTTTTAAATATGGATATATTTCTACACAAATGCACCACTTTGGCCTTTATTAACCCCCCGAGCCGTGTGGAGCAGTTATATGATGGATAGATGCACTTTTATGGACTTCAAAAATGACAATTCACTGCCATTATAAATCTTGGATTAGCCAGGACTTTTTTTAATATAACTCTTCTTAAAGAAGAATGTCATATATAAGATGACTTGAGGGTGCGTAAATCATGGGCTAATTTTCATTTTTGGGTGAACTATCCCTTTAATCCTACCCAATACCTAAACTTAACAACTACATTAGCAGTAATTAGAAGTTTATTAAGGCGAAAGTCATAAAGTGTGATTTCATTATGTAAATCACAGTACTAAATAATAGACATTCATTGTAGGATTATTTGATTAATTCAATTTAAATGAAAACCGTTTATTTAGGTTAAACTAAAACCATTCATTCAAGTTAAATGAACACCATTGATTGTAGTTCGTTATGCATGGTTGATTCTATTGGGTTTTACTTGTTTCAGTCACGTGGAACCACTGTCCATGATTGAATCAAGCTATTTTTTGAGACATTTGGGATCCAATTAATGACGTTTATGCAGCCACTGTATGGCATTTCTTAAATTTCAGAAATGTGTGATTCCCTCCATTTAAAAAAATGAAACGACACCAAAGGAGGCACATCATTCTGACCCTTTCAAAAGTTCAATTAGAAGTAAATGATCTTTTAACAATTTTACATTTATTAGGCCTCAAACTTATATTTTTTAATTTTTTTTATTTAATTGTTTTCATTATTCGTCATGCCCAACCTTTGAAACCTGTTAACATATAAACCTGTAAGCCATTGTAAGAACTGACTCATTGGTTGCAAACCTCGTATAAAATAAATAGAAAATAAAATAGCTCATATAATATCTAGTTTAATTTACAATGCACCAAAGGCAAAGCACCTGATTCACCCAGCCTTTTAAAAGTTGAAACAGGGTCAGTGAAATGACTTTTGACAGTGAAATGGCTAAATTAATTTTTTTTTTTAAAGAGTTTCAGGCCCTAATTTTTCCATTTTTATGGAAAGTGCCTATTAGTGTCTGAGCTGCCCTCTCTGCCGCACGACTGCAGGCGATATCTAGGTCATCTTATTTAGCTAATCAAAAGCAAAGCAGTCATTTAAACCATTATGCCAGGCCTGTGGTGGTTTCTATAAGGCAAACAGGGTCATGGTTTTTCATTTTGAATATCCTATCTCCACACATATCTAGTTGTAGCCACAAATATGGATTTAGCCTTCCAAGGTCACTATGTTTGGGATGATCATTGTAGATCTCGCTGTAATTTTACTCACATCAAATTCAGATTTTCCTTTAAGCTCATAGAGAGAAACTGAGAACTTAAAAGAGACCAGACTCTTTCATTTGCGATATGAATTCATATAGTCTTACAATGTTTCCATATCATGTATCTCCACTATTCTCAGTGAGAAAGTACCGAACTTGGCATGCAACCAAGTTTGGATTGTCAAATGAGGGCTAATGGGACTAATATAGCACCATTTTATCCCCCCACACAAGATAGCTTTTCCCACATGTCCCTGAGAAGATAAAGACTTGGCAGTGGATGCTTGCGGCTAAAAGAATACAGGAGCTGGGGGAAATAGTGATGTTAATGAAAGCATTTGGGACAAAATGGCATAAAGCCTCCTTATCGCCACTGAGCGAATAATGTGTTAGTGTGACTTTGCCCTCAGCGATCAGGCTCTTTTGCTTTCTCTCCTGCAGATCAAAGTGTAGGATCCAGCAGACACGCAGCTCTGCTGCATACAGAGAGAGACGGAGGGAAGAGGCAAATAAAAGAGAAGAAGAGATTACTCAGAGCGCAGATAAATTAATTGAATGGAGGATGCAACAGAAAATGTTATACAGTAGTTAAACCACTACAAATGATGATTTAGAAAGCAAGTGATACAATGACATAGTACCATATTAATGTATTTACGTACTGTAAAAACTTTTAATAAACACACAATTATAATTATTATTTAAATTATATTTCCTTTAAAAAGTAATATCTTTCACTGAAGTAATGAGTCATTCTATAATTTACGCTATATTTTATGTCCATTGATGATAATTCTATTTTTTCAAACAATTGTCTTAATTTTTTTTCCATTATGGGAAAGCATTAAAAAGGCATGCATTAAATTGCATTGATGTCTCTTACACTTCAAAAAATTAGTTTGATTGATAATATTTTATGGTAATATTTGAGAGAAAATACTTTGTTTTGCTCGTATGCAAAAGTTCTGTCAAATAGCCCTATTTGGTTTTCCAGGGGAACGTAAGAGAAATTCATGTTTCACAGATGTACTTTAATCCCATCCGAATCTGCCAAGTCAGTGTTTTTCTCACACAACCTCTAAAAATTCCAGGGCAAATGACCTACTGTTTTTCGGCAAACTCGATGGTCCTCTGAGAAATCTACTCCTGTCCGAAAGTGAATGTCTGTGATTGCTGAATTTGTATTATTCTACCGCTTCTTCTCATGTGTTTTTTGACCTACTTGAGCTACCAATCTTCGGCATGCTTTCATTTAGTTTCAATATGGAAAAAAATAACACACACAATCAATAAACAGAGCCAAATCGCGGAAACTTACCAGTGTCAGGTGAGAGTAAGATAATTGTCTAGATTTTTCTGCTCACATGCAAGTTTATTATAAACAGCCACTGCTATAAACTCGTGAAGTTTACTTAAATAGGGTTTTTATATCCTAATACATTCAAATTATATGATATAATAAATTAAAAGACAGATGCATGCAAGCATAGCACATGACCTTCTGTAATGCCCACGTCTAGAAAACTCCCACTCCCACCTCCGGAGACTGTCTGAATCGGTTCATGAAATCACAGTCGGGTGATAAGAATTGTAACTCAAACGTTGTTTAGAAAACTAGTCCAGTCCAAAGAGGGCTTATGTCATTGACCGAACAACCTCCTGCAACTAAAAAAACATAGGGGAAAAAAATAGAAGTGTGTGTGTTTTAAGTGCATTGGTTTGAGAGTGTAGAGTGCTTAAGTGCTTGTGTAAGAAGTATGTCTTTAGCTGATTCTTGAAATATGTGTTCTCAGCAGTCCGGATGGAGGACGGCAGCTCATTCCACCAGAGAGGAGCAGAGAGCATGACGGTTTTGGAGAGTGATTTTGCACCTTATTCTGAAGGAACAACAGAGTGTTGGTCGTTCAGTGACCGCAGCTGGCCGGAGGGAGCATATGCTTCATATCAAATAAGGTACAGAGTCAAATAAGGTACAGAGGTGTTGTTCCAGTGGCAGCCCTGAAAGCCAGCGTCAAAACCTTACATCTGATTCTGGGAGCCAGTGGAGTGAAATCAGGAGAGGTGACTTGGGTTCTCTTTGGCTGATTGAAGACCCGATGTGCTGCCGTGTTCTGGATCATATGCAGGGGCTTAGGGCCAGATTTACTAACAGCTTGCTCCAGCGCAAACCCTCTTTTGGTGTTAAAAAACTACTGTCAGGATTTACTAAAGACACGCAGTGAAACGTTAGCACTAAAAAAGGCGAGTACAGGGTGCATTTGTAGGAGTTTCCCTTTCAGACTCAACATTTATGGGAGCAGAGTATTTAAAGGTGCAATGAGTCATTTGGGAAATGCTAACTTTAGCCTGCTAGCATTGAAAGTGATGTCCCACCCTCACTGCAAATGACAGTCCAAAGCCACGCGTGACACATGAACACGAACAGACCAGAAGCGAGACGAGAGACAGCGTTACTGGATTACATCATGTGTCATTGTTCTCTTACTGTGTCGGTGAGAGAACTTTACAGTAATGAGTAACAGTACTACAATATCCAGTGTAAACAACTTTTTAAAAACTGAATTAGATGCAGCAAGTTTTCAGCTGTGTAGCTCACAAAACGTGTCAGTGTGTAAGTAAGGAATAATTGCCTCCGGGCCGTTGAATTATTAAAAAAACACCCGAGGTGGTAATGCAGTCAAGACACGAAGCGGGGAGAATAGGGGAGAGCGGGGCACAACCTAACGCTTAATGACTGTCTCAATGTGTGTAAATCCACTTATTATACACATGTCTAGTACAAGTATGTGGTTTCGTTTCATTAATACAGTGTATATTTTTTTCTTGATGAGTGAACTGTGACAACATGCCCCATAGGCGGGGTACATTGTAACATGAGCATATGACAGCTTAAAATGTTATCTGATATAATTTTAAAAAAAAATCCAAAACGAACAAAAATATATTGTCAATAAAATACAATTATTACCTATTTAAAATAAAATAATGGCATTTTCTAATAATTAAAAATATACACATTTTTGATTTTTACAACAAACACATCGCTAAATACAGCTATACAGCATAGTTCAAAACAATAATAATTTCTGAACACTGACTCTCAGTCATTATTCACCCTTTTCTCATGGTTTCTCAATAGAATTCATAAAAGTATAGAATATAATAGTGTAGGGGTTTATGTAACGCAGTGTTTCAACGTACCCCAAATAAAGCAACTGGGATTTAACCCGCGGCTCGTGTCTTCTGCTGTTAGATCAGCTTTAAAGAACCATCTCAACTGTTAAATAACAGATATAAGATTAAAATATCAGATTCATTTTTTTTTTTAAATAAACACCAAAAAAACAGAGAATTACTTTTGCTATGGTTAAATAAATGTTCAGTGGTATCTTCCAAAGATTTTTAAAATTTTGGCACAATTTGTTCTCTATATGATATTGCAACTAGTAAATAAAGTTTCCTGGCATGTGTGGAAAGTGTTAAACCATGCGTTACAACTAACCCCGTGTTAGGTTGTGCCCCGCGCTCCCCTACTCCGCTTCGTGTCGTGACCGCATTACCACCTTACCACCATCATGCTGTCTTTAAGCTAATTAAAGCTTCGCAAACTACATACATATAATGTGTAACACATCAAAATCTAATAATACCATGTACCTACCTGTCCAGAAGAAATACTGAAATCTTTGACTCACGCAGTTGCCTCCACGGCGGAAAAGACACATCCATTGTAAATCTTGCTTTTCCTCTTTTCTGATCCAGACGTGTTCCGTCGTAGCCTTTTCAAAAACTTGTTCTTTTCGTAGAAACTTTTCCAGTGACATTTGTTGTCAGTTCAGAAGAACACAGAGGTTGTTGCTGCTTGTCTGCTATTCTCGCTCTGTCTGCACAGCGTACCAGTGTTACCAGATCTCGCGAGACAAATAATCAACCAGGCCTTTGAAAGCCCAAAACAAGCAACTTTTTCTACGGATCCCCCCAATAGGAAAAGTAAATAAACTGTGTGCACGGTTTTACAATCCGTGGGGACAGTTTTTAAACTGTGGGTACAGATTTTCAATTTACATCCATGTGGACAGATTGGTAAACTGTGTGCAGTTGTACAAAACTACACACGGTACAGTTTTGAGCTTCAGGACACCTTTTAACATTACTTAACATTAGAAAACTGATATCAAATATAGACTGATGTACCAAGTACATTATATACTTGAAAAAACTGTCTCTTGTGTGAATGACTAAAGGGGAGAGACAGAGAGAACAGGCTTGACAAACTCTACGTTTAAATAACAAAGAAAATATCTGCTTGACAACTTGTTATGGAGCTGGGTTCAAGCCCAAATTAGCAACTACATTTTAGAAACAAGCACAAAAAAACGCAACCCGTGACTACCAATGTTTGTAATCGACTTTACAGAAAAACAAGCCCAAAGTCGCTTATAAAAAGCGGACCTGGCAACACTGCAGCGTAAATGAACGCGTGTATGGAGTCTGCGTGAACAGCCTGCGCAGTGGCATGCAAACACGCGATGACTGACAGGGAACACATGGTATCGGTCCAAATGAAATGATTGAGCGCACAATTTATGGTCCTACGCCTTCCACAGACAATATATATATATTAATAAAAATTAGGGCTGTCAAACAATTAATCGTGATTAATTACATCCAAAATAAAAGTTTGTGTTTACATAATTTGTGTGTGTGTATTGTGTTTAATGATTATGTATATTAGAATACACACATAGATGTATATATTTAAGAAATATTTGCAAGTAAATATACTGTATATATATTTATATCATATATATATATATTTCTTAAATATAGACGTGCATGTGTGTGTGTATATATACATAATCATTAAACACAATACACACACACAAATTATGTAAACACAAACTTTTATTTTGGATGTGATTAATCACGATTCATTTTTTGACAGCCCTAATAAAAATACATTTAGACCGCTTAACATAGTGATTGCTATATCAGAAAATGAGGAAACTTTCAACCAGCATTTCAAAAAATGTTTTTGAAGAGAATCACTGATTGCACCTTTAAATGAATAATGGAAGGTATGTGCTAGTCAATTTACTGATGTTTGTGCCATTATTTACCGCCCAAAAAAGCATGTCTTAAACCAGATGCTAAATTGCGCTGCTCTTGGTAGATTGTGTTCTTTAATTTGTGCAGTAGACCACGAGCTGAATTTTCCACTCCCATCTGAGCTTTTATGGAACTGCGCTCTCGCACTAATTTGCCCTGTTTAGTAAATCTGGCCCATAGTCTCGCTGGCCGGAAGACCTGCTGGCGTTGAAGTAGTCCAGTCTTGAAATGACAAGGAGCTGTGCTCCGTATTCTGACAGGAAAGGTCTGATTTTACTGATGTTGTAAAGCGTGAACCTGCACGAATGAGCCGTTGTTGAAATGTGGCTGGAAAAGCTCAGTTGGTCATCAAACACTACCCCTAGGTTCCTTGTCATCTTGTTTAGATTTAGGGTTGTAGATTCCAGTTGCACTGAGAAGCACTCCTTCATCTGAGCAGAGATGTGAAAGGCAGGCAGAGATACGTGCTGAGACATTGGGATCATCAGGCTGGAATGACGGCTTGGTGGGTAGCACGGTCGCCTCACAGCAAGAAGGCCACTGGTTTGAGTCCCAGCTGAGCCAGAAGGACTTTGCATGTTCACAGTTGAATTGGAGACACTCAATTATTCATAGGTGTGCATGTGTTGTGTGTGGGCCCTGTGAAGGACTGGCCATCCATCCAGGGTGTCCCGCAACTGTGGCCTGACAGATCCCCTGCAGAACCGCTGTGAATCCCCTGTTGAAGACCCCTGAACAAAATTAAAGTCATCCCCAATAAAAAGAATAGTCTTTAATGCCACATATGCTCCATTGCAACATAACAGTGGGACATGAATTATAGGATAATTTATCATCCTTCACTGATCATTGAGGATAATCAGCATTCTCAGCAGAAGCAGCAGTGGACGGTATCCACCCATTGCAGAAGCACGCTGGCTGAAACAGAAACTGCAGCCGACTGAACTGTTAAAGTGTGTTTTTCATGCACATGTGGGGTGATGCAACTCCAAAACACTCTGGTCAGTTGAGAAGCATTCAGGCAGATGGGCTGAGGGTGAGACAGGGGTCATAAAGATACTAGAAAGATTGGCTTTGCTCCACTTCTAGTGGGCAAAAGAATCTGCTCATCTTTTGATGACGGAAATGAAGGCTATAGGCTATATAAACTGCTTTTCCTGGAGAGAAGCACAGGACACAGATTCATATAAAGACGATTGCAAAAACTGCACTCACCATAAAGACGAAAAATTGGACATGATCAAATTCTGATTCACAAGTAGCAACATAAGAAAATACAATATGCCATGCATATTGCAAACAGATATGAAGTATTGTTTTACACAGGCAGCATGGAAATAAATCATGATAAATCTCATATATTTCAATTTCTTTTTAGCTCTAAGGGGTTAGCACATATGAAAATATCTATCACTGTGTAATGCAAGGCCAGGCACATATGAGCCATTGACCTCCAATCCTCTGGGCCAATAAGCTCTGTCCTCACGTCCTTTCTGCTATCTCTGGCTGGGTGTGATAGATAGAGGAGAAAGGATCTCGCTTTCAAACACCATCTCTTCTGATGCCGAGCTGCGTTCTCATTGTTTTTGCAATCTTCACTTTGCTGATATGGTGTGGAAATGAAGCACTGAAATCCTTCTGTCGGTATTATCAGCAGCTCTATGAATTCATGTAATGTACTTGTTATAATTTATCTGGTCGTAGGATTCTTCATCTGAGCTTTAATTGATATTGCAAGTAAACTGCTGGAGGTTAAGGTTTACTGGTAAATGCCGCTGTTCATGTTAGAGTGTAATACATGTAGAAAAAGTTTTATAATTTTGAGGCTGGGGCTAGTTGTCACATATTTTCTTCATTTTATTTTGGAAAGTCAGTTTCTGCACCTAACTTAAAGTCTTGACCTTCTGCCTGTTGTAGGGGCATATTGTCACACTGTAGTGGAGTAAGTTGCCAAAACGTAAACCTGGCATTAAACAACCTAGTGTGGACTTTTCAGCGATTTAAACAGAAAAAAAAAAAAAATTAAACACAAAACAAATATTGAAACATTAAAAGTGTAAAATGTTGTTTTGGTCAACATAAATAATAATTAATTAAATTACTAGGGATGTCCTGAGCCAATCTCATGGAGATTTGCAGTTTGCAGTCTACCATTGTAACATATGTTTACATCCACCAATGTCTTTATACAGTGCATATAAATTATATATATACACACCGATCAGGCATTACATCATGACCTTCCTGATATTGTGTTGGTCCCACTTTCTCTGCCAAAACAGGGCTGTCCTGTCGAGGCATGGACTCCACTAGACCCCTGAAGGTGTGCTGAGGTATCTGGCACCAAGATGTTAGCAACAGATCCTTTAAGTCCTGTAAGTTCCGAGGTGGGGCTTCCATGGATGGGACTTGCTTCTTTAGCACATCCTCAGATTGGTTTGAGGCCGATAGGAATTTGGAGGCCAAATCAACACCTCAAACTCGTTGTGCTCCTCAAACCATTCCTGAACCATTTTTGCTTTGTGACAGGAGCATTATCCTGCTGAAAGAGCCACAGCCACCAGGGAATACCGTTTCCATTAAAGGGTGCACATGGTCTGCAACAATGCTTAGGTAGGTGGTACGTGTCAAAGTAACATCCACATGGATGGCAGGACCCAAGGTTTCCCGGCTGAACATTACCCGAAGCATCACACTGCCTCTGCTGGCTTGCCTTCTTCCCATTGTGCATCCTGGTGCTATGTGTTTCCCAGGTAAGCGACACACATGCACCCGGCCATCCACGAGATGTAAAAGAAAACGTGATTCATCAGACCAGGCCACCTTCTTCCATTTCTCCGTGGTCCAGTTCTGATGCTCATGTTCCACTGTTGGTGCTTTCGGCGGTGGGCAGGGGTCAGCATGGGCACCCTGACTGGTCAGCGGCTGTGAAGCCCCATACGCAACAAACTGTGATGCTCTGTGTATTCTGACACCTTTCTATCAGAACCAGCATTAACTTCTTGAGCAATTTGAGCTCCAGTAGCTCGTCAGTTTGATCAGACTACATGGGCCAGCCTGGAAAAATACCATTATATATTGAATTCGGTAACACTATAATATAATCCCAGTGTTTTTTTGTTCACTTATTTACCCAACAACTAGCAAAAAATATTATGATATTGTAATTTTACCATCAAGGACTAAACTAACACAAATATTAGCAACCTTAGATTATCACCTTAGTTACTGAGTTAGAGCCTATGTGATGATTAGCCCTGCTTTCTCTTAAAGTATATGCCACATACAATCTGGGTTGTTATATATATAGACATAAAGAAGAATGTTGAGACTACATGCACCCAAACAAATCTTATTTTGATAGATTTGCTTGCACAACATAAATGTATGAAGAATATGCAGTTTAATTTCCTGCTTTCCTTTTAGATTCATCAGGGAGACACAGTAACAGTGAGAACATTCTGGGCCAATTCCTCCTTATTAAGCAGAGATGGCACAGTTTCGGGAGCTTAAAGTAGAGAAGAAAAGCCATGTTTTTAAATCCAAAGATCATATACATCCTTTCTTCATGCACCTCAGGTTCATCTGCAAGCCTATCTTTAAAGGGTCTGTATTTAGAATTCAGAAACCCTTGTTATTATCTACACAGGTGGCTGTTGAGTGAACTGCAGCCAGGAAATTATTGCTCATGCTCAAACTAGAGACTGAACGCGATTCAAGGCCCCGATATAGTCACGGCGAAGTTTTTTCATTCATTGCCTAGAAGTAAAAAGAAGCTGGAAATAATTTTGAGCGATAAGCTGTTGGCCAACATCCAGACACTGTCCATTCTGCTGAGAGTGACTTTTAGATGATTATGTAAATATGTGCTGCACGCTTTTCTATCAAAAGCAAAACAACAAAAATAACAGTGGTGAGAAAACAGCAGTTAAGAAAGCATCTGAATCAATTTTACTGTGATAGATAAAGTTGGAGGACTGACTCGTTGAAGTCTGTGCAATCATCAAATGTATTTCCATTTTAATTAAATAATGTAACATAAATTCCCTGAAGGCAAGCTTTAAGAACCTTACTAATGTTACAGTTTAATCTAATAAACGTGAAAAAATACAAGATAAACAAAGACCTGACTTCTTTAAATCATCTTTGTTTCCAGCCATCTTCATGTTTTATGTTACAAAAGATTTATTTTTCAAATAAATGCTGTTCTTTCGAAACGTTCTATTAATCAGAGAATCCTGGGGGAAAAATGTATTACAATATTGCTGTTTTTATTTTTGATCCAATAAATGCATCCTATGTCCATGGAAGCTTGTTTTTGCCACAGAATAAAACATTTTAAAAGATAATTACGAGAGAATTTTTTTCTCTCAGAATTGTGAGATATAAATGCGCAATTGCGTGTTATAAAGTCAGAAGTGTGAGATATAGTCAGAATGGTGTGATATAAACTCGCAATTCACGCAATTCTGCTTTTATAACTCGCAATTTTGACTTCTTTTCTCAGAATTGACCCTTCGCTAAGCCCCGCCCTCCTTAGTTACTGTTGCTAGGCCTGACAAGCTTACCGATAGGTCAATTGCGAGTTATAAAGTCCAATTCTGAAGGGGGAAAAAGACAGAATTTTTTTCTCCGGATTTCAAGTTTATAACTCGTAATTGCGACTTTATATCACACAATTCTGAGAAAAAAGTAAGAATTGAAAGACAAAGTCAGAATTGTGATATAAAAAGCATGTATCCTTTTTTTTAATTTTTTTATTCTGTGTTGAAAACAAGTTTCCATATTAAGGGAGCATAAAAAAAAACATTAAAAAAAAACTAACGACCCCAAACATTTGAACGGTAGTGTAGATTTCATTGAACAACCGTCCTTCCTGATATAGTGCGGATATATGCTCGCATTTTGAAATGTATGTTTAATCTGAATGTGTTATTTTTCAGCTCTTAGCAGACAGATGGCAGTTTGTCCATTAGCTGTAATCTCCGGCAGCAGAGTGGAAGCGCTGTAGATTGGGGATGACACAGGTTTAATACTGTGAAATCCAAAGGTTTTAGCTGTACTTTAGTGATGTTGCACATATGGTTGAGCATCTGTGGAGAGCGGTGAGCAAGGCGAATGAACGCTGTGTGCTTTGAAACCAGACTACACATGTGAACAGAGAGGTGCTGTGGATGACCCCAGTTTTAAAAGCACACTCTTTTTTTATTTTTTTGGTGAATTATTACATGAGAAACTACCATAATACAGTCAAATTTTTGTGTCCTAAATAAATGTTTTGTGTCTATTTGAAACTGACATTATATGCATGAATAAGTAGCAGCGGCGTGATTTGTAAACTGGATGTAGTTATTAAATCCTTTCACTCTAAACATCCAACATGCAGACGCATAATTGTGCAAATAACATAACAAATAAATGCTTGCTTGTATTTTATCGTCTGCCATCTGAAGATCTTATAAAAACAAACCTACTCTGTTGGAAATCTGACAGAACATTTCTATTCCAGCCATCAAAACTGCAAGAACATCTGAAGATGACTTCAGTTCAGCAAAGCTTTTGCTTTGTGTTGGATTTCAATATTAACCAGATAAAGTTGTAGTGTGTGCAATCCTCAGATTTATTGCCATTTTCATTAAATAATGTTTTATAATTGCTATTCTTCACTTATTGTGAATAGAAAACAATTAATATGTTTTTTTTTTAAATAAGTCTCTCAAAATACAGTAAAAACGTTAATATTGTTAAACATTATTGTAAAATGATATTTATTCATTTTATGTTTTCAGCATCATTACTCTTCAGTGTCACACACATTTTTTTTCCGTAATACATTTAATGACTAGAAATGTCAAAAGAACAGCGTTTATTTGAAATGGAAATCTTTTGTAACATTTTGAATGTCTTTACAGACAGAATTTAATGCTGAATAAAAGTATTAATTTATTTTACTAATCCACAACTTTTGTGTATGTTATCATAAAATACAGCAGGATGGATTTGAATGTGGGTCACCTGCATATAAACCGAGTTCATAGCAACCAGTCCATGCCAGTGATTTTTATCATAATCATCTGGTCACTGTTCATGCATATACACACACATCATCAAAGGCCAGACGACTTCATATTTGCCATTACCTTTGATATTACACTGATGAAGCTCATGAAAAGGTTATGTTGTTATATGCTGAAGCTTAAAGACAAAAACCGGCAGAGCTGGCATGTGCATAGTGGTTAAAAAAAGATGCACAAAAAAAACAATCACAGTTCATTACCTAAAATGGCTGCCATCAGTATTCTCATGGCAATAACATTAAATTACATTTTTATATGTTATAGGCACCGAGCAGACACTCTTGTCATACTTAGGGGGACTTTTTTTTATTTTTTAAATTGTTTTGGATTTGCTGCATATTAGCATGGGAAAACATGGAAAGAGATGACATGAGTGTGTATTTTAAAAGGGCAGTGTAGATCACAGATATTTAGGGGAGCTGAAAGGAAACACGGGGACTGAAGTTCCTGAAATAGTGTCTAGTTGGCTACGGCTCGCAAAACAACGTACAAAAAGTGCTTTAGCTGCACATATGCGATTGTTGTGATCAACAGATGGTAAGCACACCATTCCCTTTTTCCTTGCCATTGACAGAATTTTCACTGTTATAAGTGGCGCTATTATTGTGCACTATTATTTTGAAAGAGTACATAATCTCTGGATCAAAACGATCAGAAACAAGCGATAAAAGCATGTTGTAGTTTTTGTTCAAATTGTTACTTTTTTATGAAACTTATGCACATTTAAGTGTTGGTAAAAAAAGAATGCATGATGCTAGAATAAAAAGTCTTTCTTTTGACATATTGCATTTTTAAATTATGCAACAAAATATTCTGGGGGCCATGAAATGTTTGTGAAAATCATCAATAACACTGGTGGTGGCTGGCAACTTTTTTCAAAAGCGCTGGTGGGAAAGAGTTAACATAATACGAATGTTATCTAAAGAAAGTGTTTACTGTGGAAACAAACACGTGTTACTAATAAACAGTGTTGGGGAAAGTTAATGTGTTACAATATTGTGGTACTCCCTAAAAATGTAACTAATTGTGTTACTTAATTTTAATGGAAAGTAATGTTACGGTCCCTTTTTCTGCCCTGGGCTTGGCTTGGCTTGTGTATTTTTTAATAACATAATTGTATTCAGCAATAAAAATGTGTATGGTTGAGTTGGATCATTGAAGGCCAGCAGCAAAGACATTTGTTAATAAAATGAGATTAAATAAATAAAGTATATTGTGTAAGTTAACATTTAATTAATGCACGTTTGTGTGATATTCTGAGTTTGCATTTCACTTAATTTATTCAAATGTGTTTTTGTGCAAGTGAGATTCATGTTCACAGTTTGTTGAAAGATGTGAGGCTTGAGTCTGAAGATTGGCGAGCATTCTGCACATATTGGAGAGAACATATGTGTGCAGCGGCAGCATTCGGTAGTTCTTAGAGTAATAATAGCTTTGACATGTTCATCTGGTAATACATGTGTGTTGCCCAGATCTGCTTCAGTGCCAGGTCTCTGTTTAAGACGCTGTTAATGTGGAATATCGCTCCTAGAGCGCATAGCATGAGGGCAAATTGGTGGCATAATACAATTTTGTGGCTGACGACCTTAATAGTGAGTCTGGAAGTGCATTACAGCACAGTAAATTAGATTTATTAATTTTTTTTGCTAAAAGGTTCTTGCTTTGTCTGCTCGGATGTTACCCATGGGTGCCACAAATACAAAGACCTTTATTTATTTCAGAAAGACAGCTTGACATAAGGTCACAGCACCCCCACACGTCTTCATCCGCGTGTGTCTGTTTATTAGATCTGAAGAGGAGAAAAGAAAAGAGAGCGTGGGAGCTGTGTTGTTTTAAAGTCATAATAGACTTTCATATGTGAGATTTTTTTTTTTTTAATTACTTCAATTATCAGCTGCAGAACTTAGAGGTCATATGATGCTTTATTGGGTCCTATTTTAACGATCTGAATTTGTCAATGTTACATAATATATGTTCAGTTTACTTAAAAATATTATGTTACATTTATAAAAATGTATTATGTTAGGTGGACACATTTATCGATTTAATTTACCTTATTAAAAAAACTACTTCTTCTACAAGCGAATGTTTAAAAACAAAATTCTAAAATAACTTAATTGAGGGCAGGAAGTCCTTTAAATAATGTGTATATGAGTACCCACAGCCTAAACACAAGCACCACTTTTCTGCATAATGGTAATTACAGAAACTCCTCTAAATGTCTAACATAACTGAACATTAAACACTAACATAAACTAACAACATCTTTCCTTTTACTAAAAAACTCATAAAATAACACTTTAATCTATAAATTTACTCTCCTAATGCAGTCGCTTGCAAAGCATGCTGGGAACTGCAGATCCACTGGCCAGTTTGTTCGTTTCACTCAGCAATGTTAAGTTGACCGAACAAACACTTAAGTAAAGCTGACAATACAATTTTTTTGTAGAAACAACTCATTAAACTTAAGTTAATTTTGTTACATGAGTTTTTTAAGTAAATGAACAAGGATGATTTGAGTGCAACTAACAACAGTTCATTTTTTTTGAGTGCACTTTTGCCAGTTTAACAACAGAAAAAACAGTCATGTTCCAAAAGGTTGTGCATAGTCTCTTAATGAGTCATGGGTGTGTTTTGGGCACAACATACAACGTAAATAAAAGTCTCATCTTATAACATGGCGGAATTTGCGAGTGAAAAGATTAAACGCTTCTCCAGAGAGGAATCCTTTTATTTTTAATATTTAAAAACGTGTGCTGTTGCACTTCCCTGTGTGTCTAATAAGCAGAGTGTACACGCGTTGTGTACGCTCACTCTTTAAATAACACAAAAAATACTGTACTATTGACTTTAGACCAGGTTTGTGTTGGTCGATGGTGCAATCGTGTTCAGTTTCTCAAAATAGCAATGCGCCAACAATGCACCTGAACACACCTTGTTTTTCAGACCAGACACCCATAGGTGAACAGATGGGCGCAAGTGCATTTGCTATTTAAACAGTGTGGAGCTGGACGTGAAAATGATTAGGCTGAAACTAGTAAAAAACACTGTTTTATGAAAGGGCCCGCAAATGAACACTCCACCTTTTTTGAAAATAGGCTCATTTTCCAAGTCCCCTAGTGTTAAATAGTTGAGTTTTATTGTTTTTGAATCCATTCAGCCGATCTTTGTATCTGGCGGTAGCACTTTTAGCATAGCTTAGCATACATCATTGATTCTAATCAGTCCATTAGCATCTCATCCAAAAAATTCAATTACTTTCAATATTTTTCCTTTTTTAAAACTTGACTCTTCTACAGTTACGTTGTGTGCTAAGACCAACTGAAAATGAAAAGTTGTGATTTTCTACACCTATATGGCTAGGAACTACTTTCTCATTCCTGCGTAATAGTCGCGGATCTTCGCGGCCGTACCATGGCTGCAGCGGCACAAGAAATTTTGGTTTCACTTTATTTTGATGGTCCCTTTAACATATTCTGTTGACTATAAGTAGCATTGCACCTACATGTCCACTAAATATCATTAGAGTGTTAGTACAGTTTCAGTAGACTGGTAGGG
Source organism: Gobiocypris rarus (assembly GCA_023029165.1). Lineage (NCBI taxonomy): Eukaryota > Metazoa > Chordata > Actinopteri > Cypriniformes > Gobionidae > Gobiocypris > Gobiocypris rarus. The sequence continues at coordinate 4,685,555 of CM040918.1, forward strand.
TTAGGGTTAGAATAAGTTGACATGTAGGTGCAAAGTTACTAATAGTCAACAGAATATCTGTTGAAAGATCATTAGAATGAAGTGTTAGCAGATATTAAGTAGACAGTCTACTAATACTCTAATGAGAGTTAGTTGACTTGTTGGTGCTATGTTACTTATAGTCAACAGAATGCTCAAAAGGGACCATCACAATAAAGTGTGACCGAAATTTTAACCCCCCCATTTGAACAAAATAAGGAATTTTTTTAAACTCTAGGGCAGTGTTGCAAACTTAGCGCCTTTGTCGCTATATTTAGCGACTTTTCAGACCCCTACAGCGACTTTTTTTTAAAAAAGCGACTAGCGACAAATCTAGCGACTTTTTGGATCAGCGTCAGTTACTTTACAAATGTCGCCAGTACTGTCCTGCGAGCGCGATGTCTTGCCTTCTCCTGCCGTGTTCAGTGAATGGCAGAGAGGAGCAGCAGCGCATGCCGGTGAACACACACACACACACACACACACACACACACACACACACACACAGCAGCTGACAGACGTGAATGTGCGAGCTATACATGCGCACATGTGTTGCTACGGATTTATCACTTATCTGCTTCCTTTGTTTTATATTTAAAGAATTTAGTATGACCCGTTGTGATTTCCATTCTTCTGTTGGGCTTATCACTTTATATTACTCACTATAAAATAGCTTTAGTTTATCCAGTTTCTGACCTCCCCCAATTCAGATTATTTTAAACATAGAAATTAAGTCATTCACTATATCATACTCGTTCTATTGTATGACAAAAATACATAGGAAATGAGAACGTCTTTATTGGACAGTATGTGAGCACGGATGGCAGGCAGAACGCAAGTACGACGTGATGACGTCACATATGCTAATTAACGCATGACGTCATCTAGCGACTTTTTGGGCAGGCTTTAGCTACTTTTCTTGAAAAATAGTTGGCAACACTGCTCTAGGGGACTTGGAAAATGAGCCTATTTTCAAAAAAAGTGGAGTGTTCCTTTAATGTTCTCTTTTCCTTTAGTGTGTAATGTATCTGTTTGTGCATCTGTTTATACGATCTGCAAAGTTACAAAGCTCACAATCACCCACAAAGTGATTTATTCTATCTAACAGAGAACACTGATCCAGACCAAGTCCAGATATTTCCCCAAACATCTACATCACAATGTGAAATATTATCATAATGCCCTCCTAAAGAGCCTTGAGTGAATAGTCATGTAAATCAATTGATACGGTAAAACCAACAACATTATTGTTAACTGTGTGTTTATAAATGCTTTAGAAGCCTTGGAAGCTGAAGCTCATGATTATGATAAGGGCCGTCACATTATCGGCACATGCTTGAGGTGATTGGACAATGCACTAGGTCCACTGACCAATCAGAGCACTCTGAGCTTTTAGGAAGGAGGGACTTTGTAGAAACAAAGACTGTGAATAAAGGAAGCAATGATGTACAGTATGTGAAAAATAATGTTTTTGAACATTAAAGCATGTTAACCTTGTCTGGCTATCACCAGACCAAGCTCAATTTAAGATTAAACATTGGTCGGGGAGTCTGCTCTGTATTTTCTACTGCACAAGAGGCGTGATCAACGGGCATAGTTCAAATGACTCTGTATGCAATCGGATAGTCCTTTAACTAATCAGACCAACGATCCATCGCTTTTCTCTGTCCGTCATTGTGTTAAACCCGGCAATAGCGCGCCAGGTGGATAAGCCGGTTTGTGATTGGTCTCCGCAAATTTGTAACAGAAGCAGGATAGAAATATGTACAGGTTTCCAGCCTGAGCTGCAGGGCGAAATCAAATCACCGGCAGATCAGCCTGGGTTTACCCCGTCTAATGTTAACCTATTCTATTACTAATAATCAAAATAATGAACTTTTAAAAATAGCATCATATGACCGATGCCGCTTGTTCAGGCCACTGAATTGACAAACTCAAACACATCCCCCTTATGTGCCCTGTTTTGAACATCTGATTATTTTCTCATGCCCGGTGAGCACATTATTCATTGTTGTTGTTTACATTATTTGATATGCAAATTGGAATCCGACATCAAAAACACATTTCAATCTTTGAAGTATAAAACATGTTTATTCTACATGCAGGTAGCATTGTTTCAGACTGTTTATTTATTCAGAGTAAGACTATATAAACAATGTATTAATATTTGTTTGCAAAACATACTTAAAAAAATGCCTGTTGCCACACTGATGTTGTGATGTAAATTCTTCTTCATGCAGGCCACAATATCAGATTTATGGATATATTGATTCAGAGTCAAGAATGGGAGAAAAACATGTGCTGTAAAGTATTTGGAAAGAAAATAATTATTTCGCTTTCATTCAAAGGCTTTCATAACTACCCTTGTTAAATGACTCCCTTTTTCAGAGTCAGCAGTTCTCAAGAGAGAGAATATTGATGTTCATGTTTGCGGGCTGTCTGTAATGATACAATTCAAATAGTTCAGAAGAAAAGGAGGACCAACAAGTCCCTTGATTAGTGGAGGGAGGTAGGTTTAAGATGTATAAAAGCTGCATCAAATCGATACTAGCAGTGATTATGAAGTTGTTTTTTTTAACAAAAAAGAAACGTATTTCAGCAGTTTGATTTTTAATATTGATCTAAGCAGCATTTATTTAGCTAAACTGTGTTCTCATTTGTCAACCATCACAGGTTAATGAAACATTTTGGTATCAAGAATTTGATCAAAAAATAAAGTTGCTTGCTTTGACAGATTTTACAATCACAGGGGAATTTATCTAGGACGCATCCCTGACAGATCAACAATTTTGGCACATTATAGCAGATTTGAACACGAGAGTAAAGATGAAATAGGCTTACTAATTACAGAAATCAAGCTCAGAATGAGTGCAAAACAAAAGAAGCACGAAAAAAAGACAGAAATGAAAAGATGATGACTTGAAAATCTGTGAAATAAACAATTATTTGTGCGATGGCAATGTGAGGGTTTGATGCAGTCTATCAACAGCAATCCATAAACCAAAACTGTATGCAAAGCAGAATGGGCCTGGCTCTAGAGTGCCGAATGAATGATTGAGGAAGACAGATAAACGTGGAAAGAAGATGCCTTTTATGACCCCATTATGGAAATTTCACTATTTACTGCCCCATCATCACTGCATGCTGTTGTATGTTCTGCAATGACATTTGGGCAAAAATGATTGAGGTCTTAAGTGCAGAGGAATCTGACTGGTTCAGTTTTACATGAATACTTGAAAAATACTAATTATAATGAGCACCACACAGTACCTGTTTGTAAACGCTCACTAAATATGAGTAAAATTGGTATTTAAAGTGTTCAATTATTTCGTTCATTAACCATTTCAGACTCTTGGTGATTCTATGTGCCATCTCTTGCTATATATACGAGAGACTGTCCATGAATTTTCATGGCGATGATTTGGTAACGCTTTATTTCGATGGTCTACTTTAGACATTCTACTAACTAACGTTGTGAGCATTTCCTCTTTCGATCGCTTCCAGAGGTAGTCGAAAACACATTTGATCGGATTGCTTTCGTAGACGCTCATGTGATCGAATGTGTTCAAACAGCCACAAAAGACCGTCTACTCTCCGCCAACATTATGGGAAGTGCCCTAGTCAAACAGGATTTAAACTTTGTCGGCTGGAGACCCAAGTTTGGTTTGAAGATGAAAAACATACCAAGCACAATGTTCTCTCACCATTTCTGATTTCTAACACACACTCCCAGATCATTATGCATTTTTCTGTCGTCTCTGGACGCGTTTATATGTAAATTGCGTGAGCTTATTTTGTCCATTAGATCGAACGATCTGAAAAAGCCCATACATTTACCCGCCCAGGCGCCCATAGACCCTCCCCTCGAAGAAATCAGGACAGAAGTGGCTGAAAGTGGACAAAAGAGACCACACCAGGTGTAAACGGGAACCTGTCTCCCTCGTCTACTTAGTGATCCGAAATGCATCTTAATACCAGGTGTAAACAGAAACTTGCAACTAAATGTCAACTTATTCTACTAACCCGAATAACACTGACACATAACCCTAACCTTACAGTCGACTAATACACTAATGTGAGTTAGTTGACATGTAGCTGCGAAGCAGTGTTGGGGAAAGTTACTTTGAAAAGTAATGCATTACAATATTGTGTTATTCCCTTAAAAAAAGTTACTAATAGTGTTACTTAGTTACTTTTTAAGAAAAGTAATGCATTACGTTGCTTTAGCATTAATTTTTTCACCTGGGCTGGGTATGTTTTTTTTTTTTTTTTTATAACAAAAATGTATATTTTTGGGCAAGTGTAAAGGCCCTTTCACACCAAAATTGAAATAATAAGGCTGAAGCAAATTCACGCGTGTACAGTAGAGGGCGCAGCTCAAACAAACATTTCAGCTGTGCTGCCATTATGGATAATGGAAGAATCCCAGCAAGCAAAAGCCATCATTTCACCATCTTGGTTAACTATAGACCCGATATAGTCCGGCTAGTAACCACCTTCTGGCCAAAATAACCTTGATTTTTTTTTTTTTTTTTTTGCCAGATGTATGATATTCCATCATGTAAGTAAAGTCAACAGTGATTACAAGGTGTTTAGTTTCATTTCTTTGACATGTTCATGTTCTAGATGACTAGTCTATCCTTGAGCTATCGTTAGACGTCTATTAAACTTTCACTGACAGCCCAAATTTTGCCTTGTTTTGGCCTAGACGTCAGGGCTGTGATTGGACGGCTATGAGATGTATTTTAAATGCAATATTACTTAATAGATAGGACACAGGAGAAAAAAAGTTTAACACTTACTTCACCAATAAAAAAAAATAGTATCTAAAGTCATTTTTTCTTATGGTTTAACTGAATCATCAAAGGTCAGCAGCAAGTGCACTGGTCAATAAAGTGAGATTAAATGCATACAAATATTTGTTTTATTTAACATATTTATTTTTATTTAACATATTTAACATATTTAACATTTGAGGTTTGCATAGTGTTCTGATTTTGCATTTCACTGATTTCATTCATTTTTTGAGGAATACCGAATCTATTTTTTGTGCAAGTGAGATGAGTAAACACAAACTCACATTTATTCTTGAACTATAATAACCATCATGTGTACACACAACGCCTCTGCACTTAAGATTTTTCTCAACATTGGGACGAGAGCTGTCAGTCAATAAATCGGAAAACAAATTTCCCCTACTTTATTAGTTACTTGAAAAAGTAATCTGATTACGTAACTCAAGTTACTTGTAATGTGTTACCCCCAACACTGTTGCAAGTTACTTAAAGTTAGTAGAATGTCTAAAGTGGACCATCGAAATAAAGTGCAAACGAAGATTTTTCCAGGGTAATTCACCAGGTCTTTCAACAATCCTCCCCATTACATGGGACTCACACACACACACACACATGCATGCATTCACAACTACTGACCACTTAGCATCTCCAATTCACCTATACAGCATGTTTTTGGATTGTGGGGTTAGCTCAACACTGCTACATTGGCTCAACCAACAACGTGAGTTTGAGGCGGAACTATCTATTTGTCTGACCAATGGCAGACGGGGGGAGTGGTCAGGAAATCATTTTGAAAACAACTATTCTATTTGGTGCTTCAGAAATTGCCACTGCTTTGTGAAGTCAGTTTATAATGAAATTAAATAGGCCCATCGTATATAATATTAATATTGATTATAATAATTTGCACATTTACTTATGGAAGTGATCTTAAAGGTATGAAAAATACATTTAAATGACTTATTAAGTAACTTAATGTCATCTGAGTTCTCTCTATCATGTCAGGGGTGAAGTATGTCCCACTGTAAAGTAGGTTGTTCACATCATACATCTCAGCCAAGGTATACAAATGTGACTCCAAACAATCCCATCAATCAACCAAATAGAGGCTGAGAGAAAATGGGCTCCATCCCTTCGGAGCAGAATGCCAGGCAGGCAGATGGATCTGGCTGTCTGATGTGCCATGAGGGAGATGGAGACCCTCACTCAAAAGAAACAGAGAAAAGCTCTTAGCTCTGTGGCTTAAACCATATTACGCTTGAGGGTAATATACACTCCATTATTACACTATTGCACTGCTCTCAATCACAACCCCTTGCAGTGAAGACCACGAGGGAGTGTGTGTGGCCACGGTGCGATCACAACATCAGACTCTTTCAAGAACCTTTCAGCACTTTTTCCGAAGACGAGCCGTGTTTGGTCAGAGGCAGTGTGGTTCAGTCTTGCTGAGGTTTTAATGGAAAGCAAAGTCCTTAAATGAGCACTCAGACTGAGGATGAACTTAAAGCCTCTCCGAAGCGTGACATTTTAGTAGAGTAGAGCTACCACAGAACCCAACCACCCTAATAGCCAAGGATTTAATGTCAGGTAGACTTAAAGGCTGTTTTCAGTGGGAGATTTGCCAGTATTCCTGCTTGACCTGCTGCTACTGTCTAACTGACTGGTTTTACACATCCACCCATCTCTCCAGTGTCTGACTATGTGGCTCAGCATCTTGTTTCAACTGTTGTTTTCTAAGCAGAAAATATTGATTTAATGTCAATTTTGCAGATGGAGCATCTGTCTGCTATCGTATTCCCTCGATCGCAAGCTTCAACTTATGCCTTTATTCGTTTCCTTTGTGATATGTGACTCCACAGTAAGTGACCTATGTGTCTGGAAATTCACTTTTTAGACACTACAGTTACTCGCTCAATGAAATATTGAAACAGTCTTCTCACACCCTCTGAGATTACAGTTGCAGACTGCAACATATTTCTGCAGTGTTGAGAAAAATGCCATGAAAAGGATATTTCAGCCATACAGTACAGACACGAATGTTCTCACTGAATAATTCACCTTAAAAGGAAAATCTAGTCATCATTTAGGTTATGTTTACATGACGATGATGTACTAAAAGCAGAAAGGTTTTTCCTCAGAGTTTGTCGCGTTCAAACGACAACGATGTCAAAACGATCCTTGTTCACACAGATCCTTGTTCACACAGATCTGCAAGAATGATTAAAAACGCTGTATAATTCCAGGCCAGTATTTGGCGATGTCGCTTTTTAAATAAACACTGTGCATCTAAAGCAAGCGGCAACCTCCTCCAGTTTCTCTTGAAGCCAATACGGAAGTGACTTCAACCGCAATTCATCGACTGGCCACTAGAGACAGGCTCCAGAAGGGAGCAGAATCTCATTGAGCCCCATGATAAAATGCCCAACTTTACAGCAGAAAAAGCATAGTACAAATTCTAGTTTTGGTCTAAATGGCTAATTTTGCCCTTCATGACGACTGTGAGGGGGTGAATTTTTTTATAACTCATTCGTTTACATTATATAAAGCCTTAAAGTTCTGCATAATTAAGGGCGTGGCCACTTTGAGTGACAGGTGGATTGCCGTTTGTCTGCTGTCTGTTAGTCATCGCGTCACCTCAGCTCCGCCCACGTCCCGCCTCTTTGCCCATTTTCTGTTAACTGGGAGTGACGCGCTGCTAAGATGGTGACGGCCAGCTCGACCCTGCTTTACGTTTCAGAACTGCTCCAGAATCCTATGGGTGACGTCACGGACACTACGTCCATATTTTTTACAGTCTGTGATCTAAAGACTGAGCACTTAATGCGCATGTGCAATGACTTCTTTGTAGTTTACATGGAGACAACAACGGTATTGGTTTCATAAGTTTGCATTTTGAGGCCCCTCAAAATGCCGTTTCTGTGTAAATTAAAGGGGTACTTCAGTGCTGGGAAGATGAATCTGTATTTAAACTGGGTCATTAATGTAGTAGAAATGTGAAATTATTTTTGAATTTGGTGCCTTCTAGACTGAGAAAACACAGAAAATTATTTTTTGTCTCATGGGGATAAAAGACAACAATTCCCAGAATGCACTGCTTCACTGCCCTACGCTAGGCACGGCTAGTCGGCTACTGGATTACTGGATCACTTGCCCACCGCGTTCATTTTCAGAAAATCAGTTCAGTTAGAGACACTACAATTAAAAACTGAACGTGTCTGTCACGCACAAAGGCAGCAGGATCGGATTACATTCATCACATGAGCTGAGGTAATCGCGGGATTCGCGGCTGCATTCACAGCACGTGATCAGTCTGGTGCATTTTCAGTTCATGTTTTTGGAAGCTTAACTGTCATAGGAATTCATTTTAAAAGTTAAAACTCTCACTTTGCTCTCCACCGCTCCGTTTACATGAATCTCCGCAGCTCCCCGAGCCGAGTGCTGTGAGTGCGATGTTGAAAACATGTGGAAATAGCGCCTCCTGCTGGCTGTAGTCTTTAGCCTTTGGACAAAAACTCCTCCGATGATGCAAAATGACGATATTTGCGTCATCGAAGGAATTTTTCCAGAACTAAAATACATAATTCTCTCGCCTCAGGGTCATATGAGGGGGGGAAAGTATGATAATTTGAATATACTCCCGGGTTTCTACTGATACAAAGCTTAATGCTAATCGCTGAAGTAACCCTTTAACAGCTAAAACACATATAAAGTTTTCTGATTTTATTTGAAAACGTTGTCATGTAAACAGCCCCTTACTCACCCTCATGTTTGTTCCAAACATGTACAACTTTATTTTTGGGACACAAAAGAAGATATTTTAAAGAATGCTCTTGGATGCTCAAATGAGATAGAGCCCTAAACTTTAATGGTCGTTGAGTATGCGGTCTTTTGTAACCACTCGAACACATTTGACTACATGAGCGTCTACACTACGAAAGCAATCCGGTCGAATGTGTTTTCATTTACCTCTGGAAGCGTTTACTGCGTCCACTTGTGATCCGATCGACCAAAACGCTTCTTAATACCAGGTGTAAAAAGGCCCCGAGAGACAAAAGCAGACTTTCTGAGACTTTTCTGAGTTCTGAGTCTCTGGCCCAGAGAGGCATACCTTCACTTAAAGGTATCTTTGTGGTCCAGATTGTTAAGGTCATTCTGCATTCACAGCAGGGCCTCGTCTGCGTGTTCCAGATTGCTAGGACTCTTTTGGTGCTCCAGCAAATCAGCTTTCCACAGCACTTTGTGCACAAGTCTGTTGAAACTGATTCCAGATCCTTTCCCTCTGCGTTATTACCCAGAACAGCCAGTGGAAGACATCAGCACCTCAATCGACTATGTGGAATGTAAATATCTTCACTAAACCTGTTTCCAGAGACCTTGGCATTGATGTATATTGCCAGGATATGACTTTCTAATCTTTGAACTGAATGTTGCATAGCTGATGCCAGATAATATTTCATGTATTTGTTTGATGCTTAATAAGGTTTTTCACCTTCAGCAGTGCAACTCTGCCAGAGCTTAATTACATTATATGCATCTTATGCCCTTTATCAATCCATTAATGGTGTTCTTTTAGGATTTATGTTAGTTACTCATCTATCTTTATGTAAAAAAAAAAATGTATGGTAACATTTTATTTTAAGGTACTTTACAATAGTAATAACAGTAAATTGTGCATAATTACAAACAACTAAACCTAAACCAGACCTTAACCCTATAATAAGTATGTAGTTCATTAATATTACTTATTTGTGTGATTGCATTGAAACAACATAAAATAAAGTGTAACCTAATTTATTTTATTACATTCGTGTCTTGCTTTTTGGTACAAGTATATGGCTTTAAACTCCCTCCAACTTCATTTGTATTTATCAAAAAATCCTCCTTGATTGTTCTTAATTCCTATACACACGCACACATAAATACAATTACTTTTATTTTGGGTGAACTGTCCCTTTAAGAGCGAGACCACTTGAGTGACTGACTTGAGAGCAGATTAATAGACTGCAGCTCAGGGAGATCAATTCTGGGTTATTGCTGCATTCCTTTGACAGGTATAAAAGTAGATTTACAGTATAATGACCAGCAAAGTTATAGAAATGCACTGCTTGGAAGCCATTGTTTTTCAATAAAGTCCATGTTCACATTTATTGAATGTGCATTTGAGAGTGCATGTTGTCACTGAGCCTTTTATTTGTTTGGTAAGCAAAAAATATTTGCTCATATATATGGCGTATTGGAATCCACAAATAGAAACGCATTAACCCACTTTGTGCACCTCACTTGCGGAGTCATTTTAATTGCTCTCTTAAGGCAAAAATAACGACACAAAAACACTCAGATCTTCGCTAAAATGCACATGAATTGACTGCAGTTTAATACTGACTGCTCTGTCACAGACCACTGAAAACACCAGTCTCATGAATTGCAATGCATCTAATACACAGGCAGTGCCGGGTGGGGGGGCATTATGGTAATACGGTAATACAACTGAACTGTAATATAGCGATATGCTTATGTAGGACACAGAGCCTTGGGAGGAATAGAATATGTGATGCATGCTGGTTGAAGCAAAGCTTTTCAACTCTAATAGAATTTGAGATGCAGGCCTCAGCAGCCAATGGAAGCAGAGCCTCTCAGCTGTATGCCTGAATAACAACAGAGTTAAATACTGCATTCCCCACAAGACACACCAGAGAACTGACGCTGGGTTACGTTCTTATGCTGTTGTACTACAGCAGAGCTAGTTTGACAGGGACAGTGAATAGGCTGTCATACCGGACCTGTTTTGCTCTTGCTGTGAATGTTGTGAATTGTCCTTGTCTGCCTGGCTGGGTTAATATAGACTGGAACTGTACACAGATTCTACTTTACATCAGTGACCCACAAATACCGAATACTTTGGACTAGAGCAGCTTTCTGATTTGCTCTTTGCAAATGATTACTGCTGAATGTCAATTTCCATGAAATATGATACTTTAAGTGTGACACTTATTGATTGATTATGTTTGCCTTTCTGCCATGTACGGTTCAAAAACGGTAAAAGGCAATTTTGATATTTTTTGCTAATCAGACATTAAAATGACATTTGTTGGTGTAACCTAACGTAATCATGTTGATTCAGTGATATTATACCATGGTCTGGCTGAATGCTCGATTCTGATTGGCTGGAAGGTGTGCAATAAAAGCATTTAATGCACAGGTATAGTTGCACAAGTCAGTTTAATCACCATTCTGTATTAATGCACTGTTTTCATTTAAGCACACACACACGTCACTCGCACACAGAGAACGGAGACTGTGTGCACACACATTCAGAAACATGTTATCAACGCTGTCCCGCGACTTTTAGTAATAAAATAGCTTCGCTACTGAATCTCTCTTATATTTCTCAGCATCGCTATTACATCGCTATTCGTTGTTAATTGAGAGACGCTGAAAAGATGCAGGTACGCTAATTAATCTTGATAATTAATTTAAATAAATGCTATAATTCATTCATTCAAATAAATGTAATCTTACCGTCTCTGTGTCTGATTCAAAGCGGGCAGAATGCTAGAACGAGCTGTTACTGATGAAAATGACCATCAGTTTTACCCTTCCGGTCAAATGTTGCACTGCAATCATCAATAACAGCTTTAAGTTGTCAGTGATGCCAAATGACCATGGTATAATTCAATTCAATTCACATTTATTTGTATAGCGCTTTTCACAATACATATCGTTTCAAAGCAGCTTCCCAGAAAATGCATGCGTCTGCGTGTCCAAGTTGTGAATTTCATAAATGTACATAAACAAAGCACACAGTTAGCTAACAATGTATTATTAATCAATACGAAGAAAGAAAAAAAAATTAAGGCACAGACAATGGGCTATGTGAAATAAGAATACATGTTGTTAACAATGATATAGGGTATAAGCGGGATAATCCACGGTGCATTAAACGATTTAATACACTTTGCATCGGGTGGTTCTTTGCCTCCATGTCGTGCATACAGGGGGACTCTAAAGGAGGAATAATGTGGCTTCTTCATTCCCAGAAGAAAACTATAGACTATGGAGGCGTTTCAGGGAATTCATAAACTGATATAGAGAATAACTCCCTTTGGAGGGTCTTTTGTGTTTTGAAACTTTGCAGGCATTTTTTATGCTCAAACAGCAACATCGCTTATGGATCCACCACAGGCTCGGCACCAGCATATTTCGACTCGCTCCTACGAGTCTACACCCCTACCAGAAGCCTTCGCCTAGGTAAGGAGCGAACAATCTTCCTACCTCCATCCGGATGGCAGAATCACTGTCATCATTCAAAAGACAGCTAAAAACTCATCTCTTCCGTGAACACTTATCATAAAAAAAAAAAAAAACTCTTCTCTTTTATTCCTTCCTTATTCTAGCTTAAGCTTATTCTATGTAATATCCAAAACTTGGTATTTAAGGCACGTTTTGCGTTTTGCGCCTATTCATGACCGATCGCTTCCTGTACTCCTATGTTGTAAGTCGCTTTGGATAAAAGCGTCTGCTAAATGCCTAAATGTAAATGTAAATGTAACATAACACACTAAAGATAATGCATATGTCTGAGTGTCTTTAAGCATATTGATCTTTACAAATTTAGAGGAGGTGTGAATTAATAGTAATGTAGTGGAATGTTTAAAAAATATATTTTTTGTGATATAGAATACCAAGAGCAAATGTATTGTGTAAATCATCAGTCACTTCATCTCGACACATTGGCTCAGTTTAATCATGAGAGGAGATTTCAGATTCAAGACCTCATTATCATTCAAGATGATTATCTGATAACAGTGGCCCAGTTAAACATGAGAAGACATGCCAATAACATATTTTATTTACTGCTGATTTATTAAAGATGTGTCGATGTATTAGCAATTTATTTAACAAGAATATTCAAGATAATTAAGGTTTCCATGGCTTTAATGGCTTTCTCACTAAGGCCACATTAGGCAGAATGAGATTTGAGATCTTTAATTATTGTTTTGTCTAATATGAATTTTTTTAGATCTATAATTATTGTTTTGTCTAATATGATATCTCAATGCTACATGCATAAATCCACACGCCTGTGTCTACAAACTGAATCTGTGACAGCCTTTACAACAACAAAAAAATGCAAGTCTTTATTATGCCCTTCATGCATGTCATAAAATTGGGGTTGGTTGCTATGGAGACCAGCGTCTATAGTACAACCTCTAGTGACTGGGAAGTGTGAATGTGCATATGAGAGAGAAAGCAAAAAAGCTAAAACCTGCCAGTTTCTTTACTTTAAGTATGATAACTTTTTTGCATTGTTCGGTTTTTATCGTCTCAGCCTCTATTCCTTTGATAGCATTATTTGAAACGCTCTTGAAGCACACTGAAACAATGAAAGAGAGACTGTGTTTGTATCAGCCCCTGTAATAAAAGCTGAAGTCAGGGAAAATCTGCACATAAAAGCCTGCGTCTCTCTTATAGCCTCCCGACTGACCTCAAAAACAAATGTGCTAAACCTCCAGAGAACGCAGCATGTGGGGTGAGCAGCGGAAATGACCCCAGTTTGTTTCTGGAGAATGACATGGGGAGAGCGAGTGTCCGCTGCAGCTCGCTGAATAAAAGATGGCATTTTACACTGAATATCTCGCGGTGAAGCTTCGTGAGTCATCAAGACGCTCAGTTTGCTGACAGTCTCAAACACTGTGTAGAGAAGAGGCTTGCGTTATATAGATATTCAAAAGAAATGAAAATAAGGCATTTGAGGGGGTACATTACAGAGAAATATAATTATTTAACACTCTACTCTTGATAAGACATTTATTTGGTGTTCATTTGTGTTATATATTCTCCTCTAACCACCTCCGTTTAGCACTGCTTAACCTGTTGAGTGAAGAAGACCTGAAACCTGAAGAGCTCCACTGTGGCCTACTTTCACAGATATGATAACGCTGCATATGAATGAAATGAAGTGTATGTAGTTTGAAAATTGCTTGCATATGGAAGGAGGTTTTTTTGCAGTCAGAGAGAGAGAGAGACAGACAGAGAGAGAGAGACAGACAGAGAGAGAGAGAGAAAGTGTGTGTGTGTGTGTGTGTAGTTCTGGTTCAGGTAAAATAAAATATGAGGGCAATTTCCCTTCAAAGATGGCAATATCCAAATCCTGGTCAGAATATATAATTGTGTGTGTGTGTGTGTGTGTGTGTGTGTGTGTGTGTGTGTGTGTGTGTGTGTGTGTGTGTGTGTGTGTGTGGTGTGCGCAGCGTGTGTGTGTGTGCGTGTGTGTGTGTGCGTGTGTGTGTGTGTGTGTGTGCGTGTGTGCGTGTGTGTCTGTGTGTGTGTGTGTGTGTGTGTGTGTGTGTGTGTGTGTGCATGTGCGTGTGTGTGTGTGTGTGTGTGTTTGTGTGTGTGTGTGTGTGTGTATGTGTGTGCATGTGCGTGTGCGTGTGTGTGTGGTGGGCGTGTGTGCGTGTGCGTGTGTGTGTGTGTGTAAATGCAGGAGGAAATTGATTGTGCTGATTCTATCTAAAGTCACCTAATAGGTCTCTGTGATTTGTCTCAGTTGCCTTGGAAAAAATAGAAAAATAAAACCGAAGGCACATTCTTGCAGAGATGCATTGCTTGACAATTAATGTACTGTGGCTGAAATGAGCCTCTTTATTATAGGCAAACGCCAGCATTACAGCTATTTTAATAGAGGGTCAACATCATTGGGAGATCTTTCACCATTAAAGAATGCCTGTGAGTTTTAATTATAGGCCCAATTATTATGGCAACCTTTATCTAATGAATGGGGTCAACCTTTGCCTGAATGTGGTGCTAAGAGGGTAACTTCATGATTCTTGTCTGGGCCTATTACATCAGAAGTGAAATTCAATACAGAGTGTGGTCTCAACTAAGTGGCAATGCAAGTGCTATATTGAACTGAATTTGTTGTATTTTTCCATGATCTCTTTAGCAAAGCACGTCAATTCACAGATGAGAACAACAAAACAAAACAAGAGAGATAAAGAGATGAAAAAAAATTATTTTAAGCACAAAAGATTCAAGATTCAAGATTCAAGAGTTTTATTTGTCACATACACAGTTATATACAGAATATACAACTGGCAGTGAAATGTAAACAGGTCCGCTCTAAAGACAGTGCAAATAACAGTTACAAGAAAACACAAGGAGGAAATTAAAATAGAAATAGAATAAAAATAGAATAAAAAGTACTAAACATATGTAGAGTTATAAATAATCAAGTAGGAGATAAAAAAAAAAAAAAGAAAATAAAGATAAAAATATAAATATAAAGTATAATGTGCAAACAATAGGTATAATGTAATGTGCAAACAGAAGTATAATGTGCAAACAGGTTTATAACAGGCTGTTACACAGTAACAATAGAACATAAAGTGCAGTGCAATGACAGTATGTGGATGTTAATGTTAAACTGGATGTTTATGTGTGTGGTGAAGTGAAGTCACGTGACTGAGTTCAGGAGTCTGATGGCCTGGGGAAAGAAACTCCTTTAAAGGGCACTTCATTGCTGGCAAAATTAGTTTTTAATAAAACTTGCCTGCAACTGCAGTAGAAAGATTTTTTTTTTAAATAGTGCTACCTGACTAGAGAAAGCAGAAAAAAGTTTTTTGTCCTTTTCCAAATAGGTAGGAAAACTTCAACACCCATAATGCACTGGGGGATGTTGCCATCCAAAGCCACTCCCACCAGTCTGCTATGGATACCAGAGTTATATATACCGCCTTGCTTTTGTAGGAAATACTATTTAGCAAACTTTTAGTCATAATGGTGTCGACTTGTTCTGTTCCAGGGTGCTCATTTAGCGGGTGAACGTTTAGCGGGAGTGAGTTACTGTCGGTTTACAGTGAAGGATCCTGGTACAGGTACAGGTACAGGTAAGAAAGCTGTTGCCATAGTTTTCTATTTTTACCATAATGCTGTTTAAAGTCTAGATGTAATATGATACACTTTGCATTGATAAACCTACTCTTACAATGTTTTGTTAATAACCCTTTGTCGATCAGACTAAAAATGCGGAAGTATAGCACTATCTAGTTTTTTATGAAAGCCCTGGAGCTGTCAAATGCGTTTTTTTGTCATCCAGCGGACTTTTGCTGACAAATAAATGTTAATTTCTCAGGTAATACGGAGAATGAGTTAACATTGTTGGGGAATTTGACATTTAGTCTGATCAGTGCATATGCTTATGACTATCACAACACAGGTTCCACTGAATATGAATGTGAATTTCACAGATTTTTTGCTTTCACCAATTGCAAAACACAAGGGGTGTTTAATGCCAAAAGCAAACATTAAAAAATATGTTCAGAAATGACAGAAATGTGTTTGCACCACTGTACTCTAGAGACAACAGTGGTGCGTACAGCCTTTTGTCTCATGAATTGGACGCTAATGAGGCAGCTCGTTTGCCAGTAGATTCTAAAGAGTGTTTATCGTAACACCTAAGCATTGTTTTTCAGGTAGCAATACAAACATACTGACTGAAAAGCTGAAACACAAATGAGTTGGATCAAGAGCTGTGTTTTGTTGACATAGCTTAGCTATCTGAGCAGGTTATTTTAGAGTCAAAAACACAGTTCGGCGGGTGCAGTGCAGTCTGATTACAGAAACAATGACTCTTATGAACAGGTTATTTTAAAGAATAGTTCTAAAAGATGAATTACAGATTTAAACCATCTGAAACACAGCATTTTAAAGGGATAGTTCACCCAAAAAAGAAAATTATGTCATTAATTACTCATCCTCATGTCCCTCGGAACCCACCATAAGACTTTCGTTCATCTTCAGAACACAATTGAAGATCTTATTAATGAAATTTGAGAGCTTTCCGCGTAACGAGAATGAACCTCATTGGTTCTCGCTGAAGCTCAAACGTGCTGCGTAACACCAGAATGAACCTCATTGGTTCTTGCTGAAGCTCAAACGTGCTGCGTAACACGAGAATGAACCTCATTGGTTCTTGTTGAAGCTCAAACGTGATGCGTAACGAGAATGAACCTCATTGGTTCTTGTTGAAGCTCAAACGTGATGCGTAACACGAGAATGAACCTCATTGGTTCTTGTTGAAGCTCAAAGCGTGCTGCGTAACACGAGAATGAACCTCATTGGTTCTTGTTGAAGCTCAAAGCGTGATGCGTAACACGAGAATGAACCTCATTGGTTCTTGTTGAAGCTCAAACGTGATGCGTAACGAGAATGAACCTCATTGGTTCTTGCTGAAGCTCAAACGTGCTGCGTAACACGAGAATGAACCTCATTGGTTCTCGCTGAAGCTCAAACGTGCTGCGTAACATGAGAATGAACCTCATTGGTTCTCGCTGAAGCTCAAACGTGCTGCGTAACACGAGAATGAACCTCATTGGTTCTCGCTGAAGCTCAAACGTGCTGCGTAACACGAGAATGAACCTCATTGGTTCTCACACGTCAAGCGAACATGCTTGATCTTCTGTTTATCTCAGCTAATGTGTGAGCTGATGAATGATTGTATTTTAATAAAAGCCTAAATTCAATCTGTTCATCATATAAAGTGATAGAGTCTCTTCAGAAAATTTGGACTAAACCGCTCAATTCATATGGATTAGTTTATGATCTCTTTATGAACTTTTTGAAGCGTCAAAGTGGTAATTGTTTTGCTGTCTATGGAGTGACAGAAAGCTCTCAATTTCATTAAACTGATCTTCATTTGTGTTCTGAAGATGAACGAAGGTCTTACGGGTTTGGAACGACATGAGGGCGAGTAATTAATGACAGAATTTAACATTTTGGTTGAACTATCTCTTTAAGAATAAGCAAAACTGAGATTAATATTAGGATCTAATATATTCAACAGAATCCAATGGAGAAATCTGTATCTCTAACAACCCTCTCTAACTGTACAAAAAAGGGTCTATTTTGAACTGATCTAGCTAAATAGTTTGGTCAGACCAGCTAGATCAATTTATCAACTACCTTAGGCCTGTTTCCCCCATCAGGATTCAACTTAAAAATGTACAGTTTTAGAAACAGTTATTTATAAACTGATATCTGAAGACTTAAGCCCATATGCCAGCCCATATATCTGAGACACTGATGAAAGATGTTAAACAGCAAGCCAAAAAGCACAGAACACTCTCTCACTAATACATTTGCAATCACATATTTGTGAGAGGAAGCATGTTTTGTAACCGGTGCCAATCCAGCTCCAGAGAGAGGACACTGACAGAATTTAATCCCAAATAGTTTATTGATTGAGGCAGCTTTCTATTGATTTATACTATGAAGCATTTCAAGCTCTGCAGCTATAACTCTACAAAAGAGGAGCGACTGAAACGGATTTGTAAAGCCTGAATAACTTTATTCGAGTCATCAACAACCAAAAGCACATGCCACCTGCCACTGCCATCCTTGTCCTTCAGTAGGTCACGATGGCTCATCAGCATTCCCCTCACCTTCACAGGTCATAAAACAAACTCTGTACTCTGGAAATGTCTGATTTATGTGCCATGCAATTATTCACAGAGGGCTAAATGCACAGAATCAAATTTATGACTAAACACTCACTTTGACTTCAATAAGAGCAGGGAAGAGAGAGGTTTACACCTCATACTACCTTCAGTAAAGATGTTACTCAGGGTTTTAAGGGCTTTGACCCTGAGGAAAACAGGCTGTATGCACATTAGAAACCCTTGCTGTGCAGAGACACTGCACATATGAAAGCATTCTTCAATGTGAGCTTTTACAAACTCATTAGTTTTTGTTAATGATGAATAGTACATTTATATTAATAATATACACGTAACGTTAATGTGAGACTCTACACCCACAGCCAACATGATCAGAATGCATACGTGCATCCATCTATGATTTGCTTTAATGACTCTAATACCATAAATTAGATGTAATCTGCTCTGCGGTTTTTGAACCAAAGCCAATAGTGGATTATTACTGGTCACGATTTATCTTTGTGCTATGCATAATGAGAGTGTTATTGATATTAACCCTCAGAATGATGGCAATCACT
This sequence comes from Gobiocypris rarus, assembly GCA_023029165.1. Taxonomy (NCBI): domain Eukaryota; kingdom Metazoa; phylum Chordata; class Actinopteri; order Cypriniformes; family Gobionidae; genus Gobiocypris; species Gobiocypris rarus. The sequence goes on from CM040918.1 coordinate 4,704,383, forward strand.
TAATTTTACAGCTGGAGCTTTGTACTGCTTCTTTTGACAAAACCACTGATTAAAATGTAACAAACTGTTGGAATCAGGGAACATGGTCACCGCGATTTTGCCAAGACAACATTCCTGTCTGAAACTGTTATATTAATCCTATCCCTAAACCTAATATAGGAAATAATAGGTAAATAACACTGATGTAGAAGCACATAACCCTGGTTTGTAAGACTAAACTTGACATAAACTGTAAACATTCCTCAAATCTGATTGGTTGATTGGATCGTTTATTCCAGGATCAACAAAGATGTTAATTCAGGAACATGTTGTACTTGGTGAAATCATGTTCACCCAAAGGACATCATGCATGCATGTTCATGATTCGACCATCTTTTTACCAAATTACATCAGTTTATTTCTATAACAGCTGCTCTGTTGAGCTCAATTACTAATCTCCCGACTTTCAGAAGAACCCTCTTGAATCCATCCTAAATCCGGTCCTTGGAAATCATAGCCAATTTGTTAAAGACTCCTGCTGTTTCTTGTTGCAAATAAATGGGAATGTTGAGAAAATCAGTCAAAATCAAGTACAGAGCATGACCTTTAACTTTTTTATTATGTTTTATCGGTCAAATAGATTAAATTACACAATACACTAATTGTGTATTAATAACCAAACTGTCAAAGTGTCAGATTTATATTCGGTTCTGTAGGCTTTTAGGGTATGTTTTAAATGGCAGTCAGTGATGTACTAAAATATATAGATTTTTTAAGTTTCACGTAGAGATGACACTGTCATCAAAACAATCCCTGTTCACACCGATCCTCAAACGTGACTAGAAATTAGGGATGCACTGAATCCAGATTTTTGGGGTTCGGCAAAATACCGAATCCACTCGTTAAGATTCTGCCGAATCCGAAACCGAATACCGAATCCCACTCACATCATCAGTCCATTAACACAGTAAACACATTATTGAAGTAAACAATGTCCACAGCAGTGCATTTTCATTTTATTTTATTTTAACTGTAAAAAAAAAAAAAAGAATAGGCAACTGTAATGTCTAGTGTGTTGGTTCTGTTTCATGTTTCACTGTCATGTTTTGCCTTGCACTTCCTGGTTCTGTCATGTGTTCCTGTTTGTCATGTGATCCTGACATGTGCTCCATTGTATGTGATTGTTTGCTGTAACCACTGTTGGTGAGTGTTTGTTGTCAAGTCAAGTCTGTCTCTAGTCAAGTCTGTTTCTAGTCAAGTCTGTCTCTAGTCAAGTCTGTTTCTAGTCAAGTCTGTCAAGTCATGTCTGCTTAGTTCAAGTAAGTCAAGTCAAGGTCATCATTTGTTTGTATCTGTTCACGCACCTGTAAATAAACCTGCACTTTTGTTCTTAAACCTTGCCTCCAGTGGACTCTTCGTTACAGCAACATTATGCCAGGATGATAAATGGGAAACACTATAGTTTGACAATTTCTATTTGGCCTACCTAAAGTTGCTTCATTTTGGCTGCTGTCTGTAGATTCCTTCATGCACAACTCATATTCTTTCGGATGTTTTTAATAAGCAATTGTTTTAACAGTTGTGTATTGTTTAGGGTGCCACTTCTTTTGACTGGAAGTACGTTAATGCCAAACTAAACAACACTTTTTCTGCATGCTCACGCGTTCCATTTTCACTTTCTCACAGCCTCCTGCATTCGAACGGTCCTGTATCAGCGGCGCCGTCATTACATTATGTCATAACGGCAGAAAACGAACACCGTCCAAAAGCCCAATATTCGGCTGAAGTGCATCCCGCTGTATTCTGCTGTCAGGCCAGCAATGTCACTTTGTAAAGAAACACAATGCACCTATAGACTGAACACGTAATATGCATTTTCAGAAATTCACGTTTTTTTGTAGTCTACATGGAGATTATGTAATCTTTTTTTTTTTTTACTTGCGCTTTCAGGACCTCAAAGTGCCATTATCGTGTAAATGAATGGCCAAAACGCAGATGTTTTTAGTTGAAGACGAACACACACTAGCAAACTTCCCTAAGCACTCCTCCTCGGGGGACATTTTGAAGTGCATTCAACTTCATCAAGTGGGCGAGAGTTTATTTTGACAGACCCCTAACATCTCGATTTTGACAGAGGGAGCGAGTCTACTCTCTTCAGGCAGATCCACAGTGCAACACCATTGTGCCGTCATGGCAGATCATGTTTAATTTATAAAGAATGGTGTGTAAAACAAATTTATAAGATAAAAGACTAAATAATAAACCAACTCCATTGAGGATTCCAGTGAACAAGGGCTTAGGGCATTCCATTTAAACACATTGTAAGGGTTAGGCCAGTAGTGGGCACTCATGCAACGCATGACGTACATCTGAGTGAACAAGACGGAGGGAAGTAAAAAAAAAAGGACTTAAACGCAGCCCTGTTCTTGTCATCCAACCCATGACACGCATTCATTTTGTTATTGAGAGGAAAGCTTGCAGCATTCATCAGTGTGTGGCGTCGGGATGTTCACTAACAGTATATCCCTGTTCATGTATTTCAAACTTATTTCAAACAAAGCGAAGAACGATAAAGAACTTAGCTGTAAGTATATCAGGGCCTTCAGCCTGATGCTGCATGCATGACTTCATACAGTAAAATAATGAATGCCGTTTATTTTTTAAAATGAGTAATTGCTGCATGTGTAATTCAAGATGTATTTCTGACTGTTTGTAAATGTACTGTATTGATGCTGGCTGCCTAGTACCAAATCTACACGCCGAAAGAAACCTTCAGATTACAGCTCTGCAGGTGCTGATCTTATTATAGTGTTCAATGCCCTATTAGCCTATGTATAATGCATGCACCTGCAATGCATAATAGATGTGAACTTCATGGTAAAATGCTAGCAAAAGGCTAAACAAATGGCAGGCATGGGAATTCTTCAGCTTCATTTGTAAATTATTAGCTTTACACAGCAGGACCAGCAATGAATCAGCTCTGAAGGCATGATGGTTGTTAATTGGTAGCTGATACTAGATAGGCAGTGATACAATAAGACATTATTAATGCAGTTGGGAGGATTGAGACACTGTTTCATGTTTTCTTTTCTCTTTCATATTTTTGAAGAAAAAACACCCTTAGCTTGTATTGCTGTGATCTGCCGCTTCTCTAAGTATTAAGGAAGGTCAGACAATAAAGAACACTCTTGCTCTGCAAAAATGGAAGCTTTTTATTAGAATTTACTAGACAAGTGCTATATACAGCGAAGCACAAGCCTTTGTGGCATCTTTCCAGAATGGCAAACATTTTGCATCTTGCTCTGAATGTCAGTGAGCTTTTATAAACCAGGAGAAGAAGAAAAAAGTGAAGTCAAATGGCACAGTTGAGTAACAAGGTGTCAAATGGACATTGTTACCTGTTGCAGATCATGCTATCACACTCAAAACTTAATTGAAATTTCACACTTGGTGTATTTGCATGATTGCTAGTAGCATTTTTATCCTATTTGCAGAACAATTGCAATGGGATAGTTTGTACATACAGGGAATGTCACACAGCACTGATCATGTTTATTTGAATACTCCCACTAATAGTTGTAATAATTACATGCTCTTTAGTGCAAAGTATTTATTTAATGCTATTTAATTGACTAGTTTCCACTGCCTGATTAAAAGGAAAGAAGAACATCTGTGGAGAGAGAATAGATGGCATGAGCATGCCTCTCTTATTGAAAATACAATATAAAACAGCAAACATTGTAGTCATAGTGATTGAAAGTGAGTTGTTGATTTATTTTTATTTGTATTTTTTTCCAGTAGGGGGAATATTATTTTCAAAAGTAATAAGTAAAAAGTAATTACTAGTTGTTTCTTCAACTACAAGCACAGTGGTTGATTTTTATTAAAACGTGTCTGTGTCTTCATTTTTGTTATGTGAAGATCACTTTTTCATCAATCCTTTATAATTTCTTTTTCTACTTTTTACGTTCCATTTATGTTTAGATTTTGTTGCTGTTACACTGATTTTCTAGATCCAGACGTATTACTTTTAAAATGAGTGTAATGCACATATACCATTTAAATATTTTGATTTTAAAATGAATAAATAAAACCAGTTATGTATCAGACGTAATTGCACTCAATTACAGTGTCAGTGCAGACCTTAAGATGAAATATCAAGGTGACCATGATGAACAGAACATATTTTTTAGTTTTTAATTTCCAGTCTAGCTGTAATTTTGTCAAGTATGCAAAATGTGTAAAATATTGAATTAATTGCATGTATTTGGGATTTGTAAATTGCTAGCTATAAGACAAATTAGTTTTATTTAAAAAATATTTGAAATGTAATTTCCACCACATCATGCTTTTAAATATAATAAAATGATTTAATCAATATGATTTAAAGCAGGGGTGGGGAACGTTGATCCAGAAGGGCCACTCTCTTGCAGAATTTAGCTCCAACCGTAATCAAACACACCTGAAGCTTAATCAAGGTCTTCAGGATTACTAAAGTTACAGGCAGGTGAGTGTTTTTTTTCAGGGTTGGAGCTAAACTCTGCAAGAGAGTGGCCCTTCTGGAGCAACGTTCCCCACCCCTGATTTAAAGGGCACATATTATGCCCATTTTTACAAGATGTAATATAAGTCTCAGCTGTCCCCAGAATGTGCCTGTGAAGTTTCAGATCAAAATTCCTAACAGATCATTTAATATACCATTTTCAAAATGGCAATTTTGGGGTTGAAGAAAAATGAGCTGTTCTGTGCGTGGCTCCTTTAATGCAAATGAGCTGCTGCTCCCCATCCGAGAGGGCGGAGCCTACACAGCTTATTCACAGCTCATTCACAGCAGTGAACACGCAAATGAAAACTGAAACATGATATATGTTTATTTTAATGATAATCTCTATCGCAGACACGTGACATTGCAGTTCTTCATCATCATGAAATATTATCCTCTGAATGTGTTTTAAAGCCTTATCGTTCTCAACTTAAACACACACACACACACGCTCCTGTCGCATGCGCACAGAGCTGATGTCAGCACATCTGTGAGTAGTCTATTAAACTAGACTAGTTCTCTATCAAACTACAGAAGATAAACAGAAATCCACTCACTGCTCTTGACTGACTGAACTTTAGTAGCTTTAATAAGAACACATTTCTTACTTGAATGCTGCTGTTAATGCTCTGGCGAGGAGATAAACATGGCAGACTGTGAACAGCTCTGAGGGCGGGGTCTGTGCTAGTATGTCAGTGTCCAACAACATGTGTGGGCGGGGCCTCTGCAGTGCGACGTCTGGAAATGACTTGTTCTGAGACACTGCTTATGATTTATGGGGATACAAAAAAAGGAGTGTGTGGATTTTTACCATTATAGGGTGCCAACACACATTTATGTTCAAACACCTTATATAAGTGAATTTTGCATAATAGGTGCCCTTTAAATATTTTTAAAAATGAATCGCATGCATTAACATGACAATTTTGAGGCCACTAAAATAAATACATGACTATGAAATAAATAAAAATATAATACATGACTTTATTCATTAAGATACTTAAAAAAGGGGGTTTGCATCAATCTTGTGTAAACTACAGGATCAGCATCAGCTTTGTTTGATCCCATTAGCTGTAGGAAAGTATAATTCTACTCTCTGTGGGCTACAGCAAAAGCTTGCAAAACATACACATCTCTGGCCTGCACTGCTAGAGAACAGTTGACATTGTTTCATTGTGGATAGCAGAGTGTTTCTTTGTGTTAGTTTAGCCTCCGGTCTGCAGCGTCCTGAGAAATATATTTGATCAGATTTAACCAGGCTCCCACAGAATGAAAAAAACCCTCCTATATAGCACATTTCCCAGTGGATGGGGAAGTGGCTATCTAAGACCTTATATCAATGCTCCAACAAACCAAACAAGCTCGGGTGTCCAACTAGATCATTTATAGCATTAGGCATTGATCATCTCTCAATACTGCAGTCTAATCTCTACCCAAGACTGATGAGTAAATTTAGCCTGGTTTGCTACGCTAAGTGCTTGCTTGAGTAATTGACATCAATACATAGATCGAGGGTTTATCCCAGAGATTTTGTGCCTGCATTTTTAGCCCAGTTAATCCATATAGATTATGCAGATTTCTTGTGTTAGGGATTAAAAAATAACACTTTATTTTTATGGTCTCCTTAGACATTCTGTTGATTATAAGTAACGTTGCATCTAAAGTGCCGCAAATGTCAACTGTAGACTGTCTTCTTAATATATGTGTAACGGGGTTCGTTCTTATGGGAAGAAGGAGGCGGGAACCAGCGAACGTTCTTCAAACTTTAATCAAATAAACAGAAAGTACAAGCGGCAGCCCCTAGCGGACAACTGCCGGGCACACATATAATAAAACGTAAAAAATACATAACATAAACTCCAGGCCTGGTCCTCTCTCGTCCTTCACTGTCGTCGCTCTTCCTTTTATACGCCCAAGCTCCTCCGTGAGACACGAGACTGGTGCGGCGCTCAGGGGGGGCTCATTATCACTCACCACTGGCCTCGCCCCGTTCCCACGGTCCCTCGGCCTCGTCATGTTTGCCACAATATGCTAACATTATTTGATGCTCCCCAACAAGTATCTTTGCAAGTACATGCAGACACACATCAATGTTCAAACACCTTTTGGAATTTTGAATAAAAGGTCCTCTTTCAATGAGATGAAGGTATTTCAGGAGACAGGAAGTGAAGCATTGTATTCAGTGCACTATATAGGGGAGCACTATATAGGGGATAGGGAACGATCAGACAGTGCACTATATAGGGGAGCACTATATAGGGGATAAGGAATGATCAGACAGTGCACTATATAGGGGAGCACTATATAGGGGATAAGGAATGATCAGACAGTGCACTATATAGGGGATAGGGAACGATCAGACAGTGCACTATATAGGGGATAGGGAATGATCAGAGAGTGCACTATATAGGGGATAGGAACGATCAGACAGTGCACTATATAGGGGATAGGGAACGATCAGACAGTGCACTATATAGGGGATAGGGAATGATTCAGACAGTGCACTATATAGGGGATAGGGAACGATTCAGACAGTGCACTATATAGGGGATAAGGAATGATCAGACAGTGCACTATATAGGGATAGGGAACGATTCAGACAGTGCACTATATATGGGATAGGGAATGATTCAGACAGTGCACTATATAGGGGATAGGGAATGATCAGACAGTGCACTATATAGGGGATAGGGAACGATCAGACAGTGCACTATATAGGGGATAGGGAACGATCAGACAGTGCACTATATAGGGGATAGGGAATGATTCAGACAGTGCACTATATAGGGGATAGGGAGCGATTCAGACAGTGCACTATATAGGGGATAAGGAATGATCAGACAGTGCACTATATAGGGGATGAGGAACGATCAGACAGTATATAGGGGATAGGGAATGATCAGAGAGTGCACTATATAGGGGATAGGGAACGATCAGACAGTGCACTATATAGGGGATAGGGAACGATCAGACAGTGCACTATATAGTATAGGGGATAGGGAACGATCAGACAGTGCACTATATATGGGATAGGGAATGATCTGACAGTGCACTATATAGGGGAAAGGGAATGATCAGACAGTGCACTATATAGGGGATAGGGAACGATTCAGACAATGCACTATATATGGGATTGGTAACGATTCAGACAGTGCACTATATAGGGGATAGGGAACTATCAGACAGTGCACTATACAGGGGATAGGGAATGATTCAGACAGTGCACTATATAGGGGATTGGTAACGATTCAGACAGTGCACTATATAGGGGATTGGTAACGATTCAAACAGTGCACTATATAGGGGATAGGAAGCGATCAGACTGTGCACTATATAGGGGATAGGGCACGATTCAGACAGTGCACTATATAGGGGATAGGGAACGATCACACAGTGCACTATATAGGGGATAGGGAACGATCAGACTGTGCACTATATAGGGGATAGGGAACGATCAGACTGTGCACTATATAGGGGGTAGGGAACGATCAGACAGTGCACTATATAGGGATTGGTAGATTCAGACAGTGCACTATATAGGGGATTGGTAACGATTCAGACAGTGCACTATATAGGGGATAGGGAACAATCAGACAGTGCACTCTATAGGGGATAGGGAACGATCAGACTGTGCACTATATAGGGGATGAGGGAGCGATTCAGACAGTGAACTATATAGGGGATAGGGAGCGATCACACAGTGCACTATATAGGGATGAGACGATCAGACTGTGCACTATATAGGGGATAGGAAGCGATCAGACTGTGCACTATATAGGGGTAGGGAACGATCAGACAGTGCACTATATAGGGATTGGTAGCGATTCAGACAGTGCACTCTATAGGGGATTGGTAACGATTCAGACAGTGCACTATATAGGGATAGGGAACAATCAGACAGTGCACTCTATAGGGGATAGGGAACGATCAGACTGTGCACTATATAGGGGATAGGGAACGATCAGACAGTGCACTATATAGGGGATTGGTAATGATTCAGACAGTGCACTATATAGGGGATAGGGAACGATCAGACAGTGCACTATATAGGGGATAGGGAACGATCAGACTGTGCACTATATAGGGGATGAGAACGATCAGACTGTGCACTATATAGGGGTAGGGAACGATCAGACAGTGCACTATATAGGGATTGGTAAGCGATTCAGACAGTGCACTCTATAGGGGATTGGTAACGATTCAGACAGTGCACTCTATAGGGATTGTACGATTCAGACAGTGCACTATAGGGGATAGGGAACAATCAGACAGTGCACTCTATAGGGGATAGGGAACGATCAGACTGTGCACTATATAGGGGATAGGGAACGATCAGACAGTGCACTATATAGGGGATTGGTAATGATTCAGACAGTGCACTATATAGGGGATAGGGAACGATCAGACAGTGCATTCTGTAGGGGATAGGGAACGATCAGACTTTACACTATATAGGGGATAGGAACGATCAGACAGTGCACTCTGCAGGGGATAGGGAAGCGATCAGACTTTGCACTATATAGGGATTGGTAACGATTCAGACAGTGTTTCATTGCTTTTGGATCCAAATGCAGTGATTGGATGAATATTTTTTGGTCCTGAAACTTCCACAGAAGATTTATATACACATTTTTTATATATATATTTACACCACCACCTCTATTATTGATTGCTATCAGGATGTGAAGAGAGTTTCAACCAGTATAACAAAAAGTGTTTATGAAAAACAATGCCTATCCTAGCTTGAACTAATGTTAACAGATTGTGTAATGTATTAAATAAATGCATTTTTCTCTCATTGTCACAATTATATTTAGACACAATTAATTGTGTTATGATGAACTTCTGTGTGTGCTGGCTTCTTCCTTAAGGTTCTTTGTTTTGCTTCTATTTTCGGAGAGATTCTTACCAAAGCAATTTACAAAGTTATTATACTGCAGTTCACAAGCTTGAGAAATGAATAAATCTTCTAAGCTAAGGTCACTGAATGCTTCAAGACACACAGACACTATTGAATGATTGGAGGAGAGGGCGCTATCTATAAATCTGCCACGATAACCCTCAGGACTGTACGGCAGTTTACATATATGGCCCGCACACTGACAGTTTTCTCAAAATAATGAAGTCATTTAAAGCCCCATTTGACTCACTGTATTGATACATCTACTGAAGGGCTTGTGCCCCTCTGAATAATTAGATGTGAGAATGCCAGAGGAACGTTCATTGAGGATCATTTATCCTTGAAAGCTGCTCGTTCAGTGCTCTTGAGGAGTATTTTTACAGCAATTTAAAGTGAAGGAGTGACTCGAACCTCTGTGATCTTAGTCACAAGTGGTGATTTCACATGTGCATTCTGGTCAACACACCAAAGCAAATAACTGTAGATTTCTCTGAGGCATAAAAATAGGACTTCGAGCCCTACCGTAGACATCCTTTGATAGTGATGCTGCTGTTAAGTGCTGTGAGTGGCAGCTGTCCGTATTCATTCGGCTTCATTCTCACACTTGTATACACCATCGGTCTTACAACGCTTTGTCATTATAATTCAATGACATTTTCAATGGATGTATTCTGTTTTTAAACAATGAACATGGATTATCTTTTTCATATTGGCAATGAATGGGCATCTGTTAAATGGCATCATTTCCTCACCCTCATGTCATTCTAAACCTGTGTGACTTTCCCTCTTCTCTCGAACACAGAAAGTGCTTTTTATTTACATATAGTAAAAGTCTTTAGGCTCCAATTTTGGGTAACAAACACTCCTTCTAAAGGAATTACACATTATTTGGATCAGTATTTTAGAGTGAAGGTCATGGTAACCCACTAGTAATGACTCAAGTGTTACCAAATCCATTGGGAGGAATTACTAATTACTATCCAAAACCTTACAAAAACCTCAAAAGCGTACAATGACTTCAGTCATTACTAGAGAGTTATTGTGTTTTTCACTTTAGAATACTGATCCAAATAATTAGTAATGGCTTCTGAAGCAATTACTAATGGGTTAACATAATCTTCAATTTAAAATTAATTATACAGTACGTTTTACTCACATTAATTATGCATCTTGAGTTCTTAGTAGTCCTTGAGGTATGAAAAAAATGGTGATTAGCTAATAGTGAACTACCACAAACACTCTAAAAAATGCTGGGTAAAAAAACAACCCAAGTTGGTTTGAAAATGGACTAACCCAGCGATTGGGTTGTCTTAAGCAAACATTTAACATTCAACCGCAGGGTTAAAACAACCCAATTGCTGGGTTAGTCCATTTTCAACCCAACTTGGGTTGTTTTTTTACCCAGCATTTTTTAGAGTGTACAACTGAGCACTATTACTTCATGACCACTATTACTGAGCACTAAAATTAATTAATCGAAGTTTCTTGTTAGTTATTAGTATACTTGAGTGTCAATAATGCATTACTTATTTGTTCCTGAGTAGTTATTCATTAATGACGGAACAGTATTCTAAAGTGTTACCCAAATTTTTCTTCAAAGTATCTTCTTTTGTGTTCTGCAGAAGAAAATCATGCAGGTTTGGAAAGGCATGAGCAGTGTTGGAGAAAGTTACTTTTAAAAATAATGTGTTACAATATTGCATTACTCCCTTAAAAAAGTAACTAATTGGGTTACTTAGTTACTTTTTTGTAACAAATGTAAAGGCTTTTTTTTTTTTTTACTCCAAAAGTCTAATTAATAAGCCTCAGGCTGAAGGAAATGCACATCTGTACAGTAGAGGGCTCATCTTAAACAAACCTTCCAGCTGTGCTGCCATTCTGGATTGAAGAAGAGCAAGAAAGGTCAACATTTAATTCAGTAAAAACAAATATGTTTTTTTTTGCTTATTAGCATGGTTGAATTGGATCATGGGAGGTCAACAGCAAAAACAATGGTTAGTAAAGTGAGATTAAATGCATAAAGTATATTTGCATTATGTAAAAAATTGTATTATTGCAAGTGTGTGTAATATTTTGAGTTTGCTGATCAGTAAGCACATGCTCACATTTATTCTAGATCTACAATAATCATCATGTTCACACACAACGCCTCTGCACTTCCTCCTGACAGGAGAGCTGTCAGTCAATACATGAGAAAACGAAGTAACTTGCGTAACTTATTTGAGTAACTCAGATATTTTGTTGTAAATTTAAAAGTGAGTTACTTTACTAGTTACTTGAAAAAACTAATCTGATTACATAACTCACGTTACTTGTAATGCCTTAACCCCATCACTGGGTATGAGGGTGAGTAAATGTTGATATAAGTTTGGTGTATACTAACCCTTTTGGGAAATTTTGGACCAATTTTATACTAACCATAAGCTGCACACTTGCCCTTCACAATCATGCTGGGTTCAGACTACACAATATTTTTTGTCTGTCATGACAAATATTGCTGTCTTTAATTATGTATGTAATGACATAGAGAAGGCAGAACTATCGACTCACGGGTGTTGTGAGAATTAATAAACAATGGCTACTGAAGCGGTGCGTTTTGCACTGCATGTCTTGCCACCAGAAAAGCTCCAAAAAGAAAAAAAACAGTGGACACATTCCTAGATTGCAGGAAGAGGACGGTATTGAACCCCCCAAAGAGAACTTGAGATAAAATATAGATTTTAGTGAAAATAAATGCACTCACTGGGTGGCTGAAGCACCTCCGCTATCGTTCGCCAGCATTTATCTCTTCCCCTCTGTCGTGGTAGTCCCTCGAGGAAACATCATAAAGGCACTAGGACCTCCATAGCTCCACGAATCTCTCCTTTATTGCACCAACTATTATCTCTCTTTTGTTTCACCATGTTTGGTTGTGAACTATCGCATCACTATCTATTCTGGGTTACACTTGGATATTAATGTTTACTCTGTATATTTGGGTAATCAGATTTGATCTGAAGTATTCGTGTTATTTGCCTGTGGTTCTTATAGTGGCCATTAGGCAGTTTTGTGTCTCGTCCCAGATGAGTTCTCCATGAAACCTGCTCATGGTTGATAAACTGATTTAGCCAACGCGCTGTGGGGAGGAATGAGAAGAGAAGGCGATTTACAATGGTCTTGGCATATTTAGGTAACAAAATCTTTCTGTTTCTCAGTACCACAAATTACTAAACTAAGTTTCATAAAGATCACACAAGACAATGTGGCTGTATACTGAGGTATGCTGAGAAGTACTAGATTGAAACAAAACTATTAGTTACAATTTCAACATTTTAGATGAGCATATTAGGTGATCTGTTTTAATCATTTTAGAGTGGATTTGGGCAGTCAACCGACCATGCAGCTAAAACCACCTAAATCAAATCTGGTTTTCCAGCAAGGCTGTGAAATTTCAGAATGTTATTTGAATCATATTATAAGTAATCTACTATCAGACAGCACAGTAAAAAATATTCCTCTCACATATTCTGAAGTTTAATTTTCAACCCATTTCACAGCGTCACACACAAAAAAATGACCTGTCTGAGGAATAAGGCTTTAATCTCAATATTCTCATTTCTCTCAGGAAAACAAAACAAAAGTAATAAGACCCTTCATGCATTTATTTGTAATTGGGATGGACACGTTCAATCAACACACGACCCTCTTCAATTTTCCATATTCACAAGGGCTGTTGGCCAGCTATTTACACTCATTGACAGAGGCAGATTTAAAAGGGAGGAATGCTGGCTATTTGCCAAACAAAATAGAGAGAGCATCCATCAGTATTCACATGATTAAGTGCAAACATTGAGATGATCCTACCTGGTGAAAAATGCTCCGGATTCATGAACACCAGCAGCTTTGATAAAGCCATGTTCACTCATGCAAACTGCCAAGTGACTTGCCTAAGTAATTAAGTAGGCCTATTTTTAATCATCTCGACACTTAATGTTGATCATGAGTCCACCTCTTCTCCTGAAAGCACTTAGTGACTACTATTCTGTCCACACATACTTTATATACTCTATTCTTATGATGATAATAATGAACTGTCAAAGGAGTTGACATCCTTTTATTCACTGTCTATTTTGTCTCTTGCTGTCTAGTCATTGATGCAATTAATCAAAATGACCGTTTTTAATAATACACCAAATTGCCCCACAACTGAATGAGAACAAAGAAAGGAAAGCATTGTTTAATTGCCTACAGAGGACAACAAGGCTTGCAGAACTCTTTATTTGCAGTGAATATTTCTTATAGGGAGGTTTATTTTTATAAAGCAATTTCTGTGCATACACAGCTTAAGATCTTGGCTACAAAAAAGCAATTTAACATTACTGTAGTTAATGGCCAAATAGGTATGCATATGAAATATATAATTAATTTAACACACAAACTCACTATATCTCAGTAAATGTGGTACGTTGTAAAAATGGCTTGCAGGCAGCAGCTTCTAAACTCCTATAAGTTCATGAAACTACAAAGAATATAAAATGTAACATACAATTTAGGAGGATTTTGATATACAGCTCCATGTGACGGCTAGCCCCAGTCTCTCCTGTGTTACTGTGTTGAAATTATAACATATTCAAATCTGTGAATACCTCTGTAATCGTATATTACTAAAACAGTTTGTGTTGTGAATGTTGGAAAGCTTTTTCAGCAAGATTTCTCATCCTTTTTCATTTGTACTGTGGTGCAAATAAATATAACCTTTCCCATGTTTACCTATCTCTCTCTCCCCCTTTCCAGAGATTAAGATTAAGCATTTGAATTTTGATGTTTCTGTATGAAAGTGAGAAATGGGTGATATCAGAAAGAACATGAATAACATAAGGAAAAACTGACATCCTCCATCTGAAATGGTGATTACACTGTTAGATGAAATAAATAGAACACAGATTAAATGACCACAAATGTCCCAGAATAATCAAGCGTCTCTATCTATCTTCCTTTAACCCAAACTGATGTGTTGAATTTGTAATAGACAATCAGTTTTGCTTTCGTTTTCTCTGTGTTCTGTTCCAGTTTTGCCTGTGTATGATTTATGTATATGTACGATTTAGCAAAAAGTTTACAAATTCGTACAAATGTGTACAAATCAGCCACCCCGTAAAATGCGTACGAATTGCCATGAGATCTGGTTGGAATATCTCATGATCGACGCAATGGATTGTGTTGATTTTGGATGTGCTATTTTCTACGATTTGTGCATGTTTCATGATGTTACAAGCGTAAACACCATGTGAAAGCTACATTTGATTTTACTTAGACACATGCTGTGGAGTTTATTATGTTATAACTCCATGAGACAATATTTGAGATCTAAGTCACAGATTATGGTGATTATTTGGGCTCTTAAATCGGGATAATCTTATGTAAATAAATGTGCCATTTTCCACAATCTGAGCTTGTTTCATGAAGTTACAAGCAAAAACTCTCTCAAGTTTAGTCAAAGCACAACACAATTATACTTATTGTTTCTACTCTGTGAGACCTTTCAAATTGCGTTTTTGACATATTACAGTATAGTACAAAAAAAAGTATTTCATACATTATGAAAAAAAAAGTTTTAATTTTTTTTATTAGCAAATAACTCAGCACTGCTTTAGATTTAATTATGCACTGTAAATTTCAGACTCTAAGTTATTTTGTGTTGATATCTTCGGGTTTATAGGGTTAACTTAAAAAGGCCTAGTCAAAATTGCAATAAATTGCTGTAATATTTTCTGTTCCTCACAGCTCCAGTGGCAACAGTCACCAAGACAAGGTTTAGAAATTACTAGACTAGAGATATGGTATATATTCAATTATGTGACAGCAGTAGTTATTAATATAATTACACAGCCATAACTATGTCTGAAGCAGTGTTTCCTTACCCAGTGCCTGCAGGCACACCAACACATTCAAACTCTTCCTAATCAAACGCTCAACTCCTCAGCTTGTTAGTAGAGATTCCAAGCCCTGAAATAGCAGAGTCAGATAGGGAAAACATCCACTGTACTGTCGGTGTGCCTCCAGGAACAGGGTTCGGAAACACAGATCTAAAGCACTTTAGAAATGCAGCACTGAGGGAAAGCTGATTGGCTGTCAGGTGGACCGCATTAAGTAAAAAAATAGTTTCACATTTTAATAAAGATTTTCTGCCATAAAGAAAGCAAAAAACAGTAGTTTCATCTTTCCTCAAGGTTATTTGGCACCTTGAGCTCATTGGAATCTAGAGCCTCAGCCACCTCTAAGGTAATCCTTTGGCTTACATATACACTATTTTGCCAAAAGTATTGGGACTCCCCTCCAAATCATTGAATTCAGGTGTTCCAATCACTTCCATGGCCACAGGTGAATAAAATCAAGCACCTCTCAAGTGCTCAGTGAACTCAAGCGTGGTACTGTGATAGGTTGCCACCTGTATTGCAAGTCCATTCGTAAAATTTCCTCACTACTAAAAATTATACAGTCATCTGTTAGTGGGATTAAAACAAAGTGGAAGCAATTGGGAACAACAGCAACTCAGCCGCGAAGTGGTAGACCACATAAAATCACAGCGCGGGGTCAGCGCATGCTGAGGCGCACAGTGCACAGAAGGCGCCAACTTTCTGCAGAGTCAATAGCTACAGACCTCCAAACTTTGTGTGGCCTTCAGATTATCTCAAGAACAGTGCGTAGAGAGCTGTCGGATGCAGTGGTGTAAAGCACTCTGCCACTGGACTCTAGAGCTGTGGAGACGTGTTCTCTGGAGTGACCAATCATGCTTCTCTGTCTGGCAATCCGATGGACAAGTCTGGGTTTGGCGGTTACCAGGAGAACAGTACTTGCCTGACTCCATTGTGCCAAGTGTAAAGTTTGGTGGAGGGGGGATTATGGTGTGGGGTTGTTTTTCAGAGGCTGGGTTTGGTCCCTTAGTTTGTGAAAGGAACTCTTTATGCTTCAGCATACCAAGACATTTTGGACAATTTCATGCTCCCTACTTTGTGGGAACAGTTTAGGGATGGTCCCTTCCTGTTCCAACATGATATCCATAAAGACATGGATGAGCGAGTTTGGTGTGGAGGAACTAGAACTGGCGACAGAACACCTATGGGATGGAGGGGGAGGGGAGGGGGATTAAGAATGGCTTGTCATTAAAGTTCATGTGCATGTAATGGCAGATGTCCCAAAACATTTGGCAATATAGTGCACCTACAATTATTTCAAGGCCAAGTGTTAAGAAGCATAAGTGAGGATGAGCTATTGAGAGGAACATGATCATGGTTTTGAATGCCATGCAAATCCTCAGCTGATATGCCGTCGTCTTGCTGCCTGTTTGTGCAAAACATTTTCAATTGAGAAGAGCCTGAGGCAATAAGTCACTCTGCCGTGCTGTTTCTATATGTCAACATGAGAACAGCAGTGCCATTCACACTCGCACACAACTATATCTCAGTATGGAGCACAAATATAAATGTTATAGATCAATTCATGTTTCTCTTGTTGTGCTGGTGATCTGTTTGTATTCATGTAAATTCTTCAGGGAAATGTCATATCATTTGTGAAGGAGACATTTCACTTTATGCCACCCATGAGGGATGTAAAAAAGATTGAGAGAGAGAATGCTGCGTTACTTCTATTTTTTTTATATTGCAACTAGGGATGTAACGATTCACTCAACTCACGATGCGATACGATACGATTCACGATACTAATTTCACAATACGATTTTCTCACAATTTTTTTTACAAAATTAGATTTAAGACAAATTATAAAATAAAGGTGTTTGCAGTGACAGGGGTTTAACATTGTTATAAAGATTTTAGTTATAATTTGTATCATTACACTTGCAAGAGTTAGAAAAACAGAACAAAATTAGATAAACATTCCATAATAATCATGGGGGAATCCATGTACACATTTAGAGAAAGTAAAATAAATACAACACTTGTTTTTGCAACAGCACAGATTTCTCCTTCAGTCTGTGGAATACATCCTCGCGCTGGTCTTTCTCTGGATGAGGAAGAGTCTTGTATTTTTCGCTATATGAAAACACTGATGCTTGTGATCTCCGTGGCAATCGCCCTCGACGTTACGAGTGGGGCTGCACCGGTCAGTGTGGTTTGGCCTATAATCTTTTTACATTATTAGTCGTCAGATAGTCAAACTGCTATGTGCTTGCCGTCGCCATGTTTCTGTCTTGTGGGATGTTCCCGGTCTGCAGTGGTCAGTATCTATTAAAAGTGCTCCAAGGAAGGAACAATGGTGAACCGGCAACAGGGTCATGGGTGGCCAAGGCTCATTGATGCACGTGGGGAGTGAAGGCTGGCCCGTGTGGTCCGATCAAACAGACGAGCTACTGGAGCTCAAATTGCTCAAGAAGTTAATGCTGGTTCTGGTAGAAAGGTGTCCAAATACACAGAGCATCACAGTTTGTTGCGTATGGGGCGGCATAGCCGCTGACCAGTCAGGGTGCCCATGCTGACCCCTGTCCACCGCCGAAAGCACCAACACTGGGCACGTGAGCATCAGAACTGGACCACGGAGCAATGGAAGAAGGTGGCCTGGTCTGATGAGTCACGTTTTCTGTTACATCACATGGATGTCCTGCTGCATGTGCGTCGTTTACCTGGGAAACACATGGCACCAGGATGCACTATGGGAAGAAGGCAAGCCAGCAGAGGCAGTGTGATGCTTTGGGCAATGTTCTGCTGGGAAACCTTGGGTCCTGCCATCCATGAGAATGTTATTTTGACATGTACCACCTACCTAAGCATTGTTGCAGACCATGTACACCCTTTCATGGAAACGGTATTCCCTGGTGGCTGTGGCTCTTTCAGCAGGATAATGCACCCTGACACAAAGCAAAAATGATTCAGGAATGGTTTGAGGAGCACAACGAGTTTGAGGTGTTGACTTGGCCTCCAAATTCCCCAGATCTCAAAAATCTCAATCGAGAATGGGATGTGCTGAACAAACAAGTCCGATCCATGGAGGCTCCACCTCTCAACTTACAGGACTTGGAGGATCTGCTGCTAACATCTACCACAGCACACCTTCAGGGATCTAGTGGAGTCCATGCCTCGACGGGTCAGGGCTGTTTAAGCAGCAAAAGGGGAACCAACACATTATTAGCAAGGTGGTGATAATATAATGCCTGGTCAGTGTATAGTGCCATAGTACAGTAATGAATAGTACTCTTGGCCAGAGTCAGAGACTTCCTGATCCACTGAAAAACTGTGCTTGGCAAGTAATAAGTTTAGCTGGCTAGTCAGCACATTAGATTGTTCCAAATGAGCACTTAATTCATTGCTCCCTGTTCAGAGATTTGTAGCCTGGTTTCGGATAGTAATTGCAAGGGAAACAGGGAGGGCTAAAGGAAGATCGATTGGTCTAAAAACAAAGCGTGTGTGATCTGAGGACTGGCCGCAGTGGAAATCAAACGTTGCTCTATATATGAGGTACCAAGCCAACCAATCAATATTTCCAATTTC
Source organism: Gobiocypris rarus (assembly GCA_023029165.1). Classification (NCBI taxonomy): domain Eukaryota; kingdom Metazoa; phylum Chordata; class Actinopteri; order Cypriniformes; family Gobionidae; genus Gobiocypris; species Gobiocypris rarus. Next base: position 4,723,287 of record CM040918.1, read on the forward strand.
ATCAATATGAACATTTCTTTTACAAGTATTCACTGTATAAAAAAATGCTTGCATCTTCTCAATACATGTTAAAAAAGAAATCATAATTCAACAATCCAACAATTGTGCTTGTCAATTACAAAAGAAAACAGCTTCTGTATAATTTCCCTGAATAAACATTAAAGGTGCCAAGTAGTGCACTAATAAAATGTGACTCTCTAATCATTAGGCAAAAATGCATTGCACTCAATCTCACTTAGGAAAGCAGTGATGCATCAACCATAATCAAGCCCAACAAAACTAATAATTACAAAAACAGAACTGCATATTTTTTGAGATGTGTTTTTGATTAGATTCTGAGATACACAAAGGCACACATCCACCCTCCACACCATGTGTTAGTCAAGGCATTCGATAGGATTTTCTTTCATTTGCATGCCCACGTACTCATTATTAGTTAATCTTGTTCCGTGAAAAATATGCCTCGTGGATATGACCTTAAAATATCACTCATTTAATCAGCGACATATTTTTTCCTGTGTAATGCGCTTAGAAACTAATTTACATTTATAACATAGCACCATACTGTGCGCATTCATATTTAGAACTATATATTTGAAATTTGACTCTAATGAATTTAATTATTATTCAAACAGCAATCTACACACAATGTGCATGGCCACTATGCAGTGATCACAAGTCATGTGACCAGCAGATTCAATTGATTGATAAATGCAAAGTTATGATAATGTAAACATATATAACTTTGTGTAATGTCATTCCCCAAACACATTTTTACTTTCATTCATTGTCCTGACTGAAGGAACCTATAAGTTTCGGTTTCACCTGGACAGTGTTCTTGCGCTGTCATACTTTGTTTGTCTTGCATTTGCAGATAGGAGATGTGAAGCAAGTTTAATCACATTTTCCTCTAGACAATTCCCATAATTAGTTTGAAAAGCCTTGATTAACCTGCAGCTGTGTCACAGCAGATAGTAGGAAGGGTTCACTGCAGACTGCGCTCCAGTAATTAGTTTGGGAATATTTGGGAGCCAAGGAGGAAAAGTCACACCAGGAGTGAAAATGTCATTTTCACGGTTTCAGCTACCTTCTGACACCTAACATCCTTGACCTCTACCATATATCTGTGACAGTGGAAAAAAACATTTGCTGGGATAGAATTATATTTGGACAGTAGATACACAACACAATGGGTAAAACACTAATAAACAAAAGTGAAATGTTTTTTTTGTTTTTTTTCACTTTTCAAAATGGTGCGCATTGGTTCAAAATCACTCTCTCCAATTGATACAAATTACATTCACTCTCAAACACGAATACTACAAGTGTTGAATGCTTGAATCTGATTGGCTGACAAACTTTCTAAGGTATGCAATTATTTTCAGGGAAACGCACAGCAATAGTTAGCAGGTCTTGACTGCATTACAGTTCCATCAGCCTGGATGCCAGCCGCATTTAGCCCCGCCCACAACATTTGAGTTCGGGAAATTCGGTCTGGACTTGATCCACTGTGGAGAAACTATGCCCGAACAGGAGCTGTTTGGACCAATGAAATTGTCAGGGTGGGCTTTATACGATGGTGGACAGATGATCAACAGTAACGTAAGCATTCATGTCACCAAAGAGCGCTTGGGTTGAATTTGTTCTAATCCTAAACGGAGAACTTGTTCGTATATGCATTCACCTTCACTATTTCTCTCAGAAATGATGACCGTGTTGGTAAGGCAAGGCAAGTTTATTTATATAGCACATTTCATACACAATGGAAATTCAAAGTGCTTTACATAAGAAATAAGAATAAATTTAAAATAAAAACAAGGTTAATTAAGTCAAGGGAATTAAAAGAGAATTATTTAAATTAAATAAAATGGTGATAAATAGATCCCTGTCTGCCTGATTATCTAAAGTTGGGTACCCTTGTCTGAGATGGAAGAGATGGAGCAGGTTCGCAATGTTTCCTGGACCTTACAAGTCGGTCCAAGACGGGCTCCTGTAGGGGATGTTACCTATGGTAAGTACTCTGTGTATCCTAAAATTATTTTACAACACCAGCAAAGATCGTTTACACTCATCTTCTTCTTCTACTTCTTCCAGCGTGTGTGCAGTGTGTGCTCAACTATGCGTCGCTCCGTTGCTCTGGTTGGTTGTGGGTCTATCCAATTGAGGTCTTTCCTGGTTCGAAACACGCCCCATAATCACAGCCCAATGGAGCAGTATCAGACTCATATTCTGAGTAGAATTGAGTATAACCAGGTCAGGCTACTGTTCCATATCACTTCGCCAAATTATTTAAGTTATTTCAAAAGTCTTTACAACAGTAAGAACCAAAACCCACAATGAGACTAACCAAGCAAATTAATATAGTAAACAATAGGATAAAAACAAATTATTTTCATGTTTTTTGCTACAAAATTACTAATCACCACATTAGCATGTGTCTAAGACTAAGGGTGCTTTCACACTTGGTTCGACTGTCTAGACCGGACCCGAGTTCGATTGCTCCCCCTCCCCCTGCCCCCGCTGGACCATGTTCATATTATATTATTTGGGTCCGAACCGGGATGCGTTTGCGTCATCAAAGCAGCAGCTGTTTACCCTGTTGCTTGGTAACGACTGTGAGCGAAAAGGTGGCAAAATGAATAGCGTTGCTCACCTCACTTTATTATTTTTGTTTTTGAGCCGTTGGTTTTGTAACCAAAGCTTCAGTAGGCAATGGCAATGGCACGTCTATCTGCTGCGAATGTACTGCAAATGCTATATCTACAGCTCTTTTTACTCTGATTATGGACATAAAAAGCATCCCTAATTACTCAAGTGTTGCCACTCTTTAACAGCTACTAGCGATCTAGACATGTTTTACTTAAATAATGGTTGAGAACACTAGTAGTTCAGGAAGATTGTCTTTTTTTTACTCAGGACATGGTCATAAAATGCATCACTAATTACTCAATGTAGCGTAATGTGCACTCAAGGCAAGTCGAGGATGAGAACCCAAGTGCAGTTTTATGGATAAACAACCGTGAGCCAGATAAAAAGCAACCAAAACCATGACATGAACTAGAGGAGGCTTGAATTGAATATGAACAGACTTGACAAGTCTCGCCAACAGCAGGTTATGACAACAAAGCCCAGGCACATTTAAAAAAAAATCACCAGGGCTGAAATCACATACTCTCTTGCGTAGGAACTTATTTTAAATAAGTAATTACATCACCACCACTGTAAAAGTATGTTTTACATAGTATGACTGTGAGTAGTATGAAGGTAATCCGGACGCATTCACCATGTTGTCATTGTCATGTGACCTACCATCGTCTGTTACGTCACTGCACTGTCATTCACAAACCCTCTCCCTTGGCCTCATGGGATAGAAAAGTGTCCATCGTATGCACACTTCAGAATCTCACCAGAAGAAGTAGGTCATCCGGGTATTTTAGCCTATTCTTTTACTGTGAATTCAGACCTACTTATTATTGTCACATACTTTTTTTGGCCTACTATATAGTAGGGAAGCATGCAATTTCGGATGCAGCCAAGGACTAATGATATAAGGCACATCTGAAAGTAATGAACAAAATGAACCAATAAGAACATGACATATAAAATGGAGGAACCAATGAAAACAAGACACAGAAAGCAAAGGAACCAATCAGAACATGACTCATGAAGCAAGGGAATCGCATGACAAGACTAAATTCCAAAATAAAAGAAATGAAAACATGAATGAGAAACAAAACCAAAAACAGACATGACGCTCAGGTGTTTCCTAGTCATAGGCTGCATCCGAAATGTTCCCACCCCCAACTCGTCACATATTGACGCTTGGTCAGGACCCCTCTGCGTCAATTTTTAATGCACAGGATACCCCTTTAGCGTAATTTTTCTATGCGCAGGGTACTCCATTGATTTCAGTTGTTTGTCCAATGTGTCAGACATACGAGACAAACGAGAGCCAATGCAATTTCACTATCAAAGCTGACGTAACAACACACAAATGGGTAGGTTTAGGGATCGGGTTGGGTTACATGTTCAAACATGACTAAATATCATAAATAAAAAATAAAACAAAAATGTAAATCAAATTATGCTGGCTGATTAAACTCCAACTCACACTCCAACATGTTATAATGGCAAAATCATAACCCAATATATAATTTCATCATGACGATAACATTCCCATGCCCAACATATCTGTGTATGACGGCAAAGGTTTCTCATTGAAATCAAGGAGTACCATGCGCTTCGAAAAATGACGCTAAAGGGGTACCCTGTGCGTTAAAAAGGGTCGTGTAAGGGTCCTGACCAAGCATTAATATGTGACGAGTTGGGAGTGAGAACGTGTTGGAATATGCATGCTTCCCTACTACACTCACCTATAGGATTATTAGGAACACCATACTAATACTGTGTTTGACCCCCTTTCGCTTTTAGAACTGCCTTAATTCTACGTGGCATTGATTCAACAAGGTGCTGAGAGCATTCTTTAGAAATGTTGGCCCATATTGATAGGATAGCATCTTGCAGTTGATGGAGATTTGTGGGATGCACATCCAGGGCACGAGGCTCCCGTTCCATCACATCCCAAAGATGCTCTATTGGGTTGAGATCTGGTGACTGTGGGGGCCATTTCAGTACAGTGAACTCATTGTCATGTTCAAGAAGCCAATTTGAAATGATTCGAGCTTTGTGACATGGTGCATTATCCTGCTGGAAGTAGCCATCAGAGGATGGGAACATGGTGATCATAAAGAGATGGACATGGTCAGAAACAATGCTCAGGTAGGCCGTGACATTTAAACGATGCCCAATTGGCACTAAGGGGCCTAAAGTGTGCCAAGAGAACATCCCCCACACCATTACACCACCACCACCAGCCTGCACAGTGGTAACAAGGCATGATGGATCCATGTTCTCCTTCTGTTTACTCCAAATTCTGACTCTACTATCTGAATGTCTCAACAGAAATCGAGACTCATCAGACCAGGCAACATTTTTCCAGTCTTCAGCTGTTCAATTTTGGTGAGCTCGTGCAAATTGTAGCCTCCTATTTGTAGTGGAGATGAGTGGTACCCGGTGGGGTCTTCTGCTGTTGTAGCCCATCCGCCTCCAGGTTGTGTGTGTTGTGGCTTCACAAATGCTTTGCTGCATACCTCGTTTGTAACGAGTGGTTATTTCAGTCAAAGTTGCTCTTCTATCAGCTTGAATCTGTCGGCCCATTCTCCTCTGACCTCTAGCATCAACAAGGCATTTTCGTCCACAGGACTGCACTGGATGTTTTTCCCTTTTCACACCATTCTTTGTATACCCTAGAAATGGTTGAAAATCCATGAAAATCCCAGTAACTGAGCAGATTGTGAAATACTCAGACCGGCCCGTCTGGCAACAACAACCATGCCACGCTCAAAATTGCTTAAATCCCCTTTCTTTCCCATTCTGATATTCAGTTTGGAGTTCAGGAGATTGTCTTGACCAGGAACACAACCCTCAATGCATTGAAGCAGCTGCCATGTGATTGGTTGATTAGATAATTGCATTAATGAGAAATTGAACAGGTGTTTCAGCCCTAGGGAACAGCCCTAGTCGCAGGAACTACTAGAAAAACATGTTTTTCTCTTTAAAATAATGGTCCAGATCACCAGTAGTTCTTGCATTGTATGGCCATTATCAGAGTTACATCAACTGATTACGTCTCAGACACATTAATGCTGTGATTAGTAATTGGTAATTCTTTATAATTTGTCATACAGTACTTAGTTGATAGTTGTTAATAAGGCTAGTCTCATTCGTAAAGTCGCTATTACTTTCTTATTAGTTAATCTTGTTTTAGTTCATATTAGTATCTGAAGTGTTAATATAGTACATTTGTCCTGCATAGTTGCTTAATAATGACAGACATTATTCTAAAGTGTAGTATATCCCCCTTACTATAACTTAGTAAAGCGTAAACTGCCAGGAAACTAAACGGCTTACCACCTTTATATAACTCTACTAATCACTGTTTCTGAATAAACCCTGGCTTTTTCTGGCCTTTTTTAAAGCAAACAAAAGCTTCCTGAACTGGTTTACCTTGGAGATCTGAGCTAAGCATTACATCTCCAGTTGTGTTGTATAGCTCAATCTATCGCCATCTTTTATAATTAGATGCCAGAATTGATCATAGAAAAGATATCACATCGTACATAATTGTGCCTATTGCCTTCTCTTGACAAAATGTCTGTGTACTTTCACAACAAAATTCATCACCTGAAAGTCAGTTCCTTATCAAAGTGTCACTTCTCTGTATTTGTCCAAGAAGAAGTGTTGATACCAATAACCAGACACTTTTCTGTATTATAAGTTTGGGCAGATTGATTTTACAAAGTCTGCTCTTTTTTGGAACAGCTTTGGCATTATAAAACTTTCAGCTTGACTCATGAATTTTAATCAGTATTAATTATGTGTGCCCATTTGTCCTACCTGATTTGCTGAAAGGCAGTGATTGATATAATTGCTATGATTCCCACTTGCCGCTTCTGAATTAGGGATGCACCAGTTTGGTCGTTTTACAACCAGCTTAAAGTTCTTTGCACGCTTAAAATTAAACTCTTAACAGAATATATATTATATTAGTTTGGCTTGAAATGGAGTTTAAAACATTCAAGTTACCCTCCTGATGGTTGGCCATAAAGCGAAACTGCTATAGTAGAAACAACTGAAGCAAGGTTTGAAAGGCTCTCGTATCATTGCGTCCTTCAACAGTACACTGTGTTTCACACATGAAAAGAAAAGAGATGAACTGCTATTTTTGAAACAAAATGTTTTTTCGTAACAGTGCAAGGAAACCAGTGCAATGCTACGCTACATGTTAAAAGGACAAATCTTGCCCTTTGTAATAAATATTCAGTGGCTGACAATTGCAAGACAGCAAGCTCATTCACATCAAACATGGTAAAACTTTTAAAGCTTACAGCACTCAGGAATGTCTGTTTTTGGAACATCTCAAAGTCACTTTATTCTTTAGGATGAGAGTCATCACAGTCATGAGTATAATGAAAGGATAATCTGCTTTCCAAATCTTTCTTCTGTTGCATGATATTCTGCCAGGCCCCGTACTTTATTCTCAGTTTTTCAAACAGGATCACGACACTCACTGAACTTTTCACTGATGTACTGTGGCAAACAAGCTTCCTGGCATTTTCCTCCATTATTTATGACTACAGTGGTGATGAGACGTATTAAGATTACTTTAAGATTAGTGGCATACATTTCTGGCTTCAATGTGCTATATAGTGCACTGTCTGAATCATTCCCTATCCCCTATATAGTGCACTGTCTGAATCATTCCCTATCCCCTATATAGTGCACTGTCTGAATCGTTCCCTATCCCCTATATAGTGCACTGTCTGAATCATTCCCTATCCCCTATATAGTGCACTGTCTGAATCGTTTCATATCCCCTATATAGTGCACTGTCTGAATCGTTCCCTATCCCCTATATAGTGCACTGTCTGAATCGATTCCCTATCCCCTATATAGTGCACTGTCTGAACCATTCCCTATCCCCTATATAGTGCACTATGTGCCATTCACCATGTAGAAAATAAATAAAGTAAATGTCTGAACAAGTGACCAATTTTAGCCAGCTTCAGCGTCTGTTTAGGGGCGAGGCTTCAGATTCTAGAGAGCATTTGATTGGACAGAAAATCTGATGAGAAGCTGAAGTGCAGAGTGATGTCATCAAAATCATTGATCCTTATTGGCGGATGTGAGAGACTGTGAGTTTCGAATGCTTATATCTTCTAAATGTGAATTTTGTCATTGTTTTGGAGTGCACTAGCTTTTAGATAACAGTAAGACTAACATATTCATACTAAAAGCAAAAAAAACTTCATTTCATGGTGACTTTAATGGCAGCGGCTATTTGCACTAAGTTTAGATAGCAATAGATTATACACTATGTAAAAATAGCAGTATTTTCTTTGCAATAAGTGTAAATAGTCGTTAGATGCTATTTATACTTATAGTGGTAAATAGTGGTACATTAAACGGTGTGCAATAATAACAGAGTGTAAATGATTATATTTATTACAATTATCAAATCACACGCTTTACCCCTACACTATTGCTACTGTTTACAATCTATTATATTCTGTAATTTTGTCTGGCCCAATCAGACGTCAGTGGGCGGAGTTAGTGTAAATAGCTTCTGCCAACAAGGTGTGCTATTTGCACTTAGTATCACACTCCGATAATGGCATACCTATTAAGCTTTTTATTTCCACTTTTTTTAAAAATTTTCTTTAAAATGAATGCCTGTCTGAGCTGATATGCGATGGGAAAAGAGAGCAGAATTAGTTAGGAAAAAGGCGGATTCAAATTTGGTCACGTCAAAGCTTACACCACTGCTGCTGCCAACAAGGCAGGCTATTTGTTTATATTATGGATGTATCACTCACTGGCAATGATGTTAAAATTGTAACATATTGTCATAATGTGCTTTACGAACCCACAAAATGTTTCAGATGAAAGACACACACAACAGGTACAGTCAGTTGACATATAAATCTCTCTCTACACAGGCCAAAAATGAGGCAGGGATGCACGTTTGTTGACTTTGATCTGAAAGACGTCAGGCGGACATCAAACAGGTTTCTGAGCTCATGCTGTGGCGGAGTGTGAGATGTGAGCAGCATGACTAAACCCCTCAGAAACTTCTCTCATCTTCACACGGATATCAGCCAGTCAGAGTAAACCATCACACCTTCAGGAAGAGTGATGGTGTTCATCAAAGGCTCAATTACAATCAGTACGTTAGAGTTTATATAAATGAGTCTAGTCTAACTGGATTTCCTGAAAAAGGACCTGAATGTGTCAAGGCAGGGGTTCGCAATTTTAAGTTTTATTAGTACACTGATAAAAATGATTCTCTGGTGAAGTAAATGCTACAAATAAGTTCAATAAGTTAGTTCAGGCTATAATTTAAAAAACTTACTCAATTCTATATTAGTAGCTCCATTTAAGCTTGTAGAAATGAAAGCGTATATATCAACGTTATAAAGTGAAATAAAACCTACTCAACTCTCTGATACTGGTGTTCCCATCATGGTTGCATTATCATTGCTTTTGTTGTAAGGTTTAGTAACTTGCTGTTTTGTGACATCTGGAGTTAATTTTCTACTCTCCTCAACGAATGTTACTGTTATTGTGTATTGTGTACTAAGTATCGAGATCTCTGTGTTCAGGTGAGTACCACATTACTTCTATAATGTAGATACACTATATTGCCAGATGTTTTGGGACGCCTGCCTTTACATGCACCTGCAATTTAATGACATCCCATTCTTAGTCCGTAGGGTTTAATATGGAGTTTACAGCTTTAACTGCTTCAACTCTTCTGGGAAGGCTTTGGTTAATTGGTGGGAAGGTTTAGGAGTGTGTTTATGGTCATCTTTGACCATTCTTCTCGAAGCGCATTTGGGAAGTCAGGCACGGGAAGGCCTGTGGAAAATGAAAAATTCAGTGTAAAAAAAACAAAAAAACATCTGCATATACTTTTAGAAAATGGATGAACGAATACATAAAATATCAGATATGTTTACTTAATGCTTAATACAAATTTTAGGAAAGGTGTCCCTCACAAGGGGATTGTCAAAAAATCTGTGAGAAGACTTGTTATGAATTCTTTAATCCTTTTTACATCTCTAATATATTTATTTTTAAGCTTCTTTTTTATAGTTGGAACACTAGAATCGGCTTAGAATTACTATTTGGTATATTATTGTGTGTAATAAACATCTCCAACATTGTTAAAGATTAGCTACTTTTTCTTCTTGCAGTGTAAAGCAGCTTAAGTAGTTATTGACAATGTGTTTAAATTAAACTCAAGACCCTTTTCTCCATCTCCATTATTGCTAGGCGAGTCGTAATGAAAAACATATTAAAAGGTGATTTTAAATGGAATGTAATAAGATGTGACAGGTTAATTGGTGGTAATGAGATCTTAATAATTTTTTATAAGAAGTCAAGGGTGCATTGGTGAAGAAAGAATTTCCCAAATGTGTTCACAAATGATCTGGTTTAATATAGTAACCCGTGTTATCTATGTCATGACATAATGCAAGCATATGGCCAGTGTGGGAACGATCGATCTAAAGCTATTGGACTTCCTATTCATCACAGAAGATGAAACCTCAGCACAACACATGAACCTGCTACATTCCCACACTATTTCTCTTATGAAACAAACAAGAAATGCAAGCTGTTTATGTTTAATATAGAGACCACATCAAGCGTGAGATACTCAGGGAATATGAAGATAATAGTTCTGTTAGGCTGTTTTACTCATGATTGAGGTGCTAGTGTACATTCAATCTAAAGCTTAAGTGTGGGTCATTTGAGTTTCACAAGAAACGAGCCATTTCCAATCTATTGAAATATTATTTGTGGTCCGTTAAATTACACCTACTACTGAGTGACCATGCGGTTATATTTCACCACTGCTCCGGCTGTAATCAATGTTCCTTTCAACAGTAATGTGATACAAGTTGGCTCAAGGGCAATGGTAAAAACATATTACACTGATTAGGTTCAACCAGAGACGTCAGGCACTGTTCATAGATTCATTATTTATACTAATTGAAAACCTTCGGAGCAGAGACACTGATGGTGCAGTAGGAAGGAAGTGGAGTATTTGTTCAAAGTCTGAGTTCAAAGTGTTGGAGATGGCCTGGTTTCTGTCGTTGAGAATATCATCCAATTAATGGTCACGATTTGGCTGGTGGACGCTGTTACCACACCATCTGGCTGCAAAAAGCACCTTTGGTGGCCATTCAAAAGTGTATTGTGATTTATGAATGCAAGAAAAATAGAAAAGTCGGTAACACTTTCCTTAGAAACTTTCCTAAGCCATTATTAATAATGCATTATATATATAATATTTTTAATGCATTATTTATAGTATTTTTAATGCATTAATTGTGCGCACGGCATGATTTTGCCAAGTAAGACATGGTCCTGGGTCAACATATTTTGTTGATCCTGGAGCAACATTCCTGTTTGAAAATGTAGTCCTAACTATATCCCTACGCCTAAACCTAATCCTACCCATAGCTTATCCCATAGAAAATAATAGGTGAATAACACTGATGTAGAAGCATCTAACCCTGGTAAGAAGAAACTTGACATAAACTGTAAACTTGTCCATCAAATCTGATGTTGATCCAGGAACACGTTGTACTTGGTGAAATCAGGTTCACCTAATTGTGCCTTGTAATTAGGGATGCAATATGGCACAATATGTTAAATATAAACAACCATATTTCTAGCATTAGGATCCTTTGGAAGGTGATGTTATTTGTATTCCGTCCTGTATCGCTCTTCTCTCCTCGTCATCTCACTAACATGCCAGTGGGCGGGGCCAAAGTTCCAATGATGAAGAAGGCATTGATTTTCTTCTGCAGAAGCGGTCTTTCTCATTTCTATCATAGATAGGCACATTGCACCATGATTCCTACTCTGGGCTTGGTTACAATAAAAGCTGGACTCACAAAGAGGTTTTTAGTTCTGAAACGTACAGGATATTCTTATAGTATGATGACCTAATATGTCAAAAGCTCAAGGAAAATTTGATTTCTCAGAACATAACCCCTTTAAAACCGCTTACCTCAAGCTCCATTTACAAGATGGCATGTCAAGTTGGCCTCTTTTCCCTAGCCATGATCACATCCATATTCTCCTCTTTTGCTCCCTCCTCTTTTTTTAAGCACACATAAAAATCAACAATTAAGATTCTTCTTGCTCTATTTGTTTAACACTAGCGTATGCTGATGACATTTTATTCTTCTATACTCATTTGTGTGGTAGACTACGATTCAATAGGTGTCATCATCGTACAGTCTACATACATGCCGTACCAGAGTTTATTAGATCCATGTCTTACGGTGTGATTTGCAATTATCTTGTAGAATTGCCAAATTTACACAGTCTGTAGCAGGTATAAGACAATCAAATCTACAAAAAATTAATTTAAAGGGGTACTTCAGCGCTGGGAAGATGAATCTGTATTTAAACTGGGTCATTAATGTAGTAGAAATGTGAAATTATTTTTGAATTTGGTGCCTTCTAGACTGAGAAAACACAGAAAATTTATTTTTGTCTCATGGGGATAAAAGACCACAATTCCCAGAATGCACTTCGCTGCCCTACGAGGCCACTCTAGGCACCGCTACTGGATTACTGGATCACTTGCCCACCGCGTTCATTTTCATAAAATCAGTTCAGTTCGAGACACTACACTTAAAAACTGAACGTGTCTGTTCAATATAATGTGAGTGAGCCGAACGAGTGTCACGGCACAAAGGCAGCAGGATCGGATTACATTCATCACATGAGCTGAGGTAATCGCGGGATTCACGGCTGCGGCTCCTTTTACAGCGCGGGATCAGTCTGGCGCATTTTCAGTTCATGTCTTTGGAAGCTTAACTTTGAAGTTCATTTGATAAGTTGTAACATTCACTTTGCTCTCCACCGCTCCGTGCATGAATCCCCGCAGCTCCCCGAGCCGAGGGCTGTGAGTGCGATGTTGAAAACGTGCGGAAACAGCGCCTCCTGCTGGCTGTAGTCTTTAGCCTCTGGACAAAAACTCCAAAAACTGGAATTTCCAGAAATAAAATACATAATTCTCTCGTCTCAGGGTGATATGAGGGGGGAAAGTACAATAATTTGAATATACTCCCGTGTTTCTACTGATGCAAAGCCAAATGCTAATCGCTGAAGTAACCCTTTAATGTACATGGTGAAGTTATGGCAAAACCTTTTTTTTTTTAAGGCTGTTTGTACTCTGACCTACATTGAAATCAGCTTGTTTGAATAAAAATCAACCCCTGGCACAATGGGCGAAGATGGCAGATTTTAATTTATGGATGACTAGAGGATTAGAGATGGCTGTGAGTGCTAACATATAGCTTTCACTAGGTCTTACTGACCTCCTTGGTTTCTGCACTGTCAGGTGTTCAACAGTATACCTCCACATTCTCCACCTGCATGTCGCACACACAACCTTCTCCATTTCCCCTTTTTTTGAAACACAATCCCACTGCAGTGTCTGCTTCAGCTCAGGCCAATGTCACCCCGAACCTGCGTGCTCAGTGCTCCAGCACACACAGCTCAGCACAATGACACTGCACTTTCTATTCTGGGCTGTTACCATGAGCTCCTCGTCTGTCTCCCACACAGAGGGCATGGGACACACACCCACACAACACACACAATTCATTTCCTGATTGTAAATAGAAGCGACAACTTTGCCCCAAGCTTGTACAAATGTACAAACCCTTATAACCTGGGTATGAGATTAACTCAGTTCCACCTGTGATGTCCTTGAGGAAACTATTAGTATTAGCACACATTTAAAACCTATTAAAAACAAACAAACAAACAATTCATTTCTAGTCAAGTGTTTGTTTGCTCACTCAACATAACCTTCAGTGTCCCTGCCTGTGGCTACACTCCTGTGGTGTGTGGTGGACATCTGAAATGAAGGGGTATAGTCTTCTATTAGCATTGTTTTAAATCTAAATGGAGGATAACAACAAATTATTTCCATGTTTTTTCCCACAAAATTATGTTTTATCATACGGAAGCGATGCAATAACGATGCTGTTCTTGAAGCAGATAAACTTACAGTAGAGACGCTGCTGTCGAACACTGTTGAGAGACTCACATATTCTCTCTCTCTCTCTCTCTCTCTCTCTCTCTCTCTCGCTCTCTCTCTCGGTCTCGGTCTCTCTCTCTCTCGCTCTCTCTCTCTCTCTCTCTCTCTCTCTCTCTCTCTCTCTCTCTCTCTCTCTCTCGCTCTCTCTCGCTCTCTCTCTCTCTCTCTCGCTCTCTCTCTCTCTCTCTCTCTCTCTCTCTCTCTCTCTCTCTCACTCTCTCTCTCTCTCTCTCGCTCTCTCGCTCTCTTTCATAACTGCATTAGTCTGCTATCAGTGGCTCAAGCCTCTAAAATTAGAAGCATAAGAAGTTAGTCCTACAAGAGCATTTTAAGGACAAAAACCTGACAAATGTCTTGAAATACATCATCTGAACAATGTTTTGAGGTGTGGTAACCGTATAGTGTAAGTGGAATAATTCACTCTGGGCCATTGAATTATTAATAAATAATGCACATCCACATTACCACCTCGTAACCTCTGTGATGTCCATAATCGGATATGACCTTTAAACACTGAGACATATTCTTAAGCACAAGGAGAGGTGCTTCAGTTTCATTTGAGTTACTTTTTTTTTTTTTTACTTCTGAGTGACAGGCGTAAGGGGATGATCACACAGAACGTATTGCTCTTAAAATCATGAGACGCAATAGTTACTGCATCCCCATTCATAGCAGCACTCCCGGATAACAGACAATGGGCAAAGAGGCAGAACGTGGGCGGAGCTTTGGTGACGCGATGACTAACAGACAGCAGATAAATGGCTACCCACCTACCACTCACGCACACAATTAAGTGGCCACGCCCTTAATTATGCAGAACTTTAAGGCTTTATTTAATGTAAATGAATGAGTTATAAAAATATTCACCCCCCTCACAGTTGTCATGAAGGGCAAAATTAGCGATTTAGACCAAAACTAGAATTTGTCCCAGGCTGTAAACATGTTTTTTTCTGCTGTAAAGTTGGGCATTTTATCATGTGGCTCAATGAGATTCTGCTCCCTTCTGGAGCCTGTCCCTAGTGGCCAGTCGATGAATTGCAGTTGAAGTCACTTCCGTATCGGCTTCAAGAGAGATCGCGGGAGGTTGCCGCTTGGTCTCTACTTAAATAAATGTATCTAATCTTGAACACTGCTCTCTTCTGTGCTTCAAATTGCACTGGAAAAATATCATTCAGAAACACAAACAGGCAAAAATAAAGTGCCACCAGTGTTGGAAAAATTAAAAAGTGCAAGAAACATTTTCTCTCTTAATTTCAACGGTTCCTTTAAATCCAGAAGCATTTTAATAATCTCAAATAACATTTCAAAAAGCTGAACTAAGTTGAACTTGAAGACGGAAGCATAAAAATTCCTAGTTCCAAAAAAAGAAGAAGAAAAAAAAATCCTGCTTAGGGACAATTGACTAGACACCTCCATTAAAGCCAGACTATGCATAGAAGATCACCACTCATCTATGTATGTTTCATCCCAACAGAGGAAATTTGAGTCAGAGCTGTGATCTGTGGAATTAGGAGACCACTGACTCACTCTGCAACAGGGGAATTGCGGTTTATTGCCAATCTCTGGAACTATTCAGAGTGCCGTTATTAGGCTGAGACATTATTGAAATTTAGAGAACGTGCGTCTGTGTGTGTGTGTGACAGAGCAAGCAAGATAAGAAAACTTTCCAAAATTTGTAGGCATTGTTGTATAATTTTCATGCAAATAACTCCCTGCTATTCAACTCTATCAGCATAGATTTCAAATATATTCTAGCACAGCGGGTGCAATTATCTGAGATGAATGGTGAACAAAAAAAAAAAAGTTCCAGCTAGAATTCATTAAGCAAATGTCAATCATTTAGCTGGCACAACCGAGCTGTTGACTTGTGACACATTTTGTCACCACATGACAACGTGGAATAAATGGCACTGATGTGTGCTGCTAATCTCATTGCTCTGTATTATTATTCAGTTTTTTTGTGATCATAATGGGCAGTCACATCACTCTAATATCATCATTGAATTTATCTCTCAGTGGGAGGTTTTTTATCAAGCATGATCTTTGAACCATGAAACCATGACTTTGCAAATATGCAGGACTAATCGATCAAGTTTTTCTGCTTATAGTTTTTAACTGAGGTTAATTAGTTACTATTGTAAGCCTATTATAAGTGTTTATATTTTAGACCTGTTGGCGTGGTTTTTGCAGGATTTTGCGTACCTACGTAACTCGCCCGTGGGTGTCTCTTCATATCCATAAATAAAGAAAAATTGCTCTGGCTATTTCGACGTACGCAGTCAGGTGTAGGAGGTCATAAAGAGAAGTGTCGTAATAAAACAAGAATCAACATCGGCTTGGCTTTTCTGAGATCTGATTACTGAGGGATTTGTAAAATTGATGCAAAGATGATGGTGTTTTTATTACTCAAAAGGACAGTAATTTTTTTTTTTAAAGGGTTTAGGATATTATTTAACAGATACATTATCATATCTAACAGAGTTCACTGTAAAGCATTATCTATTCTGAAGGCTCACTTCATTATGGTTGTTGTAGCTGTGCTGGAATTTATTTTCAAGGAAGTATCGTGTCTATTAATGAGTGAAACTACAGTAACGTCTTCAGCTAGTCAGCTTGAGATCCTTTCCATCTAATCTGGTTACAAGCCTATAGTGAATGTTTTATGAGCAGTAGCATAATCTCCCTCTTTTTTTAGTCATGAGAATGAACCATATTCACTGTCACACAGAGCCAAAGCACAACCAAATCAAAATGCATGCAGTTTTGTTTTTAACCACATAGTGTACCTTTAAAATGAACTGTCAAAACAAAAATATTAGCCAGAAAATTTTGATTACACATACACACACACACACACGCGCACACACACACACACACACACACACACACACACACACACGCACATACACACACAGACACTCATGTCTGGTTCACCATCTTTGTGGGGACTTTCCATAGATGTAATGGTTTTTATACCGGTACAAACTGTACATTCTATCCCCTACACTGCCCCTGCCCTAAACCTACCCATCACACACACACACACACACACACACACACACACACACACACACACACGTGTGTGTGTGTGTGTGTGTGTGTGTGTGTGTGTGTGTGTGTGTGTGTGTGTGTGTGTGTGTGTGTGTGTGTGTGTGTGTGTGTGTGTGTGTGTGTGTGTGTGTGTGTGTGTGTGTGTGTGTGTGTGTGTGTGTGTGTGTGTGTGTGTGTGTGTGTGTGTGTGTGTGTGTGTGTGTGTGTGTGTGTGTGTGATGGGTAGGTTTAGGGGCAGGGGCAGTGTAGGGGATAGAGTTCATCGTAGTTCATTATAAAGTTAACAGTGTGTTTTATCATGACCATTTCTCAAGTTTCTATTGCCAAAGCAAACTTGCAAGTGTTCATTTCAGACCTTGGTTAGTGCTGTGTGGAACAAAAAATTAGCAATTTCCCATTTCACAATTTTCTTGTGACTTTGTGATACGTTAATTTATGGGCTTCAATCGCCACTCAGGACGTTAAGGCCTGTTGTGTAACATTCCATCTGGTAGTAATTAGCATTACATTAGGAGACTGTGCAGCAGTTCAGCTGAGCTTGCAGAATTAAAGACTGAAAGAATGGATCAGTGCCCTCCGTTGTTTCATTAAGCAATCTCTCTAATGCACTTTTGATTAATGTCAATAAGCAAAGAATCCTCTAAATGACCAATTTATCACTTATGTGTTTATCATAATGCATGCTCTAAACAAATAATTAAAAATATGTCACTTAAGAGAATAAATTGCACAGAGATATTCTTTTAATTTACTGAACTGATTATCACTAATCTGTATTTTTATGCAGTGTACAAACAGACCCTTTTAACTGTTAAAATACAGCTGTGAAATATAACAGATAAATCCTTGTCTGTTAATTGAGGTTACTGTATACCAATTTCTGTATACCAATTTTTTTCTAATAATATTTCAGCAATCATGTTTGTGTGTTTTCTATTAGCTGTTTATGGGTTTGTAATAAAGGTCGGAATTTGTTCGCAGAATGTTTAAAAAGGGCCATCAAAATAAATTGTCACCTTACTAATCATCAAAATATTATATTTGCTCATGTATGATAATGATTTCACCCGTGTAGCTAAACTGGCAGTCAGTTAGTGCAAAGTAACACTGTATGTGTGAACTCTATGGGGCCAGATTCACTAAACAGGGCAAGTTAGTGTGAGCGAGCACAATCCCATAAAAGCGCAGAGCATGATCTACTGATACTGATGACAAACAAATTAAAGAACACAGACACAGCCAGATCATTTCCATAATGACCAACACAATCTACCAAGAGCAGCGCAGATTAGCGTCTGGTTTAAGACATGCTTTTTGGGGCGTTAGATAATGATGCAAATACCAGTAAATTGACTAGCGCAAACCTTAGTAAATCACCTTGCATGAATTATTTAAATACTCTCCTCCCATAAATGTTGAGTCTGAAAGAAAAACTTCTACAAATGCATATTCAATAATGTCAGCCGCAAAAATAACCCTGTCCTCTCAGGAACCTCGGAGGAAGAAACAGCGGACTCAGGAGCATGAGTGGCTTTGAAAGCCATTTTTGATTTAGGCTTCTTCGTCTTCAGACGAAAATGCTTAGTCCTATTGCCGTTACCAACATTACTTTTGGTAGCTTTTTTATATATAGTCTTTAGACAAAAATGGTCATTATAATTTTTCTCTATTTAGACTAATTCAATTAAGCTTATGCACAATTTAAATCAGGCTGTATTGTCATTGCACTCTAAGTAGTAGCACTTATGCAATGCTACACATATCCCTTTACCTCTTAAGGGTGAGTAAATGATGATGGATTTTTCATTTTGGGTTGAACTATACCTTTAAAACCTCATTAGGGATCTCATATATTGCCTACTACTACACATGCTTTATCTTAAACTGTTAATGTTTATTTAAGACACAAATGACTGAGTGTACGAGGACAGTCGCAAAAACGGGGATTTTGACAGATACTATGTGTATTTGAACGTTCAAGGCACGAAACAGAACTCAAGTTTAGTCAGGCGGCGTACGAGGTGAGCGCCGCGCATATCAGGCTTAATTTAACGCATATTTACCTAAATGAATTATCCCTCGCTGCAATAATGTGTCTGAATGGTTTAAAAAACAATGATTAAAAAGCATTTAAATGATAAGCTTACATGATTGAAATATGTCAACCGAGCTATCGCCTACACCTTAAGCTAATATATAGGCTAGAGTTTGTTCAAACATAAAAAGCAATAAAATAAAATCGGTGGGGACGATGATGCTGTGTTTTATCTGCTTCATTTGCCCGTCAACTTGCTGTTCCACAACTTCCACTCCGTCAACAGCTTTAGTAAAATGACCTGCTGGCTGGTGATTTTACTGACTAACTCGATCTCTGCTCTGTCTTTTAAGGGTTTCCTTTTTTTAGAATAGCTGACATTTATACCTATCGAAGATCGTTCTTTGCGTGACCATTTTCAGATTAGTCTACACTTGAACGCTGCAGAAGCCATTTGAGTTTTGGTAGCCTTGATTACCTGTGACGTCAACTGCGCTGCGGCTGTCTGAGATTATGCAGACGCTCTCATTGATGGACGCACATTTTTGAAAGACAGCATAGGAAAAGTTAATGTATTTTAATGTCCGATATTCCTCAAATAACATTCTAGTCCCGTCTCGTCTTGTTAACAAGGAAATGGCATACGTTTCGACAAATATTTTTCGTCATTGTCTTCGTTAACGAAATAAACACTGCGACGCGCCACCGCCCAGGCCATTGGAAGGAGCATGGCCAGTTTGGTAGTGCTTGAGCGTCAATTGTCTCTCAATTGAACAGAGATTAAGGACGCAGACAAGACTGCCTTCCTTGACTCCCCCGTCTCTACCACTGGTCTCTTCGGCCCCACAGTGAGCGGCTTCACGGAGCGGTTCATAGAAGCACAGAAGTCTTCGCAGGCCATGCAACACGTTTAGCCCAAATGTTCCAGGTCTGCTTCCAGCAGCCAGCCAAAGCAGGGCCGTCTCTCAGCCCCGCCCAGCGGCTGAAACCAGTCAGCGTCCTCACACGTCGAAGCGTTTCCCATTCCCTAAACGCCAGAGCCCCAGCCTAGAATTATGCTGGAAAAGGAGTTTTCCCATAGCATCTAACTAGATGCATTACTTGTTCCTGTTATTCTCAGGGAACCGAGGTTACGCAAGTAAACAAGTATGTTTGTGCTGGCGCAAGCTGTTAGTAAATCACCATTATCTTCATTATCATCATTATCCTTCTTATCTTTCAGCAGTCGTCCTGTTACTTCCCAGTGCTTTCTTTGCCCTGTAACCCTACATATATAAAGCCTTGTAAATGTGTCACTCCAGTACACTGATATTATCAGACCTGAGACAAGACGTGCGCGCATAAATCCATCTGAGCAAGGATCCATGTCTGTGGTCATGAGCATTTTGGCCGGACCACCTGGCTCAGAGGAATTCAGGGTCTGTTTTTAGTGTGTTTTTATTTAGTGTGTAATGAATACACCTGCATGCCTGCATGCCTGCATGTTAAACATGGTCATCTATTCTTTTCTTTTTTTTCAACATTGTTTCCCCTGAGACATATTTCACCTTTTCCAGGCCTAATCTGTCACCTACAACAGAACAAAGAAGTCTTCCCATTCAAGCTATTTCAAATGGTGAAGCTACATTTATCCCATAACCTCCCAGCTCAGCCTGACTGAGAGCCGATAAACCTCTAATGGCCGCTGGGGTGAATGCAATCACATGAGAGCACCTGGCGCCTCCTGAACATTACCAATCATCTGCTCTTTGTTTACTGGGGCGGATTAGGCTTGAGAACTGCTGGATACGTGAAGCCCAATCAGGTGTTCACTGCTTCAAACAGGGAGAGACACATTTCATAATTATTTCGGTTTCAGCAAGGTGGCATAGCAATGCTGGGTAATGAGTGCTATACATAGAAGACAAGAATGGGAGTGAATGACAAAGATGTCAACAAGAGGAATTACACAAATGGAAGTGACCCCTGTATTAGGAGGCAGATTTTCAAGTTCCAATTTTATGCATTTTGATGCTTTTATCCAAAACTGCTTGCATCAAATTCAAGCTATACATTTTTTAGTCAATGCTTTTCAACACAGGCTCAATGGAAAAATGTGCCTGTGGAAAAATATCTGCAAAATGATATTATGGTGCTTCTTGCCCATTCCACGTTGCTTTCAATATGAAATATTCAGTGAGTGACACAAAAGTGCACTCAGTTTTATCCGAAACAGATCTAGCAACATTTTTTTATGATGTTTTTATGGCAGTTCAGAAATGAACACTAATTCATACCCTAAACCTAACCGATAGTGTTGACAAAAACAGACGTTAGATAAAAAATGCATTTGTTGAAGCAAGCATGCCAATTTAGCTCGCTTCTACAAGTCTTTTAGCTCTTTTATCGGGACACGTGTTTCCTGTAAATCGCACCAAAATGTTGTACCAGGTGAGCTGACGAGCAAGTTTATTGTGTCAGAAAAAGGTATACAGAGAGCTGGTTTTGTGATGCAAAAGTCAAAATGTATCAGTTTACAAATCATAAAGTAAATTAAGTAAAGTAACAGCGTCATAACGTAGTATTGTGCATAGAACTGTATAGATATGTTTTTATTAATACCACTAATAAATAAAATAAATCTGCATTGTTTATCATTTTGATATTTCATATATATATATATTTTTTAACTAATTGGAATAAAACAATTGAAAGTGGGGGAAATCTCTTTATGAAATGTTTTTCCACACAACCCACTGTCACCTGCACCTGCTGTCAATCACCCTCATCACCACAGTATATATTCACCACCATTCCTCACTTCAGTGTCTGGTCTCATCTACGACAAGCTCTACAGACTCTACCCGTTTACTCACATGAGAACCTACTTGTTGATCCCGATCTGTCTTCTGTCTGCCATCCTCCATTAATCAACGTCTGCCTGGATCTCCTGTTCACCAGCATCCCACATCAGTCCATCACCTGCACAGATAACATCGTGTTACCAGCCAGCTAAGTCCTCATCAAACTATCTGCTGCCTATTAGCCTGTGTTTGCATTCCCGCTCTGCTCTCTCCTTGCACCTGCAATAAAGACTTGTTTAACTAACTTGCCTTGTCTGTTCTCTTCTGTGTGTGAGAGCATGTTGGCCACAATTATTGGCACTCCTAGAAATTCTTATGACTAAATCAGAATTCAATTCTGAATGATACAGGCAGCCAGTGAAGGGATCTGAGTGTCAAATAATGTGATTTCTAGTTTTAGAGATAGTTAGCATTTGTGCATTCTGAACTCTTTATAAGTGTTTAATAGAGCTCTTTGGTAACCCAGCAAAAACACTATTGCAGTAGTCAAGTCTAGATGTAACAAATGCATGAACAAGTTTCTTGTTGTCAGAAGGAGAGAGCATGTCATGTACTTTGGAGATGTTTCTGAGGTGATAATAGGCTGTTTTAGTAACAATGCTAATATGTTTTTTAAAACTGAGGTCACAGTCAAACATGATTCCTAACTGATTACTATCTTCTAGTGATAGAGAGTCAAGATGTGGAGCAATAGTTGTTCTCTGTGAGTCAACAAGTTCCTCTGTCTTATCTTTGTTTAGCTGTAAAAAATTCTGTGACATCCATAGGTCACAGAGGACGTGTGTCTATATATCGTCCTAATGCACGGAGAGGAGGAGAGTTTGAGTGGACAAACACTCAGGATCACAGATCACTCAAGCATATTCAGTTGTCAGACACGACTCCAACTTCAAAAGGGACCGGATGCTAAGGTCAGATGAAACTAAAAAAAAGAGCTTTTTGGCAGAAAACCCACCAGATGTGTTCAGTGCAAACAGGGATATAACGAACCCCATGCCCATTGTTAAATATATCTCAGGATATTTAATGTTGTGGGCCTTAATGTTTTTTTTGCAGGAGGTCCTGGATATCTTGTTTAGATTCATCATGGATTCTTGCAAATACCAATAGATAAAAACACAAAACTTCACCGCCTCTGCTGGAAATCTTATAATGGGCCATGGTTAGATCTTCCATCAGGACAACTATATAAAACATACATCAAAATCAACATGCAAATGTGTCACTGAGCACAAAATGAAGCTTCTGCCATGACCGTCCCAGTCCCCTGACCTGAACCCTATTGAGAATGAGTGATGAACTGAAGATACGAAGCACATGGATCTGGGAATCTGAAGGATCTGGAGAGATCTGTGTGGAGGAATGGTGTCTGATCTCCAAACTCAACAGGCATTATAGGAGAAGACGCAGAGCTGTTATCTTGGGAAAAGGAAGTTGCAATAATTGTGGCCAATGTGAACTAGAGAAAAACATTTATTTCCTAATGAGATTTTCTCTCCAATTTTAATTGTTTACTTCAATGAAAGGTTAGAATGTTGTGGCTTTTTTAATGAAAGATCAAAAGGATAAAGAATGCAGATTTATTTTCACAGCCGCCTTTGCTCATATATACCAAGGGTGCCAATATTAGTGGAGGCACTATGTATTCATTTAAATGTTGGGACGAGCTGTGTATTTTTGCTGTGTCTTGTTTTGTCTTTTATACAAACTGGCCTATACACAAACTTTTATATAATGGCATTTTGGCAGTATACCTCATATAACAAAATCGCCTCATATACTCTTTATATTATAGGAGAAATGCTTTCTAAAAAAACATTTTTGACATTTTAGAAGTTCAATTGCAGGCAGAACCCAAACCACTGAAGCCATCAAATGCTTTTTGATAGAAATTGATTGAATATGCACTAGTTATTTATTAATTCTGCCTCTTAACAGATTTAGTTTTCACCACATCCCAAAAACAGACATAAAAACAGACTGGACAGGTTTAAAAAGATGGCAATCATCTTGTTACCACTCATAAGATGTTATGAGCCCTTTTACTCGAGCCAGCCTGGTAGTTACATCTCACTACCCCAATCTGTTATCAGGAAATTAGACATGTAGGTATAGTCTACATGTTGTGGAAAAAAGGTGAGATAAAGCCCCACTTTCTTCTTTTGTTTCTTTTGCCATCTCTAAAATGTCATGCAGAACACAAAGAAAGATAGTCAGTATCACCTGCTGCAGATGCACATGACAGAATTGATCAATACAAGCCAAAACAGGGCTGGTGTTGGAGCTCAGCAAGCTGCCTTTGACAAATGAGCCGAGCACATGCTGAGCTCAAATACTCAATCTTCCCACTTTTCCATGCCGATTACAAACGAAAGTGACATTCTTTGAAATGAAGAGAGACAAAAGATGAATGGAATTCTCCTTTTAGGGCCTGGTCTTTTTTGTCACCGAAAAGAGATTAAATAAGAACCCAGATTACTCCGCGGCTGGACCGAGGCGGTTCTCCTCTGCCGGGTGATGCTCCTTTATCTGTATGATGCAGACGCGTTTAATGCATTCAAAAGCTGTAGGCAATACATGCAATGGATTATTCTGAACAAATGAAGATGACAAGCACCTCTTTTGGCATTGTTTAAATATGTTTCTGCCCCAGACGCAGAATGTTTATCTGAAGGTGGGGCTGGAAGGTTCATCAGCATGAGTGCAATGAAACGCAAGGCTAATTTTCCCCATCCGCAGCAATCTGCCATGCCACTTTGTAATGGTGACATGACAATCCGTCTCACAGAGCGGGACATTATCATCCCTGTCATTCAGCACGACTGACAGCCTGTCCCTAAGCTGTCTGATTGATACCATGCAAAATACCCTAACGAGACCGACAAATCTGCACACCTTGCATTGTTGCTTTTCTTGTAAACACTCAAATCTGGAAAGATGTGACTGACAGATCTCAAGAGACGGTTGTCTTGCCATTTTTTGTATTTTCTTTATCGGACACCAACACTGAATGACCAGGTGCTTTTTTTAAACATTTGATGAAAAAATCAGCTGTGAGCTGTGAGAATGAGTGCTAATTACTGGAGTTAATTATTACTTTTTGTTTATAGAGCATTTGTAGGAGTCAACAGCTGCTCGTTAAGATGTTTAATGATAGATAGTATCATGAAACTTTTATTTTCATGTCATGTCACTTGATATTGACAATATGACTTGTTAATAGTGAAAATCTTACAAACAGATGATTATGTAACACATCACATTGTCTGTTTATTAGATGAACTGTACATTTTTCCTAGTGATATCAGTTTAATTGTCCTGCTAAAGTCTTATCCTCGTTGATGTTTTGATTAGATTTGGGGTGCGTCTCAGCTCCCTAGTTCAGTATTCAGCGAGTCGGACATTTTAAGGGCTGTCTCAATTGCAGAATACTTCCAGTGCACTGAAACATTCACTCCCAAAAAAGTTCCACAATACACCGCAAAACCCAGATTGCATCAATGCTCAGTATGTTCCCTAGCCTAAATCTAGATGCACCCTAGTGGCAGCAAATGTAATTTACAGCCAGGGTCGTCAAGCAACTCTCCGTTGGCTTGCGAGTATGAAAAAACAAACTCTAGACAGGCCAATCACATCGTGATTAAATCCTGTGAGCCAACTCACTACACATAACGACCGATAACGATATCAACACTCTCTACGCACTGTTCTTGAGATAATCTGAAGGCCACACAAAGTTTGGAGGTCTGTAGCTATTGACTCCGCAGAAAGTTGGCGACTGCGCACTGAGCGCCTCAGCATGCGCTGACCCCGCGCTGTGATTTTACATTGTAGCTGTTGTTACCAATTGCTTCCACTTTGTTATAATACCACTAACAGTTGAGCTTGGAATATTTAGTGATGAGGAAATTTCACGAATGGACTTATAACACAGATGGCAACCTATCACAGTACCACGCTTGAGTTCACTGAGCTCTTGAGAGGTGCTTGATTTTATTCACCTGTGGCCATGGAAGTGATTGGAACACCTGAATTCAATGATTTGGAGGGGTGTCCCAATACTTTTGGCAAAATAGTGTATGTTTTAAAAAATAGAAAGCATTATATAAATTTCATTTTGTTTCCTTTACTAGTTTGTTTCTATGGTTACTAATTATCATCACCTGTGTCTTGCTGAGTTGCCCTCTTTTTTTTGTTCCTTTCCTGAGGTCTCAATCACTAATAATTGTGTGGATTATTTGTATTTATATGCACAGGACAACTTGAAAATTATGTTTAAAATGATGAAATGTCAAAATGATGAAAAACAAAATTTCATTATGACATGTTTATAAGACCACCAAGAGTATATGTGATTTATTTTTTTATTTTTTATGTAGGCTATATGCGGACTCAGTTGTTCCTATAATTTTTTTTGTAAATTCAGGAATATTGTTAAGTATTATTACAATTTAAAATAACTATATTTCTATGTGAATGTATTTTAAAATGTAATTTATTTCTGTGATCAAAGCTGTATTTTCAGCATCATTACTCCAGTCTTCAGTGTCACATGACCCTTCAGAAATCATTCAGATGTGAGGATTTGATGCACAAAAAACATTTATTGTTATTATCAATGATTGAAACAGTCGTGCTGCTTCATATTTTTGTGGAAATACTGTTTTTTTCAGGATCCTTTAATAAATAGAAAGTTCAAAGGAAAAGCATTTATTTAAATTAGAAAACTTTTATAACATTACAAATGTCTTCAGTGTCAGTTTTTAATCAATTTAATGTGTCCTTGCTGAATAAATGTAATTTTACCCACTAGAGGTCACTTATTCTTGGTTTCTGCAATTTTCTACAAAATAACACCGGAAATCGAGGGTAACTCGGGTAAGACATCATTGATAAGCGGCGCGCGGACACGGGTCCTGGTTAAAATTCTGGATTTAAACGTTCTTGGAAACATTTGGGATAATGTAAGTACACAAGTCAACAAAATATATAACATTGTTCTAATGGTTTGTGGATTTTAATAAAAAAATCTTACATATTGTGCCTTTCAAATATAATTAAAAAGATTAGCGAAATTATTATTATTTTTTATAATAAAAGGTTACTAATTACTTGAAATTGCAGGAGGTACTTTATTTTATTCACTTGCTGGATAAAGGTGTACCCCTGCATTATATAACGGTGTAAAGAGAAGTGTATCTGCAGGTTTACAATTACAATGTCAAATGTGTGTAGGATGCTGCAAATCTCCTTTAGAAAGATCAAGACAGATACTAGTTTAATATGAGAAAAACACTCTCAAAACAGCACATATACAGTATAGGGGATAGGGAACGATTCAGACAGTGCACTATATAGGGGATAGGGAACGATTCAGACAGTGCACTATATAGGGGATAGGGAGCGATTCAGACAGTGCACTATATAGGGGATAGGGAACGATTCAGACAGTGCACTATATAGGGGATAGGGAACGATTCAGACAGTGCACTATATAGGGCATAGGAACGATCAGACTGTGCACTATATAGGGGATAGGGAACGATTCAGACAGTGCACTATATAGGGGATGAGGAACGATTCAGACAGTGCACTATATGAGGGGATGAGGAGCGATCAGACTGTGCACTATATAGGGATGAGGGAACGATTCAGACAGTGCACTATATAGGGATGAGGAAGCGATTCAGACAGTGCACTATATAGGGGATGAGGAACGATTCAGACAGTGCACTATATAGGGGATGAGGAACGATTCAGACAGTGCACTATATAGGGATAGGAACGATCAGACTGTGCACTATATAGGGGATAGGGAGCGATTCAGACAGTGCACTATATAGGGGATAGGAACGATTCAGACAGTGCACTATATAGGGGATAGGGAACGATTCAGACAGTGCACCATAAAGGGCATAGGGAATGGTTCAGACAGTGCACTATATAGGGGATAGGGCGATTCAGACAGTGCGCTATACAGGGGATAGGAGCGATTCAGACAGTGCACTATATGGGGATAGGGAGCGATTCAGACAGTGCACTATATAGGGATGAGGAGCGATTCAGACAGTGCACCATATAGGGCATAGGGAGCGATTCAGACAGTGCACTATATAGGGATAGGGAACGATCAGACTGTGCACTATATAGGGATGAGGAACGATTCAGACAGTGCACTATAGGGGCTAGGAACGATTCAGACAGTGCACTATATAGGGGATAGGGAACGATTCAGACAGTGCACCATATAGGGCATAGGGAACGATTCAGACAGTGCACTATATAGGGGATAGGGAACGATTCAGACAGTGCACCATATAGGGCATATGAAGCGATTCAGACAGTGCACTATATAGGGGATAGGGAACGATTCAGACAGTGCGCTATACAGGGATAGGAACGATTCAGACAATGCACTATACAGGGGATAGGGAATGATTCAGACAGTGCACTATACAGGGGATAGGGAATGATTCAGACAATGCACTATATAAAGGATAGGGAACGATTCAGACAGTGCACTATACAGGGGATAGGAGCGATTCAGACAGTGCGCTATACAGGGGATAGGGAATGATTCAGACAGTGCACTATACAGGGGATAGGGAATGATTCAGACAGTGCACTATACAGGGGATAGGGAATGATTCAGACAATGCACTATATAGGGGATAGGAACGATTCAGACAGTGCACTATACAGGGATAGGAACGATTCAGACAGTGCGCTATACAGGGGATAGGGAACGATCAGACAGTGCACTATATAGGGGATAGGGAATGATTCAGACAGTGCACTATACAGGGGATAGGAAACGATTCAGACAGTGCGCTATACAGGGGATAGGAGCGATCAGACAGTGCACTATATAGGGGATAGGGAACGATCAGACAGTGCACTATATAGGGGATCAGGAACGATTCAGACAGTGCACTATATAGGGGATCAGGAACGATTCAGACAGTGCACTATATAGGGGATAGGGAACGGTCAGAGAGTACACTATATAGGGATAGGGAACGATTCAGACAGTGCACTATATAGGGGATAGGGAACGATTCAGACAGTGCACTATATAGGGGATAGGAACGGTCAGAGAGTACACTATATAGGGGATAGGGAACGATTCAGACAGTGCACTATATAGGGGATAGGGAACGATTCAGACAGTGCACTATATAGGGGATAGAGCGATTCAGACAATGCACTATATAAAGGATAGGAACGATTCAGACAGTGCACTATATAGGTGATAGGGAACTATCAGACAGTGCACTATAAAGGGGATAGAGGGATTCAGACAGTGCACTATATAGGGGATAGAGAAACGATTCAGACAATGCACTATATAGGGGATAGGGAACGATTCAGACAGTGCACTATATAGGTGATAGGGAACTATCAGACAGTGCACTATATAGGGGATAGGGAACGATTCAGACAGTGCACTATATAGGTAGATAGCTCTGGTCCAGAGATACGATAGCATATCATATGATTGAGTTGACACAGACCAGAACACGTATCGGGCGCGTTTGAATTCTGCACAGAATGATATTTTAAAACAATATTGGAAGAGTTTAGGAGGAGAAACATTTAGAGATAAGGAGGAAACTGCGGCTTTACCGAGTTCAACGGCTCTGGCCGAGCTTTGATATAAACGAAACGCTACTGTTTTTTTTAAAAAAGGGGAGGAGCTGTTTGATATGTCCCGCCCTGTCTTCCTGTTTCAGTGGAAATTACATCAACACATTGAATAATGCTGAGAATTTCAAGGCATTAAAGATCTGTGTAAACAAGGGCTGTGTCTGAAATTGCATACTCTAGTATTTACTAGTATTTACACTATTCTGCTATTTTCAGCCCGAAATAAGCTATTCAAGATATTTTCATGTTTAATTCTACAATATAAAATACATCAGTAAAACTCTTTTGTAAAAGGCGGACTACAGATGTCGGCTGTACAGGTACTCACCTACTCATCTACTCACTAGTCGCTTTCACAGCCTCATTGTGTTTATAATTATGCTCTTGTAAATTAATTATAACTGCATTTGCGCTTCGAAATTCATAAATGTTGTGTTAATTTGAGAAAATTATCACAATGAACAAAACGTGTAAGAATCATAAGCTTTTGTTAGTCACAAACCCTATTTTTTTTGCAATAATCCAAAAGCCAATGGAAAAAACCCTATTTGATTTTTGTTTTTTTTTTCAAAAGGAAAAACCGGGTTGGCCTACAAAAATGCATCATCCCTGAACCACTCTATTGCATCTATCACTATTGGCAATTAGTGTAAATAGCCTAAAAAATACTGTTTGTCAAGCCAAAAATGAAAGCTTTGTCATAATTTACTCACCTGGCCTCATGTCTTTCAAACCCTCTATAACTATGACCGACTTTATTGTGAATTAAATGAGCGATATTGGCAGACTGTGTCATCTTCATTGTTGTGTTGATGGGAACTTAAAATAGTTTTGACATTCACTGTTCCCTCCGCACTGCAGCACGCAGATGCACCGTCTGCCATTGTGCATGCCTCACTGTCCCCTTCCTTTCATCTGCGTGCATAATGGATGTCCATCTGTGAGAAACTCATAAACAGAAAAAGGAGATCCAGATGTTAGCAGGACAATGCAGATGGCACACATCACTCTCGCTGTCATCGCACATCTGCCCCACTGGCCCGTAGGCCGACCAACCGCGCATGAGCCAAAAGAGCTCCTCTGTAGATGAGGATGCCAAGAGCTTTTGGAAGTTATTAAAGATTGATTGAACTTGATTTTAGTGGTTTCTGTTTTATAGTAATATTAAAGATGGTTGATTATTGTTTATTTGCAAGCAGATTGCTAATTAAACGCTGACTCAATGCTTCATTGTGCTGCTTGTGCTCATGCAAGAAAAATGACAATAGTGCAAACAGTACATCTTTTAGAGTATCTTGAACATTTTCAAGCATATACATACTCCGATCAGGCATAACATTATGACTATAGGTGAATAACACTGATTATCTCTTCATCACGGCACCTGTTAGTGGGTGGGATATATTAGGCAGCAAGTGAAAATTTTGTCCTCAAAGTTGATGTGTTAGATGTAGGAATAATGGGCAAGCGTAAGGATTTGAGTGAGTTTGACAGGGGCCAAATTGTGATGGCTAGATGACTGGGTCAAAACATCTCCAAAACTGCAGTTCTTGTGAGGTGTTCCCGATCTGCAGTGGACTGTATCGATCAAAAGTGCCCCAAGAAAGGAACAGTGGTGAACCGGCGACAGGGTCACGGGCGAC
Source organism: Gobiocypris rarus (assembly GCA_023029165.1). Taxonomy (NCBI): domain Eukaryota; kingdom Metazoa; phylum Chordata; class Actinopteri; order Cypriniformes; family Gobionidae; genus Gobiocypris; species Gobiocypris rarus. The sequence goes on from CM040918.1 coordinate 4,754,196, forward strand.
CAAGGCTCATTGATGCACGAGGGGAGTGAAGGCTGGCCCGTGTGGTCCGATCAAACAGACGAGCTACTGGAGCTCAAATTGCTCAAGAAGTTAATGCTGGTTCTGATAGAAAGGTGTCAGAATACACAGTGCATCGCAGTTTGTTGCGTATGGGGCTTCACAGCCGCTGACCAGTCAGGGTGACCATGCTGACCCCTGTCCACCACCGAAAGCACCAACACTGGGCACGTGAGCATCAGAACTGGACCACGGAGCAATGGAAGAAGGTGGCCTGGTCTGATGAATCACGTTTCTGTTACATCACGTGGATGGCCGGGTGCATGTGCGTCGTTTACCTGGGGAACACATGGCACCAGGATGCACTATGGGAAGAAGGCAAGCCAGCAGAGGCAGTGTGATGCTTTGGGCAATGTTCTGCTGGGAAACCTTGGGATCTGCCATCCATATGGATGTTACTTTGACACGTACCACCTAACTAAGCATTGTTGCAGACCATGTTCACCCTATCATGGAAACGGTATTCCCTGATGGCTGTGGCTCTTCCAGCAGGATAATGCTCCTGCCACAAAGCAAAAATGGTTCAGGAATAGTTTAATGAGCCCAACAACGAGTTTGAGGCGTTGACTTGGCCTCCAAATTCCCAGATCTCAAACCAATCGAGCATCTGTGGGATGTGCTGAACAAGTCCAATCCATGGAGGCCCCACCTCGCAACTTACAATACTTAAAGGATCTGCTGCTAACATCTTGGTGCCAGATACCACAGCACACCTTCAGGGGTCTAGTCCATGCCTCGATGGGTCAGGGCTGTTTTGGCAGCAAAAGGGGAACCAACACAATATTAGGTAATGATCAGTGTATATCAAATATGTACAATTATTCTAGCAAAATGTAAAAAAAAATTAAAAAAAATAAATAAATCTTAAAAGCAAAGACTACAGTTAATATTGCTTGCACTAATTACTATGGATTAATGTTCCATGACAGGAATAAAACAATGCTTCACCCAACTATAAGAAAAATTATCTACATCAGTGGATTTTCTTCATTGTAATTAGTTTATATGCAATGTATTTAAAATAATGCACATAATAACATTTATAGTCTGTACGGGTGAGTCATTGAATCACTAATTAAGCTAATTCATTCAGAACACTGAATCATTCAGGAACGAAACATGTGACTGCCTTTATGAATGAGTCATTGAATTAATTGAACCAATTAGTTCAAAAACGAAGTCACTCAGAAGGCTTTTTTTTGTATCATAACCTTAAATCTTACCCTGCCTAATGTTAGTATGTTGTATACAGTATTATTGCATTTGATATTAAATGTATCTTCTGGATTACATTTTTAAGCAAAGTAAAAGGTTAAGAATCTGATCCTTAATACATTTCCTTTAGTTTGTCTTTTCTGATGTTAGTAAGTAGCATGCATTTCAGGCAAAAGACACAATTTTTGTCCTTTCTGCAAATCTTTTTTAGTGCAGGAGCATTTTGGTAGTGCTCTGTAAGGACACATCGAGTAGATTACCTCAGACAACATTTTCATTTGATTCAATGTTTTGCTGTGTGTGCAGTAAAAGGTCATATTAATTCAGAAGCGAATGACAGCCACATCAGTTAAACTGTCAACGTGTCAGTGGTAACCTTTTGGAAAAAAATATATGAAATTAGAAAATTGAGGAAATATTTCAGAGCAGCCGAGTGTGCAATCATTGCTCATTAATGAAGACCTTAAACCGTCTCAAGCTTTTAATTTGTAGGGTCCAGACAGCTGCAGAGGAGAGCGTCTGCGAGAAGCAAATTGTTATTCACATCCACATGTGTGCGTTGAGATATTGTTTGCATGATTTTATGGACTTTGAAAAGGTCAGTGTGGATACAGTTCACGGCAAATATAAAGTGAGGATTCTGACAAGCACATTTACAGTGATTTTAAGGAACAGATGTATTTACCTTACAAGCAAATTCACATCTGGTGGATGTATGGATATATTTGCAGGGAAATTTACCTGGATTTCTACGTAAATTGGTTATCAGAGTCACAACAACAGACAAACACAGTCTGCTCAACCACTTGAAATGTACTGGAACATATTTGTGATGATTATTAACTTTTCCCCAGCAGCGTAATATCCCACACGTGTGCTGTGAGAACAGTTTGACATCACCATCAAACTGACAAATTCAATTGGCTTTCACGCCGATCCAGAGAGACGAATGTAAGGCCATCTGTCCGCCAACTGAAGCTCAGCAGAAGTTGGGTGATGCAACAGGACAAAATCCCAAAGCACAGGAGTGAAACGGGATCATTTGGAGAGGCCCAGTTATAGTCCTGATGCTTTGGCATGAGCTCAAGAGAGCACTTCACACCAAATATCCCAAGAATATTGCTTTGTAGTGCAAAACTCTTCCTGGTAGTTGTGCAGGTCTGCAATTATGTGTACATTTTGGTTGAGATTATTGAAAAAAATCATATTTGGCAAACGTATCTGTGTTTGCACTCATGGAGAACATCAAAAGATTCTATTTATGACGTGTTTTTGCAGCGCTGAGCAATGTGGCCAATCACAAACATATCTGTTGATTTCTTGAATGCAATGACCAATCAGAGGTTCTGGTTGCAAATCCTCTTTTTATAACAAACAATTATGTAAATAAGAGATTCATCATTCATCAGCTTTATTGATTATAGTCTCGCGTAGCCAGACCTTCAGACTGACAGCAGAAGGCCTGGGCTTTTTCGGAGCTTTCATTGGTCGAGGACCATCCAAGAGGACGTTTGACTGACATGTAACGCAACCAATCACAGTTATGTTTAGGGGCGTGAAAAAGTAAAGTCTACGTCCCTGCAATAACAGACCCCTGTGCATCTCTAAATTATTCATTCAAGAACGTTGTGCACATTTACTGCAACATGAAGCAGCAACCTTTTGAAAATCCAGCGTTTAGTTTTTAAGGAGTTTGACATCACGGCATTTGTTTCTAGGCGTACCGTTAAAGAACGCAACACATGCGCACGCGAACATCCTGTCGAATTCAACCAATCAGATGACGATTTCAAAACACCTGAAATGTTTCCAGATAAGTGTCCCATATGCATCAGATGTTCAGTCAACGGGGCTGAGACTACATTGATTATAATGGAACTTAATCGGGATTAATCGCTTCCAAAATAAAAAAATGTTTGCTGTTCATAATTATTATGTATATTTGAATACACATACATGAATATATTTAAGAAATATCTGCATGTATATACATTTATATCATTTATATATAAATATTTTATATAAAAATATATAAATTCTTAAATATAAACGTGCATGTGTGTATATTCAAATATACATAATAATTATACAGAGTACATACACACAAACTTTTCTTTTAGATGAGATGAATCATTTTACACGCTACGATGAACTAAGATGAGTGACATCTGTTTAGTGACTATAAAGGGAGCGATCCTTTTCTGTTAGATGCTTTAATAACAAATAATTTATCAGGAGTGTTTATGCTGGGATGTGTAGGTTGTGCGAGGACAACTTGAAACCATTTCAAGGAAATCTATTTAAAATGTGTTCTTTAAAAGAGACGCGCATCTCCTTAGCCTTAGCCTGGAGTTTGTTCACCCGCTACCTATGAGTGTGTTGTTAAATGACTGATGTTGTCCGGTTTCACAGACGAGGCTTAAACTATCCCAGACTGAAATGCAAGTTTGAGCTGTTTAACTGAAAGCAACTTGTACTGACATATCTTAAAAAAATGTCAGTGCCATTGTTTTGTCTCAAGATGCACATCAGTAATGTTTTTTTTTTCTTCTAAGGCACATTTATAAAAGCTATATAAAATATTTCACACCAAAATAATAATTTTTCCGTATAAATAAAAGTTAATGGGGTCCAAAACAAAGTTTCATTCTATTGAAGAAAGCAGTTGCAACACTCTTTAAAATGTTGAATAGAATTTAGAATTTCGAATTCTTTTGGGAGAACCGTCCATTCCAATGCATATAAAAACATCTCCCACATGTAAATGCAAACATTAGGACCAATTTATCCATAAATCTTTATAATGTTTACTCTTTCTAGGCCACATTTGCTTTCCATCTCTGCTGACCTGCAACATGAAAGCTGACTCGCTTTGAATAAAACACTTTCGACTGACAGTTGCTCCAGATAACTTGTCAATTTTATTTCTGTTTGGTTCGAGCTGTCAGAGCATAATGACGCTTTCCCACTAATGTTATTTTCATGCAGGGCGTACTGCATAGTGCTTATGTAGATTGCCCACCGGGGATGGTTATGTGTTTTCATCACAAATATTTCCAGCTTCAGATCTTCCCCATGAGTTAACAACAGAGGAATGTTATCTACCAATGTCTGAGACATTCTCTGGTCCCCAAACGATAAAAGTGATGAACTATAATGAGTACCAGAAGTGTTTGGACAACAAGCCTTTGCTGTGTACAACAGCTCATTATATTGAAATGACCTGGTAACACCACATGCATTCTGGGAGTGTCAGCAAATTATTGAAACTCTGGTCTGCTGTGCATGACTTTCCATACATTAAATAAGAGAGAAAGCGTGAGAGCAGTGTGCACTAGTTTGATATTTGATTCCAGCAGAGCAACTGCATCTCACATGCTAATGCGTGCCGCTGTCCAGGATGGTGGTGCTGAATTGCTCTTATAGGCAAACCCCTTATAACAAATGTTTTTTTTATCATTTGTTGGTTGTTTTGAAAAACCCGACACCTGGTTCCATCCATTTAGAAATCTCTATGAACAGGAGCATTTAAAACACGGATAAATCAACTCATTAACTGTCTCCTTGTCTTCCATTGTCAATTGTGCTCATTCCTGTTGCTTGTCTTCAAACTGGCAACCCACATGAGCGTCTGAAAACAATATTTTGAATTTGGACTGTAGTACCCATTTCAACCACTAGCTGTCATTCTTACATACAGCACCTTAAACACTCCTATTGGTTGTCGCTCTTCATTTGCAAAAAGTTAACTAATGCCGACTAATCGGCAAGTACCGTGAGCGCGATTAGAGCAAACGACTCCTATGCTTTTGAATCGCGTAATTTGATGTCATATGCCGATCTGTCTGCGCAGCACCAATGCATCTCAAACAAGCATATCGGTGTGTTCGACTTGATGCATCCGATCGAGAGTATCCGCATACAGGCGGGAGGAGCTGCAAACGGAGACGTGAAGTCGGACAGTTTCTGCTTCCGTGGCGACGCGACGCGCTTTGTTTGCATACTTTAACACAGATGAAGTGAAATAAATGCAGTATTTGTCAAATGCAAAGATGTGTCAGAAGACATTTTCATTCAATACTTTATGTACTCCTTAATAAAGCATCTGTCTGTACAAGAATAAAGTTCACTATCAATGAAGAGGGGTCTACGTTTATTTTATTTTGATAAACATGACAATATAACATCACAGCTACATGAAAAGAGGTTTTACCGTTATAAATAACTGATTTGTGAGCATTATTGGAACTGGAGGTTTTGGAATAAACACGAAACACACGTGACCGCTGTCATGAACCCGGCCAATTGTAAAACATCAGAGCTCGTGCAGCCTGGTGCAGTCGCTCTTCAGAAGCTGCACCGGCTGCATTCACACGGGGCGTCGGCGTTACCACTTCCCCTTTACTTTGTGTCAAGTGTATTGTCTAACTGTGCGCTTTTCCACACTTGAAGATGATAAGTCTCACTCTTTGAAGATTTTTAACTGGATCTCACTCAATGATTAGGCCTTATGAATTTCTCCATCCATTTATTTAGGTGAAAAACCTTTAAAAATACAACATACAATAGACAGTGTAAATTACCAGCAAACCCAAGCCAACAGTACATTTCACATAGGTCTGAGTTGTTAAATAATATATTGAAGTAAAAACTGATGGATATTTCACAGCTCAACAAAAGTTACATTCCGTATCATTAATTTCACATTTAAAGTACAGAATAAATACATTTTAATAGCCTTTACACATTTGTATAGTTGAATTGACTACAATGACTAAAATAACGTGCATTTACCCATCTTTCCCAATGAATTGCTATTTTAATAAATTAAACAATCTACCCTTGATTTTAATAGTCAAATCATTTAAGTTATTTATATTTATATATTATTTATATTTATCAAATGGATTAAGCAATAATTCATAGACTTTAAACAAGGTAAATTAAGCAATCAAAAGTAAATCAAACTCAAATAAAGTAAATATTATCAAACCCTAACCGTTAACCAAAGTATAAACATATACAAAGATGCGTTTTAACACACTACACAAATAAACACCTTGTGAACTGTGACAATAGCAGGGCTTCAGAGCTTACCGGCTGTCACTTCAAAGTCCTTTAGTGAGTACCCGCTCCCGCACAGTGTTTGAACTAAAAAAAAAAAAAAAAAAAAAGGCTTCAGTACTCCAGCTTTACACTCAATTGTCTTTGGGTCAGCGCTGCTGTCTGCTGTAGCGTCAGCTCCCGGTGCATACCAACAATGGCGGCGCGCTGCCTTATCCGACCCGGGCACGCTCAACAGATTGCGGATCAGTTTCACCTGGTGCTAATGAGGGAAGGCGGGGTGACGGGCGGTTTGCCGCAACACCTCCCACTCGATCTTTCATAGTTCCCTTGGAAGATCGCACAACTTGCCACCCGTGCCGTTTTGCAGCCTTTACTCTTTCTTCATTTGCTCTTCAATCGAGAGAAGAACAACAAGGCGTCTGACATCTCTATGCAGCACAGTACCTTGACAGACCCTCTTCCTTTCACAGGATTCAGATTCTTTGACCGTTGAATTTGGGACAGGAACACAGTGGTTTGGAGACACTCGAACATTTACGTCCCTTACGATGCCCCTTGAATCAGAGTTTACACTGATAACTCTTCCGAGCTTAAACTGCCCCCTTAGTGCATTTTGATCGCATAGCCACACGAGGTCTCCAACGGCGACGCGTTCCTCTCCGCTGTATGCCACTTGTTCCTCACGAACAGGTTTGGACCAGCCAGCTGGCTCCATGATCTCCAAAAGCAATTGACTTGGGTTTGTATCTCTCGCAGCCTTTATAGGGTAGCTAGCGAAGTCGAATGTCTTGTAATCCCCTGTCTGTGAGGCTCGACCAAGCAGTAAAGTATTTGGCGTGACATATTGTATGCAGCCCTCCCGGCTCTGAATTCTTGCATCAATGGGACGTTCGTTTGCCAGATTGGCTGCTAGTTGAAGTGCTGTCAAGAACTCGCTGAAAGTGAGGTCTGACCCTTTTGCGAGACTTTGGAGAGCCCTCTTTGTAATACGATACTGCAGCTTCCGCAGCCCGTTTGGTGTGGCGAATCGGCTGGATGCACTTTCCAGGCAAACTGTGTTCCATTTTTAACTGCATACTCCTCTAAGGTTGCTTTATCTTGACTTTCCAGGAAAGCATACAAATCCTTCAGTACAGGTTTCGCACCAACAAAGTTGGTTCCTGGATCTGACCAGACCTTTCGGGGATGACCTCTAACTGCCGTAAACCTCTGGTATGCCAACAGGAAGCTCTCTGTAGAAAGAGTATTGGCCAGCTCTGCATGAATTGCTCTACTTGCCATACAGCAAAGGACAATTCCCCATACTTTCATTGACACTCTTCTCTTCACATCGTCCTTTACTTGGTAAGGTCCAAACAGATCAATGGCTGGTGAACTCAAATGGTGCAGCAGGTCTTGTTCTCTCCTCCGGTAGTTTACCCATTACTTGCTGACATACTCTGGCCTTTGCTTTTTTGCAGAAGACACAACGGTCAACAACCTTTTGAGCAACTCTTCTTCCTCTCAAAACCCATGCTTTCCTTCTCATCCTCAACAAGGTGCCGGCCACTCCATCATGTGCTTCGTCATGAGCTTCACGAGCCAACAAGGTTGTGATCCAGGCCTCAAAGGGCAAGAGGGGAACCGTTTGAGGTCCTCATGAAAGGCTTGAACTCTGCCCCACACACCAAAAGTCCAGTTGCCCTGTCTCTATAGACGACCAGGCGATCTATTGTGGTGTTAGAGAAGATCACATCCTTTTGCACTGCCAGGCAGAGGTCCCTGAATACATCCTCTCTTTCCTTGAGAGTAATAATACCAACTGATGACACTGCCTCCCACTTTAGTTCATCCACTGTCTTGACTTGAAGGAACTTCTTTGCAGCTCTCCAGACCAATGCCACTGTCTTAATCAGCCGTGATAGATTGCTAAATCTCTTCACATCAATCAGCTCTTGAACTGCTGTTCCACCAGGTGGTCTATTTGGCTCCGTCTGGATTAAACTTTGACTTTCTTCCAGCTCTTTTTCTTCAACCGAGCTCTGGTAAGTGCTGCAACAAAGGCTTTCTTCTGGATCTTGGTGATGTTTTTTCTGGCTGCAACAGCAACATCTTTAGCAGATTTAATCGGCCACTCATTCACTGGTAGACTGAGGAACTTTGGACCTGACTGCCACTCAGAGTCTTCATCCAAATCTTTTGGGCCAGCTCCTCTTGTGATGATGTCTGCAATGTTCACTTGGCCTGGAACCCACCACCAATCCTGGACGTTGGTGCTGCATTGAATCTCTCCAATTCGATTCGCAAAGAAGGTTTGGTAACCATAACTTTCACGCTGTACTGCCCCTAAGACGGTCTGACTGTCAACAAGATGATACCATTTCTCAATTTGGATTCTGCAATGTCTTTGGAAGTACTTTTTAACCGGCAGCAAAGACAGCTCCGCAGACCTCCGCTTTTACGGCATCGCCCTTATGGTCGAGGGGGGTCAGTTTGGCCTTGGATTCGACAAGCCTCACAGTTATGCCTTGACTGCAGCTCCAACGCAGATACAATACTGCTCCATACGCATGCTCACTGCCATCAGAGAAAGTGATACCAACAGGTTCAACAGTGGCGTCTGGGGGTGTCAGGGGTCTGATGAACTTTACTTGTCCCAGCTCAACATACTCCTCCAGAAGCTTGATTGCATCCTCCCGGAGCCCTTCCGACAAAGCTGCATCCCAGGTATCCCCAGTTGGGCTGTAGTTAACTTTGGCCTCTTGAAAGGCTCGTCGCACCAGAATTGCCCCTTTTTGCTTGGCAGGAGTCACCAGACCTAGTGGATCATACAGCCCCGAGACTTGACTCAGTAGTTCTCTTCTGGTGAGTGGATTTGGCACTTGTGATCTCACCTGCCCTTTTAACAAATCTTGGCCAAGTCTCATTTTCCTCTTTTTCTTTGAGAAATTCACAGCGATCATGACGTGGAGCTTATCGTCTTGTACCGTGTACCCAAGGCCAAGGGCTTTATTATCATCTTCTGTTAGCTGATTTGGTAAGAACATAGTTGTTGGCTCAGTCTTCCTGTCTCTAGACTCTTTCCTCCCACTTTGATCTGAATAGACCCAGGGCTTCATGTGGAACCCGCCAGCTTTTAGAATCTGCTCAACATGTAACGTTATGACCTTCAGCTGATCAATGCTGTTGTGAGAAGTCAGTATGTCGCCGACATAAGCATCTTCTAGCAGCACACGCTCTTCCTTAAGGTGATTGAATATGGGTAGGTTTGCGGTCTCTCGCATGGCTAGTTGAGCAATACAGCCTGCTGGCTTGTCTCCGATATTTACCCTTGTTATGGCATATTCTTCAATGTCCTCTTCTCCAGAATCGCGCCAAAGGAATCTGTGCAGATGGACCTCTCTGTCTTCCAGCCAGATGGAGTTATACATTTTCCTTATGTCACCCAAGGCAGCGAAGACTCCAGCTCTAAACCTCAACAGGACAGCACGAATGGGGTTAAGCACGTCAGGGCCTTTGAGCAGCAGATCATTCAAGCTCAAACCTCTAAACTTTTGGCTACTATTCCAGAGGCCTTACTGGGGTTGTAACAGAGTGTGGATTTGGAGCGATCAAGTGGCTAATGTACCACACTGGCCCTGTCCAGCTCTTAATCACCTCATTTGACAACTTTACTGCGGCTTTGCGATGGACCATGTCATGAACTTGTGCTGCATAGGCCACTTTCCATTCTGGTTCCTTTGCCAGCTGTTTTTCTGTCCTGAGGAATGTTGCTTCGACAGCCCTTCTGTTGTTCGGCAGGAAACTGGATCCTCTGTCCATGGGTATTTAGTATGCCAGTGGGGTTCCTCACAGTGCTCATCTCCTTTTACATATGTTAAGCCATTTTTCACCATTTCCACTTCTCTTTCTTCAGCAAGTGTCATTTCTTTGCCCCCTGGCTGGCAATTCCCACAGCGACAACCTCCACACTTGGGCTCACAGGCAGCTCCAATACTGTCCCACTTCCACCATTCCAGGAAATCTCGCTTGAGGGCTGCAGTGCTCGACTGAGCAACAGGATACAAAGGTGACAGACAATTAGCCGAACTTTTGCAGGTAAACTCTTCATACTTGACTGCTGCAGTCCTCATTGAGCGTGCAAAATGAGTTTTGACATATGTGCAGTTACAGCAAGCTCTTCAAAAGGTCAGGGTGAGCACCTCCAATAGTTTTCCCCCAGCAACGGGCCATCCCAGAGAACAAGGTCTCCAACTGCACGAATCCTCTGGGGAACCAATTGTCCTTCCTTATGGCTTATCAGGAGTTCAATTTCTTTGGGTCTTACCAGCTCATGTAGTGGGACATCAGGAAATATTCTTTGCAGCTTCTTGGCGTCACATGCCGATGGACCTCTGCAATACTGTCAAGTCCATAACACACCAATTGGTGCGACTTGAGAATACCTCTGGGGGTGCTAACTCTGATCTTCAGCAGGTACCGCTTTGTTTCAACTGATACCTTCATCCCACCGACTCCATGGACCACCAGAGTGACATCTTCCCTGCGAAGGTTTAATTCATTTGCAGCTTTATGAGTGATGTAATTTGTATCAGAGGCTAGGTCAATCAAGGTTCCGACCTTTTGTCCAGCGTTGGCCGTTACTTGTAATAGCATCATGATGACTGGAACTTCGCAAACCACTCTCTGCTAGTAGCCCCTGCTCACTTGTCATGGAGTTGAAGGTCCTGGATGCTGAATTGCAGAATGCATCTCGACACTGCTGAGCCAATTCAGGTAATAGCTTGGAGAGGAACTCCTCCTGAGACTCTGTGCACTTACCGCCTCCCACCGAGCCAGACTTTGATCTTCTCTGGAAATTACCTTTGGTTTCAGCAAATGGACACAGGTAATAATGGTGCTCTGGGGTTTGCTGGTCTTTGCATTCCACATTTCTGCACAGATAAGTAGGTTTGCAGTACGCACCACCATCATGGATTTCCAGACATCTGTTGCATGCTCTGAGCCTCCTTACCGCATCCTTTCTCTCGGAAGGTTTCAGGGTCTTAAATTTCTTGCAGAAATAAAGCTTCTTCCTGTGTTTGCCATCTCCACAGATAATACAACCTGCAGGGTCACTGCTCGCTTTGGTGGCTCTTGTCCTGGCATGCCTTGGGTCAGGCCTGGTCTCTCTTCTGCTGGGTTCGTCTTCTCTTAACTGCTCCAGCTGCTCATATATTACCTCCTGCTCTTTAAGAAATTTCAGGAGCGTATCAAACGGTTTTGTGGCGCTACAGCATTTTTCTCATCAGTAATATAAACCAGCCATTCCTTCTTTAGTGACTCCGGGAGTTTGCTCTCGATGGATTTTGTCACTAAGGGATTCTTCATGGCACCGGTGTCTCCGAGCTCACTTAGGTCGTACAGGGCTTTTCAATCGTTTGAATCAGTTCGACTATTTTTCTGGCTTGGTGACCTCTTACTGGTGGCATAGCTTGCAACTCTTCCACAATTTCAAGGGCAATAGCAGCTCTATTCCCGAACGATTCTCAGAACACGGAATATTTCTTCTGCTGTATTATAAGCTGTAAGTCGAAACTCTTTGGCCACTTTATCGTCAAAACTATCCAGCAGTTGAAACTTCTTCACCTCTTTTGACCCAGTCGGTTCGCCTTGCCTCTGCAGAGCTTCCACTCCTTCCTCCAGCGGTGAAAATCACGTTTACTTCCAGCAAACTTGGGAAGGGATGTAGGCTTCAACTTGATGGCTGGTCTTGGAGAACTGTGTGATGTACCTGCTTCTCTCTCATAATCCTGCTTGATTCTTGCTTGAATAAATTCAGCCTTTCTGGAAACCAGCTTAGGGAGACCAACCTCAAGCTCCCTCAGACGGCTGTTAAAGTCTTTTTGCTCAGCAGAAGGAGCCCAGCGATTCCACCGGACATTCTCTTGCAGCTTTAACCAACCCTCCCAGGTGGCTCAGCATGAAGTCATATGCTTCCAGGTTCGTACAAGGTTGGACAGAAAAGACCCGGTCACACTCCGCCTCTGCCACTTGGAAAGCCAGGGACATTTGGGGCTCCCCAAAACTGTCCCAGAGAGTCTTCAGAATTAGATCTTTCCCCTCCTTCAATTTCTGGTCACATTCCCTCGCCGTCCTTTCTAGATCAGCCTTCTGATGCGAACTTAATGCTGGCCCGTCCTCTGCATCCAACCCAGCCTCACACTCAGCGATGAAAGCAGCCTCTACATCCTCATTTGCCTCCATGACCTTTGTGGCTTGAAGTGAAAGATTGTTGAAGCATTCTCTGAGTTCTTCCTCACACATGTCCGTATGGGTCCTAGAAATGGAATTGACGAGCCGAGTGAAGAGTCTTTTTGCGCTGGTTCTTTCAGCTTTATGCTGCTCCAACGACTTTGCCTCCGCCATACCCTCTGGGTGGAACAACGGAATAATGATGCACCTTGGGATTTCCCCCACAGCAGTTTACCTTTCTTCCTCCAGGCCTCCAGGCGAAATCATCCAATCCTGGTAGCGGTTTTTCACTGTCAAGTGTATTGTCTAACTGTGCGCTTTTCCACACTTGAAGATGATAAGTCTCACTCTTTGAAGATTTTTAACTGGATCTCACTCAATGATTAGGCCTTATGAATTTCTCCATCCATTTATTTAGGTGAAAAACCTTTAAAAATACAACATACAATAGACAGTGTAAATTACCAGCAAACCCAAGCCAACAGTACATTTCACATAGGTCTGAGTTGTTAAATAATATATTGAAGTAAAAAACTGATGGATATTTCACAGCTCAACAAAAGTTACATTCCGTATCATTAATTTCACATTTAAAGTACAGAATAAATACATTTTAATAGCCTTTACACATTTGTATAGTTGAATTGACTACAATGACTAAAATAACGTGCATTTACCCATCTTTCCCAATGAATTGCTATTTTAATAAATTAAACAATCTACCCTTGATTTTAATAGTCAAATCATTTAAGTTATTTATATTTATATATTATTTATATTTATCAAATGGATTAAGCAATAATTCATAGACTTTAAACAAGGTAAATTAAGCAATCAAAAGTAAATCAAACTCAAATAAAGTAAATATTATCAAACCCTAACCGTTAACCAAAGTATAAACATGTACAAAGATGCGTTTTAACACACTACACAAATAAACACCTTGTGAACTGTGACAATAGCAGGGCTTCAGAGCTTACCGGCTGTCACTTCAAAGTCCTTTAGTGAGTACCGCTCCGCACAGTGTTTGAACTAAAAAAGGCTTCAGTACTCCAGCTTTACACTCAATTGTCTTTGGGTCAGCGCTGCTGTCTGCTGTAGCGTCAGCTCCGGTGCATACCAACAATGGCGGCGCGCTGCCTTATCCGACCGGGCACGCTCAACAGATTGCGGATCGGTTTCACCTGGTGCTAATGAGGAAGGCGGGGTGACGGGCGGTTTGCCGCAACACTTTGAATGGGTGGCGTCATGCGTTGCGAACTGAATTGTGGGTTCCGTCGCGTTGCTTCACTCGCATTGCAAGCGGCAGAAGTTGAAGATTTCTTTCAAAGTTTCTTTCAAACTTTTCAAGCGCCAACGCAGGCGTCATCCAATCAGATCGCCCTATGCAAATACCCTAGAGCAGGCGCTAGCCAATTGCGTTCATGCAACCCTAGATCAGACGTGTGATTGGCTGTTGTCACTATAATATGCATTTTTTTTTCCGGCATGCTTCAAATCAGCCACCGATCGGTCTGCGCATCACTTCATCAAGTCGAACAAGCCTAATATCTCAACTTTGCACACTGCACACACATAAATTCTGTCGCTGACGTTCACTCTCACTTGTGACACCGGAAATCACCATTGAAATGAATGGGATCATGTCTCTTTGTCACTGTGTCTCTGGCAATGTAAACACAGCTTTAGAAGTGTTTCAATCTAATTTAATCTAATTCACTTACAAGGAGGGCACTTAATCCCCTTTTATTCACAATGATGTTTAATACTTAAGGGGTTTTAAAATAGTAATAGGTATGCTTGCCTTAACAAGCACATATGAAACTATTCTAACCCTATATTGCTGCAATGTTCCTGTCCAGTGATGTCAAGTCAGGTTGAGTAGCAATGCAAATTTCACATGACATTATTCCATATTCACAAATAGACTTGAATAGATAACAGGCCTGCTGGATTTGAGCTGTTGTATGTGACTGGAAAAATAAACCCCAGATCTCCTACCCGAGAGTAGAAGAACTTGTCAGAATATATATATATATTTTTTCTGTCCTCATCCTTTTTTTCTCCAGGCATAGTTCTCAGCAGAACCGTGTTGAGAATATGTGTGACTATTGTGTATGTCAGCTATGAAATTGGTTTGGATGCTGATAGTGCGGCAGCTCAACAACGGCCCGAAAGAAATCTGAGAATAGTGTCATATTGAGGTTGAGACAGCTTTTGTTTCTACAATTGCTTTATACTTTCCTGCCAAATTACAAACACTATTAACTGCCTAGAAGATCCATGCACACCATGCTTGTATTTGCGCACCGTTTCTGCTTGCTAATTAGAGAGAGCCAATCGAATTAATTAGAAATTAATCTGTTCTGAAGTGTGCACTCTGCAACTGAAACATATTGAGAATTTTAAAGGTGTTTGGTACAAGATTAAAACATCAAGATATATTTTTTAACAGTATATCGACAGGAAAGCATAACTTTGCCATATGCGGATTTCAGATACTGTCAGTTTTGAAATGCAAATGCAGATTGGCTGTGAATGTACAATCAGTTTGTTTATTCTGAGCGGATGCAGTTGCTGAAAGATCTTAAACGGCCTTCTCAAAGCCGACATTCTGTGAATTTCAATATGAATCGTGATATAATGATATGCAAACACAGAGGACTGGTCCATTTGTTTCACTCGGTATCATGGTTGAGCAAACTCTGTGTTGAAGGGTGGCAAAACTTTGAACTTTTGTGCTATTTCCAAGGACAGCCATATGCTCTCACATGAATATTAATCATTTCTCTGTGGGGTTTCATATTCTACTTCCCTGACATAGTTGTCACCGGCCGCATTCATCCCCACCCCTAATATCCCCTGCTAACTAAAGAAGGAAAGGCTTTCAGGAGGCCAGCGGGCAGTGCTGATAGCGGCTCGAGGGTGCGAGCAGATGGCTGGACCATGACAGGGCCTGAGACAGCCCCGTTCCACTTCTTGCCCTCAGATAATTCCAAGACATCTGACTTTGGAACGGATTTCATAGCTGTAGTGTAGATTGGCTTACCCTTATAAAAGCATGGCAACCTGCAGCATTTTGCACTGAAGCCAAGGCCGTGATTTGCCTTAAAGGGAAAATTCTCTCATTTACTCAGCCTCGTGCTGTCCCAGATGCATATGATTTTATTTCTTCAGAAGAAAACAAAGGATTTAAAAAAAACAACAACTTTGTGAGCCGATTATAATGCAAGTGTACGGGACCTTAGAGCTGACACTTCAAAAACCACACAAAGTGAACACAATCGGTAGGGGAGCGCGGGGTTAGTTGTAACACGCATGGTTTAACACTTTCCACACATGCCAGGATGACGAAACTCATTTACTAGTTGCCATATCAACATTATTTAGAGACATCTTTGGAAGAGATCACTGAACATTTACTTAATAGCAAAAGTTAATTTCTTATTTAAGTTTATTTTTCATCTCTGTTTTTTGTGTTTATTTAAAAAAAAAGACAAATCTGATATTATTTCAATCTTATATCTGTTATTTAACAGTTATTTAACAGTTGAGATGGTTCTTTAAAGCTGATCTAACAGTAGAAGACACGAGCCGCGGGTTAAATCCCAGTTGTGCGGGTGGGGCGTGTTGTCACACTGCGTTACAATAATGCCCTTTTAGAAATATGATATTATATTCTATACTTTTATGAATTCTTTTGAGAAACCATAAGGGTAAATAATGACAATGTTCAGAAATTATTTATTATTATTATGTTTTTAACTTTGCTGTATAGCTGTATTTAGCGATGTGTTTGTTATCAAACCCAAAAATTGTGTTTATTTTTAATGAAAAAAAAATGCCATTCTTTTATTTTAAAAAGTTAATAATTGTATTTTATTGACATAATATTTTAGTTTGTTTTGGATATTTTTTTGATTATATCAGATAACATTTTAAGCTGTAATATGGTGATGTTACCATGTGCCCCGCCTATGGGGCATGTTGTCACAGTTCACTTCCATTCTTTCGGGGTAAATCATGAAAAAAGTATACACTGTAAGTATTAATAAAACAAAACCATGTGTGTGAAATGAATGAGGGAAAAAATACTCTGAGCCCCAAGTGGATTTACACAAACTGAGAAATTCAAAAAGCGTGCCCCGCCCTCCCCTAATCCATACGATATTAATGAATCAAAACGTGCAAATTATCAAAAACCCTGGCGGTGGCTGGCAACTTTTTTTAAAAAGCGCTGGCGGGAAAGAGTTAATGTTGTTTATATGTGTCCCTATTATGCTTTTTTGAATATTCCCTTTCATGCAGTGTGTAATAAAGCTGTTTGTGAATGTAAACGTCCTGCAAAGTTGAAGTCGAAAGTGCACGATAAATAAAGCTATTGTCTTCCAAAAGATAGAATTGACTCTGAAATGCCTTAACAAGTAATTTATGGTTTCGAATCCCACTGGTTCTTTGTCACTAGAAAAGACATTTGCATAATGCCGCCTATGTTGTGTGTCATCCACCTGTATGTGAACAACTTGACCTGTCCTCAAACGTCATTTTACTGATTTACATTTTGCTTTCTTTAAATCTCAGAGTTTAACGCAGGATTCGCAAAACGCTTGCTCATGAAAGATGGGTCAGTACCAGTTTATTTGGACCAGCTGCTCCTCAGAATCACAGCCTGTAAGTATGAATAATTATTATACTTTCTACCGGATGTTCAAAATACGTAGTTTTGTGTTTTATATTGTGTAGTCGGCTAACGTTTTAACGTCTGCTCATCAGCTGTGGGCCACTTTTACCTAAAACTGTTTCTATTAATGCAGATTGTCTGTCGTTCTTACTACTTTGAGTAAAGATAAAGGATGGAGCAAGATTTGTTTTGCAAACTTTAATGTTACATCAGTCTCGGCTAGCGTTTGCACTGTTATGAATAGAGTTCCCTCATGTGCACCACAATAAATGAGAAGTATACACATGGGTTTGTTGATGGACTTATTAATGCTGATGGTGAGGAATTACAGCTGCAACATTTCATGATGTACCTCAGACTGAGTAGTGAATCAGTGAGAAATGTCCTGCTCATGTCGTCCTTGCAATGGAGGTTCGGGTTGAATAACTATAGCTCTTCCAATGTTTCATCATCAGACTCACGCTCGGATTGATGTGGAAAAATTGACGTCGGTGTTACTGTCTATACAGTGTGTACAATCCCTGAGGATTGAGGAAGCCTCCGGAGCTGAAGTTCAGTTATGGTAATGAGCGTTTAGCTTCCAAAACACGAGCTGTATGCGGTAGACCAATCACAACAGACTGGGCTGTCTGGCCAATCAGAGCAGAGTAGCTCACGGAAAGGATGGATTTAGAGAGACCGATTCATCCATCGTGTCATTTGAGAATCATTTAAAAATGTGTGCAATGTATATTATAAGAAAAATAAAAATAACTTTTTTGACATTTTATGCATGTTAAACCTGTTCGGAGCCTTTAACATAGCATAATAGGAGCACTTTAATATGCTTTAAGACAAACCATGTTCAAATTCATCAGTCAACACCATCGCAGAGTATTTTCTCCCGCCAAAGACAGTCTCAAAAATACGGCATGAAACCACCCGTTTCATACCGCCACAAACATGAATGTAACATCGACGGGATTGGTTACATGCAGAGGGACTATTCATTTGTAAATCATTGCATCCGACTAAACTGTCATACGTGGGTTAATGAGAGCGTCGTGACATATTGTCTGCATTCCAAAAGCACATGCTTCCCTACTATATATTAGGTGAAAAACAGTATGTAACAGGATGTCAGAATTCACAGTAGGTACTCATAAAAGAGTAGGGGAAAAGTACCCCGTAATCATTCGCTTCAGAAGACAGTGATGCATCAACTGGGTTTGTACGGATTATGATTGTTCACTTTGTGTGGTTTTTAAAGCGTCAACTTTATTTCATATGGACTGATATGGAGATGGGTTATTTTCCTAAAAATGTGTCCTTGTGTTCATCTGAAGAGATGACATGTACATTTGGGACAGCATGAGGGTTAGTAAACAATCAGAAACTTCATTTTTGAGTGGAGTATACCTTTAACAGTGCTTGCTGGGAAAGAATGCATTTGGCATGTGTGCTATCAAAAAGGTAGTGGTTCAAATGAATACCTTTCATGGCTATTATCACCATGGAGCATGCAATCAATTTTACCACTCACAGGTTTGCATTTGCAATGCATCATTAGAAGCACCCCTGACTGTTTACATGACACCACACACTGAAACGGCTGCAATATGAGCTGGATAGTGGCCATTAGATTGCGATCATACAGCATGTTCCTGCTGGTGTGATTTATGATGGCCTTATTGCTGTTTGTGTTATTTTATTTGCCTACATGATAGAGCTGTTAGACCCTGGTATGATGAAGAGCAGGCAGTGAGTTGGACGTATCTGCTGGGATTTTCCACTGTCATGTTACAGAGCTCGTCTCTCTCAGAAACTGCTCACTGTTTTATTGCCTGCCTGTGAGATTAAATCTGGGGCAAAGACACACTCCTTCTGAACATTAGGCCGACAGGAGTTTACAAATACTGGCACAGGCCTTTATTGCTATCTGAGCTGCTTAAAACTTCATTTCTCTCATTTGTGGGGTAAATAGTGGTCGTCTGAAAATAAATATTTACATATTGATAACAGTGAAACAGAACATCAGTTTATGGGGGGACACAATTCTCTATCAAAAACTGGAGAAAAAAAAAGCTGTTGGGAAAACATCATCATTAGTGTAAACAACGATAACATATGCTATATTAAGTAAAGGATAATCGTGTAAAAGCAGATGAGTAAAGTTTGCAAGCATGTTTTAGCATTTTGTTAACATGATTAACATGTTTGCTAGCATGATTAGCATTTTTTGCTAACATGATTTAGCACGTTGGTAGCATGAATAAGCATGCTTCTAGCATGAGTTTAACACATTGCTATTTAACACATTGCTAGCATGAATTAGAATGTTGATAACATGTATAAGCATGTTGCTAACATGAATTAATAGGTTTCTAGCATGTTTTAACATTTCTAGCATTATTGAATATTTTACACTGAATCAAAATGAATTAGCTGAATTAAGAGGTTTTAACACATTTGTAACATTAATTATCATGTTGCTAACATGTTTTATCACGTTGTTAACATAAATTAAAATGTTTGCTAGCATGATTTGACATTTTGTTAGCATTAATTAGCATGTTGTTAACATGATTTAACATGTTGGTAACATTAATTATGTTTGCTAATCATTGCTAACATTAATTAGCCTGTTTTAACAACACATTGATAACATGAATTGGCTTGTTGTTAGCATTTTGTACCACATTGATAACATGATTTACCATTTTGCTAGCATTAATTAGCATGTTGCTAACATGAATCAAGAGCTTTTAACACATTGGTAACAGTAATTATTATGTTGCTAACATGTTTTAGCACATTAACATGAATTAATATGTGTGCTAGCATGATTTGACATTTTGTTAACATTAATTAGCATTTTGTTAACATGATTTAACATGTTGGTAACATGAATTATCATGCTGTTAAATTTTTTTAACACATTGCTACCATTAATTAGCCTGTTTTAACACATTGATAACGTGAATTGGCTTGTTGCTAGCATTTTGTACCTCATTGTTAACATGATTTACCATTTTGCAAGCATGAGTTAGCATGTTTTGCTAACATGAATTAAGAGGTTTTAACACATTGGTAACATTAATTATTGTGTTGCTAACATGTTTTAGCACATTAACATGAATTAACATGTGTGCTAGCATGATTTGACATTTTGTTAACATTAATTAGCATTTTGTTAACATGATTTAACATGTTGGTAACATGAATTATCATGCTGTTAAACTTTTTTTAACACATTGCTACCATTAATTAGCCTGTTTTAACACATTGATAACGTGAATTGGCTTGTTGCTAGCATTTTGTACCTCATTGTTAACATGATTACCATTTTGCTAGCATGAGTTAACATGTTTTGGTAACATGAATTAAGAGGTTTTAACACATTGGTAACATTAATTATTGTGTTGCTAACATGTTTTAGCATGATAACATGAATTAACATGTGGCTAGCATGATTTGACATTTTTTTAACATTAATTAGCATTTTGTTAACATGATTTAACATGTTGGTAACATGAATTATCATGCTGTTAAACTTTTTTTTAACACATTGCTACCATTAATTAGCCTGTTTTAACACATTGATAACATGAATTGGCTTGTTGCTAGCATTTTGTACCACATTGTTAACATGATTTACCATTTTGCTAGCATGAGTTAGCATGTTGCTAACATGAATTAAGAGGTTTTAACACATTGGTAACATTAATTATCATGTTGCTAACATGTTTTAGCATGATAACATGAATTAACATGTATGCTAGCATGATTTGAATTTTTTTTTAGCATGAATTAGCATGTTGTTACCTTTTGCTAGTATGATTTAGTAATGTTGTTAATATGTGCCAAGTTAGTTGATAGGCTTTGTTAGTGATAGATACATAGTGGGGGAAGCTTAAATACTCTATAAGAGTTATTATATTAAAGTTTTGACCCCCTTAATGAGAGTGAATGGGACTTTTCATGGTTTTGACTGTCCGTTTAACAAAACTCGTAAGTCAGATCCATTAGAAAGGATATAGCAACCCGAGTCTGCTAAGTGACAAATATTAAACAGCAAGCACAAACTATGCAAAAGCAGCCGCCCTTCAGCGCAGTGTCCGAATTCACACTCTTGTTTTCATTCACTCCCTCAAGTGGACTATATTAGTGGAATAATGTAGGGAATAGTGACTATACCGGGCGATATTGAACACACCCACTGTGAGCGCTGTGCCGTGACAAATTGGGTTCCCCCGAAAATCGGGTCTCCCATTTTTCCCAAATTGCTTTTAATAGGTTCTTTAGCGCCGGATTAGAATTCATACAAAATCATGTTATGATAAATGCTGTTTCAACTACGTTATGACCATTTATGTCTGTATTCATTAGCTTATATACTAGCATAGCATACAGATAAGCGATTAGTCTGATAGCTTAGTTTACACACATTTGCACTTACCCTACATATATTCTTAATCATCATGTAATTATGTGTTCAATTAAGTGTTAAATGTCCAAATATTTCAGTTATAAATAAAGCAAATAAATGATGTTCAATTATTCACTTAATAGGCTATCATTATTATTTATTAATTAACAGTTATGTTTAAGAAATTACGTTCATGTACTAATGTGTTTTCATATGCATTATATAGTAATTTTAAATTAAATTAATATCATTCATATATACTTAGGATAATCATTCACTGACCGTTTGGATGATAGCTAGTAAAGTCCCTTTAAAGGTGCAGTGTGTAGTATTTTTGTGGATCTATTGACAGAAATGCGATATAATATACATATCTATGTTTTCAGTGGAGTAAAAAGACCTTACACTCATCCACAAGGGCGCCAAAGTGAGTGATTTTTCCCGTTTTATTACTGGTACTATTTTATTAATATTAATTCGAAATATTACCAACAAAAAACTTAAGTCCCCTGAATCTTCTCGGCCCGCTGCATCAATCTCCCCCGCCCAGCATCAGATATAGAACGCGCGATCAGTTTAACATTGGGAATTTGTTGTGTCGCGTCGCCTCTTGCGCATCTAATGTAGACATGATTGCTTTCGTTTTTTGTGTGTTTGGCCGCTCGCGTCAGACAGTGAGAGTTGCCTGATTATTTATGACGGATGGCCGAATTCACAGTGTCAAAAAGACCGAAGCCCTCTGATGCAGGGGAGATAAGGTATAAAGGGAGGGGATAAAGACAGAGGTAAAGTGATGTTATGAATGAACAGTTTGTCTAATTGCATAGTAGTAAAATACTAATGTTCGCTAATTAATTCCAGTTTTTTTTTATAAACACGTTATGTCACTTTTTTAATAGTCTAATGTGTTTTCTCTACAGTTGTGCCGTTTTATGGGGATATATGCCATTTTTAAAATGTATTTGGCGAAATTAGTAATGATATTTATATACAGGTTTATTTAAAATAGCATATTAAATATCAAAATTTCTCAGTTTAATTCATGGTGGAAACATGAATGTGCATCGTTTAGTGGAAGATTGCTGCCATCTACTGGAAAACAAACACTTTAGCAATTTCTCAATGAACAAGTTTGTGCATTAATGTTATATGCAATTACTCTTGCTGTAATGTGGCGTAGGGGCTATTTTTGTATAGTTTAACGATCGCCAGCATTAAAAAAAAAAAAATATATATATATATATATATATATATATATATGCACATTACATACATTAAAACACAACCAACATATAAAACAACAACAATAAAAAAATAAAAAAACATCAATGTATTACAAAAGAAAAAACAGTACCAGTGTTTACAACTTCTGATAACATGCAACGTTAGTGCTAAACCTTGATACAAGGGGTACCAAGTAAAATCTTGCCTAGGACAGCAAATTGGTCAGGGCCGGCCCTGTTTATATTACCTTAGAATGAGCCATTTCTATCTACACCGGATCCCCTGCTGCTATGTTTCTACAGTAGCACTACATTTACATTTATGCATTTGGCAGACACTTTTATCCAAAGCAACTATTACAGGGACAATCCTCCTGGAGCATGGATTAAAGTGCCTTGCTCAAGGACACACTGGTGGTGACCACTGGGATCAAACCAGCAAGCTTCTGCCTATCAGTTCCATGGTTTAACCCACTGGACCACCATCTCCATCTCCACTAAACGCCCAAACTGCTCTACAGAGCACTAGTCACTCTCTGCTCTTTTTTTGTCATGTGTCGGCCACCGTAGCTCCTCTGTGCTTCGAAAGGGAGGGGTGAGCAGTGGACACTTGCAATTCACAACCTCACCACTAGATGCCACTAAAATTCACACAGAGCACATTTAAGACAAGTCAGTTCACTTGGTGGCCATCTTTTAAATGCCTCTCGGCCGTGCAAGTGCAGCTCCTATATCTTTGAATTGGGAAACATCCAAGTCTCCAAAACTGTTTGCTAACTTATGATTTCATATTTGAAATCACCAATGAAATCTGACAACAACTGTCTCATACATTTTGTTTCTAAAAGCTCAAATCATAACAAGAAACTGCATTATTCAGCCTGGACAATGCTAATGTGCATGCGCAGTCCTAAGGCCGCGAGTCCACCAAAGCCTGGACTCTTGTTTTAAATTATTTTGTTCTGTTATTAAGCTGCTTGTTTTCATTTGTTGACGTTATACAAGCAGAATGTGGCGGTTGGTCAGTGGTGTGTTTGTCCCGCCCCTGCTCCACTGTGATTGGACGGCGTGTAGCGATTGGAGTGACAGTGATGAGCGCTGCGTTTTATTGAAAGTTGAACATTCTTCAACTCTTGGCGACCGGTAAAAAACGCTGAGCGCTCAGCGTTTGAGTGTGAAATACTTGCTTAGCGCCTCGTTACGCTCATGGCGTTCTAAAAACACGGAGCTCCCATTGAAAACAATTGAATACGCCAGCCAGGCGCGTGAAAAAACGCTTTGGTGGACACACGGGCTAAGTGCGCATCACAGAACACTGCCTGTTTCTATAGCAACCGGAACTTCTAACAGAAGCTTCAGTGACATGATGACTTTACTAATCAACGATTGGCTCTTTCATTTAGAAGGCGGGGCTTATTCGCCATTTCTCCCATTCATAAGTAGGTCTAATCGTAGAGCACCGTCTTCCTATATTATATAAAGTCTTTGCTAGTGCTTATTCAAGTAACGTTATACTCGGCTATATGGAATCAAATATTCCAGAGAGCGAAGTTATAAATGACTATCAACAAAAGGCCTATCAAATTCAAGTTGATCTTTAGAAAAAGGCTTCAAATTTTTTATTTTTTTTAAACTGACGTTATGTGATAGTAAAATGACGTAAAACATAAGAACTCCGTTAGAGGATCAACCGCTGGGCAATAACATTGTTCTCTAAACGCTCTCCCCAATGTGTTTTTAAAATGTTCTTCTCTCCTAAATCATGTTAATTATACCTACAAAGCCTTCAGCTCTCCAAATACCTGTCGGCATGATGAAACAGCTCAGCAATCCTTACACATTTTAAAGCAATTACATACTACTTTAAACCAAGAAGTGCAGCTTCACAGGGAGGGTTAAAGGAGTATTCCTTCAAGTACAGGCACAAATATGCACTCATTAAGCCAGCATCTCTCCTCTCCTCATTAAGAGTTGCACTCAATTAAGTCTAGTTGGGTGAAAAAATTGCAGCAACAAAATCTAACCTACTCTCATCTGTCCAGAATGAAAGAGTATCAGGACAAGTGAGTGTGAGAAATAAAGGGAAGTGGGTAATATAATGTATTGCTATATAATGGCTACTACATCTCTGTTTATTGTCACTAGTAGCTACTGTGTAGGATAATGTGGCTCAGTCTAATGCACACATTTCAATGTCATTCGAGCTCCCCCTGCTGACCAGGAGTCTAACTGCAGCCAGTAGATCGACCATCAACATGCACGTCTTTTCACCATGTGCTCCTGCAGTTTTAATGTAGTCCATCTTTGCTGTTTAAACAATGCTTTATTTTATTAATGCTAGCCCCATGTTTTATGTTTGAAAGCACTGAATCATTTAACAATAGCTGGGGACATGGCCATCCAATGGAAAGGAGAATCTGTCCATCTAAATTGTGACAGGCAGACATTGTGGATCTAGATGAATGATAAAAGGCAGCTGAGGCTGGGGAATATTGTATTATTAGAAAGACCTAATTGGTCATATTGATATTTAAAGAGGTCATGACATGGATTTTTTATTATTATTATTTTATAAATTATATTTTTTCCCCAAAATTATTTTAATAATAATTTCATGGCCCCAAGTATATTTTGCTGTATGAATGCGTCAAATGTGTGACATTTGCTTGTTGTAACTCTTCAAAATAATTTGTTTGGTTTTTTTCCAACACTGAATCTACAGATATTTAACTATTCAAAATGTGTATTGGTCAATCTCAGGTAAATTTACTTGGGGGTAACAGGATTGAATGAAAACCTGGGGACACAACTAAAATGTGCTTTTGACAAAACATGGAAATATGGATTTCTTATGATTTTTTTTAAGCATAGCTGGTATATGGAGTCACACAGCAATGCAAAAATGATGCAGATTTTATTTATTATATTTCATGATAAAGTTTAGGTTTAAATTGCAGGTGTATAGTGTTTTAGTTTTTATTATTGTTTTAAACTATATATTTTAAATTTGCAGTTAGATTAATGTTCAGGACACTTTGCTTAATAATACAATTTATTTTAGAGTTAATATTCATGCATATTTATATACAATGTCCTGGGGACAGAAATGTTATCCATTCGGTGGAATGGCTCTTGTATTAATATCTGAACATGCAATATATCAAAAGAAAGGACAGATCCTCTGATTTTAAACATTTTTTTTTGGGGTATTCTAGCTTCATGCATTTTTTTTTAATCAAGACTTGAACATGGGTTTCATAAAAAAGCAACATTTTGAGCAAAAAGCAGAGCAAATCACATTTTGGCCAAGGCGTCCAGATGAGATTCAGAGCGATGATCAAACACAGATGGAGGAGATGGAGTCCATTAACACCCAAAGCTTCACATTCGGCTCATCCTGGGTTGACATTTCATTCAGTAACATAAGGCAACATAAGGCAAATTTTGATTTATATGCTGTTTAATGTTTGATGATCATGTTATTTTCATATGCATATGATTACACACGATCTTGTGTTTCTGCATCTTCTTCGCCTGTGTTTTGATCCAGAGCTTCTGTACTCTTTCAGAAGATGTGTAATAGCGCCCCCTATCGTATAACAGTGAAAACCTGGAAAATTCTGTGTTTGGTAAAGAATACCCATAATGCACTGTAATGGTCGTGGTGAATGAATTCCTGCTTCTCGCCAGAGGATTGCGCTGCTGCGTAATATCATACAGGTATAAATTTCCTTTTACTTGATTATTAAATTGTTTAATTAAGTTTCATTTTATACATGCTAGTTTCTATGACAGAGTTCAAGGTAAATCTTTTCATTAATACTTGAAGCTGTCCCTTTAAGACAAGTCAGTTCACTCGGCGCCGTCGGCGGCCATCTTTGAAACGCCTCTTGGGCATGCAAGTGCAGCTCCTATCTCTTTGAATGGGGAAACATCAAATTCTACAAAACTGTTTGCCAAGCTTACGATTCAATTTCATATTTGAAATCACCAATGACAACAACTGTCTCATACATTTTGTTTCTAAAAGCTCGAATCATAACAAGAAACTGCATTATTCAGCCTGGACAACGAGATTGCTAAGACATGTGACCAACTGGGCGACAACGTCATCAGAACGCAAAGAATTGTGGGTATGTTTGGCCCGTTTACATGGCCTGGCTTAGCAGGCTAGTGTTCTGGTATGAAAATAATTAAAGATGAGAGAGAAAAACAAAATATATTCCTACAAAATGCAGCGGACTAAAGAAAACATTGTCGGACCATATCGAAAGACGAGATATGATGAGAAAATAAAGGGAATCAAAGGACTGGATCCTTACGAGCTGAGCGATTGGTCAAGGGACGTCAAACTGTTGCCTAACTTCCAGCACCCATATGGATTTCTTTTAAAAAGGTTTAAAAATGAAAGAAAAGACGAGAGTCTGCTGTTTTTGAATAGCCTATTGTACGTTTCTAATATAAAATGTTTGTGATTTTAGGCTATAACCTTAAATGTTTTGCCACTTGTGTGTACTAAATCTAAAGTACTAGGCTATATACATATAAATTAATGAATAAACGTTTAAATGTAGTAGGCTACGTTAAAACCTGACATCTATGAAAGTGTAAACAAAGAGAATTGCAATTCTGACAAGCCATGTTCAGTAACAACTTTTGGATTTGAAATAAAAAATAATGAGTAAATGCTGTGTTTGTGGTATACATCAGCGGATCAGTTGCGCAGTGCAAACGCAGCATATGTGAGAGCACAACAGGGCGGCTCCTGAACCGCAACACGCACTGCAGACGGGGTGTGTGTAAAAAAGAGCGTTAGTGTTAGTGCGTACACACACAAAGTTTTCAGTAAATTCAAGTCGCTACAGCAGGCCCAGATGGATGGGTCCAGGTCCAGGACCTGGAGATTGTAAAAGTGGGGCAGAAAACTGTCGTCCGTGTGAAGGTATACTAATGTTTTAAGCACCACAGTCCACAACCACAATCTTTGCATGCAGTCAGAATTCAATAAAACTCTACACTACACCGTTATTATTTTTCCACGCTGAAAAACAATAAAGGGACATCTTAAGCTTTATGCCACTTATATCGTGAGAACGACTATTGCAGTTTATAACACAGCAGATAGACGGCATGGACACTGCGTTCTACCCTCCATGCAAAGAAGTCTGGCGCCCGGCGTTTGTGCCGCGGACTCCCAAAATGCTTTGCGTTTACCACCGGGAATACGTCATGATGACGACACATTAGCAATCTCTATGAGCGCACGTCTCAGAACACTGCCTGTTTCTATAGCAACTGGAGCTTCATTGTCACGATGACTTCACTAATCAACAATTGGCTCTTTTATTTAGAAGGCGGGGCTTATTCGCCATATTGGACGTTGCACTTTCTTCCTATTAATAAAGTATTTGTTATTAAACAGCAAGCACACACTATGCAAAAGCAGCAGCTCTTGGAATTAGGGAATAGTAAATGAGGGTATCGGGGGCGATTTTGAACACAGCCTATGTAATTGTGTGATGTCAGATCCTGCAATATCAAAACAAGCTGTTTTTGGAGCTTTATTAAATAAATTCTTTTGTTTATAATGAGGAGGATGGTTTTTTAAGCTATGAAACTTGCAGGATGTTTTAATGGTGCCTCTATGTCAAAAGATCAAGGAAAATTTGACTTCATCATGACAATGCCTTTAACATGAAAACAAAAACCTGTGATTTGCTTCAGGCTGGAAGTCACATTCGGTCATGAAGCAGAATCTGCCGTTACTTCTAGGAACACGTCTCTGGGCTGTTTTCTTCCTGCTAATTGAATATACAATGCATCACAGCAGATGCAAAGTGCAAAGGCTGCGTTCGAAATGTATTTAATTAGCAATGCTTGTCCTCAGAGAAGAACATGCAGTGAATCTCAGGTTAACATCTGCAATGGAGATAACAGTGACTAAGCGATGCATATAATTAAATTCCACCCAATTAATGAGATTTTTGCTGTGAAGGAACGCAGTGTCATTGTCAGTCCAATTCCGTGCTGGAGTCTAAAGAGCTTGATATCGTTTTTATTACAGGATATATTTTGTTTGCAGGTTCTGAGTGTTTCTAATCTGCAGTTTTATAATTCTTCCTTTGCATGCATTATAAGCAGAGGAAGGTAATGTATGTCTATATTACTGCCGGAGTCAAATGATTAACACTTTCAGTTTTCAGGAGATTTTGTAAATGCATTTATTTTTTGTATCAGACCAGTTATGACTGTCGCTGTACCAGCAGTTTTATTAACGACGCTATCATGATGACAATAAGCCGTGTTAAATTTATGCTTGAAATTGGCCGGAAAATATATGATGCTGGTCAGTTATATGACTATTTGTCAAGCTAATGTATATGTCTTCAGTCTTAAGATAGATGGAGCTGACGTTCAAGAAACTGGCCCTTGTCCAAGAACAGCATTCATGTGCATCTTAAAGCCATCTAATAGATCAGCATGCTTGTGTTAAAATTCAGGCCTCACGCTCCCTCTGTCGCGTCTTGATTTATAATGCTGTAGGACTCAATTAAAACGCTAATGGCTATTACGATTTATCAGTGCGCACTTTGCATTTAAATGTTCTTCTCACGTCATTCTTTCTCCACCATCAACTTGTTCACTATCCATTACAGAGAAACGTACACAGTAAAATGTTTTAGGAACCCTTCCTGGCACCAAACAAAATGAAAGTACACATTTCTAACTCAATTTTTATGAAGATAAATATTTGAAATGTGAGATATATTGAAACAAATAGGAGAGAATATATTGTTTTAAAAAGATGGAGTTGTTGTTTTTTTACAACTCACACAAGACCAATGGTGTTCTTCTCCTAAACTATAGTGTGCAAAGCATCTCCATTAACTGAAGTCCTAAGCACAGCATTTTTGTTTAATATAAAAGCAACTGCCTTTGCAATGTGCTTTAACTTTCTCTATAATGACCTAATTATCCAGTAATGATTCATTGACCATTTAAAACCCCTTTTTCTTCATCTCTTCCCGCTGTGTTTTTAACTAGCTGATTGATCAAAATATTCTCTCTCTCTCTCTCTCTCTCTCTCTCTCTCTCTCTCTCTCTCTCTCTCTCTCTCTCTCCTCATATGCAAAGCTTTTATCTTGAATACCATCCCATCAGCTGTAATGATGATGCAAAGTTAGGCAGTCAATTAGCCTCTGCCAGGATGTGCAATTAGACTGATGGGATGCCATGTTTACTGAAATGTAAACTAAGATGATGAAGTGGGTCATTGGTCCCTGCATCTATTGACAGCATGATTGGTGCTACTTAGTGTCATCATGCACAGTGCAATACTGAAAAGGCCACAGTGTAAACAAAAAGTGTCATTTTAACTGTAAAATATTAACTGTAAGATACACTGCAAACCCAAATCAGTTGGAAAAACTTTTTACCTCAAAATTTGAGGTAATCAGTTACATACATTTTTTAAGTTGAGAAATTTAGTAAGCAGAACTTGCATATTTTTATTTTGTACTTATATATTTGAATTGCTCTTAACTTGAAATATATCTAGTAAGCAAATGTATAAATTTAAATTCAAATTTTAATGTAAACTACTTAAAGAATTAGTTCACTTTAAAATGAAAATTTCCTGATAATTTACTCACCCCCATCTCATCCAAGATGTTTGTGTCTTTCTTCCTTCTGTTGAAAAGAAATGGAAGATTTTGAGGAAAACATTCCAGGATTTTTCTTCACACAATGGACCTCAATGGCAACCAACATGTTGAAGGTCCAAATCAATGCAGTTTCAAAGGGCTTCAGAGGCTCTGCACGATCCCAGCTGAGGGTCTTATCTAGCGAAACCATCGGCCATTTTCTGAAAAAAAATTAACATTTATATACTATTTAACCTAAATGCCACGGATTGCGCAATATCACCAGAAAGGTCGCGCTAGATGTAGGCGGAAGTACCGCCCCAAGCGAACATGTGAAGACTAATAAAAAAAAAACTCCATCTCCAAATTCAAAACCAACCAACATCGCTGTTTAACGTTTTTTTGCTAAAGAACGTTTGTATTAGTTTTTGCATAAGTGCTTTGTAAACACAGGGCGGTACTTCAGCCTATGTCTAGCATGACCTTTCTGGTGATATTGCGCAATCCGTGGCATGTTGCAAAGTAGCGCAAGATTTAGGTTAAAAAGTATATAAATGTTTATTTTTTCTTGAAAATGACGGATGGTTTGTCTAGATAAGCCCCTATTCCTCAGCTGGGATCGTGCAGAGCCTCTGAAGACCTTTGAAGCACTTTAAAACTGCATTAATTTGGACCTTCAACATTTTGGTTGCCATTGAGGTCCATTATGTGAAGAAAAATTCTAAAAAGTTTTCCTCGAAAACTTTCTTTTCCACTAAAGTAAGAAAGACACAAACATCTTAACAAGAACACAAACATGAACAAACTAGCATAACAAAAAAGAAAACTACTAAATAACCCGATCTAGCACACACAAAAAACATAGCCTAATATAACACTTAACTTTAGCTTTTTTTTATTGTCATGGCAAAGCATGCTGGGAAATAGAAATCCCAGCCCAGTTTCAGTTGAATTTAAGTTTGTTAAATTAAAAGAAACAACTTCATAACATTTAAAACAATAAAATAATTCAGATTACTTAAAGCATGTCCGTTTTGTGAACTCAAAAGAAAAGGAAAGTTCTAAGTACTCATAAAAGTTTTGATTTAACTAATTTGTTTAATTTGAGTTGGCTCTACTCAAACCAATTAAGTATTGTGAGCGTTAGGGTTTTCAGTAAACAAAGTTTGAGTTTGTATTCTTTTATAATATTTTAAATGTAAAATATTGTAAAAATGCTATGGGAAATAATGTTAATTGGTTACTATATACAGGGAAAATTGTAAAAGATCTTACCGGACATCTTATGTAATTTTACAGTAAAATGCTGTTAATCGTACAGTTTTTAAAAGTAAAAAAGAACAAATCAACGTATAATGTACAATCCAAAACTATCAACAGACATAATTCCCAACACTGTAAAATACAGACAAACAGTACAGCCCAACAACACAGCCAAATGCTGATGAAACAGCAAACAATTCTTCAGTAAAAATGTTCTTTAATTAATCGCACTTCTTACTCCTAGTCTTCATTCTTCACATCTGGTCGTGGGTCCTCCTGAACTGTTATCCCCAACACTATATTGTCCATTGTGGATGTTCTTCCTTATAAATAAATGTTTCACATATTTAATATATTAAATGCAAAGCAAAACTCAAATAATAACAGACAAAACACCAATAATAAACTAGTCTGTACTTTATTTAGCCTAAACATCATCTTGCTGTAAACAGGACAAAGCAAAGAAGAACGCAAGAGAGAATTTAGTGACTTTACTTTCCATCTTCAATTACATTTGGTAAAATTATAACTGTACTGTAAATAATGAGCCATTTTGTTTGAATATACCTCAAATTTCTTCAAAAGTCAGAAACTCAACGAACTTCACAGGTGTTCCTTTTTTGTTTTCTTTTTCCTGAGGTAGGCCCAAACATGTTTGTCAATTAGATTTATTTTCTGTTATTGCCATATTTTATATGTGAATTTATTGTATTTATTTATACGGACAGACCATCATTCATGGCCTATGTGAGATGTAGGCATACTTATCACCCTAGGTATGTTTGTAATTTGCATTTGCAAAAAAATATGTACATTTATTATTACACAATATTTCTGACTATGGCATTCATCTTTTATTTTAGTGAAGTCGAGGAATTTGACAGAGAAATCACCAAACAAATTAAAAAAGAAAGTACAGTTATTATTTTACCAAATGCAATTGAATATGAAAAGTAAAGTCACTAACACAATTCTTTCTTCCTTTCTTCTTGCAAGATGATGTTTAGGCTAAATAAAGTACAGACTAGTTTATTATTGGTGTTTGTCTGTTATTATTTGAGTTTTGCTTTGCATTCAATAGGCCTATTAAAAAAACAGGTTTTGTAATGTTAGGAAGGTATAATATGTTAATTAGACCATTAGCATAGGTTGACCTGAGAGAAATATTTGAATTTGAATGAACAAAAATAAACATTGTAGCAATATAATATTATCACATAATATTTTTCAGAAGATAGTTCAATCTGTAATTTTATCTCTTCCATCAGTTATTTTCTTTCAATTACAACCCACACTCTACAATCTACTGGGTAATTTGTTAGTCAGAGAACGCAATGAGATTTTTTGGCACATTCATTTAGCAGGGAACGCAAATATGTTTGCAAAATCGTTATTTTGTGTATATTTATTTGTTAAACTTTAAATGAAATAAGACCGTAATATTGCATCCTATTGTTTTAAATGGCATTTGGATAAGGGTGTAATATGATCTTCAGAACAGCAGGGGCTCGAAAAATCGAGGATCCTGAGAATGCGGGACTCTGAGTGCGGGACTGTAGGTGCAGGCTCCGAGTCTGCAGCTTCATACTACTCGGCGACTCTGCTGCCAGTGTTTTGCTGTTATTTTACAGAGATATTTTTTAGAGTGTGTTTGGTGTAACCCCTCCTGTTCGAACCGCCCCGCTCCAAGCGGGACTCGAACCCGGGTCCGCCGGCATGAGAGTCGGACACTCTAACAAGGAGGCTAAAGGCTGCAACCTCTAGCGTCAGTCGCTAGAGCCTCTCTTGAGATCAGAGGAGTGAGGTTTACTCGCAGAGCAACTACTAGCTGGCCTCCGTTACATTGGCACTTCACATTTGAAGGTATTTTGTTTAAATAATCATGTTTCTTTATATTTTTTGTTATCAGCACATTTGGGCTTTATGTTACATCTGTTGTTTAATGAATGTTGACTGCATGATTCATGTGTCATGTGTGTTACCATGATGGTGTTTTGTGTTTGTGTGCAGTGAGACCTACAAGTATACTTCTTCCTGTGGAAAAGCTACTTATAATGACCTTATTCATGATTCTGGATGTGGCTTCCTCTTTTACCACATGCTGTGCATTATTATGGTGGTTGTCCATTTCAAAACAGATTTTAGTAGCAGTGTGCATTGTTGAATTTACTGGTTTACATGTTTTTGTTTACTGTAAAATATACAGGTTGTTCTGTAAATATGTTTATGTTTACTGTATTTTGTACATAATTATTCCAGTATAAATGAAGATTAGTAAATATTCACATCACATAACAATTATTTTGTTTTTCTTGCACATGCTTCACTTGCATTAATACTTAACCTGGACCAAAACAAAATTATATTCAGTAGGCTATATAAAAATAAATAAAAACTGCATGTTTTACCACCTGCATTATTATGGTGGTTGTCAGTATGTTAAAGATACAAAACAGATTTTAGTAGCCGATGTGCATTGCTGAATTTGCTGGTTTAAATTTAAATGTACAGGTTTTTCTGTTGTTCTTGTTAGTTTAATTTAAAGTTGTTCTGGATGTCTGATTGCACTGCAAAAAAAAAAAAAAAAACCTAACAAATTCAGATTTATTCTGTAATAAATCTGAATTTGTTAGTTTTTTGTTTTGTCTTGTTTTTGCAGTGCAATCAGACATCCAATATGCATTGAAGATCTGTAAATATTCACAAACAAGTCATTTTGTTTTTCTTTTACATGCTTGTTCACTTGCATTAATACTTAACCTGGACCAAAACAAAATTATATATAGTAGGCTACATAAATAAAAACCGCATGTCAATAAAAAAAACGCACGTTATTTAAGTTTTACCATATAAAGAGGACAATGGTCACTTAGAAAATCCAAATATTTGGATGTGCAAATCTGTAACAATATACGGTAAAACTAGTGAGTTACATCAAACTTTCTAGTTACCGGTTTGGCACCACAGTTTGAGACTGCACTGCGGTGTTTACACGCACTTCCTTGTTTTGAATCGTTCAGAGAGATGTTGATCCCGCTGGTTTTCCTCGTTTTGAGCGCATTTGCCAGTGTTTTCTCGGCAGGTATCTAACGGCAATATTTTGATAATGACATATGATTTGTTGTCAAAGCCTGTCATGCAATGCGCTTTATGTGTTGACATGCAAGTTTATGCTGTGTAACGCTGTAACGTTAATGGTCTTTTTTACCTCGAACGCAAACAGAAAGTAGTTAAACGTAAACATGTCATGTACTTTTACAATATGTGATATCCAGATCATTGAAAGTGCACGGCAATGCATTGTTAGTGAATGAGTCGAGACTTTGCAGTGAATGAATGAATGAATGCATGATGAACCAGACCACAAAACCATACGATGTGTTCACGCAGCGATCGGAACGAGCTGTTCCCAAAAGCGAGTCGATTATAAACATTTCGAGTGTGCATGTTTATGATCAGAGTCCTCCAATAATTTGATTGAGGGGCGCAAAGTAACTTATTTTAACAGCAAGATAGCAGATAGCTAAAAATAAAACTTCATGATTTGACAAGTATCAGCAAAAACGCGTCATAAAAAAACAGCAATGTGTGCTTACATTGGACTTTATTTGATCGTGTTTACAGCATGCATGTGATGTGTCACGCGAGAATGGTGGTGGAGCACGTAATGACGTATAGCGTCATGACGTTTTTTTTTTTTTTAACAGAGGGCATTTCTAGTCCCAATTCTTCCTCAGCATTAAACGTACTATAGTCTAAACAAGACAATAATTAGTCTATATGTGACCCTGGGACACAAAACCAGTCATTAGGGTAAAATTTCTTAAACTATGACTGAGATAAACCGAGATAAAACTATTATTTGAAAATCTGGAATCTGAGGGTGCAAAAAAATCTAAACATTGAGAAAATAGCCTTTAAAGTTGTCCAAATGAAGTCTTTAGCAATGCATATTACTACTAATAATATATTTTTATGTATTTACGGTAGGAAATTTACAAAATATCTTCAAATACTCGTGAGACTTATGACGGTTTTGTGGTCCAGGGTCACATATTATGAAAAATAAACCCAAATAACTACATCTAAAAATGATTGAAATGCAGCATGTACATTTAAATAACCTGCATCATCATTCATTCATTATAAGTCACTACAGATTTGTTAATAGATATATCAATTACCTTCACTATAGAGCAGTGTTTCAGCAATGTTTTACGATGACATGCCCCTTCCAGTGTCACAACTCACAGCTCAGAATTTTGAGTTTCCTATTTATAAATACATTTGCTTTGTCATTCATGTGCTCAGAGCTTGCAAATACAATATTTCCAACTCCACTTGAAGGGCAAACCCCCGCATGGCTACGTCATAAAGGTTTCCGCCCCCTAATAATACTATTAAAAAATTAAAAATCATATTAATGCAATACAGTGAACGACAAACGTTTATGTTAATTTACAATATACCTTCATCTTAGGAAACATTATACATTTTTTTGTCTTGCATTTCATAATGAAATTGGTCAAGCTCAGTGCGTGAGTTTTAATGTGTGCAAAGGATTGTGGGTAATCGGGACATGCAATGTGACATACATGGCAGCGGCAATTTGCAATAAGTGCAAATAGCAATAGATTTTATTTACACTATGTAAAAAAGGCAGTATTTTCTTTGCAATAAGTGTAAATAGTAGTTAGATGCTATTTACCCCTCAGTGTTGTTGTACATTTAAATGGTGTGCATTAATAACAGTGTAAATTATTATATTTATTAAAATTATTAAATTAATGCCGCTTTATTGGGACAATAAACCCCAACCTACATAAACACTTTATTATTAAACACACGTTAGACACTTTATTTCCACTTTTCTAATATTTCTTTATTTTTATTGAAAATAAATGCCTTTCCGATCAGATATGCACTGGGGAAAGGGAGTGGAGTGAGTTTGGCAGAAGGAGTTTGGATTTGAACTCAGTTTGATTTGCATCAAAAGTTTGTGCCAAACGCTTTACCCCTACACTTGACAATCCAGCATATTCTTTCATTTTGTCTGGCCCAACCCGACGTCAGTGGGCGGAGTTAGTGTAAATAGGCTCCGCCAACAAGGAGGGTTAATTGAACTGATGATACACTTGATGCATCCTTTAAAACTGAAATAAGGATGCAAAACAATGGACACCTTTCAAGGATACTTCAAACTGATACACTGATACATTAATGTCATGACATGACAGCCTAACTAAGATGCAGCCAGAAACACCCAAATTATTTTAAATAAACTGTTCGAAGAATTGATTCATGTAGTTGGACTTACTCTTTACTACAATGCAATCTTACCATAATTTAAAAGCTTATATTCATTTCTTTGTATCCCCAGTGCCAGAAGAAGTGTTTCAGTTCTCTTCTTATTATGGGGATCACATGGTTCTGCAGAAAGCGCCGGCCAAAGCAGTCGTGTGGGGATTTGGACAGACAGGAGCCAAAGTTGTGGTTTCACTGTCTGCATCACACAAAGTGTCACACTCTGCTACTGTTATCAATGGTGAGTATCAGTTTCACATGTGAAAATGACTCTTGTCATTTCAATCCTGTATGACTTACTTTCTTCTGCGAAACACAAAAGGAGAACATTTTATCTGTTCAGAACAATGACAGTGCATTGTCTCACAGGTATTTGGCGCACAACTCTCAATCCTGTGGAGGCCGGTGGTCCCTACAACTTGACTGTATTTCAGAATACAACTAATAGCTCAATCATGCTCACAGATGTGCTCTTTGGAGACATTTGGTTATGTAGTGGACAAAGTAACATGGCATTCACTGTTGGTCAAGTGAGTACATTTCTTAACTCTTTAAGTTGACATCTTTCAGATGTGTAGTTAACCTAAATGTCTCTTGTCCTTTGAAAAGTTGATTAATGCAACAGAGGAGCTGGCCATGGCGTCTAAGTTCCCTAATGTGAGGATCTTCCAGGCTGCCTTGGAGAAGAGCGATGAGGAACTAATTGATCTAGCAGGAGTGGAAGTTTCTTGGTCCCGACCAACAGCGGGTATGGAATACGGTCCTATGGAAACAAGCTAAAATGATTTATTGCATTCCTGTTTTATCTTAAAGGGTTAGTAAATGGTTAAAAAATTTCATTCTGTCATTAATTATTCCCACTCAAATGACAAAAAGACTTTCGTTCATCTTCGGAAAACACAAATCGAGATATTTTTGATGAAATCTGAGAGCTATCTGACCCCTTCATAGACAGCTATTTAACTAACACTATCAAGGCCCAGAAAGGTAGTAAAGACACCGTTAAAATAGTCCATGTGAATACAGAGTCAATACAGAGCCGGCGCTCTGACGTAGAACCCGGAAGCGCTGCACTGGGGTTACAATATAAACAACGTAGGAGACTGACACAGAAGAGAGAAGAAACCGTTGCATAAAGTCGTTTTTATAACATTATAATAACATTCGTAACATTAGGGTTGAACCACTGAAGTCACATGGACTATTTTAACGATGTCTTGACTTCTGCTGGGGGAAACATTTCAGGACCCAAAACCAGATGTGAAGAATGAAGAGTAAGAGTCATAAGTGCGATTAATTAAAGAAAAATTTACTGAAGAATAGTTTGCCGTTTCATCAGCAGAAGCCAGCTTCAGTTCTCACAAGGAGTTTGTTGGCCGCGCTCCTGTACATACAAATTTCCTCCACAATTAAACTATTTTCAAGGTCTAGCTACATCATTACTTCTGATTGGCTAAGAGAAAAGAATGGATAATCATAGTACATTTCCACACATTGGCTGATAGGCAGAAGCATATCTCCATCGATCACACTGTTGACCCTTGGAGCCGGGATTTCGGGACGTTGTGACCTTCCAGGTCATGAATAGGTACCGGCAGGTCTTAAGCAGAATACCAGTTATACACCAATACTGATCTATAACAAACAATACTAGCGCACATACACACATACACAGCCTCTTCAAGGTTGGAGTTGGTTGAGCTACAGCTCTGACCAGAAACTTTCCCAAAACATCCAAAGCAAGTTCTTTCTCCCAGTAAGAGGTACATACAATATTCATAGTATTCTCTAGTGAAGGGAGATGCAAAGAAAAATAAAAGCTTATAAGTATAAAATATACTATAAATATAAGTAAATCTCATAAGCTTGAAGAAGTCATTCAAATCATTTAATATGTAGAAGGATAAATAATAGATTTATAATCACTCAAAAGATATACATTGAAACGGCAGTGGATTCCAGAATTCACCCCCTTCACTACCTTTCTAGGCCTTGAAAGTGGTAATTAAATTGTTGTCTATGGAGGGGTCAGAGAGCTCTCCGATTCCTTAAAAAATATCTTCATTCGTGTTCCGAAGATGAACGAAAGTCTTACGGGTTTAGAACGACATGAGGGTGAGGAACTAATGACAGAATTTTCATTTCTAACACTTCAAGAATGCCTGTTTTTTGTTTCCTTGATGAACTTTTTTAACTTGTCAGCAAAAGTCATGCATTAAACTCTACCTTTCCCTGAAGAGATATAACCAGCTATTCTTCATGACTTTTCAAGAATTGCTTGGTGGAAAGAATTTTGGCCACTTCTCTGCCGTTTGCTGGCTCTTTGGTCGCTATCTCTATGAGACACTCAAGTATCCCATCGGACTAGTAGAGACGTGTTGGGGAGGCACACCTGTGGAAGCCTGGTCATCCCCGAGGGCACTTCACAAGTGTGGATTGAAGAGCTCAATGACCAGGTATATTTTTAAGTTGTGTAGTAAAATAAATTTTGATTGTTTGTTTTTTTTCTTCATTAGATTGATCAAAAGTGACAGTAAAGATTTATAATGTTCTTGACTGTTTGTATAGGTCAGTTAGTATATACAAATATTAGACTATTTCACCTGTGTATGACAAGGTGAGTTTAGTTCAGGTTTAAGCTCCCCCAAAAACTTCTTACTTATGAATGAATAATTCATTTATATATATAATTTTGTTTAGGAGGTTTACATGCCGGTCAAAAACACTTAAATTTTCTCATAATATACATTGCACATCACTACATTTATCAATGATTCTCAAACGACTCGATGGATGAATCGGTCTCTCTAAATCCCTTCTGTGAGCTACTCTGCTCTGATTGGCCAGACAGCCCAGGCTGTTGTGATTGGTCTACCGCATACAGCTCGTGTTTTGGAAGCTAAACGCTCATTACCATAACTGAACTTCAGCTCCGGAGGCTTCCTCAATCCTCAGGGATTGTACACCCTGTATAGACAGTAACAATGACGTTGATTTTACCACATCAATCCGAGCGTGAGTCTGATGATGAAACATTGGAAGAGCTATAGTTATTCAACCCGAACCTCCATTGCAAGGACGACATGAGCAGGACATTTCTCACTGATTCACTACTCAGTCTGAGGTACATCATGAAATGTTGCAGCTGTAATTCCTCACCATCAGCATTAATAAGTGTATGTCCATCAACAAACCCATGTGTATACTTCTCATTTATTGTGGTGCACATGAGGGAACTCTATTCATAACAGTGCAAATGCTAGCCGAGACTGATGTAACATTAAAGTTTGCAAAACAAATCTTGCTCCATCCTTTATCTTTACTCAAAGTAGTAAGAACGACAGACAATCTGCATTAATTGACACAGTTTTAGGTAAAAGTGGCCCACAGCTGATGAGCAGAAGTGTTTCAGTAAATAACGTTAGTCGGTTACACAATATAAAACACAAAACTAGGTATTTTGAACATCCGGTAGAAAGTATAATAATTATTCATACTTACAGGCTGTGATTCTGAGGAGCAGCTGGTCCAAATAAACTGCTACTGATCCATCTTTCAAGAGCAAGCGTTTTGTGAATCCTGCGTTAAACTCTGAGATTTAAAGAAAGCAAAATGTAAATCAGTAAAATGACGTTTGAGGACGGGTCAAGTTGTTCATGGGCAGACAATGTACAACATAGACGGGCATTATGAAAAAGTATTTTCTAGTGACGTAGAACCGTTTGAATGAATACAATATAGATGACTTGAATTGCTTTTCTTTTAACATTCTCAACTTCTGTACCTGAAGTGTTCCTTACAGTCCTCCGCCTATGCAAAGTTACCTCTTGGGGAACATCTCTGCTAAATGGATGAGTTCAGTGCTGTGGAATGCCATGATACATCCATTACTCAACATGACCATAACAGGAGCCATATGGTACCAAGGTAGTTCTTCTCAAAATTATTGAACTTTATAACAATTATAACATGTGCAAAGACTTGCTATTTTTACCTTTGCTCTTTGTCTCAGGTGAGGCTAATGCAGACTACAACAGGGATAAATACAGCTGCTCTTTCCCTGCTATGATTGGCGACTGGAGGATGGCTTTCCATGAAGGCTCAGATGGCCAAACTGCGCTAGACTTCCCATTTGGATTCGTACAGGTACCGTTAAATAGAGAGGATTCCTACTGCAGAGCCAATGGGTGGATGTCCAACTCCGCCTCACTGGATGTAATGGGTGGAGCTAGATAGTCCAACGAAACTCTAAATGTAAACTTAACTCCAGCCATTACATCAAAAGAATAAAAGCTGGACGTCATTTGGCTTTGCAGTGAGCAGCACTTGTTTAAATAGTCAGTAATGGAAGGAAAATATCTTAAGATCTATGTGTCATAGCATGAAATTAAATTGCACTTCCATTTCATTTCTAGCTAAGCACATATCTCAAAAACAATCAGCACGACGGGTTCAGAGAAATACGCTGGCATCAGACAGCAGACTATGGCTTTGCCCCTAATCCACGCATGAAGAACACCTTTATGGCTGCTGCTATCGACGTACCTGATGAAAAGTCGCCCTGGGGCAGGTGTGGAAGATCCGAAACTGGTAGTTAAAGTGTTATTCCAATAGTTTAATGGAAGTGCTGGACTCTAACATGTTTTCTGTTTTGGGGTTCAATAGTATCCACCCAGAGGATAAAGAGGATGTGGCATTCAGACTTGTGCTAGGGGCAAGAGCGGTCGCCTATGGGGAGAAGGACGTGTCTTTCCAAGGACCTTTCCTACTCAGACCATCATCAACCAGTCTTTCATTGGCATTGTGTTTAATCAGGATATCAATGCCATTCTTGATGAGACAGACAATGTTTTTTTTGAGGTAAGATAACCTTTAAAAACATGTAAGTACATATTCATTAGAAAACTGTAATTTTAAGAAATATGAATTCGAACAAGGGCAGGTTTTAAAGGGACAGTTCAAAAATGAAAATATCCATATTTAAAACGTTATAAAGTAAAATATCTAGCCGTGTGGATTACTTTTATAATGGATGGATGCACTTTTTTGGGCTTAAAAAAAAACTTAAAAACTCTTCACATCCTTCACATCCATCATGATAGCGATCAATAACAGAAGTGGTCTAAATATTAAAATATGTACATATGTCTTCTGTGAAAGTCTCAGGACCAAGAAATTTCATCCAATCAGTGTATTCGGTCCGAATGCAATGATAGGCTGTCCTACCTGTCTGTCAACCTAAGTATTTGCATAAAAGTGGCCATTTTTACAATTTCTCCTGAACAGGAAGCTTATGTTATTTTCACATCATGTTGTAATTACCGTAAATGGGAGATGGCAACTGAAGATTACAATTTTATTGTTAAATGTTGTTTTTATTTAGTATTATTATGTTTTATTATTTTTCAATGTACAATGTAAGTCAGGCTGTGTCTGTACATGTGTTCCAAGGAGAGACATGCATGAGCTGAAGTTTGCATGACATATTACTGTCATATGGCAGGGAGAAGGACACAGGCAGATAATTTCGGTCATACAAAGAATGCGTGTCCATGCAGGAATGTGCATACATGTATATCACTGATGCATACAGGCTTATATTTTCCGCTGATGTATTTGTTTTGTGATATATCTCAACTGATGTAAGCATGAAGTATAAGCTCTATTTTAAACATAGGACACAAGTTTCTCTTCCTTCTAAGGAAGTTTCTTCCTAGTGAGATCCTCTGTTAATAGTATATAACATCCAAATTGAGTGTACTGCCTCAGATGAGAGACGGGACGATGAGATGAGAGACGGGACGACGGGAGACAGAGAAGGGAGGATGGAGAAGGGAGAGGGTAGAGAAACGGAGGAATGGAGAAACATATACAGCTGGCACGAAGACAACAAGTTTCTCTCCTATGCCTGATACATATGGCAATAAAGAGTTTTTTGACAAGGCAACTGGTATCCGGTCCTGTGATTCAATCATAACAGGGACAAAACTGAATTTTCAGATCAACAGCAAAAAACGTTTTGAAACGTCCCTCTGTTTATGGCCACACCCACTGATGTGGTAACGCCTATTACTAACCTGCAGAGACATACTTGCTGAAGGCAGGGTAGGGTCTTATGCTTTGAAAGCTAGTTTGCTATTGCCTGCCTCTCTGAAATTGCCTACCCTACCTTTAAAATGAGAATGCTACTGTTGAACTAACCCTGACTGTGTTTTTTTTGTTGTTTTTTACCGTAGATCTGCTGCTCTGAGGATAAAAAATGTGGATCAGATGACAAATGGTTGCCTGCTCCTGTTATAAAACAAGGCTCAAATTATGTCTTAGTATCTACACCATCATGTCCAGCTACTTCTATTACTGCAGTGCGTTATCTCTGGACAGACTGGCCCTGTAAATTTAAAGCTTGCCCCATCTACAGCTCTAATGGACTCCTACCTACACCAC
This sequence comes from Gobiocypris rarus, assembly GCA_023029165.1. Classification (NCBI taxonomy): domain Eukaryota; kingdom Metazoa; phylum Chordata; class Actinopteri; order Cypriniformes; family Gobionidae; genus Gobiocypris; species Gobiocypris rarus. The sequence continues at coordinate 4,797,714 of CM040918.1, forward strand.
CGTTCATCCTGGCCATAACAAAACCATGACCAGCCCCTTCATGTTTAAAAGATGTCTCTTTATATCAAATAGCAGTGATTTATGATCTTTTTGAGTGACACAACTTCTGCACAATTCAGTCAGTTTGCACTTTAGTTGTGTCCTTTTTCAACAGGTCACACTTTTTTAAATACCACTGTTTCTAATGTTTATGTTTTATAAATTGTTGTCCTTGGACAGCATGATTTTAAAGTTTGTTCAGTATAAAATTCATATTGTGATATGGGACACTTGAAAGACACGGGTGCGCTAATATGCATTAATTCATGTTTAACTAATGCACAGATAATCATGTGTTAATGTATGAATCACAAAGAACTAAACCATTGATTACTGCATCAGAAACTTATAAAGAGTTGATATTCAATTCTCTTTTATTGTCACATCATATACACAAGTGTACTGGCAGTGAAATGCTTAGGTGCAAGTCTATATTACATGGCAGTATTAACAATATACACAAAAAACAATAAACACATTTTAATAAAGTGCGAGGGTAAGTGAAGTGTGCTATGATGTATTGCTACAGTTCAGCAGTCTAATGGCCCACACCTACATATATGATTAATAGATCACTGGTTCCCAACCACGTCCTGGAGGCCCACCGACAGTGCATATTTTGCATGTCTCCTCAATCAAACACACCTGATTCAGGTCATCAGCTCATTAGTAGTGACTCCGAAACCTGATGTGGGTGTGTCAGACAAAGGACACATGCAAAATGCACTGTTGGTGAGCCTCCAGGAACATGGTTGGGAACCAGTGGATTAAGTAATTTTTGAATTGCTATGAATTAAATGTGTAATCCTGTATTAATTCCTTAATAACATTATAATGTACTTGTTGAGGAGGCACATGACTATTGAATAACTGTTAAGTAATATGTCATTATTGTTATGGGTTTTGACATCCCCTTTAAAGAGGCAGTTGAAGTGAATGTAATGTCAGAGAATGTGTTTGACATTTAGATAGATATTTATGTGAACAATGAAATGAACTTTAAAACAATACTACTGTGTGTTTGTTTGATAAAGTCCTCCTTTTGCTGCAATTGTATTTATTTAAGAATAGCATACATATGTTTACATTATTTTTGTTTGCCATATAAGTTTTTAATCAATAGAGGTACTGTCCAAGATAGTATTTGGACATTTTCTTGTGAAAACATGTACTTTATTAAGAATGTACTGTAGATCATTTGTTATATTTTTGATGTTCAACGACTTCAGGTGATGAGTGTCCAATATATACAGTGTATATTATAAGCTATTTTATATATTATAAAATATTAATGTAAGTATTTGCGTTCATAAACTCCCTATATGGAATTAAAGCAGAACAGAGGACAACAATATGAGTTTGTTAAGGTTAAAGGTGCAGTTTTCATCTCACATGGGATAAATGGCCAGTGTCATATCAGTAGCCTAATAAAGTTTTATTTTACATGGAGCAGATAGACATGTTGAGATCACATGACCAGCTGTATACCTGCTATTGGACACTGGGCCTATAATTTAGTTTAGGCCCTAAGTGGCAAGTCAAAGTTTTAGCTTTTATGTGAAGTCCAAGACAAATCTCATGTCAGGCAGCACAACATATATAGTTACTGAGTGCATCTTTAATGCATTTTGCTGTAACTTTCCAGCCATTATGCCATATTTTATGAGGTATAATCCAAATACCTTCTGTTGTCTCAAAGCTTCACAGCCACGTTTACAAAAGCACTCACAAAAACAAAGCACTTTACGACCAAAAGTCTATGATAACCAACAGTACTAGACAGATCACTGTCCATTTTGCTTACTGAACTGAATAAATAGGCCAATAAATGACTTAGATGCATGCATCCTATAGCAATTTATGACATCCATACTGTTATTTGACAGCCTAAAACGTCTTTAGAGTATATCTACGTCCATTGAGTATATCAAATTACTCTCTGATAGACAAACGTGTTCTTGAGCCAGAGTGCGCCGCCTTTTGGAGAATTTTCTATGTTCTCAAATACTATGAAGTGTGCCAGGTGCCAGCGCCTCTGGTTTTCTCAGCTCCGTGATCTGAGCATTGCGCATGCGTTGGGAGGCGTGAGCACGCGCGTGTATGTATGTAAACTAGCGGCCTGTTTCAGTTGGTGACCGACGTATGTGTTTAACTGTCAAGATAAATCAGACTATACAATCTGTAAACATAAACAGGTAATTCATTTAACCATATAAATCGTAAAAACGAATTGGGTGACGATCGCACCGCTTCATCGTCGGTTGTTAGCTAACGCTAAATGTGAAATATAGCTAGCTAGCTAGCACGTTAGCGTAAGCGGGTAACGTTAACTCAGGTCGGTCAGCGTTTTGCAACATTATACTTAATCGCACGTGAGCTGTAAATATTAAGTTTGATACGCGAGTTGAATAATCGACAGTCATTTGTGTGTGTTTATAAATCGCGTTTCAGTATGAATCGCTGACAGAATTGTCATGTATGTGTTGTTAGCCTACATTGCAATCTAAGATTCATTTAGTTACTGAGTTGTTTAAAATGTGTTATCATGCACTTTTAGTGTGGATGCCAAGCGTTTCAAACATTGTTATAACGTTTTAATGTTATGTAGGTAGCGAACGCAACTAATTTTAATCAAAAACTGGCCGTGTCAAACTTTATTAATTAAGGATAGTTAATCTGTAACCTGTAAACATCCTTGCTTTTAAGTGTTTAGTGTTCAGTAAAGACTGTTATCTAGTTTTCTTGATATTTTTGTGATAGTTGTATTGTTTATTGACATGTATGACACACAAGTGGTGCAGTTATATATACAATTTAATGGGAAATTTAAACTGCAAAGGTGGCGCAGAAGTGTCTTACACAGACGGTTTAATGCTGATCAGAGGTGGCATAAGTGCATTTACACAACAATTTGAACTGCAAATTGTTATACAAGGGGCTGAGGGGGGTCAGATAAGGCATAGTTATACGTTTTTATGCTGCATTGCATCTTTATACATCATTTTGAGCAGGCACAGAACAGCCTTAACTCAGCTGTGTAGAGATGCCTTAACAATTTAGCATGATGCATTATTTTAAGACATCTACACCTAAAGCCAGACTAAATTATGCTTGTTATACAAGGCCCTTGTATAACAATGTGCAGTTAAAATTGTTGTGTAAATGCATTTATGCCACCTCTGAGTACAATTAAAGTCACACTCTGTAAGATTTTTATATTGAAATATCCAAAAACCATTAGAACACGGTTATATATTTTTTTGACTTGTGTACTTGCATTATCCCAGATGTTTAAATCCAGAGAAATAAGCAATTTTAACCAGGACACCCTCGCGTTACCCTCGATTTCAGGTTTTATTGTGTAGAAACCATGGAAACACCAAAGACGCTTTAATATATAATGTGTTTTGTTGGACAAGGGAACAACTGTTTGGAGACATTTATAGACCGAAAACGAATTATTGTACAGTAATACAGCTTTTTTTTCAACATACAATATATTTAAAAATGTATTGCATGCCATGTAGCAACACAAGCCATCCAGCATTTATTAATATGATATTCTGATATCGATAGTATTGCTGCAGTGTGCAACAAGTGTCTCAGCAGCGGCGGAGCGAACGCACAGAGTAAAGTTATAACATCATTTTCAGTCCTGTCCCGATTCTTTTCCACTGGCTGTGAGGTGAAGACTACAACTCCCAAGATTCCACACTCAATCTCTGCGTCATCAAGCTACGCCTTTGTTTTGAATAGACAGACCTCTAGCAGTGGAAAAACTACATAATGTGCCTTTAAAAAGTCTCTGTTAAGACACATAATTGCCACTTCAGAAGCAAACATGCTTTTCTCCAAGTGTAAAGATTCAGAATGGCACTGTATGTGGCAACTATTGTGTTTGTTTGATGGATAGGTTGGTTGATTTAAATCCTCTGTCCCCCCTAACAGCAGCCCTGCCCCGACGCGCCCCAACCCCAAGCGGAGCCGTCATGTGGCAGGAGGCCCGCAAACATGAACGCAAACTGCGAGGGATGATGGTGGACTACAAGCGGCGTGGGGAGAGACGCAGAGAGTACTATGAGAAAATTGTAAGTCGTAAGCCTTGACTCCACTTACATGCTGTTTTCAGAGCACAGAAATCCTGGTACTGGACAGAGGCTTTTGAATGAAGGAGCACATTTCTCTTGTTCTGTGTAGAAAAAGGATCCAGCCCAGTTCCTGCAGGTTCATGGTCGAGCGTACAAAATCCACCTGGATTCAGCTGTAGCCCTGGCAGCTGAGAGTCCCATCAACATGTACGTCACTAGCATACCAGATCAGTCTGCATAAATGTTTATAGTTCTCTCACCAACATGAAAATTGAAAATTGAAAAAGCCCATTTACAGGGTTTTGCTTGGAAAACTGTCACAACTTTATCTTATGTCCTAACAGGATGCCTTGGCAAGGAGATACCAACAACATGATTGATAGATTTGATGTCAGGGCACACCTGGACTACATCCCCACCTATACGCCAACTCTTTTGAACACTACGTGAGTAGTCTGATCTTAATGCATCTCATGTTGGAGAATAAAATAAATTACCTTGAGTTTTCAAAAAGTAAAAAGAGTCGAACCTAAAGAGTATCAAACTCGGTACCCTATTATTTAAAGAGCTATACAATATAGAGTATAAATATAGAGTATAAAAACATATATCCATGTGCAGTAATATTAAAAATCAAAGATGCAATGTATTGTAATATCGAATCGTTGACATGACAATCAAAATTGAGTCATGAGACAACACGCCTAATATATTTAGACATTATCAAATACTGCTTTATCTGATTTGTAGACACCAAAAAAATTTACATTTAATTTCCTATGGTTGTCATTTTTGACCATGAAGATCACAAGTGTGACCATTTAAACTTTACTAATCATGAAACATAACATTTTTGGTCTAAAATGATCGCCGACCACCAGAGAGTTAAAGATGTTTTGATAAAATTATGCAGAGCTTGTTGCTGCTTTGTGTCATTTTTAATTGAGCTCATTGTTTCTTTCACAGCACCCCAGAGCAGGAATCAGAAGAGAGGAAGTGCAATTATGAGCGCTACAGAGGTCTTGTGCAGAATGACTTCGCGAACAGTGAGTCCCCTTTAATTTCAGCATGCTTTTAATACAAATTTGACCTGTGTTATGTGACTAGAGGTCATTGATGAACTTGGAAGAAACTAACAAAAATGTTCTTATCATTTTGTAGTCTCTGAGGAGCAGTGTTTGTACCAGATCTATGTGGATGAACTCTACGGTGGCCTACAGAAACCAAATGAGGATGAAAAGAAAAAGTATGTGAATCACTAGTTACAAAATGTATGCCTGAAAATACATTCTGTTCGAATGATCACATCTTGTGTTTTTCTCTGTTAGACTCGCTGAGAAGAAAGCTCAGATCGGTTATACATATGAGGACAGCACAGTGACCGAACCAGATGAACAGACGGAGAAGGGAAACGAGGATGACTCGGAAAACAGCGATTCAGAGGAAGATGAAGTCATCCCTGACATTGGTGTGTCCTCCGTATACAATAAACACTTCCTATTAGGATAATGCATTTGTATAATATAGAAATGTAACCCCCTTACAATGTGTGTGAATGCTTTCTTGTGTAGATGTTGAGGTGGATGTAGATGAGCTGAACCCAGAGCAGGTGACGGAGATTAACAAGATGGCCACCACTTACGGCATGGCAGAGGCAGACTTTGTATGGTTAGTTCATGCATTCTTCAGCTAACTCTTTCAAATGCAAATCGGAGGGAATTGATTGTTGCATTGATTGGCTGCTTTCACACTTGTACTTTTGGTGTGCACCCGGGTCCGATTGATTGGTTCGTCTGGATAATGTGAATGCTTTTTTCTGAACCTGCAAACCATACCAAAGTCCGCATAAATCACATAAATGTAGCCCAAGGTTGCCCACTAAAGCTAAGCAGGATTGAGTACCTGGATGGGAGACTTCCTGGGAAAACCAGGTTTCTGCTGGAAGGTGTTAGTGAGGCCAGCAGGGGGTGCTCTCCCCATGGTCTGTGTGGGTCCTAATGCCCCAATGTAGTGATGGGGACACTACACTGTCAAAAAGCACTGTCCTTTACATGAGATGTTAATCCTGACTCTCTGTGGTCATAAAAAAGAGGCCTGATTTCCCCTTTGGCCTCTGTCCATTATCATGGCCTCCTAACATCCCCATATAGAGGGTATGCATTGATGTCACTTTCCCGCTGGAACACGTCCCCTCAGCCGGGCTAAGTGGCAAAAGAGCTGCTACTTGACTGGAGTTAATAGGGGAAAACAGTGAAAATGCGAGTAAAACAAACGATTATCAGTTTAAAGTGAAGGTTGGACTCGATATAGTGTTCCTTACAACTTACCAAAGATCCAGTGATCCATGGATATTGACATGCAGCCAGGAATCGTGTTTCCTGATACTTATATGTGCCTTAATTTGATTTCAGGGAAATACATAAAGCAAATTTGCCTGTGAACACTTTATATAAATGTAATATAGGTAAGTCTAAATCCGGGTGATCACTTATATCAGTGTTATATTGTCATATCGTCCAGCCCTAAAACTTGTGTAGTTTGTCACTGTTTATTTAAAAACATCCAATTATGCAGAATATAAGATGGTAAATATTTAATTGATGAGTTGTCAATACAGTATAACAATACAATTTATGGGGTATGATCTTACCCCAAAATTCAACATATTGACACAAAATGATAACTACAAATCCACGTTTCGCTGCCTGTAGTACAGTTGTCCAGTCCACGTGCATACTATATACTGATTGGCTTTACTCTGTCTCCTCTCTACCCATAAGCTGGTGTGCGGTGGGCATTCTGGTGCAATATGGCTGCCGTCACATCATCATAAGATTACTCCCTTCCACATGTAAAGTGTGTTGAGTGCTGCTATATAAATTTAACAAATTATTATTATAAAAAGGGTGCTCTGGGTTACGGTTCATGTGAACTCCGGTACGGTTCACTGCTGATATGAACTCGTAGTAAATCGCGGAAGCGAACCGCTATTGATGATGCAAGCGCACTGCTGTTCAGACCCAAATGATACAATGTGAACACGTTCCAGTGAGGGGAGGGGGGAGAAATCGAACTCGAGGTCGGACCAGGCAATTGAACCAAGTGTGAAAGCACCCTATATGAACACACTATAATTTTCTTTTAATTCTTCTAAAAAAAAAAAAACATGATGTCTAGTTAAAATCGTATGTGTTTTTGTGGCAGGATGTTGAGGAAGGACAAGGAGGAAGTGGAGGCCATTAAGCATGCTAAGGCACTGGAAGCAGAGAAGGCCATGTACTCTGTATGGGCAGAAGCTTTTTAACTGTTCTTCTCTACCATTAAGATGTTAGCATTTCATTATTGGTATAACTGTATTGTTGTTGTTGTTTTTTTTATCAGGGACGGCGGTCTCGCAGACAGCGACGCGAGTTTAGAGAGAAGTATATGAAAGGCAGGCAGATCAGCCCACCAAGGTAAAAGCCCAACAAATATGAGCTACAAGTTTTCATGATAAAAAATAATAATAATCCCAGACTTCTTAGTGTCTTGTATAGTTATTTGTATTGAATCTCTTTGTTCCCCCCACATAATTCCATTTAACTGGCAGTTTTAATACACACACACACACACACACACATTTATTTACTTATTTGACACTGAAAATTTTCCTAAAAAGACATAAAAAATGTTATGTGCACCACACATTGCTGATGTTTTGATTGAAAATTGATTAACTGTGAATTTCAAAAACAGCTATGCCAGAAGAGACAGTCCTACATACGACCCCTACAAACGGTAAGTGTTTTTGATGGATTGATATTTCACACATTTGTTTTTTGAATGATTTTTAAATTGTGAAATGTCTATATAAGTCTATAGTATTTTGCCTAAATTCATTTGTAAAAAAGCCAAATGAATATAGGTGTTATAATGTACATTATGATTAGGGTTGGGTATCGTTTGGTTTTTTTTCGATACCGGTGCCAAACCGATACTTTTAAAACGGTACCGGTGCCAAACCGATACTTTTAGAAAATGAGCCACAACATGAGCTGGATGACATTAACGGATGGCTTTTTATTTAATTTTTATTTAATTTAAATTGAACAATTCGTTTTATTTTTAAGTTTAAAGTATACTGAAATATATAAATATATAATTAAATACAAAACACAATTTACTTAACAAATTCACAGTAAAACTAAAGCCACCTAACCCAACTACAACAGGCCTAATTTAGCTCTAAATAACAGTTACAGTAAAAACAGCAGTCGTCTGTATTCTTGCTCTGCTACAAACCAGCTTCAAGCTTCAGCTTTATTTTGCAGAAACCATATTCAGACCATATTCTCTGGCTAAATATTATTTCCATGGAGACGCGTCATGCTTCTCACATGACACACAGCAGCCGCAATAGCACTGTATGAAAGCTCGGTTGTATCGGGTTTTTTCTTTTATATTCAAAATATTCACAAACTTTCTAACCATCTCATGAACTATCTGATATTCTGATTTTCAAATATGTGTGAGTAAATGTGTGATCTATACTGCGCGATGGGCGGCGCCACGTTAGTTTGCGCCTCAGAGAATTGGATCTCTGATTTACATCACATAAATTTATCTTCGTCTCACGAATTACATGAAAGTGACCGCTGATGAACTGGGAGAACAATAGAGTAAACTATATAGTCACTATATAATGTGTATCTGATGTTAATAAAACACGTAACGTTAGTCAAGTTATCTTAACTATCTGAATGGATTGTTTTTGCCGCTTCCATAGACATCAGTATTTTTTGCTAGTACTTTTTACAGCGTTTACATGTCTAAAACCTAAAATAAACATGATGTGGTTGAAAACACTGAATAGTTGTGATATGTGACAAGCGCTGAGCGTGTTTCTCTTTGGCTCGGCGCCAGCCAAAGCGCAAAAGCACGTTTGAATTTAACTGGCACCGAAATCTGCGTTCTGATTCTGTCCGGTACATACCGGTTATAAAAGTACCGGTGCCACCAAACCCTAATTATGATAAATTGGTATTTTGATATTATCAGATTACATTTAACAGTGTTAAGTTATTAGTGTTTTTAAAGATTAATTTTGAGTCTTAGAGGCTGTCAAAATAGGGTAAATGAATATCCACAATACAATATGACCAATAATGATAGATAAAAAAGCTCATTGTTACATTGATAATTGCCGTGGGACAGATATATTGTGCGTTACTATTTACAATTACATATACTACCTTTTCAAAGACATTTATTTTTTATTCACAAATTGAACAGAAGTGACAATTATCAAATTATTCTTTTAAACTTTCCGTTGTTCCTGAAAAAAAAAGTTTCCCGATTTTCACAAAAAGATTAACAGCTCAAATGCATCAAATCATATTAGAGTGATTTCTGAAGGATTATGTGACACTGAAAAATGGAGTAATGAGCCCAAACTTTTGAACAGTAATGTACATCATTTATTAATGTCAATGTTTCTTACCACTTTCTTTTCTCTCCTTCTTGTCCCAGGCCAGAGTCAGACTCAAGTTCAGAGTCACGCTCTCGTTCCCGAACCCCAGGCAATGATAAGATCACCTTCATCACCAGCTTCGGGGGCAGTGATGAAGAGGGAGCCACAGCGGCACAACCCCCACCTGCACCGGCATCAAGCCACACCTCCTCCAACACCGCAGGTCATAGCAGGGGCTCCCGGTCGGTAACTTCCCCTTTCTACTCTCTGGCTCCTTAGTGGCTTTTTTTTCTCCAATAATTTCTAAGCGTGTTCAGGTGTTATAGCATGTAGTCCACTGTGCGAAGAGAATTGCAACAGGTTAAGCTTCGAAATGATTGGTGATGTGGTTGAGAGAGAGCCAACCAATGTCTGAGTTGGCTTTTAAATCTGTTCTTTATATTTTGTGGCATATTCACGGTTTAAAAAAAGAAGCTTGGAATCATTTAATCCTGAGTACTTGAAGCTCTTTGGCTTGTCTTGTGATTGAATCGTTTTATAGGTTGCTCATAATAACATAGCACTTTGTGTATTTCTTCTAGCCGAAGACGATCTTCCTCCAGTCACTCATCCTCTTCCTCCCGCTCCTCTTCGCACCGGTCCTCGCGCTCCTCCTCACGGTCCCGCCGGAGTCGTCGTTCTCGTGGGGGCAGGGATCGGGACAGGGACAGCCGTTACTCCAGGTCTCGATCTCACTCTCGGCGGCGGTCTGACTCCCGTTCACAACAACGTAGTGGAGGAGTTGGCTCGAGGAGACGATACGACAGGACAAGGTCTCGTTCCACGGATCGAGGTAGAGACAGAAACCGGGAAAGAGACAGAAACCGGGATAGGGGGAGGCGCTACACGGGCCGTAGACGAACCAGGCAAGAGAACTTAAGTGAATTCAAGCCTTTGTAGATTCTTTGATTGAAAAAATGTGTAAAGTGATCATATGAAACACTCCCTCCCTCAGGTCTCGTTCACGTGATCGCTCGCGTTCGGGTGATCGATACCAGCGACGGAGTCGCAGCTCAGCGTACAGGAGGGGTGGCAGCGTCAGTCAAAGCCCCTCCCACTCACCTGCTGCCAGCCACAGCCCCTCCCCCTCCTCCCATTCTGCTCTGCCTGCTTCTGCAGACAAGCTGAGAAAGTAAGTTGCTGAGAAAGTAAGATACGCTTTACAGACTTTACATCAAAACATCAGGGAAGTGGTTTCCGTATTTTCCAAATTGAGAAATATGAACCACATGAATTGCGCAAATGCAATTAAAATGAATACCTGCTTTTTTCAAAACATATTATTTTAAGCATGGATAGCTTTCGACAGCATTGTTGGAGGTAGTGGTGCAATCTAGCAAATATACTCTACTAACCAGGGTCCAAAATTAAATACTGCCAAGTGCCAAATGTAAGTAAAAAAAAATGCCATTGGCAAGTAATCTCAGTAAAAAAACGAAACGTCTTTAAATACAGGAGACTGTTTCAAAGATAATTTTGTAAAATCCAAATATCTTTATTGTAAAGGGTTTAAATAATGTTTTTCATTTTTATTCAGTGAACCATAGTCAATTATTGTACATACACCTGTGAAACAGTTTACGGTTTCACTCACGGTCGAGCTGTTTACATGAGGGATGGCGGCTCGTCCTCTGCCATGGTAACTGAGGAGAATAGCGGCCCGGCATCCTAGCTTGTCAGCAGCGTTATGCGTGCATCTACGTTCCGGACCACGGGTCGCTCCGCGCTCCCTTCCAAGACCCACGAGGACACACGTGTGCATGCACGGGGAGAGAGAGACTATTGTCTCCTGAGGAGAGGTGCACTTGGAATTTAACAGCAGCAGTGATGAGGCTTCATGATATTCAAGTGTGCCTCATCACTCGACGCCATTTCTCATTATTTCAGTGCCCCTCCTCTCTATCTCACTCACACCAATCCGGGAACTGGTGAAGGGCTATATATGACAAACATTATTTTTTTTTTTTTAGCAGTTTTGATTGTTTTTTTAATTTAGAGGCCTTGGAAATTTGCAGCTTAAATATAATAGAATAGACTTTATAGGATTAAGAAATACGTGTTGCAATGGTGTTGCAATTTTACTGTTCTATTTTCTGCTCTATAAAATACAGTTAATATCTGTATAATTATTATAATGTTCTCTCATTTTTTCCCTCGTAGGCCTGAAACTCCGGGTGGTAAAGAGACTGGAGCTGCCAAAGTCAGTAAGAATTTGATATATCTCGATTTGTTGCTAAAGACTCCACCTCCCTCACCCCTGTCAGGCTGATGCAGTTAACAATCAGGCTGGGGCTCCTGCCCATCTCTCGGCTCTTCAGAGAGCTGTTGTTCTCATTTGAATTGTGTGTGATTGGCTGTCCACTTGGTGATCAGCTGCCCTCTGCTTGCAGAATGCAGCGGTCTTTTGAAGGGCAGCCGTATCCGAACATACCTGACTTTTTTTGGTATGCGTGTTAGAAAGAGGCTGGGAGTGACCATCTTTATCTCTAAAGAACCTGATATTTCTGTGTGCTCTTCTTTGGAACCGCTATAGATTTGTCTTCTATTTAGGAAATGATATATGTACTTTTCATTAACTTATTATCGGAATGATGGGTTGTTGATAGACACCTGTTGTTGAATAGAAAACTACAAAGGAATAATGGTTCTTAGCAGGTTTGCTCAGAGCTCAACAGCTCAGGTGTTGCTTCTGCCTTGGGCTTGTCAAGACAGGCAGAGCAACTTCACTCACTCACACCTAAACACACCTGCATAAGTCAATACACATGTCCTTGTATGTTAAAGTTGAACAGCTTCAAGCTCCTTCTGCAATGGCTAAAGTTACTGCCATTTTGTAACTGTTCCATCGACTTGGTGTACCTGACCTGGAGAGGAGACGAGTCAACAGCTCTGTGCTGTTTTAAATGGCTGCCTTCATTTGTCTGTTCACACTTTTCCATATACCTACAAATACATCCAGAACATAAACATCACAGGCATTTCTGTGTAACAGGAACACCAGCTGCTGTTCAACATGCAGCATATTAAATGATCTGTATGTAGTTTAAAACACTATTTTTGCATGACATGACACAAGCTTAACCTAGTAAATTAGATGTCTTGTTGTTAGTCGTTGTTCTTTGCCTGAACTTTCCCATCCTGCTTGTTCTAAAGTCTGTGTGTCCATTGCAGCCCAAGATGACCCCTCAAGAGAAGCTCAAGCTCCGTATGCAGAAAGCCCTAAACAAACAATGTGAGTTACTTATTCTGGCCTCCAGAGACCTATTGCACAAAACTAGGATAAGGGATTTAGCCGGGATATCTTGAAGACCTTGTCATCTTTGTGCAAAATTTAGTACACCACTGTCGTGTAAACCTGAAGGCACACTCACACCAAGAACGATAACGAAAGATAACTGTATATTAGCGGATAAATTGAGCCAGGATCACCAAGATATCCCGGCTTAAACCCTTATCCTATTTTTGTGCAATAGGCCCCAAGAACCAACATCTTATACAATATTTATGCTAGGAATAATATATTGGTACCATATCGGTTAGCAATATTAGTTATTTTTTAAATATTTATTTTGGATATTTAAATGTACACTATGTAACTTTTGGCCCTCTAGGGGTAAAAACAAAACTGCATGCATTTTGTGGAAGAACTTTGTTTTGGTTGTGCTTCGGCTCTTTGTGACTCTGCGGATGAATCTGGTTCTTTCTCATAACTAAAAAAGAGAGAGAGAGAGAGAGATTACCCGACTGCACATAAAACATTCACTACTTGGAGCAGCCCTAAACCAATAAATTAAATTATGAAAAGAACCTTCAAAATAGATAATGCTTTTCAATCAACTCTGTTTGAGAACTAGATATGGCAATGTATCTATTCTCACCTGTTGAGTAATAAAAACGCCATCTCAGCATCACTTTTCAAATCCCAAAAAGGTCAAATCCCTCAGTTCTCAGGAAAGCCAAGCCAATGTTGATTCTTGTTTTATTACGAGCTCTGTCTCATTCTCTTTTTTCCAGCAGACTCTCCTCTGTTTGAAGTTTGTTTAAAACGGGAGATTCTCCGGAGGGTGGAGATTTAGCTAAAACTAACCTCTGCCACTCCTACTTTTCTCTATATACGGATATGAAGAGCCAACAGGTCTAAAATATAAACACTGAATAGGCTTACCAAAGTGAATCAGGGTAAACTCATTTTGGAAGAAGTATTGATGATGTATTGACTGTTTATTTAAGTTTTTAAAAAGTTACAGAGTGTATGTTTTTATGAGTATTGTGCATGCTCATTCCTTCCCATTCTCACCTTTTATATAAAACCTTTAACTCAAATCATTTTGTAACCGTTACATTTAATCTTTAGCAAGTCTCAAAATGTAAATCTGTCTTTAATTATAGTTCAAAAGTTTGTTCTTTGTGAAAGAGATTCATACTTTTAATCCACAAGGACACAATTATAATTATAAATGTGTTTTATGTCAGTTTTTATTAGTCTTAAAATAATCTTAAAAGAAAAAAAAATCAGTTTCCACTTTTGCACAAAATATCAAGCAACACAACTGTTCAGCAAGTCATCATATCTGAATGATTTCTGAAGGATCATGTGACACTGAAGACTGGAGTAATGATGCTGAAAATACAGCTTTGCCATACAGGTGCAAATTCTATTTGAAAATATTAAAATAATAAAAGGTTATTTTAAAATGTAATATTTCACAATATTACAGGGGTTTTTTAAACAATAAATGCAGCCTGAGTGAGCATAAAACTTTTAAAACAAAAAATACAGACCCCAAACTTTTGAATGGTTATGTACTTAATAGTTGTGAATCTTAATTTCACCTGTAGCATTTAAAGCTGTTGTTTTTGTTTTGGCTATACTTGTGAGGGCCAAATGTCTTCACTTATATAGTGAAATATTATGATGACCAATATTATGACTAGTGAGGACATTTTACTGGTCGTCCGTCAAAAAATCGTATAAATCTGGCGAAACATGTTTTTAAATCTAGTGTTTTGCATGTTTCTGTGATGGGTAGGTTTAGGGGGTTGTGGTTAGGCCACTGAAAATGCCATTAGCCTGATATAAAATCAATGCAAAGCTATGCAATGTGCTCACAAATATAGTGAAACAAACGTGCATTTTGTAATCAGGTCCATTCACTGGACTAGAAGTGAGGCATTCATATAAAAGCTCTTTTGTTTGATCTTCTCTTTAGACTCTCTCTGTTTGTGGTGTATGTGAGCCCATTTCATGTTTAAATGAGCATACAGTCAAGTGATCATAGTTTTAGTGAAATGTGCACTGACTGGCTCTGATTACTGGTCAGTTAGATATTTATTGAATGTTTTTAGTCTCTTATGCTCACCAAGGCTGCATTTGTGATCAAAAATACTGCAAAAAACAGTAATGTTAAATATTACTACAATTCCCTTGTGATTACAAAGTTGAATTTTCACCATAATTATTCCTGTCGTCAGTCATATGATCGTTCAGAAATCAATCTAATATGCTGATTTGATGCTCAGCAAACATTTATAACTCTTAAAAACTGCTTATTTTTGTGAAAACCGTGGATTTCCAGGATTATTTAATGAAAAGAAAAGAGTAGAATTTATTTTAAATAGAATTAATTTGTAACACAAGGCTTTACTCTCCTGTTTGGTCAATTTAATGCATACATGCTGAATAAAAGTATTCATTTCTATTCAAAAGAAATTTGAACAGGAGTGTATATACCACATGTTTCACGCTGTCTGTGTGTAATGGGAAATGTGTCTGAAATGTTGACCTTACCTCACCTTTTGCTTTCACCTTCATCAGCCAAGGCGGATAAGAAGGCAGCGCAAGCCAAGATCCAGCAACAAGAGCACAAGCGGCAGGTAAAAGCATGGGTGTACATTTGGTATGTGTGGGTGGGGAGTTCCAGGTAGTTCTGAACTTTAACACTCATGATTTTCCCCTCCCATCACAGGAACGAGAAGGAGTTCTTCGCGCAATGGCACGGAAAATACGCATGAAGTGAGTCCCAACATGTATATACATGTGCAACGTGTTCATGTTGTGGGAACTGTCCTCTCGGTTTGCAACGGAGAAGATACAGTTTGGTCATTGTTTGGTCTTGTAGGGAGCGGGAACGGCGGGAAAAAGAAAGGGACGAATGGGAGAGGCAGTACGGACGTCAGAGTCACTCGCCCTCTCCCAACGCCAAATACAGTGAGTTTACATCCCACCGAAGAATCCCATACAGTGTCCACATTATAAAACCACTGAATCCAGACTCTTCTGTGGATTGAATTCTGCTCTATAGTCAAGAAATCTGTAGATTTACAGTGTGGTGATAAAACATATGAGCAAACGAACTCATGAGGAAGATTCTTATCTTAAATCTTGTACAACCCACAGGTCGAGACTACGGCTCATCTAGAAGGTATGCCAAAACCAGTTTGGACCAGCCACTCTTGTCCATATAATCTAAACGTACTGCCGTTCAGGCTCATTTCAACCATTTCTACTGTCTTCCTCAACAGAAGATCACGCTCAAGATCACGGAGTCCTCATTACCGGTACTGAAGAATCGGCTGATAAAATACAAGACATTTTAGGAGTGAATGGTGACCATAATGGCAAGAGTTTACATGCAAGCTTGGAAAAAATTACCAATAAAATTAATTTCACTCACTTAAGCTTTGTTTATCATCCGAAGGTTGTAATGGAAACGAATACAATGTGAAAATGAACACCATCATGCTCTAAAAACACAGTTTCTTGATATTTCACTGCAGGAATGCTTTGAGCTGCTATGATTCTAAACAAGCTTTGCAGATTGAGTAGATCTGTTGAATTTTGTGACAAGATGGGGCTGGATCTAATCTCCCTTGTGTCTCTTACCCCATTTTAAGATGGAGTTCCCCAAAAAATGCACATTCTGTCATTTACTCACACTCATGTGAGGGTGAATAAACGACGGCAGACTTGTTGTTTTGGGGGTAAATTGTCTCTAAGGGGTGAATCTGCCCATTTTACCTCATCATTGTACATAATCCCTTCATTAATTAAAGCGTGAGAGAAAATCTTTTACAGAAAATGCAGATTCTAAACGCTCATAGTCTTTTTCACTCAGAAATGTAAACGTCTGGTGGTTATTTCTTGTATTGGAAACAATCATAAATGATCACAGATTTTTTGACATTGAAATAAAAAGCTAATCATGAATAAAGAAAAAACGGTGGTCTGAGTGTTTTTCTCCCCGCAATTTCTTTGGCGTTAAAATTCTTACCTTTGTCTCAACCTTTAATAACTCAAATAATTCTGTAACACTATTAAATGTAGTATTTAGCAAGTCTCAAATGAAAATCTTTAAATCATTATCGTGCGAAGTTTGTGTTCAGTAAGTTTTTATTTTTAAGAAATGAATACTTTGATTCCACATGGACACATTAAATTGTAAATATTTTCTGTCGCTTTTTACTAGTCTTAAAACAGTCCTACAAAGAAATGTTTCGGACATTTCCCACTAAAACATTAAGCAAAAAATCAGCAAATCGTCATAGAATAATTTATGAAAGATGACGTGACATTGAAGACGTAAAATTCAGCTTTGCAGCACAGAAATAACGGACATTTTAATGTTTTAAAATTGATTTTTTTTATTGTAATATTTTATAATAGTACCGTTTTTACTGTATTTAAATCAATAAATGAGACATTTTAAAAACCTTACAGACCCCACATTTGTACTTTACGATTCTAAAATTAATCTCTGTGTTTTAGTGTTTTATCAATTTACTTATACTAAATAATATAGTATTTTTTTAGTGTAAATGTCTGGTGGTTATTTCTTGTATTGGAAACATTATTTTACATAGAAATAAAAGCTAATCGTGAATAAAAACCGTTGGTTTGAGTGTTTCCTTCCCCCCGCATTTTCTTTTGGCATTGGAAGTCACGTGTTGTAACCGCCAGATGGCGCACTCAACCGATAAAACTATTTGTGATTCTACACAAATTGCTGTTTTTAATGGGGATTTGATTACTTTATAATACACAAACACGAGTTTAAACGCTCTCCGTCAGCCTGTATGTACCCCCGCCATCCACAAAACACAAGCAAGCGTCTGAAAGTAAAGCGACAGTTACTTTGGGTTTCGAAATAAGCCGGACAGCCAAACAAACACCTGTCTCAGTCGACCTCGATAAAGCCACTTCCTCTTCACCCACATCCTTAACCAGCACATTTTATTGATGTCAGAGCAGCAGCTGCGCGCCATCAACACGACTATTTACATAATTCCTCCAATACGACAGGTAGATAAGGAATATAACCCGTTTGAATCATTTAAAGTGGCTTTGGTGTTGTTACCCAAGCACAGTAGAGTTGTTTAATGAGGTCAGTGATGATAAGACCGAGGATGAGGAGGATGATGATGGGCGGGCTGAAGGGCTGGAGGCGTTGCTCGTGCCCTCCTCCACCACCTCCTCCTCCTCCTCCTGTAGGGCCAGCAGACAGTGTGTGTGAACTTGAATACTGACGGGCTCAGCACCGAACGACAGTCGAGCCACACATCTTTGCCGTTTTATGAGATTTATAGTGTCCATTTAGTTCTGGTGTAGTTTCAGAGGATCTTCTCTCACTATGTCCAGACGAAAACTCGGCAGCAGACCGCAACACCTGAGCGCAATGCAAGGTAAGCTGGATTTAAGACAACTTAATTCACATTTAAACGATAAAACCTGAGATATTCACTGAGAACTGAATTGTAATGTGACAGGGTGAGCATAAGAGTACGAGTGATCGATAACCAATAACGAGTAATCAATGTAATAACTTTTCACGTGGTTTGTGTCTCACTCCAGTGCGTGTCCAGAACTTGACATTGGAGTTGAAATAAAACATCCTCATGTTTTTTACTATTATTATTATGTATATGTGTTGCTGGCGAGAAGTATCGTATCAGTAATTTAGTCAATCCGTGTTAAATGCTATTTAATAGGTTTTTAGGTTAAAGTTGCTTGGACACTGCCCGAGTTGGAGCAATAACATTGCACTTCCTTATTGCATCTTTACGATATCTTTATGTTTTGGTGTCGTCAGTAATACCTTAGTGACTTTTTTTTATTTATCTGTTTACCTTTAGTTTTCCTATTTTTACATTCTCGGATACTCTTAATTTTACCGGCTGGCAAGTGCGCTTCATTTCCAATATATTTGTATTTATTGATATGAATATTTGTATCGATAAACAGTTCGCATAAGACGTAAGAGTGCATATGAAATATCGTTTTGATCATGACTGGATCTTTTTGTTGTTTGTTTTATCTTCTAACTGTGGGCAGCTGTGCGTGCCTCACCTGACCACAAGACGTGTGTGTGTGTGTGTGTGTGTGTGTGTGTGTGTGTATGTATGTATGTGGAGTCCGATTCGTGAATGTTCTTTTGAGTCGGATATGTTCAATGAATCGGTTGAATCAAGGATTTGATTGACAGGCTTCAAAGCAAGGACCATTTTCACAGACTGATGACGAATTTTAACGGTTATAAATCATCAAGTTTTATATATATATATATATAAATTGATATTATTATTTAAAATATATGTACATTTAGAAGAATATACTGTGTAATGTATTATCTTTGCATCCAATTATAAAAAAATAATAATTAACGATGCTGTGAGTGACGTCTTTCTCTCATCTGACTGCCGTTATCTATCTCTCTATTCTTTCCCATCTTTTTGAAAGTTGTGAAAACACTGTTGTGGAGTTTTTCTTTTGCTATTTGAGCAAATGGGATCACCTATATATATATATATATATATATATATATATATATATATATATATATATATATATATATATATAATATAATATAATATAATATAATATAATATAATATAATATATATATATGATAGAAGTTTACCCAACTACGTCGACTTCCACTTCTGATAATCTGAGTATGTGAAAATGATCAATTTATGTTTACTGGTCGATTTAATATCCTTCAACGGGATCACGTGATAACATGAAAACAACCGCTAAACGCGTGAAACGAACTGTCCGAAAGAACCGATTCACTTAAATGAGTCGGACTTCCAGCCACTAATTTGTTGAAGAGAGCAGCCGCGCCTTTTGCGTGTCGGCACAAACAACCAGAGCTGTTGAAACAGGAAAGGTGACATTTTTGAGTAACCACTGGTGAAATCCTCCCCTTCCCAGGGACTGTCTGTACCTGCATCGGCATGGACAGCCTAGCCCTGGCAGGTGGATCCAGTCCAGTGTGTGTGTGTGTGTGTCTGTCTTTGTGTGTGTGCTTTGGAGTCCATGACCACAGCAGCGGCACCCAGGTCAAAGGGCAAGTTCCCCTCTTAACTCGCTTTCTTTACAGTCAAGTTAAAGGTGCTCCGAGCAGGATCTGTGTCTGTGCCAAATTCATTGTGTATAAATGAATTTCTATATAAAAGATGTAGCCTACTAAAATATAGTGATTTTATCCACCCTGATGCTGCTTTGCTTCTGTATAAATGAAATGCAGCAGCATTGCAGCCTTAAACGTTGCCTTTATCATTGCAGACTTTCAGTTTAGGCACAGATATTCATAAATTAATATTTAAAACATAGAGTTTAGGGCCTGGTTTCACCGACAGGACTTAGATTAAGCCAGGATTAGACCTTAGTTTTATAAACGTGCCTTAAAAAAACATTACTGGTGTGCGTCTTGAGAAAAAACAATGGCACTGATATATTTTAAGATCCATGTTGCTTTCAGTTAAAACAGCTCAAACTGAGTCTGTGAAATGTGATTTAATTCTCTAAATAATTGTGTAAATGCATTTATTTCACCTCTTTATAGCAAAAATCTGTGTTTAAATGCACTTTTTGTAGTATGTGTAAAAAAGAGAGAAAATATGAAAGTGTCTTCCACTTTAGACTCTTTGGATACATATTGAAACGTTTGTAAAGTAGGCTTTATTCTCTTAGTCTTGAGCAAACTCCAGTTTAGCTCAGCATTGACCTGGCTAGATTTACATACTGCATCACTCATTCGCCCCAGCAGTTATGAGTGGTGTGAAAGACACCTTGTCTCTGTCAGCAGACTTGTGAGCATGGCAGGATGACTACAGTGCAAAGTGCCTGATATATCAGCGTGCACTAATGGGCGAATTGCTCAAGCAGATCGGAGCTGCATCGCATTGCTTCCTGTGCAAAGCAGACCTCGGTGGCAGAGACACAGGAAGTGGTCAGTATCTGCTGACCAGACAGAGCCGTGCTGAGGGTGACAGTTTAGCAGTACGCCGACAAATGCAGAGAACTGAAAGTAGCACATTAGAAGAGAAACAAAGCTGTTGCAAAGCCACTCAGTTGGGTCATTTCAAGACTTCTAAGGGACTCAAAAAGGGCTTCTCATACTGCGCCTAACCACTTGTTGTTCTAAACCCATTTTTTATTTACCCGGGGTTATGACCCTGCATTGCGGTGTCAAGCTTGTGCCGTGTGAAACAAAGCAGTGTTCATTCACATGCTTTGGACAGCATTTGAAGAGAAAAAGTGTCTGTTTCATTTTTACCTTTATAGTCTGAAAAGTCCATTCAGTGATAGTGCAATCGGAAATGTATGCTCAGGATGCACAATGCTAGAGCCAGGTTCTGCGTTCGTCCAATCACTGACATCGATACTGCGGAATATACAAATGAGACTGTTCACCTAGGATTTAGGAATATACAGCGTGATATGCCTGATCATAAATAACCAGCATTAATTCTTAACACTGTGTAATTAAAGTTGCTTGACACTGTACAAGTTGGAGCAATAGCATTGACAATAACATTCTTCATAGCATTAAAGCAGGGCTTGACATTTAACTTTTATCCTCAGCAGCCACTGTGGCTAAACTACTAGCTACTAGGCATTTTTACTGGCCACAATTTTGACATTGATACCATGGAGAAAAAGTGCCATATAGATATTTTTAATATTCTCATAATTTAGCGGCAAGGTTTATTAGGCTGCTGTCACTTTAAGAGCTGACGCACGGATCCATTACACTGTTATACATGCGTTTTCTTTCTCAACTGATTACATTCACTTAAAACAGAACTGACTGTTCCAAGACCAGCATTTTGACATTACTTTGTGTGTTTTTGGCTGTTTAAGTGCAATAAGCCGCGAAAAACAACTCAATGTAGTCCTGGGAGACGGCTTAATGCGCGCGCACTTTTGGTGTGAGCACGAAATATGCAGGAATGAGTAAAATTATGCGCAGTCACACGGCAAAATTCAAGCCCTCAACACCAACAATATTCATCCGGAGCAAATGAAACGAGTGAGTGAGGAGAGGCGGGTTTGTGTGTAACTCGCTGTCGGAGAGATAAGAGAGAAAAAGAGCAGCTGGTATCCTGTAAATAAGTATTGGAAGCATTTCAGTACTGAGACAGTATTTTTGACAACGCTACATTGCACTTGTTCTGCTCACAGGTGATCCAGATTCCACAGTCATCCCCGCCGTCTCCTTGCTGTCACCCGAGCGGATGCCTCTGCCGGAGGATGGAGGCCGTGACCTGTTGACTTGTGGCCAGTGTGGTCAGGCGTTCCCGCTGGCCCACATCCTCACCTTCATCCAGCACAAACAGGGCGGGTGCAGCACAGCCAGAGCCCAACCTCAGGGCCACACCCCTCCCTCTCCGGCCAATCGGACGCTCCAGTGTGTCCAAGGAACGCAGGTGGAGGCGGGATATGTGGAGCTCCGGCGGATGACAGACAGGAGATGGAAGGAAGAACCAGGTGTGATGGTGGAGGCCAACCGAGCCGGTGAGTTCTAGGTGCTAATTAGTGTCTTTTTTTGTAAAACTGTCCCTTCATTTAACAACCTCGTCCCCAGTCCGGCTCATTAGGCCACCGTTGCTGTGGCACTGAAGCCTTGGTGAGTTGGAGAGTTAGAGACGCCGGGTGTCTAATTGTGTGGAAGGAATAGGTAGTTCTGCTACACACGCGAGCAAACGTACACTTATACACTCACCCTGGGGGATGGCACCTGAGCACACCTTAGCTCTGTCTCTCAGGTGAAGTGGCCAGGTAAACACAGCACAGTCAGGCCACCAAACTGCACAACTCCCAGAGCTCTCCCACACATACACACGCTTTCCTCCAAACCCCTCATTATTCCTGCACTGTCAGTCACAGCAGGTGCTGACCTGGGCTGTTATTCCCAGAGTCCTTTGTGAATTGCATCGCTCCCATCCTCTCGCTGCACTCTTCAAAATAAAGTCTTGACATGTGAAATGCACACTCTGGAAAATAAAGCTCCCAAAAGAGGGCGTTTTTTTTGTTGCAGCAATTCCATTGAAAATAACTTTTAGAACCTTTCAATGAACAGTTCCGAAAAAGAACCATTTTGTGTGTGAACATTTGAATAATCTGAAGTAGGGCTGCACGATTAATCAAAATGAAACCGGAAACCACGATATGACTATATCATAGGCTGTGATGTAATTAAATAAACACATGCTCTGTTTGTTTCAGAGTGATTCTTATCCGCGAGCAGCTCATTATCTGCAGGTGTTTGCAGCTTCTCCGAGCATCTCCGTTCACAGTAAATGTGGTTTTCCATCAAAATAAAAGTTAGCTTTTTATGTGTGAAAATTAAGAACTTATGACAGCCATAAAAGCATTTTCTTAGAGATGCACCGATCAACTG
Source organism: Gobiocypris rarus (assembly GCA_023029165.1). Taxonomy (NCBI): domain Eukaryota; kingdom Metazoa; phylum Chordata; class Actinopteri; order Cypriniformes; family Gobionidae; genus Gobiocypris; species Gobiocypris rarus. The sequence goes on from CM040918.1 coordinate 4,821,013, forward strand.
GCCAGGAATCATCTCACGTCTTACCGTTTCCAAACCAGGCAATAATAAAATCAGCTGTACATAAAATTGAATTTGGGAGAAAAAAAAAAACGTTTTTTTTTTTTTTTTTATGAAAATAAAATTTTGCGTTGAAGAAAAGCTGATTTTAGTATGTATGTCACCATGGGCCAACAAACAGTCATAAGTAGATTTATACATCATCTGAAAGCTGAATAAATAAGATTTGTAACCATTTGGTCGGTTAGGATTTGACCGAGATGCAAATGCAAGTTTTTGAAATTCTGGAATCTGCGGGTGCAAAAAATCTCAAAATATTGAGAAAATCGCCTTAAATTTGTCCAAATGAAGTCCTTAGCAATGCATATTACTCCTAATAACACATTTTTTATATATTTACGGTAGGAAATTTACAAAATATCTTCATGGATCATGATCTTTACTTAATATCCTAATGATTTTTGGCATAAAAGAAAAGTCAATAATTTTGACCCATGCAATGATTGTTGGCTATTGCCACAAATATACCCGTGAGACTTATGACTGGTTTTGTGCTCCAGGGTCACAGATGCTGTCGATTATAGATGTTTTTGAAGAAAAATCTGTAATTCAATATCGGCAGGTCACAGTAAAAAAAATCGGAATCTGCCAAGAAAATTGCAATCGGTGCATCTCTAGTAATAGTTGTAGTGTAAAATAAAATAATATTATTTTTATTTTTTTTGAGAGTGAAGTATTACAATAATAATATTTATTATTTTTTTTTATTATTATTATTTGTAGGAATAATTATTATTATTTTATAGCCTCAAATGTTTGGCCAAATTGTGAAGCCCTACACACAAGCACAGCACACCTGAAAAAAAGTTCAGAATTTTTATCATAATAATCCAACATTTTTTTAATTAGTTTTACCCCAATTATGCACATTTATCTGAAGAACCTTTTGTGCAATGAAAAGTTTCTATGGATGTCGACGGTTCTTCATGGGAGCAAAGATACAAATAAACCTTCGTTTTTTTTAAGTTTCGAATTTTGGTGAAACATTGAACTCTTTCGACTGTTAAACAGGATGTTGGTGTGTGTGTGTGTGTGTTAAAGCTACTTGAGTGTTTTTCAGTGCAGTAGTCGGCCGTAAAGGGAATCGTCGGCCTGTGCAGGTGTTGCTGTTTCTCAGTGTGATGCTATTGAACCGTGACATGAACCGCTTCCTCATACGGGCAGGATTCTTTCACTCCACAACATGAGGGTCAATGCAAACGTTTAATAGTTTATCATTACAGAGCATTTACAGAGGCAAGCAAATGATCACGATTGATTGTTCTCACGAAAACGCACTCTTGCTTTCGGGTCACTCCCTCTTATACGTACACATGTTTGCGCTTCCTTCCTTTTCGTGCTCTGCATCCGTCCGTCCACGCTTCTCGATTCTCTGGGGTTCATTCCCTCTTGCCTTTTTTGTGTGTGAAGGTGTATGTTGCTGATAAAGGTGTCAGGGTTAGAGGTGCAAAATATACTAATGTGTTACTTCCTCACTGCCTCAATATAACCCAAGACTGTTGACAAAGATTTTGAGGCATCAGAGATGAGAGATGGGGCCTGATAAGAGACTTTTTAAAGCATAAACCCTTTGCTTGAATGACAGTACAAAATGAGTATGTATGTGATAAATTATAGTAAATAAGTGATCAACTAACATGTCAGGGTTGCCAGGTCTGCATGACAAAAACAGTCCAGTGGAAGAATATACACTGCCATTCAAAATTTAGTGGTAGATTTGATAATTTTTTCATCTGTAATATTGTGAAATATGTTTTACACTTTAAAATAAAAGCAAAGCTGAATGTGATGCATAAATAACTAGTGCATATTTCTTAATATTATTATCAATGTTCAAACTGGTGGTTGCACAGCATTTAACCAGAAATATTTTGAAACAATGATTAAGTTTTTACTGTCACTTTTGATCAACTGAAGAAAAGATTACTGACCCCAAACTTTTGAGCGGTATGCCACTCCAAAACCAAACAAATGTAACTATTTTGCATTTATCTGTAGAAATAGGCATAACATATGTAGGTTATCATTAACAATAAACAAAGTTTTAAAAAATTACAAGTTTGTAACAGTGGACCCTGACAAAGCCAATGTCATATTTACCATATGTATTTTAAATTTATTAAATGTAATCTTTAGCAAATTTTCATACTGTATTATGATTTTGTGATTTCTATTAGTGATGCGGGTCTGCTTTTTTTCCAACCCACGGGTCCTGCTTTTATGAAATTATTTGGCCCACCCCGCACCCCTGTATATACACTCACCTGAAGGATTATTAGGAACACCTGTTCATTTTCTCATTAATGCAAGTATCTAATCAACCAATCACATGGCAGTTGCTTCAATGCATTTAGGGGTGTGTTCCTGGTCAAGACAATCTCCTGAACTCCAAACTGAATATCAGAATGGGAAAGAAAGGTGATTTAAGCAATTTTGAGCGTGGCATGGTTGTTGGTGCCAGACGGGGCCGGTCTGAGTATTTCACAATCCGCTCAGTTACTGGGATTTTCACGCACAACCATTTCTAGGGTATACAAAGAATGGTGTGAAAAGGGAAAAACATCCAGTATGCGGCAGTCCTGTGGACGAAAATGCCTTGTTGATGCTAGAGGTCAGAGGAGAATGGGCCGACAGATTCAAGCTGATAGAAGAGCAACTTTGACTGAAATAACCACTCGTTACAACCGAGGTATGCAGCAAAGCATTTGTGAAGCCACAACACGCACAACCTTGAGGCGGATGGGCTACAACAGCAGAAGAGCCCACGGGTACCACTCATCTTCACTACAAATAGGAAAAAGAGGCTACAATGTGCAAGAATTTGGACAGTTGAAGACTGGAAAAATGTTGCCTGGTCTGATGAGTCTCGATTTCTCTTGAGACATTCAGATGGTAGAGTCAGATTTTGGCGTAAACAGAATGAGAACATGGATCCATCATGCCTTGTTACCACTGTGCAGGCTGGTGGTGGTGGTGTAATGGTGTGGGGGATGTTCTCTTGGCACACTTTAGGCCCCTTAGTGCCAATTGGGCATTGTTTAAATGTCAAAGCCTACCTGAGCATTGTTTCTGACCATGTCCATCTCTTTATGACCACCATGTACCCATCCTCTGATGGCTACTTCCAGCAGGATAATGCACCATGTCACAAAGCTCGAATCATTTCAAATTGGTTTCTTGAACATGACAATGAGTTCACTTTACTAAAATGGCCCCACAGTCACCAGATCTCAACCCAATAGAGCATCTTTGGGATGTGATGGAACGGAGCTGTGCCCTGGATGTGCATCCCACAAATCTCCATCAACTGCAAGATGCTATCCTATCAATATGGGCCAACATTTCTAAAGAATGCTTTCAGCACCTTGTTGAATCAATGCCACGTAGAATTAAGGCAGTTCTGAAGGGGGTCAAACACAGTATTAGTATGGTGTTCCTAATAATCCTATCGGTGAGTGTATTTTTCCAACCCGCCCGCACCCTCAAATCATTACTAGGCATTGTAATGTAAAGAAAACGACCTTTATTTTAGCCTGAAAGTACTTGGAAACATTGCCCTGTAAACGAATATGAACCATAAATCAAGTCATATTAATAACAAGATAATGATAAACATTTTCAACATTTACAAAGCACGAACCTCGTCTCTCTCGGCAACTTCTTCACTATCGTCCTCCCACTCCCTAAACTCATCTCCTTTTCTTTTGACTTGCTCAGCTGGCTGGCGGCAGGAGTTGCTTGGCTCGCCGTTTTCGTGACGTGTCACAGGACGCCAAAGGTTTGGGGACATAGTTTAATAGTTTTATTAAATTAGTCATTCGAAATTTAAAGATTTAATTGACAAAGAAAAAACTTGAGTAAATTATTCACGGGCCGTTTACACAACACCGTTTCACACTAAAAACTGAAAACTTTGTGTTTAAGCCATTTATTTTACATGACGTTTTCATCAAAACGGCAACTTGTGAAAAGGGGTTTCAAAGTGATAGTTTTTAAAACATGTCATGCACATGTGTTACGTGTTCAGTCTATAGACGTGTAGTTTCTTTCTAAAGTGACATTGTCATTAAATGGCCTGGCCGCAGAATGCAGCATTTTTAATAGTTTTTGCGGATCTGTGTGAATGCAGACTGTTTTGATAATGTCTCGAAAAAAACTAAGGAAAAACACTTCCATTTTTAGTACATTGTTGTCTTGTAAACTTACCTATAGAAACTAAATATCTGTATCAGTTAATAATATATTAATTTAATTCGAAATCTAATGTGTGCAATTTAAATGCACCAAACCCTCACAACAACAAATCTGTCAGTGACAGAGTTTAAAAGTAGCTCAATTCTTGGCAACTCTTGAACCCCAAAAGGATACATTTTTGTGCTGCATGGATGAGGGCGTTTTGTATGCACGTCGTATTTGCGCTTTCATGTTGACTCATCCAATGAGAAATCAGTTAGCCCACAAACCATCAGAGAGTGTGTTTGTGCTTATATGTGGGTGTAAAAGAGTGACAGAGAGAGATTTTTGGAGTGGAATGGGTTATTGAATTAGTTTAGACAATGTATCAATAGACTTATTTTTATTTCTTCCAGCCCTCTCTTTGCTCTTCATTTCAACTGTCCCTTTATTCTCCCTCTCTCTCTCTCTGTCTTCTCTGTTCCCTAGAGAGAGAAGATTTCTGCCTGCTGCTCGTTAGCGCTCTCAGCCAATCTGCATTTTTAATTAGCGGTTATTGCTTCTGCTTAATATGCAATTGCTACCCTGGGCCAAATGGGAATCCTTACAAAAAGAGTGAGGGGAAAGAATGAAAGAAAGGGAGAGGGAGAGAGAGACAGGCTGGGTATTGTGTTTCACTCCAAGACCCTGAGACAAAAGCCCCTCCACCCCTCCTCGCACCCTCCACCCGAGGGAGAGATTTGGAGGCAGAAGGGGTGTTGTTGGGAGGGGGTGAAGGTGCAGTCACAGGGGTGATGATTTTTCTGTTGTTTTTCATGACCTGTGCAGCTATTTCTTTTTGTTCTTAAATTAAACACGTTTCTTCCATCTTTCCCCTGGTTTAACCTCCGTCCCCGAGGCTCAGAGATCTGCTTCTTGCTTTTCGACTCGAGTTCTTCTCCAGGCACGGAGTACGAAAGAAGAGAATAGGAGAGGCTCTTTTTAATCTTCTTCTTTGCCCCCACCCAATAAAATGCAGAAGGATTTTGACTTGAGGAGATGTAAAAGAGGCTTATGGCACTGTGCTTTGAACCCTTTGTAAGTGAGAGGAAAATTCATTTCATTTTTTTCCATTCTGTTTTGGGATCCTCTTTGCAGACAGGCCCCATTTATCAAGGAGGCTGAGTCAGGACTCATTTGCATAAAACCTTCGTTTGCCCCGTTCCGCTAATTAGCAATTTGCAGCTTAATTGGCGAGCGGCTCTCTGAAATAGAGACAAAGCTAACCACGTTTAAAAATACCACCAGAGCCGCTGAAGGAGCCCATCCGTGCTCATTTGCTTCTGTCTCCATCTCTCTCCCCGCAGTCATGTGGCTCTCCTGTGAGCACACCTTTAATCAGACGAGCGTTTCTGCTCGGGTCTGACTCAACAGCAGCTCATTATTGCTCTGACACCTGCAGAGGTTTGTGACATGCAGCTTTCCTAAAGAAGAACATTTGCCTGAAAAATTAGACAAATGAGGAAAACGTGTTCTCATGAGGTGATGCAGGAGTTTTGGGCTGTGTTCAATGCAGCATTATACTAGGATTATTGCGAAACATGAACCGATCACATTTCACTCTAAGATCAGAAGTAAAAAAAAACGTTCACATTTAACTTTTTTGGGTGAAAAAAATATTTGTGACAACATTTTCATGAACTTTTTCATTACTGTTACATCCGGACAGATCTTTTTTTAAAAGAGAAAACCAAGCACATCCATGATGTATAAATACAATTTAAATAATGCATGATATAATATATCATATCATAAAAAAAATTATTCGCATTCACATGTGGCTTCAATGCTTGACGGAGGGCTTCTGAAGCTTGGTGTTGATGCGACCATTATAGTGAGTGACAAAAGCCAATCACAATATTTTTCCAGTGTTGCATGAACGCAGTTGGCTAGCGTCTGCGCTAGGGTATTTGCATAGGTGATCTGATTGGGTGACGCCTGCCTTGGTGCTTGAAAAGTTGCACATTTTTCAACTTTTACTGCAAGAAACGGCAGTTGCGAACAGAACTATAGACTATAAAACAATGGATGTAGTGTCCGTGACGTCACCCGTAGGTTTCTGAAGAGCATTTTTGAAGCCCAGTGGGCGGAGCTGGGAGAAACCATCTTGGCAGTGCGTCACTCCCTGTTGATCAAAAATGGGCAAAGCGGCACCATGCCCTTAATTATGCAGAACTTTAAGGCTTAATATAATTTAAATGGATGAGTAAAAAAAAAATTCACCCTCCTCACAGTTGTCATGAAGGGTAAAATTATAAATAGCTGTATAGACAAAAAACACTTTTTGTACCAGGCTGTAAACATATTTTCTTCTGCTGTTAAAGGAACACTCCACCGTTTTTATGGTGCATTGTTGTAGTTTGGCAGGGTCACCGCTAGCTTAGCTTAGCGTAATGAATGGAATCCTATGTTGCCAGCTAGCATGTCCCGAGTAAAAGTGATCCAAAAAACCCACCCAATTACTTCTTGTGGCCTGCGTATTCACAACGAGTACAAAGACTAGGCGATTTCCTAGGCAGATATTAACTTGGGACTATATACTGTTAAAGAGCAGATATCTCTGCTAATATAGTCCCAAATTAATATCTGCCTAGGAAATCGCTTAGTCTTAATCTGCATCGCTATTTGTATTCGTTGTGAATACACAGGCCACAAGAAGTAATTAGGGATTTTTTTAATGTTTTTTTTTAATCACTTTTACTCAGGACATGCTAGCTGGCAACATAGGATTCCATTCATTATGCTAAGCTAAGCTAGCGGCGACCCTGCCAAACTATAACAATGCATGCACTGAGACAAAAATCCTTTTGCCCACATATCTAAATGTGGGAGAGAAGTTGAATAAGCCCTATATCTAAAAACAGTGGAGTGTTCCTTTAAGTTGGGCATTTTAACATGAGGGGTCTATGGGATTGACTCCCTTTTGGAGCCTGTTGATGAATTGTCGACTTCTGTGTTGGATTAAAGAAAGAGAGCAGAAGGTTGCCACTTGAACGGAACCCACAACTCAGTTCGGCGATGCATGGCGTCACATGGTAAATGTAAATGAAAAGTGTTAATGCTGTCGCCCCGTGGCAATGCTCCTCTATCTAAATAAATGATGTGTAATGAAAAAATGGGAGGAATGTCATGAAAATGTCACAATGCAAAAAAACCTTAATGAAACAAAAAATAGGCTTTATAGTAGTACGACATATAATTTCTGCATTTGGATTTTGGGATTCAAATATGATCTGATCACGTTCATTTCATGTCTTTTCTTCTTTTCTATGTTCTACTTTTGCCAAAATGTAGAGTGTACAGCAAGAAACAGGATTTACCATTACGATTTTACACAATCTTATATAAACTAAATGATATATAATCTCTAAGATGATATCAAAGCATGCAATGTATCTAGGTCATGTGACAACATTGTAGCTGATTAAAACATTTATTGTTGCATTCAGCATACTGTTCAATTTTATGTAACATTATTTTTATTATTGTGCATTGTGCAATACGCCGTAAGAAGTATGTTAGAATTATTTTCTAAACATAGCCATGGACTGTACCTGCCCTGCTTTCACAAGTATTTGTGGTTTTACCTGTTTTGCTCTGTTTTCCGTAAATGACCAAGTTCGCCTGCAGCCTTTTTTTTTTTTTTTTCTTCTGTTTCATTTTTATGTCATCACGATAGACATCTTTCCAGTCCACTCAGCATAGCGAGATGAAGGCTTGGTTTGTTTGCATTTTTAGTATGGACATTCACACAACCTAGAAATGAAGAATCAGTCAATGGACCTCATCAGTTATCCACATGGCTAGCTAGTGATATATGCATGTTATGGACCATTTAGTAGTCAAACTAATTTGGTTTTGTCTCCTAAATGTACTGCTATTTTAAAAAATGCCATCTGTTAGTGTGATTTGTATTAGCTTTTAGGTGTTTGTTTGACTGATAAATAAATTTTCTCTATCTCTCTTCCTTTCCAAAACAGAAGAGCCCTCCATTTTCACCTGCCAGGTGTGTCAGTGTGTGTTCTCCAGCGCATGGACTCTCCTCCAGCATGCTCAGAACGCACATTCTCTCAGCATCTACAATGTGGAGGGCGACACCATTGCGCAGACAAAACCGGCAGCCACAATGGATCCACGTCACCTGGGCGCCGCACTGGCCTCTGCGTTTCAGCCGTCCTCCCAAAGATCGGCCCGCGCTCACAGCTCCACCCCTGCACTGCGCGGTCTCCAGGGCCTAAACTTCTCCATGTGTTTACAGCGCCTGGCGGAGGTCAGCTGCAATAACGGAGGGGTGGTGCCTTCCCCATCCCCGTCTCCTCCGGCTGCTTCACCTTTTCCCCACTCCACTCCACCTCTTCACACAGCCTACTCCTGCCAGCTGTGCGGCCAGGGCTTTCAGTCTCTGCGCAGCCTGTCCGCCCACCGCCGCACTCACGCCTGCGATAGGCCCTACCACTGTGGTCTGTGCCAGCTCACGTTCTCCCAGAGCGGCGAACTCGCACGACACATGAGAAGCCATCGTCGTTCTGCTGCTGGACAGGAAACGTCCGATCCCAGCCCTGCCAGTGTGGATGAGGACAGAAAGCTTTCTGCACAGGGAGATAATGATATTTCTGGTGGTCATGGCGCTAGCTTGGAGGTTGGGAAGCATCCAGGAGGAACCAGCCTGATCTTTATATCTTCACAGTCCAGAGGTGTGGATCGCAATCTTCTGCGGTACTACCAGCCTCTGAGAGAAGCGGAAGAGGAGGGTCAAGGTGAGCCTCAACAGCCGTCTCCTTATGGCAGCCCCTCGGAGGGCTCTCTGGAGAGCGGAGATACAGGTGGAAGTGGCGAGAGTGGGATCGCCAGCGGGAACTGCACACCAAAACGCCCAGAACGGGAAGATCGTCCTCAAGGCGAATGGGAGCAGGAGGTGGAGGCTGTGGAGATAGTCCAGGACTGGCAGAGGGAGAACGAAAGGAGGCAGGTCACCAGCGGCGGGGGCAAGAAGAAAAAAGAAGAGGCTTGCGAGTTCTGCGGAAAGTGTTTCCGTAACAGCAGCAATCTTACAGTCCACCGGCGCAGCCACACGGGTGAACGGCCGTACCGCTGCGGCCTCTGCAGCTACGCCTGCGCGCAGAGCAGCAAACTCACACGCCACATGAAAACGCACGGCGCCCGCGGGACACGCGCCGCCTTTCAGTGTCAGCTCTGCTCTGTCCCGTTTACCGTCTATGCCACACTGGAGAAACACCTCAAGAAGGTCCATGGACTCACTCACGCCAGTGCCGGCGCCTACAGCCAAGGCTCGCTTTCCGATTACAACGGCCTCAATATCAAAATGGAGGATGATAAATCAGGAGCTCCCGTCACAACGCTCACAGAATCGAATGTGGACCTATCAGAGCAGCTCAAAGAGGAGGACGCTGAAATGAGGGTCAGTGCTGATGAGCACTCCTCCTCTGAAAAAACTGTGGCGTTGGGTCAAACCGCAGTATAAAAATAGCAACATGACACTCTGATCGTGACCAAAACCACCAAGCGTGATGATCTTCTGCCCACAACTACGCGCATCTTATCAAAAAACCAAGACGACCTTACCCGCCCTCACCTCAATCAGTGTAGAGAGTGATGCTGGTACTGAACGAGACTTGATAGATTCTCATATCAGTACAAGTGCCTACTGTTAAAATCCTGACATGCAATATTCTGAACTCTTAGTCCCAGCCAACATCGTACAAGGCACTTCAACCCCAGAACATGACCGTTTGACTAGTCAGAGTATACAGAGGTGGTTACAAATCATTCGAGCCTTTAGTTGAGCCCAAAAGACAATCAGACAGGAAGACCGAGTGGCATCTGTCAATGTAATTTTTTGAATTCTGCAATGCAAGTCTGAAGTGGATGCAGTTTTGGCACTCTACCACAGAGCCTTAAAGGTTCATGGTTCACCAAAATCTGTGTGTGTCTACATTAGGGATGTCCAATCCTGCTACTAGAGGGCCACCGTTATCCTGCAGAGTTTGGCTCCAACCTGAAACGCCTCATCAAAATCTTCAGGACCTTTGCTTAACTTTCAGGCTGGTGTGTTGGAGCAGGTCAGAGCTAATCTATGGAGGATGTCGGCCATCCAGGAGCAGGATTGGACACCCCTGGTCTACATCAGTGTAGTAAGTGCACAGATGACAATAGACAAATTTAAGCTTGTTTTCCCAACTATCTGACAGGGTTGTTTCCTTTTTTGATACTGTATATTAAACAGGACTGATTGGGTCTGTGGCAATACATGTTCACTGTCACATATCACTGTTAAAGAGCATTTGTTTGCCATTTAGTTTATCGTTTAGAATTGTGTAAATGTATATTTTAGTTTGTGCCGACATTTTGCAACATATTCCACAAAAATGTATCCCGTATTGGTTTCATAGCCACTTTACTGCACAACAAATTAATTTTCGTTGTATTTTGTGAGCCTGTTTAGTCTGTTTGCACTTTGCAGACATTTGTTTCACTGCCCGAGCACATAGAAAGTTGTGTTTTGTGGAATGAAAAGCCTTGGTTTCTGATTGGTTTCTGGCGCTGTTGAATGGTGAACCCACTGAGAGAGCACTTGTGTTTGTTTGTGTATATGTGAGACCAGATATATGATAAATCTATACAGGGAAAGTCTGCTTTGTTACAGTTTTTTATGATTATTATCAATGTCAGGGAACTGTTATGTTACACTTTATGTTTGCGTGGTAACAAATATGGTAGAAAACGTCATCAAATGGAATTTTTTTTGTATTAAAAACAAATGTGAAAATAGTTGGACATCCAGTTGTGTCCGTTTCTTCAGGGAGCAGCGAAAACAAAGCTCTTTTTGTCCTCTGTATATTGTTATAATAATTTCTGTTGGTGTCATGTCTTATGCGATTTCTCCCAGAAATCCCTGTGTAGCCCACCACTTTGTGTATTTTGTATTTCTATGCCCATTTGTACAACGATTAAAAGACTGAGGCAAAGTCAAAGGGTGTGTGTGTGTGTGTGTGTGTGTGTGTGAGTATGTCAGAACCAGAAAGTGTGACGGCAAGTAAAACCTGCCGCTACATGTCTCAGATCACATCACAAATTCAACAGTATTTGCACAGATGATCTGCTTTCCTCTAACGGCTATTGTTGAGTCATAGTCCGTTAGTAGGACAGTCATATCTGACTAAACCACTCGGTCATCCAGGTTGGCCTTCAAGGAACAGGGTTTGATGGAAAAGATGAGATTGTCAGTGTGATTAGACATCTGGAGGTAGAGAAAGGCGTTCTGGGATTGAAGCGGGTGGGAGTCTGAGGATTTTGAGAAACCAAGGGGGAGCAGAGTCATCTTAACAGCTCTTTTCTTTTGTAATGGGACAACCTTCTCGCCGGTATCTCTGGCCCCTCTAATGAGTGGGACGCTCTGATCCCTATAGCTCATTAACAAGCAACCTTTTTAATGAGCTTTCAGCCTGGGCTGGGGGAGGTTGGATTGAAGGGACCATATGTAGCTCTCGCCACATCTCCAATTATCGCCGTTTTGGAAAACGAGAGAAAGATAGCGAAGCGAAAGGGAGGGCTCTAAAGCGACATTTATGACTGGTAGTTCAGCAAAAAATTCCTGATTCTCTGAATCACAGGTGAACGCCCTGGGACCTGCATCGCTTCTCCTCTATCAAAACCTTATACACCCACCTCAGCCGTGCACCATTTGGTGGCCGCACGGCCCCAATTACATAATGTAACACGAGCTTCTGCGAGTTAAGATGGCCTCTGGCAGATGAAAACATTCCCAGGTGCCCTTTGTCTCTTTTGGGCCGCCTCTCTGCACCTTTTTCTCAAACACAGGACTGGCCTGTTTATCTTCACTGACCAATCACAACGTCGCTGGTCCTATCAGGGCGTGGGGATGGGTAACTGACCGTTCCAACCTGCAGATGCACATGGACTTTGAGGTGTGTTGTGAGTTCAAGCACAGATCACAATAACTAGCACTGTTTCTGGGTGAAAAGGGAAAGGTTGTGGTTTTGGGGTCTCAAGAAACCTGTCTTCTCACTTGTCTGAATCGATTTAATTGTAACTATGCTTATTTAATAATAAATTATAAATGTCTACACAATACTCTCAAGACGCTCTTAATGGGAAATATTGACAGAAATGGATGTAGAGACAGAAGAGACCCTGTTAGTGTATAAAGTACATCTGTCTGTTTTAACACGGATATATCTCCCTATTCATGTGTTTAGACAATGGGTTATGATTTTTAAATTGCATATGCATTAAAATAATATTGATTCTAATGTATTTTCTAACATATTTTTTTTTTCATTATTATTTATAAATGTTTTTAGATTTGTGTTATGAGGATTACATTGCATATGCATAAGAATATACTTTTATTATTTATTTTGTATTGATTTATCACCTGTAATGATTAGGGTAAGGGTACATTTATTTATTTAATTTTCCATATATTTGCATTATAATTTATAAATGTTTTACATTTGTGTTATAATGCTTAAACCATATACATTAAAATATTTTTTATATGTATTGATTTATCACCTGGGTGGATTAGTATATGGGTTTGTTTATTTTTTACATATTTAATTTGTCATTTATTTTATTATTTATGTTTTTTTATAGATTAGTTTTACATTTGTGTTATGATGATTAAACTGCATATGTATAAAAATTATAATTTGTATGCATACTGATTCATTATCTGTATTAGGGTAAGAGGACATTTTTTAATTTATGAAGTATTATAAATTTAGTTTAATCATTTAATTATAAATTAAATTACTTGTGTTTCCTATATTAAATTTATAATCATACTTATAATTTATCATAATTATTTTATAATAATAGATTGTGTCATGATGATTAAACTGCAGTGTTAGGGTAAGCATACATAAAAAGCATACATTTTTTAGTGATTATTTATTAACGTTGTAATGTAAAAATACAATGTAGGAGAAACAACAGCATTTAGTAGAATTTTTAAACCTTAATAATGTGGGGGGGGTTTTCACTTACTGTAATTTCCCCCACAAATTTTTGCTTCAGATCAAACAATAATTTGCGGGCCCTCTGCAGTAACACAGCAATCTCTAGAGGTCATGGACTGCTGCTGTTTCCAAATCCCTTTCTTTCATAGCAAGATCAAAAGATGCAAAACCAGTTCTCATGAAACCTGATGTGAATAGTAAGACGGTTGGTGATTGTCAGACTGGTAGATTTACCGATAGATCATATCACATACACATCTGTATGCTATTAAATCGCTGCATATCACTACATTATTAGGAGGGTTGTGCATACAGGGCACTTAAAGGGACAGTTCACTTAAAAATTCACATTTTGTCACCATTTACTCGTTGTCCCAAACCTGTATGAGTTTCTTTCTTCTGCTGAACACAAAAGAAGATATTTTGGAGAATATGGGTAGCCAAACAGTGGATAAACCCCATATAAAATACTATGGAAGTCAATTGGGTCCATCAACTGTTTGGTTACTGACATTCTTCAAACTATCTTCATTTGTGTTCAGCAGAAGAAAGAAACTCATACAACTTGAGAGTGAGTGAATTAATTTCATTTTTGGGTGAACTATCCCTGGGAATTAATGATGGAGGTCTACAATTGGCCAAGCTTAAAGGAACACTCCACTTTTTTGAAAATAGGCTCATTTTACAAGTCTCCTAGAGTTAAATAGTTGAGTTTTACCGTTTTTGAATCCATTCAGCCGATCTTTGTATCTGGCGGTAGCACTTTTAGCATAGCTTAGCATACATCATTGATTCTAATTAGTCCATTAGCATCTCATTCAAAAAATGACCAAAGACACTTTCAATATTTTTCCTATTTAAAACTTGACTCTTCTACAGTTACATTGTGTGCTAAGACCAACTGAAAATGAAAAGTTTCGATTTTCTACACATATATGGCTAGGAACTACTTTCTCATTCCTGCGTAATAGTCTCGGATCTTCACGGCCGTATCATGGCTGCAGCGGCGCAATGATATTACGCAGCGCTGAAAGTAGCCCCCAGCTAGGTAACTTTCAATGTGGCTGGCACTAAGCTTGTGTAGTTGCAGAGAAAGTTTCAGGCTTGCAGCCGACAAATTGTTTTGTGGATTTACCTGTGTGATTAGCCATTGTTCTGTGTGTTGTAAAGAGCTGTGATAGTAAGTCGAAGGTGTACTACCACCATGTTTCACAGAATACCAACGAATCATTGCGCTGCTGCAGCCATGGTACGGCCGCGAAGATCCGAGACTATTACGCAGGAATGAGAAAGTAGTTCCTAGCCATATAGGTGTAGAAAAATCACAAATTTTCATTTTCAGTTGGTCTTAGCACACGATGTAACTGTAGAAGAGTCAAGTTTTAAATAGGAAAAATATTGAAAGTGTCTTTGGTCATTTTTTGAATGAGATGCTAATGGACTGATTAGAATCAATGATGTATGCTAAGCTATGCTAAAAGTGCTACCGCCAGATACAAAGATCGGCTGAATGGATTCAAAAACGGTAAAACTCAACTATTTAACACTAGGGGACTTGGAAAATGAGCCTATTTTCAAAAGAAGTGAAGTGTTCCTTTAATAAAGACTGTACAGTATTGTTCAAAATAATAGCAGTACAATGTGACTAACCAGAATAATCAAGGTTTTTAGTATATTTTTTATTGCTACGTGGCAAACAAGTTACCAGTAGGTTCAGTAGATTCTCAGAAAACAAACAAGACCCAGCATTCATGATGTGCACGCTCTTAAGGCTGTGCAATTGGGCAATTAGTTGAATTAGTTGAAAGGGGTGTGTTCAAAAAAATAGCAGTGTGGCATTCAATCACTGAGGTCATCAATTTTGTGAAGAAACAGGTGTGAATCAGGTGGCCCCTATTTAAGGATGAAGCCAACACTTGTTGAAATGCATTTGAAAACTGAGGAAAATGGGTCGTTCAAGACATTGTTCAGAAGAACAGCGTACTTTGATTAAAAAGTTGATTGGAGAGGGGAAAACCTATAAAGAGGTGCAAAAAATGATTGGCTGTTCAGCTAAAATGATCTCCAATGCCTTAAAATGGAGAGCAAAACCAGAGAGACATGGAAGAAAACGGAAGACAACCATCAAAATGGATAGAAGAATAACCAGAATGGCAAAGGCTCAGCCAATGATCACCTCCAGGATGACCAAAGACAGTCTGGAGTTACCTGTAAGTACTGTGACAGTTAGAAGGCGTCTGTGTGAAGCTAATCTATTTTCAAGAACCCCCTGCAAAGTCCCTCTGTTAAAAAAAAGGCATGTGCAGAAGAGGTTACAATTTGCCAAAGAACACATCAACTGGCCTAAAGAGAAATGGAGGAACATTTTGTGGACTGATGAGAGTAAAATTGTTCTTTTTGGGTCCAAGGGCCACAGGCAGTTTGTGAGACGACCCCCAAACTCTGAATTCAAGCCACAGTACACAGTGAAGACAGTGAAGCATGGAGGTGCAAGCATCATGATATGGGCATGTTTCTCCTACTATGGTGTTGGGCCTATTTATCGCAGGGATCATGGATCAGTTTGCATATGTTAAAATACTTGAAGAGGTCATGTTGCCCTACGCTGAAGAGGACATGCCCTTGAAATGGTTGTTTCAACAAGACAATGACCCAAAACTAGTAAACGGGCAAAGTCTTGGTTCCAAACCAACAAAATTAATGTTATGGAGTGGCCAGCCCAATCTCCAGACCTTAATCCAATTGAGAACTTGTGGGGTGATATCAAAAATGCTGTTTCTGAAGCAAAACCAAGAAATGTGAATGAATTGTGGAATGTTGTTAAAGAATCATGGAGTGGAATAACAGCTGAGAGGTGCCACAAGTTGGTTGACTCCATGCCACACAGAAGTCAAGCAGTTTTAAAAAACTGTGGTCATACAACTAAATATTAGTTTAGTGATTCACAGGATTGCTAAATCCCAGAAAAAAAAATGTTTGTACAAAATAGTTTTGAGTTTGTACAGTCAAAGGTAGACACTGCTATTTTTTTGAACACACCCCTTTCAACTAATACCCCAATTGCACAGCCTTAAGAGCGTGCATATCATGAATGCTGGGTCTTGTTTGTTTTCTGAGAATCTACTGAACCTACTGGTAACTTGTTTGCCACGTAGCAATAAAAAATATACTAAAAACCTTGATTATTCTGGTTAGTCACATTGTACTGCTATTATTTTGAACAATACTGTATATATAAAATAATGGTACAGAGACTGACATTAATCACTTTAAATACATTTTATTTAAGAAGTGCCACTGAATTCCTCGTCTTTCTTCCCACAGGACCATTTCTGGCGTGACAGCATCAATGAGATGGAGGGAATGAGCAAAGGTAGGTTGTGTGAATGGGATAAACCACAGAAAAGCTCTCAAATGTTTCTTTATCCTTGTTCCCAATACTGCATCCAATATCATCCTCCTCCTCCTCCTCCTCCTTGTGGTAACGTCCCTCCTTTCCTCCACAAGGACCACAGAGAGAAACCTGAACCCTAAAATTAACCCCCCTGCCACAGCGATGTTTTAGTGGCCTTGCGTGGGAGAGGAAAACAACAGTCCAGCTGTCCACTAATAATCCGTGCTGGATGAACGGGTTACGATTCCACAGTGTCGTGGAGGGAGCAGCCGCAAATATGGGTTTAAACATGACCCGTCTCACCACAAAAAAACAAGGTGTTAATCCTGTTACGACTGATGCTCCAGAACATTCCCAGCGGATGTGGTGGAAGTGGTTTGGGATTTCATATTTTTCATTTCAATGTGATCATTTCAAATCAAATCCAGTGCCCCTAAAGGGAAATGATGGTGGAAAAAAATATGAGATGGGAGGAAAAAATATATTTTAGACATTTTACATTTGCTCGCAAAACTTTTATATTCCCTCACAAAGCGAAACTGCATTTGCTCGCCCAACATTTGAGTTCCCCCAAGACACTTTGCATTCCCTAAACCAATATTTGAGTTTCCCCCTAGAAACTTTGCGTTGGCTTGCCCAACATTTGAGTTCCCCCAAGAACCTTTGTGTTCGCTCGCCCAACATTTGAGTTCCCCCAAGACACTCTGCGTTCCTTAACCCAACATTTGAGTTCCCCCAAGAAACTTTGTGTTCGCTCGCCCAACATTTGAGTTCCCCAAGACACTTTTATGTTCGCTTGCCCAACATTTGAGTTCCCCCAAGACATTTTGCGTTCGCTTGCCCAACATTTGAGTTCCCCCAAGAAACTTTGCGTTCCCTAACCCAACATTTGAGTTCCCCCAAGAAATTTTGCATTGGCTCGCCCAACATTTGAGTTCCCCCAAGAAATTTTGTGTTCGCTCGCCCAACATTTGAGTTCCCCCAAGAAACTTTGCGTTCTCTCGCCCAACATTTGAGTTCCCCCCAAAAATTTTGCGTTCGCTTGCCCAACATTTGAGTTCCCCATAGAAACTTTGCGTTCCCTAACCCAACATTTGAGTTCCTCCAAGAAATTTTGTTTGCTCGCCCAACATTTGAGTTCCCCAAAGAAACTTTGCATTCCCTAACCCAACATTTGAGTTCCCCCAAGAAACTTTGCATTCGCTCGCCCAACATTTGAGTTCTTCCAAGAAATTTTGTTTGCTCGCCCAACATTTGAGTTCCCCAAAGAAACTTTGCGTTGACTCGCCCAACATTTGAGTTCCCCCAAGAAACTTTGTTTGCTCGCCCAACATTTGAGTTCCCCAAAGAAACTTTGCGTTGACTCGCCCAACATTTGAGTTCCCCCAAGAAACTTTGCGTTGGCTTGCCCAACATTTGAGTTCCCCCAAGAAACTTTGCGTTCGCTCGCCCAACATTTGAGTTCCTCCAAGAAATTTTGTTTGCTCGCCCAACATTTGAGTTCCCCCAAGAAACTTTGTGTTCGCTTGCCCAACATTTGAGTTCCCCTAAGAACCTTTGCGTTCGCTCACCCAGCAATTGAGTTCCCCCAACAAACTTTGCATTCGCTCGGCCAACATTTGAGCTCCTCCAAGAAATTTTGATTGCTAGCCCAACATTTGAGTTTCCCCAAGAAACTTTGCGTTCGCTCGCCCAACATTTGAGTTTCCCCCTAGAAACTTTGCGTTGGCTTGCCCAACATTTGAGTTCCCCCAAGAAACTTTGTGTTGGCTCGCCCAACATTTGAGTTCCCCCAAGAAACTTTGTGTTGGCTCGCCCAACATTTGAGTTCCCCCAAGAAACTTTGTGTTGGCTCGCCCAACATTTGAGTTCCCCCAAGAAACTTTGTGTTGGCTCGCCCAACATTTGAGTTCCCCCAAGAAACTTTGTGTTCCCTAACCCAACATTTGAGTTTCCTCCAAGAAACTTTGTGTTCGCCCAAAATTTGAGTTCCCCAAGAAATTTTATGCGTTTGCTAGCTAACATTTGAGTTCCCCAAGAAACTTTGCGTTGGCTTGCCCAACATTTGAGTTCCCCCAAGAAACTTTGCGTTCGCTCGCCCAACATTTGAGTTCCTCCAAGAAATTTTGTTTGCTCCCAACATTTGAGTTCCCCAAGAAACTTTGTGCTTGCCCAACATTTGAGTTCCCTAAGAACCTTTGCGTCGCTCACCCAGCAATTGAGTTCCCCCAACAAACTTTGCATTCGCTCGGCCAACATTTGAGCTCCTCCAAGAAATTTTGATTGCTAGCCCAACATTTGAGTTTCCCTAAGAAACTTTGCATTCGCTCGCCCAACATTTGAGTTCCCCCAAGAAACTTTGTGTTCGCTCGCCCAACATTTGAGTTCCCCCAAGAAACTTTGTGTTCGCTCGCCCATCATTTGAGTTCCCCCAAGACACTTTGCGTTGGCTTGCCCAACATTTCAGTTCGCCCAAGACATTTTGCGTTGGCTCGCCCAACATTTGAGTTCCCCCAAGAAATTTTATGCTCATTGCCCAACATTTGAGTTTCCCCTAGAAACTTTATGCCTTCCTAACCCAACCTTTGAGTTTCCCCGTAGAAACTTTGCGTTGGCTTGCCCAACATTTGAGTTCCCCCAAGAAACTTTGTGTTCGCTCGCCCAACATTTGAGTTCCCCCAAGAAACTTTATGCTCATTTCGCCCAACATTTGAGTTCCTCCAAGAAATTTTGTTTGCTCGCCCAAAATTTGAGTTCCCCCAAGAAATTTTGCGTTCGCTTGCCCAACATTTGAGTTTCCCCCTAGAAACTTTGCGTTCCCTAACCCAACATTTGAGTTTCCCCAGAAACTTTGCGTTGGCTTGCCCAACATTTGAGTTCCCCCAAGAAACTTTGTGTTGGCTCGCCCAACATTTGAGTTCCCCCAAGAAACTTTGTGTTGGCTCGACCAACATTTGAGTTCCCCCAAGAAACTTTGTGTTGGCTCGCCCAACATTTGAGTTCCCAAGAAACTTTGTGTTGGCTCGCCCAACATTTGAGTTCCCCCAAGAAACTTTGTGTTCCCTAACCCAACATTTGAGTTTCCCCCTAGAAACTTTGCGTTGGCTTGCCCAACATTTGAGTTCGCCCAAGAAACTTTGTGTTCGCCGCCCAACATTTGAGTTTCCCCTAGAAACTTTATGCGTTCCCTAACCCAACATTTGAGTTTCCCAGAAACTTTATGCGTTGGCTTGCCCAACATTTGAGTTCCCCAAGAAACTTTGTGTTGGCTCGCCCAACATTTGAGTTCCCCCAAGAAACTTTGCGTTCGCTCGCCCAACATTTGAGTTTCCCCCTAGAAACTTTGCGTTGGCTTGCCCAACATTTGAGTTCCCCCAAGAAACTTTGTGTTGGCTCGCCCAACATTTGAGTTCCCCCAAGAAACTTTGTGTTGGCTCGCCCAACATTTGAGTTCCCCCAAGAAACTTTGTGTTGGCTCGCCCAACATTTGAGTTCCCCCAAGAAACTTTGTGTTGGCTCGCCCAACATTTGAGTTCCCCCAAGAAACTTTGTGTTCCCTAACCCAACATTTGAGTTTCCCCCTAGAAACTTTGCGTTGGCTTGCCCAACATTTGAGTTCGCCCAAGAAACTTTGTGTTCGCTCGCCCAAAATTTGAGTTCCCCCAAGAAATTTTGCGTTTGCTAGCCCAACATTTGAGTTCCCCAAGAAACTTTATGCGTTGGCTCGCCCAACATTTGAGTTTCCCCAAGAAACTTTACGTTTGCTCTTCCAACATTTGAGTTCCCCCAAGAAACTTTGCGTTTGCTCGCCCAACATTTGAGTTCCCCCAAGAAACTTTGCGTTTGCTCGCCCAACATTTGAGTTCCCCCAAGAAATTTTGCGTTCGCTTGCCCAACATTTGAGTTTCCCCCTAGAAACTTTGCGTTCCCTAACCCAACCTTTGAGTTTCCCCGTAGAAACTTTGCGTTGGCTTGCCCAACATTTGAGTTCCCCCAAGAAACTTTGTGTTCGCTCGCCCAACATTTGAGTTCCCCCAAGAAACTTTGCGTTCGCTCGCCCAACATTTGAGTTCCTCCAAGAAATTTTGTTTGCTCGCCCAAAATTTGAGTTCCCCCAAGAAATTTTATGTCATTGCCCAACATTTGAGTTTCCCCCTAGAAACTTTGCGTTCCCTAACCCAACATTTGAGTTTCCCCGTAGAAACTTTGCGTTGGCTTGCCCAACATTTGAGTTCCCCAAGACACTCTGTTCCTTAACCCAACATTTGAGTTCCCCCAAGAAACTTTGTGTTCGCTCGCCCAACATTTGAGTTCCCCAAGACACTTTTATGTTCGCTTGCCCAACATTTGAGTTCCCCCAAGACATTGCCCAACATTTGAGTTCCCCAAGAAACTTTTCCCTAACCCAACATTTGAGTTCCCCCAAGAAATTTTGCATTGGCTCGCCCAACATTTGAGTTCCCCCAAGAAATTTTGTGTTCGCTCGCCCAACATTTGAGTTCCCCCAAGAAACTTTGCGTTCTCGCCCAACATTTGAGTTCCCCAAAAATTTTATGCTCATTGCCCAACATTTGAGTTCCCCATAGAAACTTTGCGTTCCCTAACCCAACATTTGAGTTCCTCCAAGAAATTTTGTTTGCTCGCCCAACATTTGAGTTCCCCAAAGAAACTTTGCATTCCCTAACCCAACATTTGAGTTCCCCCAAGAAACTTTGCATTCGCTCGCCCAACATTTGAGTTCTTCCAAGAAATTTTGTTTGCTCGCCCAACATTTGAGTTCCCAAAGAAACTTTGCGTTGACTCGCCCAACATTTGAGTTCCCAAGAAACTTTGTTTGCTCGCCCAACATTTGAGTTCCCCAAAGAAACTTTATGCTGACTCGCCCAACATTTGAGTTCCCCCAAGAAACTTTGCGTTGGCTTGCCCAACATTTGAGTTCCCCCAAGAAACTTTGCGTTCGCTCGCCCAACATTTGAGTTCCTCCAAGAAATTTTGTTTGCTCGCCCAACATTTGAGTTCCCCCAAGAAACTTTGTGTTCGCTTGCCCAACATTTGAGTTCCCTAAGAACCTTTGCTCACCCAGCAATTGAGTTCCCCCAACAAACTTTGCATTCGCTCGGCCAACATTTGAGCTCCTCCAAGAAATTTTGATTGCTAGCCCAACATTTGAGTTTCCCCAAGAAACTTTATGTCATTCGCCCAACATTTGAGTTTCCCCCTAGAAACTTTGCGTTGGCTTGCCCAACATTTGAGTTCCCCCAAGAAACTTTGTGTTGGCTCGCAACATTTGAGTTCCCAAGAAACTTTGTGTTGGCTCGCCCAACATTTGAGTTCCCCCAAGAAACTTTGTGTTGGCTCGCCCAACATTTGAGTTCCCCCAAGAAACTTTGTGTTGGCTCGCCCAACATTTGAGTTCCCCCAAGAAACTTTGTGTTCCCTAACCCAACATTTGAGTTTCCTCCAAGAAACTTTGTGTTCGCTCGCCCAAAATTTGAGTTCCCCCAAGAAATTTTGCGTTTGCTAGCCCAACATTTGAGTTCCCCCAAGAAACTTTGCGTTGGCTTGCCCAACATTTGAGTTCCCCCAAGAAACTTTGCGTTCGCTCGCCCAACATTTGAGTTCCTCCAAGAAATTTTGTTTGCTCGCCCAACATTTGAGTTCCCCCAAGAAACTTTGTGTTCGCTTGCCCAACATTTGAGTTCCCCTAAGAACCTTTGCGTTCGCTCACCCAGCAATTGAGTTCCCCCAACAAACTTTGCATTCGCTCGGCCAACATTTGAGCTCCTCCAAGAAATTTTGATTGCTAGCCCAACATTTGAGTTTCCCTAAGAAACTTTGCATTCGCTCGCCCAACATTTGAGTTCCCCCAAGAAACTTTGTGTTCGCTCGCCCAACATTTGAGTTCCCCCAAGAAACTTTGTGTTCGCTCGCCCATCATTTGAGTTCCCCCAAGACACTTTGCGTTGGCTTGCCCAACATTTCAGTTCGCCCAAGACATTTTGCGTTGGCTCGCCCAACATTTGAGTTCCCCCAAGAAATTTTGCGTTCGCTTGCCCAACATTTGAGTTTCCCCCTAGAAACTTTGCGTTCCCTAACCCAACCTTTGAGTTTCCCCGTAGAAACTTTGCGTTGGCTTGCCCAACATTTGAGTTCCCCCAAGAAACTTTGTGTTCGCTCGCCCAACATTTGAGTTCCCCCAAGAAACTTTGCGTTCGCTCGCCCAACATTTGAGTTCCTCCAAGAAATTTTGTTTGCTCGCCCAAAATTTGAGTTCCCCCAAGAAATTTTATGCGTCATTGCCCAACATTTGAGTTTCCCCCTAGAAACTTTGCGTTCCCTAACCCAACATTTGAGTTTCCCCGTAGAAACTTTGCGTTGGCTTGCCCAACATTTGAGTTCCCCCAAGAAACTTTGTGTTGGCTCGCCCAACATTTGAGTTCCCCCAAGAAACTTTGTGTTGGCTCGACCAACATTTGAGTTCCCCCAAGAAACTTTGTGTTGGCTCGCCCAACATTTGAGTTCCCCCAAGAAACTTTGTGTTGGCTCGCCCAACATTTGAGTTCCCCCAAGAAACTTTGTGTTCCCTAACCCAACATTTGAGTTTCCCCCTAGAAACTTTGCGTTGGCTTGCCCAACATTTGAGTTCGCCCAAGAAACTTTGTGTTCGCTCGCCCAACATTTGAGTTTCCCCCTAGAAACTTTGCGTTCCCTAACCCAACATTTGAGTTTCCCCGTAGAAACTTTGCGTTGGCTTGCCCAACATTTGAGTTCCCCCAAGAAACTTTGTGTTGGCTCGCCCAACATTTGAGTTCCCCCAAGAAACTTTGCGTTCGCTCGCCCAACATTTGAGTTTCCCCCTAGAAACTTTGCGTTGGCTTGCCCAACATTTGAGTTCCCCCAAGAAACTTTGTGTTGGCTCGCCCAACATTTGAGTTCCCCCAAGAAACTTTGTGTTGGCTCGCCCAACATTTGAGTTCCCCCAAGAAACTTTGTGTTGGCTCGCCCAACATTTGAGTTCCCCCAAGAAACTTTGTGTTGGCTCGCCCAACATTTGAGTTCCCCCAAGAAACTTTGTGTTCCCTAACCCAACATTTGAGTTTCCCCCTAGAAACTTTGCGTTGGCTTGCCCAACATTTGAGTTCGCCCAAGAAACTTTGTGTTCGCTCGCCCAAAATTTGAGTTCCCCCAAGAAATTTTGCGTTTGCTAGCCCAACATTTGAGTTCCCCCAAGAAACTTTGCGTTGGCTCGCCCAACATTTGAGTTTCCCCAAGAAACTTTACGTTTGCTCTTCCAACATTTGAGTTCCCCCAAGAAACTTTGCTTGTTTCGCCCAACATTTGAGTTCCCAAGAAACTTTGCGTTTGCTCGCCCAACATTTGAGTTCCCCCAAGAAATTTTGCGTTCGCTTGCCCAACATTTGAGTTTCCCCCTAGAAACTTTGCGTTCCCTAACCCAACCTTTGAGTTTCCCCGTAGAAACTTTGCGTTGGCTTGCCCAACATTTGAGTTCCCCCAAGAAACTTTGTGTTCGCTCGCCCAACATTTGAGTTCCCCCAAGAAACTTTGCGTTCGCTCGCCCAACATTTGAGTTCCTCCAAGAAATTTTGTTTGCTCGCCCAAAATTTGAGTTCCCCCAAGAAATTTTGCGTTCGCTTGCCCAACATTTGAGTTTCCCCCTAGAAACTTTGCGTTCCCTAACCCAACATTTGAGTTTCCCCGTAGAAACTTTGCGTTGGCTTGCCCAACATTTGAGTTCCCCCAAGAAACTTTGTGTTGGCTCGCCCAACATTTGAGTTCCCCCAAGAAACTTTGTGTTGGCTCGCCCAACATTTGAGTTCCCCCAAGAAACTTTGTGTTCGCTCGCCAACATTTGAGTTCCCAAGAAACTTTGTGTTCGCCGCCCAAAATTTGAGTTCCCCCAAGAAATTTTGCGTTTGCTAGCCCAACATTTGAGTTCCCCCAAGAAACTTTGCGTTGGCTCGCCCAACATTTGAGTTTCCCCAAGAAACTTTACGTTTGCTCTTCCAACATTTGAGTTCCCCCAAGAAACTTTGCGTTTGCTCGCCCAACATTTGAGTTCCCCCAAGAAACTTTGCATTTGCTCACCCAACATTTGAGTTCGCCCAAGACATTTTGCGTTTGCTCGCCCAACATTTGAGTTCCCCCAAGAAACTTTGCGTTGGCTCGCCCAACCATTGAGTTCCCCCAAGAAACTTTTCGTTCGCTTGCCCAACATTTGAGTCCCCCCAAGAAACTTTACGTTCGCTCGCCCAACATTTGAGTTCCCCCAAGAAACTTTGTGTTCGCTCACCCAACATTTGAGTTCCCCCAAGAAACTTTGCGTTCGCTTGCCCAACATTTGAGTTCCTCCAAGAAATTTTGTTTGCTCGCCCAAAATTTGAGTTCCCCCAAGAACCTTTGCGTTCGCTCGCCCAACATTTGAGTTCCCCCAAGAAACTTTGTGTTTGCTCGCCCAACATTTGAGTTCCCCCAAGACATTTTGCATTTGCTAGCTCAACATTTGAGTTCACCCGAGAAACTTTGTTCGTTCGCCTAACATTTGAGTTCCCCCAAGAAACTTTACGTTCCCTAACCCAACATTTGAGTTCGCCCAAGAAACTTTGCGTTTGCTCGCCCAAAATTTGAGTTCCTGCAAGAAACTTTACGTTCCCTAACCCAACATTTGAGTTCCTCCAAGAAATTTTGTTTGCTCGCCCAAAATTTGAGTTCCCCCAAGAACCTTTGCGTTCGCTCGCCCAACATTTGAGTTCCCCCAAGAAACTTTGTGTTTGCTCGCCCAACATTTGAGTTCCCCCAAGACATTTTGCATTTGCTAGCTCAACATTTGAGTTCACCCGAGAAACTTTGTTCGTTCGCCTAACATTTGAGTTCCCCCAAGAAACTTTACGTTCCCTAACCCAACATTTGAGTTCGCCCAAGAAACTTTGCGTTGTTTCGCCTAAAATTTGAGTTCCTGCAAGAAACTTTACGTTCCCTAACCCAACATTTGAGTTCACCCAAAACACTTTGCGTTTGCTCGCCCAAAATTTGAGATCCCCCAAGAAACTTTGTGTTTGCTCGCCCAACATTTGAGTTCCCCCAAGAAACTTTTCGTTCCCTAACCCAACATTTGAGTTCCCCCAAGAAACTTTGCGTTCCCTAACCCAACATTTGAGTTCCCCCAAGACACTTTGCTTTCGCTCGCCCAACATTTGAATTCCCCCAAGAAACTTTGTTCGCTCGCCAAACATTTGAGTTCCCCCAAAAAACTTTGCGTTTGCTCGCCCAACATTTGAGTTCCCCCAAGAAACTTTACTTTGCGTTTGCTCGCCCAACATTTGAGTTCCCCCAAGAAACTTTGCCTTCTCTCGTCCAACATTTGAGTTCCCCCAAGAAACTTTGCGTTGGCTCACCCAACATTTGAGTTCACCCAAGATACTTTGCGTTTGCTCGCCCAAAATTTGAGTTCCCCCAAGAAACTTTGTGTTTGCTCATCCAACATTTGAGTTCCCCCAAGAAACTTTACGTTCCCTAACCCAACATTTGAGTTCCCCCAAGACACTTTATGCTCACGCCCAACATTTGAATTCCCCCAAGAAACTTTGTTCGCTCGCCCAACATTTGAGTTCCCCCAAGAAACTTTGCGTTTGCTCGCCCAACATTTGGGTTCCCCCAAGAAACTTTACTTTGCGTTCGCTCGACCAACATTTGAGTTCCCCCAAGAAACTTTGTCATCTCTCGTCCAACATTTGAGTTCCTCCAAGAAACTTTGCCTTCTCTCGTCCAACATTTGAGTTCCCCCAAGAAACTTTGCGTTGGCTCGCCCAACATTTGAGTTCCCCCAAGAAACTTTGCGTTTGCTCGCCCAAAATTTGAGTTCCCTCAAGAAACTTTGTGTTTGCTCGCCCAACATTTGAGTTCCCCCAAGAAACTTTACGTTCCCTAACCCAACTTTTGAGTTCCCCCAAGAAACTTTGCGTTGGCTCGCCCAACATTTGAGTTCCCCCAAGAACCTTATGTCACGCCCAACATTTGAGTTCCCCCAAGAAACTTTGTGTTTGCTCGCCCAACATTTGAGTTCCCCCAAGACATTTTGCATTTGCTAGCTCAACATTTGAGTTCACCCGAGAAACTTTGTTCGTTCGCCTAACATTTGAGTTCCCCCAAGAAACTTTACGTTCCCTAACCCAACATTTGAGTTCGCCCAAGAAACTTTGCGTTTGCTCGCCCAAAATTTGAGTTCCTGCAAGAAACTTTACGTTCCCTAACCCAACATTTGAGTTCACCCAAAACACTTTGCGTTTGCTCGCCCAAAATTTGAGTTCCCTCAAGAAACTTTGTGTTTGCTCGCCCAACATTTGAGTTCCCCCAAGAAACTTTACGTTCCCTAACCCAACTTTTGAGTTCCCCCAAGAAACTTTGCGTTGGCTCGCCCAACATTTGAGTTCCCCCAAGAACCTTTGCGTTCGCTCGCCCAACATTTGAGTTCCCCCAAGAAACTTTGTGTTTGCTCGCCCAACATTTGAGTTCCCCCAAGACATTTTGCATTTGCTAGCTCAACATTTGAGTTCACCCGAGAAACTTTGTTCGTTCGCCTAACATTTGAGTTCCCCCAAGAAACTTTACGTTCCCTAACCCAAAATTTGAGATCCCCCAAGAAACTTTGTGTTTGCTCGCCCAACATTTGAGTTCCCCCAAGAAACTTTTCGTTCCCTAACCCAACATTTGAGTTCCTCCAAGAAACTTTGCCTTCTCTCGTCCAACATTTGAGTTCCCCCAAGAAACTTTGCGTTGGCTCGCCCAACATTTGAGTTCCCCCAAGAAACTTTGCGTTTGCTCGCCCAAAATTTGAGTTCCCTCAAGAAACTTTGTGTTTGCTCGCCCAACATTTGAGTTCCCCCAAGAAACTTTACGTTCCCTAACCCAACTTTTGAGTTCCCCCAAGAAACTTTGCGTTCGCTTGCCCAACATTTGAGTCCCCCCAAGAAACTTTGCGTTCGCTTTTTGTTGGAAAACATAATGTAGAGCTCAAATCTACACCAAACCTGGCGAAATGCACCATCCTTAATCTGAACATGAATTGACAGAATTGTACTCTTTGGGTGAACTATCCCTTTAAACCAGTAATGATTGATTGATTGATATAATATGTGATTTGAATTTATTTATAGCCTATAAATAGACTAGCTCGTTTTGCAGCATTACTCCAGTCTTCAGTGTCATGTGATCCTTCAGAAATTGATCTATGCTGATTTGCTGCTCAAAAACCATTACTATTATCAATGTTGAAAACAGTTTGAATGTTAAAACATTCTTCGATTAATATAGAAAGTTCAATAGAACAGGGTTTATTTGACAGAAATCTTTAGTAACATTATTAATGTCTTTACTGACACTTTTGATAAATGTATTGCATCTTTCTAAATGCGTTTTTTTAAATTAGCTATATACATAGAAACTGTGATAAGACTTTACATAGTCCTTGCCTTGGCACAAATGTGACAAATTAGGTGAAAGGAAATCCATGCAACACCTCTGCTTTCCCAAATGCTCTTTCTCTCTCACACATACACAGTTATATGCCACTCCTTAATAACCTCCCAAACAATCTGCATGTGATACTGAGAAGAGGGGGGATCACACAGCACCTGGTGACCTTTACTCTCACACAATGAGGAAGATACAGGTCAAAACAGCCGCCTGACGCCGGACAGACAGACTGGTTGAACTAGCCTTTACTCCAAAGCAGAGCTCGCAGGTCTCATTGTCATGTCCACAATGCCCTGAGGGATCAACCCATACATACATGAGTTAACTGACTTGTCCTTCGCCCCCCATAAAATTACACCTTTTTCGGCTTCTTACACAGCGTCTTAAAAGCGTAGACTGGGGGGGAAAAAAGCAAAGGAGAGCGAATATAAAAGAGTTCCAACTAATTCATTTAAGTGCATTGCGTGACAAAAGCATTTCTACATATGTATGTGTTTAAATAGAGAGAGATCAATAGGGAGACACAAATATAAAGAGTTAGAGATGGTTAAATAGAGTAAATACTGATAGTAAGTGACGTATTGAGGCAGGATAGTTAAATGGCAAGATATAGCGCAATTGTCTTTCTGTTCTTGACCTCCTGACCTTTTTTCATCCCATTCTAATGCATCCTTACATTGGGAAAACTGCGGTGCCTGGGAACCGACTGGTGTTAATTGATGCCTGTGAGCAGATAGACTCTGGGTTTGGGTCGTGGGAGCAGTAGGGGTCGTGGACGTGCCAGGAGTGTAATAATGTTCTGGGCGGGTCAGCAACCTTTGTCGTTGCGACATAATCCTCTCTAACTGAAAGACCATATGTAGCTCACAGAACATATAAGCATCAATAACACGAGTTAACCGTGAGCGTTTGTTCACATCCGTCTCATTATGAGCGCTGTTTATTTAGCCCCTGTAAGCTTGTCTGAATGTCTTTAGCAAGGCGTGGGCAGCCAGTGAAAGATAGGCAATGTTTTGAAGTCAGGTGATTTGATTGGAACAACATTTCCATAATGTTTGCCTTCAAATTAACCTATTTAATATCACTGATTACTTTTTACAGTGCACTTATTTTGTACATGCATATTATAGATTGTACTTAATTTGTATGTAATTACAGCTATAATTACACTGTTGACCCTTACCACTAAACCTGTCCTAACATTATATCCCACCTCAATAGCAGCGAACGTGTTTTGTATGGAAGCTTGACTGAATAAAAAATTAAAAAGGTAGTTGCGACTTTTTATCTCACAATTCTGATTTTTTTTTTAGAAAAAAGTAATAATTTGGGGATATAAGATCATAACTGAAAGAAATTTGGGATATAAACTCAATTGCGAGGAAAAAAGTAATACTTTTGGGATGTAAACTCATAATTGCGAGAAAAAAAGTCATAATTTTGGGATATAAACTCAATTGTAGGAACAAAAGTCTGAATTTTGGAATATAATTTTGTAATTGTGCAGGAAAAAGTCATAATTGCAAAATATAAACTCAATTGAGAGAAAGTCAATTTTGGGATATAAATTCATAATTGCAAGAGAAAAACGGTCACAATTTTGGAATATAAATTTGTAATTGTGAGAAAAAAATCATTATTTGGGTATATAAACTCATAATTAAGAGAAAAAAGTAATTGCGAAATATAAAATCACAATTGAGAGAGAAAAAAAAGTCACAATTTTGGGATATAAACTCGTAATTATGAGGAAAAACCCAGAATTGTGACTAAAAAGTTGCAATCATCTTTTAATTATTTTTTTTATTCAGTGGCAAAAACAAGCTCCCTTAGATTTACAATAGAAGATGAACATAATAAGCTGGCATTGTGCCAAACTAAGAGTTTTGATGTAAGAACCCAGGCCTGGAGTTGAGTGACCGTATCAGTTTCTAACAGTTTCTAACACACAATCCTGGGGTTTGAGTTTGACGGTTGGCTGGAAGTAATAAAAATGCCATCTGACCAAGCAGTTTGAATGAGTACATATAGGCCTTTATTAATTGTTTTAAATGAATGACTTCATTTCTATCTAGAAATAAGCATTGACGTAATCATCAAACATTTTCTTAGTTATCTCTTTAGCTCGCTTGACTGACTGGCATTTGCCTTCAGTTTGAGACTCGTCACTGTCTGTCAAAACTCGGCATGGGGAAGTAGGCCGTCATAGAAAAAACATAATAATAGATGCAAAAGTTGTAGATTGTACTACAATTAAAAAAAAATGTATCACTTCCTTTAACCTACTGTGTGCCACTGTGCTCATACAAGGACATTATATTTGATAATATTAGATTTGGAAAATGATAATATTTTTTAATTATCATTTAAATCTGAATAATTTTCTAATTGTTTGTTATAAATCAACATCTCAAGAAAATGTTATGGGGTTTGAAATCAAAATATGACTTTTTGTTATAGAACAGGGCATTGATTTCATACATGTCCACTGTAGAGGACACACTCGAGACCGGTCTTAAGACCATTTTTGAAGGTCTTGTCTCGGTCTCGACCAGATTTGTACTCGGCCTTGTCTCTGTCTCAGATTTAGAGGAATCTGGGGATTAGGAATTGTGTCAAAAATGTCACCAAAAATGAATACAAATGATCACAAAATTCAAGATATTGTTGCAAAAAGTTCTTGTATGAGATCTGGACTTATAACATAACTAACCAATGTATTACAAGAGCAAGAGAGCGGTTTTCACAAATGTGAGCATGACTGCAAACATTCAATAGCCTATATATTTTTGTAAAACATTATCCTTAACATTATTTATGCATTTGTAATTTACCAATTCAGATGCATCTTTTGTAACACCTGAATATTTTTTTAGATAACATATGAATAAAATATACATTTTCCATTTGTTTCTTATATGCTCTAAACAATGTAATGACAATTTTTTTGTTGCAAAAGACTGGGTCTTAGGACGGAGGTTAAAATTAAATAGTTATTTTATTGTTAGCCACTTTCTATTGGATCTTATGCCATAAGGAATGACTCTGTAGTTGTGATTAAAAGTGTGAAAAGGTACGGAGTTCGTTTGATTTGAATAAACTATTAAAACATAGCTGGGTTAAACCATTTGTAAACAGTCTATGGGTTAAACGTGTTAGAACTGCAGAGGCAGTGTCATCGCAGCGCCATCTAGCGGTCAGTGTGTTATTTCACACATAACAGATGTGGATGTTTGTTTAAATAAAATTCCCCGTTGTTTAAATTAATATAGGCTATTACGAAAAAGTAGGGTTTTTTGTCCCCAAATATCGCTCAGTGGCTTGCTTTGTTGATATCGACGCGTATTTAATTTGCTAATTAATATTAGCATGCCTAATTTAGATCGATTAGCAGCTCATGAGCCGAGATAGTATGGCACTATCATATACGTCTCACGTTTCTACGCCTCCAGGGCCAGTAAACATGAGAGGGTGGGGATTGGGTGGGATGTGCAGCTCCAAACTTTTCCCGAGTTTAAGCTGAGAAACTTCAGCACAGGCTGTGAGTGACAGGACTGAATCATCCGATCCTCTCCACTGATTCTGAAGAGATGTCTGAGTTGGGCTCTATTGACAATCCGGTGAAGTTCAAGGATCAAGACTATGATGTTCTGCTGCAGAAGTGTCTCAAATCTGCCGTCCTGTTCTCAGACACGGTGTTTGCGGCGAACCAAAGCTCCCTCGGGATTCCTGCGGATCCCGATCCTAAAAAGGCAGTGAAGTGGCTGCGCCCAAAGGTAGCTACAGTTATACTAAAGCTGACTACTGTGAGAAAAGTCTTTTTTTTAATCATCACATGCATGGGCTTATTGATTTTCCAGAGAGAATGTTATAGGTTCAGATTGTGTCTGCCTATTTATTTAATTGGCAACAGCGTAATTAAAGAGTGTAAAAGAGTAATTATTGACCGTATTTGACAATAAGTTACTATTTAATTAAAAGACACCAGAAAACGATAAGTTTTGATAAGCTAGTAAAGCCCACAGAACTTTATGGGGTCATTATAGGTGATGTTGCACCTCAAGGGAAACTTCAGCTACACTGTTAAAAGCTAATAATTCAAGCCACTTTAATTAAAAAAAACTCCAATTACTGCCTTAAATGTTTAATGTTAAATAATGCAGTGAAAACCTGCATTATTTAAAACCACTTTTTGAATTTATTTATGGTTAAAGAATATATTACAACACAGAATCAACAGAAAAGTTAAATGGATGAAAACTAAGATATAACTATATATATATAAACCTTTAATGTTAGGTGCGATTAATCATGATTACAGACAAAATAGTGATAAATTAGTTATTTTTTAATAGATTGACAGCACTAATATATAGTTTTATATATATATTTACACATACATACATACACACATACACTGTATATATATATATATATATATATATATATATATATATATATATATATATATATATATATTAGTGATGTCAAATTGATTATTCGTGGTTAATCACATGAAAATAAAATTTTGTGTTTACAACTATTATGCATATATATATATATATATATATATATACACACTTATTCATGTATGTATTTAAAAAAATGCATGTGTATATACTGTATATATATTTATATAATTTATATTATATAGAAATACAAGTATTTTATATAAAAATATTTTTAAAAGTCTTAAATATATTCATGCATGTGTGTGTAATCTGTGTATTTATATATACATCATAATTATGCACATTAAATGCACATAATCGAGATTAATTGATTTGACAGCCCTAGTATATAATAAATGGGGCATTTCTCAAGGGGAATAATGAGAAGATTTAAAGGGATAGTTTACCCCAAATCCCCCTAGAACAAAAACAAAACACTCAGCCTTATCATTTACTCACCCTTCCAAACCTGTATGACCTTCTGTGGAACGCAAAATAAGAACGTTGATAACAAAGCGCTTTGGTTCCCATTAACTTCTATTATTTTTTTGTCCATACAATGGAAGTCAATGGGAACCGAAACATTTTGCTACCAACATTCTTCAAACTATCTTCTTGTGTGTTCAGCAGAGGAAAGAAAGTCATGCATGAGGGTAAATGTAAATGATGACAGAATTTTCTTTTTTGGGTGGACTATCCCTTTAAGACGTCAGACAGACCCTGAACCTGAAAAGTTCTCCTCAGATGTCCTGATCAGCCCATCGCATGTACTTGCAAATTGTTTTTGGCTCACACCCATCTCTTCCACCCCACCTCTCCCCCTCTTCAGGAAATCACAAGTAATGCTGTCTTTGTTGAGGGCACCATGGGCACCACCGATATCTGCCAGGGCCAGCTGGGTGAGTGCATGCTTGTGTTAGCTCACGGTTGTTCATATTTTATGCCAGGATAATGGGATAACGCCTTACTGCACCTCTCAGAAACCAAATCACCCGAAAGCACCCTCAAGGCATGAGTGCTATCAGAGAAATATCCGTCTTTGGCAATGCTCCCACTCTTCCTCTCCTTATCATGCAGATGCCCTCCCCCCATCTTCTTCCACCCAGATCTTCCTCATCACGCTTAATGTACTATCCCCATTCTGCCCTTGTAGCCGCAAGACACTGCGCGGCTCTCAGAGTCCCTGCTGAGAGAGGCAACACGGAGCCGCCGCAGGCGACTCACATCAAAAACACGACAAATGTACTAGAGACAGGGAGGGATGAAAGCAGAAGGAGCGTGAGGTCGGATTGGCATCATCTGTACACCCCTCCCTCACCCGCCCCCTATTTCCACCCACCTAAAGAATAACAATTATTGTGCACAGCGGGTATTGTTTTATTGTTTTGCCTTAGCCCTCTCTCTTCCTCTCCACATATGGCATTGATTTGGAGTTGATGGAAAGCGTTTTTGTTGACATGCAATGTTCGGCGTTTACATACTCAGCTTTATTCAGTGTTTCCCAACCTTTTTTTTGTCTTATGTACCCCTGAAGATCCACCAGAAAGGGTCAGATACTTCTTTATCAACACCAAACCAAAAAGTATACTGTGAACTCATGATTTACATTAATAAGTAAACAAGAAATGAAATGTTTTGGTTGCACTTTATTTTAAGGTGTCATTGTTACAGTGTAATTATACATTTAAGTACTGATTAATAATAATAAACTGCATGCACTTACTATAGGGTTAGGATGAGAGTTTGGTTTAGGGTTAGTATAAAATAGCTCTAATAGTGCATGTAATTGTGTATAATTTATATTTACACATGTAACATTACTAAAATAAATGTACCAAATTTTCAAGTATCCTCTAGAATCTAATAACTCTTAAAAGGGCAGGATGTCCTCATAAAATTACTTAATTGCTATTTTCAAATACATTAGGACCAATAATACAATTTCTTTATCTTTTTTTCATTCATTTTCAGTTTTTATCTCCCATGAAAATTACATGTAAGAGACATTTTAACATTTACATTTCTGGTAGATTCTTTATTGCAAAAAAATTACATTGCAAGGATGAATTTTTCAGCATTTGTCACAGAAATTGGTTGTGCTTACGTGTCCGAAATCACATACTGTCTGAGTTACTGTTACTTCACAACCATTGAAAAAGTATGTTATATTGTATGATAATGGGAATGAATGAAATTTGGACATACTACATCCGCCTTGCTGTTAGTTACTGTCATGTGACCTACCAGCGTCAATTGTGTTACTGCACTTCCATTCATGAATCCCCTCCCGTTGTCTCATGGGATAGTAAAGTCCATCAAATGCTCAACAGAAGTAGTAGGTCATCCGAGGACTTTTCGTCTCCTGTTTTTCGAATACTAGAGTTGCATCCCAAATGACGCACTATTCACTATGCACTTATACTATATGCACTACGTACTCATCCGTGTAGTGTGTGAATTTTATAAGGTTTTTGTGTCATTCAACATCAGAGTCTGATGCCCCTCCCCACCCGCTACATAATTAAAGTTGCCACAGTCGTGAAGTCATGTGAACACACTACTCGCACTATTAACCCTCATCCTCTGCTCGCAACCTGTAACAAATCCTTCCCTCGTTGATCAAAAAAGTCCTAAAATTGTCAATTATGGTCTTTTTGCTCTTTAATCATTTAAGTTATATATAATTTTTTTTTTCAAATTCTAATTTTATTTACCTTTAAATTACTATATTCTGTCAATAAATTATATAATTTAAGCACATTCTTCACATTCTTTCAACTTAAATTCAAAGTAACTCTCCAGCTCAAATATGGAGCATTTTAATTTTGAGCATTTGTTAGGTTTTCTATGTATATTAAAACATGCCATTCATTCTTAGCGGGTCCTAAGGATTTGTTACTTTTTTATTACAACCAAATAAAATCCTAGAATCCATTTTTTTTTTTGTGTATTCGTGGTTCAAGTGCGACAAAAGTCCTAAGGTCTTGGAACACTCAGATGAATACTAAATTAAAATAATAGTTTCGGGTCATAAATGACCCGAGAGAAGGATGAGTGCACGTATGGGAATTGGGACTGAAAAAGGACTGCTTCTCTTTTGGTATCCCCCAGAATCCAGTACCATTTAAAGGATACTTATTGATCAATATCATTGTCACAGCAACATCTGGCTACCATTTTATTGCGAAACTCAACATTTCTGAGTTTTCTTGTGCGCACACCAAGAGCTGTGGGCATCTTGTATCAAAGCAGGCAGATCTGTGCTTAAATCTTGAAGTGTGCGTATTCCACTCAGGATTTGGATGGCCTCTCTAAATAATATATGAACATCGCAACGCATAGAATAACAAACGCATGTAAATAATCTCATTTGAATGGAAATCTACCCAAATAATGCCTTATTCTTAGCACTTCAAGCAGAAATTTTAATTATTTGTTTTCAAGTGACTTTCCACATCAACATATCCAGGCTGTTTTCTCGCGGTCGGAAGATTAATTGGACGTGCTCCATTGTGGAGCTGTGTTTGGTGTCATTCCTATGGGAGCTGGTGTGTTAAGTACATTTTTTTTATGAAGTGCTGTTTCCCCCACACGGAGCAAACGAACAGCTGTTACCTGTTACAGAGGAATGTCTCTGTTGGTGTGACAGACAGCATGTCTCCTGCTTCTTCAAAGCTTGAACTTTCACTTTGTGTTTGAGGCTGTGGTCATTATAAATGTTGTAACCGAGCCTGTCGTTGTGTCCTGCTACAGGTAACTGCTGGCTGCTGGCGGCCCTGTCCTGTCTCACAATGCACCCGACTCTGTTTGTCAAAGTGGTTCCATCTGGACAAAGCCTGAGTGAATCCTACGCTGGCATCTTCCGTTTCAGGGTAAGGCGAGCAGGAAACCACAATTATAAGATGCTCACAAATTTATGAGATTATTTTTTGAAAAAGTTAAACACGTCATGCTTTTCTTTCACAGTTACTATTTAGTCTTATATAAAACTAGATCAGTGACTATAAATGAGTGATTGATGGGAAAGCATGAAAGAACCCATGAATTTTACATAAAGGGGCCCATTTTTTATAGTCCAAGTGGGGGTTTGAGACTTGAGAGAGGGTCGAATCAGGCTAGAATTCATATCCTCGTTTGAATGTCTGCTTATGCGTCTAGATTTGGAGATGCAGTACGTACGTCCTCTGGAACGGTAATTAAAATCAGTTTTCTTTGACCCTTACTATCCCTAACAGCTGAGGTTCATTTCCAGAAACAGCCCATCTTCCTTTTGTCCCGATGACATCTGCATGTCCCTCCCCCTTTAAACATGCACCGCATTGGCACAAATTATCATAATTCAGTTGTCTGTTTTTCATTCACAGAGAGGGAACATTGTGTTTCTGTTTGTAGATTTGTTGCAGGCCCTTTTAATCCTATTCGCTTAGTCTCCTAATGATATGATTGGAACCAACCTGGTCCATAAAATCCAAAGTTTGGAATGACCATACGTCTTAAAATGATCCTAAAGTTGCCAGCTCTCATGTATGAGTGTTTTCCTACATGTTTTCCACCGTTATTGAGAACAAACAGCTGGAATAGTCCTTATTTTGTCCACCCCTCAGGCATCCTATCCGTCTTGTTACTGAACAGGAACCACTAGAGAGAGATAAACTTACAAAATGAAAGCTGCAATTATAATGGTAGCCGGAAAAAAGAGGCCCACTGTGAGGCTCAAGACGACATGAAAGTGAAGTGATTTACTGACAGAGGTGAAGGTAGGCGGAGCTTGTTCATCTAATCCTGTCAGTCACATCACAAGGATAAACAAAGTCCAGATTATATGGGAATATGACCTTGTGTTTAATGTCATTAATAGTGTTGTAGTCAAGAACACCTAATCCGAGACCAAGACCAAGGTCCGAGTCAAGACCAGCATTCCTTAAATTTAAAAAAATCTGCATTACTACCTGAGAAATGACTTATTTTTAATCAATAAATATAATTAGAATAAGACACTATATAGAGCTGTTAACAATCAAATGAAATTACCCAATCACATTAATGATGTTATTAAATAAATCACACAATGTAGGGGCAATTTAGTAATAATCTAGCAGTTGTTGTCTTGACTGGTCATGAAACAAATTCCAGAGTCCGCTAAATCCGCTAAGACCGAGACAAGACCAAGACCGGTCTCGAGCACTAGGGGCTAGGGGTGGCATAAGACAAACTGTGTCCAAAATATTAGCGATGCACGATACATCAGCCACCATATCAATATCGGCCAATATATGTTCATTGTCATTTGTCCGATATATATTAAAGCCTGATTTCCTTCAGCTGCGCACTGTTTGCCATTATGGTTTTTAATTGCTTGAAATATGATTGGAATAGCTTTAAAAAGGAAAATAATGTCAAGTATATAGGCTACAGAAAATTATAATGAGAACATTATAATTGTGTGCTTGGGACATTGATTTAATGGTGAGACTGGTTTTTTTAATCAGGCACTCAAAAATTACATAAAAATTTGGATTTAGATTTATCGGCCAATATATCGGTTAACGGCTTTCAAATATAAAGAATTATCGGTTATCCTATCAGCCAGAATGTATCATATCACTGCATCCCTACAGAAAATATTCACTGATTGGACTATCCCTTTCAAAAATTCATCTATATTAGTAGGGGAGAGTGGGGTAAGCTGTACCATGTTGACCCAAAAATTAAAAAAAAATCTTACTTCAAGCTGCTTTAAGATGTTCTGTAGAAAAAGATGAATGAGACAGAGGAAAAATAATATGCGCATAATTATAAAGTAAATGAGAAAAACAAACATTTTACTAATGCATAATTCTATCACAATTCTATAATTTCAAGTATAATATACAGTCAAACCTAAATGTATTCAGACACCTTCAACATTTTCTCACGTTATCACAGTTTACTCGCTATAGTTTAGAAAATGGTATTAAAATATGACGAGAACTGTGTCAGAACAAATTCATCTTAATAATGAGAAAGGGATGTAATGGATTACAATCAACCAATCAGCTGTTCACTTTAAGTACACAATTAGATAATACCAGTTTAGCTCAACCAATGAGCAAGCAATGCTTCACTTTGTTCAGTCTGTGGTGTCAAAGGTCACATTAGCAATTCAAGAAAAATTACAGTTTTGGTTTGACTGTATATTGATAATTTTACCCAAAAATGTTCACTTCAAACACCATGTGGAAAATTACACAAATAAAACACAACTCAAATAAAACGTTAGCTTTTCACTTTTTCATGTGCATCTCTCAATTACAGGCTGCTGTATATAATGAGATATGGTATATAATATATGATACATTACAGTCTAACACATTTCTTCTCACCTACTCCTCAGGGTTTGTTTACTGAAGCACAAAGTGACGAATGAACAACTGCGCGGATAATTATTACTGCAATGCTATTTGTTTCAGAGAGTTCACCTTGACAAGGCTTGCAATAAAACAAGCCTCTACAGCTCTCGTGGCTTGTGTGCGTGGTTATGAACTGAGGTTAAACTCGGGAGAAAACAGCACAGTTCATTAAACAATGAAAACATATTAGCACTGAAGAGCTCTTATGCAAGGTTGCTCAGCGTTATGTAATTGTAATGCCATTCTCAGTATATAATTACATCCTACCGGCTGTATTATCACGTTTAGAGGCTAAACAGGTATGTGCAACACGACTTGACCTGATCCAGGAGGGTTAGAGAGGGGAGGAAAGAAAGAAGACACATCAAAAACTGAGTGACAGGGGAGAAATGAGGAAAGGTTAGAGGGCTGTTGATTGGTGGACGATTCCTGAAATGTCTAGGCTTGTTACTGTCGCCCAAGGACATGGACAGAGAGGTGTGGACAGTGCTACCTGCAGGCTGACATGTCCATTCTTGCCTGTTAAACATCACATAAAGTCTTTCAGCTTCACGTTTAAATGGCCATTCATACAATTTCAGTACTTTATTAATATGAATAAAGTGTTTTACACGAAAACAGTCATAATTTAGTTTTTCGTGAATATTTTTCACCCTAAATTGGAAAATTTGTTGCTGTGCCTTTATGACTTTTATGTAAATTATTATCGTTCAAAAGTTTGGGTCAGTATTTGTTTTTTGAATGAAAGAAAGAGAGAAATTAAAGCTTTTATTCAGCAAGGAAGCATTAAATTAACCAAAAAATACAGTAAATACATACACAAGATTTCTCTTTCAAAAAAATTCAAAATGTATATTTTGAAACCTGAAATACTTGTTAAAATAAATTTAGTTAATCGTAGATTTTTCAATTTTTTGTGTTTATGATACTGCTATTTTACTACTGGACCCCTGCTGTTGCTAAATGCAATTTCCCCATTGCGGGACAAATAAAGGCTTAACAACAATAAATGCTGTTCTTTTGAACTTTCTATTAATTAGAGAATCCTGAAAAAAATAAATATATATATCATGGTTTCCACAAAAATATTAAGCATCACAACTTTTGATCAGCAATTGTAATGATTTCTGCAGAAATATGTGGAGTAATGACTGCTGAAAATTCAGAACCGACGCTCCCACCCCTTATTTTAATGGAAAATGCCAACTTTTTTAGCTTATTCACCATATCCCCCAGAGTTAGATAAGTCCATACATACCATTCTTATCTCTGTGCGTGCCATAACTGTCTGACGCACACACCGCTAGCCTATTTTAGCACAAAGACTGGAGGTAAACCATCTAGCCTCCTGCTCAATAAGTGACAAAATAACGCCATTATTTTCCTATTTACAGTACATGTTGTGATGTGTATAGTTACATCGTGTACTAAGACCGACAGAAATTGAAAAGTTGCTGTTTTCTAGACGATATGAGTAGGGACTATACTCAAATACCTGCGTAATAATCCAGGAACTTTGCTGCCGAACCATGGGTGCAGCGGCGCAATGATATGACGCAGCGCCTGAAAATAGACTAACTTCCGTCAACATAACCAATGGGACAGCCTACTTGCACAGAGAGCATGCTAGGGACTATTTTCAGGCTTTTCCTCTGTGTTTTTGGCATAATTCCCCCCCAAACGAGTTCAGTGGAAATCCCGCCCTGGAGCCGATTCTAAACATTTCATTGTCCATGTCAATCACAATAATGATTGCCTACACCCAACCCTGACCCCTAAACCTACCGGTCACTGTAACCTCAGCCAATGAAACTGGTTGCAGGACGGGATTTCTGCTGAACTGGTTTGGGGGGAAAAAATCACACGTGTTTTTGTCTTACCCTGATTTTCATTTGATTTTACCCTGTTTATATTTTAGACATGTTGGGTTGGTTTTCTCTGGAAATTGCGTACATGTGTCACTAGCACGTGTGTGTCTTGTAATATCCATAAAATAGAGTAAAGTTGCTCCGGCTGCTTTGACGTGTGTGTGGTGTGGGAGGTCAGAGGTTAGTCTTTACAGTGAGTGAGAAAGGTTGACATGGAGCTGCTAAATCTCCAACCTCCGGAGAATCTCCCGTTTTAAACAAACACAGAACTGAGAAGAGAACGAGACAGAGCTCGTAATAAAACAAGAATCAACATTAGATTGACTTTTCAGAGATGGCGAGAACTGAGGGATTTGAAATGGATGCAGATGTTTTTTAACTCTAAATTGGAATAAAATTCACAATTTCATTTCATTTTCATTTGCTGTCAAATCAAATAATGACTATTAATCACGTCCAAAATAAAAGTTTGTGTTTATATAATATATGTGTGTGTACTGTACTACTAATTATGATGTATATATAAATAAGCACACATGCATGTATATATGAAAGAAAAGTAAAATATTTTTATATAATGATACATGCAAATATTTATTAAATGTATACATGAATGAGTGTGTATTTAAATATACATAATAATTGTAATATAGCAGTAAAACATGATTTTTTTCACGTGCATCAACACCCGAATGTGCTTGTACAGAGCCAATGTAACCCTGTTCTCTCTCTCTCTCTCTCTCTCTCTCTCTCTCTCTCTCTCTCTCTCTCTCTCTCTCTCTCTTTTTCTCTCTCTCTCTCTCTCTCTCTCTCTCTCTCTCTCTCTCTCTCTCTCTCTCTCTCTCTGAGTGGTGTAGTTCTGGCAGTATGGTGAGTGGGTGGAGGTGGTAGTGGATGACACGCTGCCTGTGAGAGAGGGCCGTCTGCTTTTCAGTTACTCTCGCACCACCAACGAGTTCTGGAGCGCCCTGGTGGAGAAAGC
Organism: Gobiocypris rarus; assembly: GCA_023029165.1. Taxonomy (NCBI): domain Eukaryota; kingdom Metazoa; phylum Chordata; class Actinopteri; order Cypriniformes; family Gobionidae; genus Gobiocypris; species Gobiocypris rarus. The sequence goes on from CM040918.1 coordinate 4,862,858, forward strand.
TTATGCCAAGTCAGTTCCAGCATATGTGTCCTCGACTGTGTGGGCGTGCGACTATTCATTAGTGACACTGTTCACGTGAAGGCCATTGTTCCTTTGAGTTATTTAAGGACTGATATTTTTAGAAAAAAACATCCAGTTGTGAAAAAATCATCAAAGACAATTGATGGATGTTGAGTAATTAATGTGGAACCAATCCAAACAATAGAAGCCAATTAATATGCGTCTCTCTCTCTCTCTCTCTCTCTCTCTCTCTCTCTCTCTCTCTCTCTCTCTCTCTCTCTCTCTCTCTCTCTCTCTCTCTCTCTCTCTGTCTGTCTGTTCTTAAAGGCTGATTGGTTCTTATGGCAGTCTGAAAGGAGGGATTATCTCAGAGGGAATGGAGGATTTCACAGGGGGCATTGCCTACTCCCTCCCCGTGTCTTCTCGACCCCCACGCGTGCTCTGGAGAGCCATCACTGCTGCCCTGGCCAGGGACAGCCTGATCAGCTGCTTCATACATGTACACATATTCACACAATATAACACACACACACACACACACTGCCAGTCAATATATTGGAATAATATATACATTTTGGAATAATATATATATACACTACCTGGCCAAAAAAAGTTTGGATTTAAATAGGCAAATGCTTAAGCCTATGATTGGATCATTATGTAAGCTATTATTATGTTTCTTGCATATTATATTTTTGGCAACAGTTCTCGCACATGAATCATTTTCACACATGAATCGAGTCCAGACTTAAATTCATTGAAAGTCTATGGGATGTGCTGGAGGAGACTTTACAGAGTGCCGGACTCTTGCATTGTCTCTTGATGGAAATAAATGTTGTGATGGTATCTATGACGAGCCGATTCATGTGTGAAAATGATTCTTCATGCTCCCTCCCAACCATTCTCTCACAGTTTGAGCCTGATCAATCTAGGCAGTGTCATCCTGGAATATGGCCATGATGTGTCTTCCTACATGGTTGTTTAAGAGATGAAAAGCTACACACTCCATCAGTTAGGGTCGGTTTATGCTGGATTTTTCAGCAGGGTGTGTACACGTTAAACACACATTTGTTTTGTGCGCAGGCTACGAGTGTGAAGGACATTGGTATTGTGACGTCAGAGGGTCTCATCAAAGGTCATGCCTATGCTATCACTGATACAGAGAAGGTATGAGAATAATGCACACACACGTGATTTCAGGAACATGAACATTGTAGGAAAAGTTATTGCATTCCGAGATTATTTTCTTTAGAATATACACCACATAGGTTTTCATATGGTGTGTGTGTGTGTGTGTGTGTGTGTGTGTGTGGACTGGTAATCCCTACGTTATGGGGACAAAATGTCCCCACAAAGATGGCAATATCCAAAATCCTTGTCCTTGTGGGGACATTTTTTGGTCCCCATGAGGAAAACATCTTATAATTCACACTAAGTGATGTTTTTTGAATATGTAAAAATGCAGAATGTCTCCTGTGATGGGTAGGTTTAGGGGCAGGGGCAGTGTAGGGGGATAGAATATATAGTTTATACGGTATAAAAACCATTACGCCTATGGAATGTCCCCATAAAACATGGAAACACAACATGTGTGTGTGTGTGTGTGTGTGTGTGTGTAGGTCCAGAAGGCATCTGAAGAGGTGTTACTCCTGAGGCTGCGTAACCCTTGGGGGTTTGTTGAGTACTGTGGACCCTGGAGTGACAAGTGAGAAAGGCTTCAGCAGCTCATTTTGTTACCAGCATTGCATCTCAGAGCTGTTAAAGACTGTGTGTGTGTGTGCAGGTGTAAAGACTGGGACGTTATAGACAATGCTCAGAAGGCCAGACTTGAGTTGGCCAAAGTTGAAGATGGAGAATTCTGGTAGGTAAATGTTCAGTACATAATACATTTTCCCATTACTCAAATAGTCAAACAGGGGCTCCTGTAGAATCTCACCCTGAGACATGCACACAAAAATATATTTGTAAAATAAAAACGTATTTCAGACAAATGGGGAAAATAAAGAAGCTTTCGTAGCTCTGCGGAACTTAAAAATAGAAACAGGCTGATCATTAACTGAAGACACAACTAGTACCTCTGGTGTAGACAGAGCCATTGATTGTGTGTGTGAGAGAGGAAATCACTCCCATAATAACACACACACACACACACTCACTCACACACAGACATACTCAAAGACACACACACTCACTCACACACACACACACAGACAAACACTCACAGGCAGAAGCACATTTACAAACACACACACTCATACTCACACACACAGACATACTCAAAGACACACACACTCACTCACACACACAGACATATACTCACACACACACACACACACCTCTCTATCTTTCTTTTGTGGAGCACTGCCAGACCTGGATCAATTAAATGCCAAGAATTATATAACACTACTAGTAATACTGCAGTCAGTGCATCCTCTACAGGCCTAGTTCAAATCTGCCTGTGTCTGGACTGTTTTTCAGGATTGGAATAGAGGACTTTTGCCGGCTGTTTAATACAGTGGAAATGTGCAGTGTGAATCCGGACTCTATGTCAGGGGAGGCGAGTGATGACACAGCCACCCCGTCCTGGACGCTGAGCTCACATCAAGGCACCTGGGTCCCAATGTGCTCTGCAGGGGGCTGCCGAAAATACCCCAGTAAGTGCATGTTAAATATGAATAAGTCTGTACCAGTGCTTCTTAACCCACTAGGGGGCCTCAGCGAACTTACCAAGGGGCATCAAGTTGTCTGAAAATGATTTAGACAAAACATTAAATAAAACAATAAAATAACTAAAATCAAGGCATGTATGTATTTTTTGTGCTTTTGCTGTGAAGAACCAGAGTTTCCACAGTCTTAGAATAAAAGGTTCTATATAGAATCTGCCAGGCGTGTCATATTTAGAACTTTTTATGAGTTCCCAGCATGGGATAATTTTATGGATTTAGTTTTCATTAATTTTTCATTTTAATTGAATTTTATAAATTAAATGGCTTGTAAATATTATACAGGTCCTTCTCAAAAAATTAGCATATTGTGATAAAAGTTCATTATTTTCCATAATGTAATGATAAATTAAACTTTCATATATTTTAGATTCATTGCACACCAACTGAAATATTTCAGGTCTTTTATTGTTTTAATACTGATGATTTTGGCATACAGCTCATGAAAACCCAATTTTTTTTTATTTGTATCATTACATTAAGGAAAATAATGAACTTTTATCACAATATGCTAATTTTTTGAGAAGGACCTGTACTTCATCACTAGAAAATTACTAAAAAACAAATATAATATAAAATACATTCATACAATAATAAAGTAAATGTTTGGTTATTCTCCCTGTATTTCTCCTTTTCATCCCTGTATTCCTCCTTTTCATCCCTGCAGGATCTTTCTGGAAAAACCCTCAGTTCCAGATGATTCTGTCTGAGAAAGATGTGGATGACCATGACTATGGAGAGGATGAGGAAGCGGAGGAAGATGATGGAGAGGAGGATGAAGACGTCAGTTTAGTGGCTCCTGTGAGCAAGACCGAGAAACAGGGAGAGAAAAAGAAGAAGTGCACGATACTGGTGGAGCTTCTCCAGAAATACCGCAGGCAGAAAGATAAAGTCAACTTCCTCTACATCGCATTTCACATCTACAAGGTAAGAGGCGGATTATAACTTTGGAGGGAGCCTGTTACAAACATATAAAAGAGCTGCATTTTAAGACAGGCATATAATAATATACCTATCGAACCATAGTATACCATAGTAAAGCATTTACATACTTTGTAATGATGCAAAGCCATTAAATGAATCATTATTGATGTATTAAATCATTCTTATTACATTTTATTTTAATTTAATTAATATGATAATTTAATAATACAAACAATACTGAAGACTAGAGTAGCGTAGCCATCACAGGAATAAATTACATTATAAGGGTAAATGTTTGCAAATTTTGCTTTGAAAATCTGGAATCTGAGGGTACAAAAAAATATAAATTTTGAGAAAAAAATTGCCTTTAAAGTTGTCCAAATGAAGTCCTTAGCAATGCATATTACTAATGATAATACATTTTTTTATATATTTACGATAGGAAATTTACAAAATATCTTCATGGATCATGATCTTTACTTAATATGCTGATGATTTTTGGCATAAAAGAAAAATCGAACATTTTGACCCATGGAATGATTGTTGGCTATTGCCACAAATATACCCGTGAGACTTACGACTGGTTCTGTGCTCCAGGGTCACATATTTTGAAATAGAAAATATTGTCATCATTCTATTTTAAATTGTATTAATATTTCACAGTATATATGCTTTTACTGAATTTGAATTTAATTAATTCAACCTTGATGAGCATATGAGATTTCTTTTCAAAAACTATTTGCACAATTTTTAGCTTTGTAACATTAGCTTTGGCTGAAGTTAACCAAATATTTGTTTTTGTTCAATGCTCGTTTTTTATTAATTTATTTTTATTTGTCAAAAATGAGTTTGAGATCGGTCATTTGCAGTTTTAACTCTTTCCCCACCACTGATGGAATTTTCCGGCAATCCATATTTCCCCTGTTATACGGTAGGGGGCGCTGTAACACATCTTCTGAAAGAGTGCAGAATCTCCTGATCAAAACACAGGGGAAGAAGAAGCAGGAACAAGTGATAGAAGCACTGCTTACACACAAAATAAAGCGATAATTAACATTAAACAGCATATAAATCAAAAAGGCCTAATGTTACTGAATGAAATGTCGACCCAGGATGAGCTACAGGACTGTGAAGCTTTGAGGTGTTGATGGACTCCATCTCCTCCATCTGTGTGTTTGATCATCGCTGGATCTGGATGTAGTCTTTAATTGTTTCTCGTGGGGTGAAGTATTTTCATCATTGACAGGGGCTAGTCAGAGATTTTATTGCTGTCCGAATCCAGAATGTCAGTGTTTTACTCCCACCACCCGCATAAAAATCCCAGGCCAAATTACCTTCAGTTTTTTTGACAAACACCAAGGTCGTGTGGTAATTTAACTGCCGTCCGAATCCACATAGGTGAGTTTTCAAGAATATATCTCTTCAAAATTCACTGTTTATATCATTTTTGACCCCTGCAGAGCACCGTACGGTTGCGCTTCGCTGTAATTTGGATGCATTTTAAAAATAAAAAGAAGAAAAGCACGTAAACATTTCAAATGGGCCGTTATTACTTATATAGTATGTTTAAATAACCAAGCAGCATTATGTTTACCTAAAGATGTAAATAAGAGGCTGTATTCACTTATTTCGGCTCATTTCCATGTGGAATAAAATGACATCCTTTAATTTGAGATAAAATACAAGACTATACTATTTTAACTATAATGCACGTCTATATATCTTCGTATTTTTAAACAGATTTAAATAATTAAATAATGGTTAGGATATTATTTTCATATTATTAAATTAAATATGCATTTATTCTTATTATACCAAGCATATGTCATGTTATTGACCACGTGAGCAGCCGTTCCCAGGTGCACATGATCACAAAACTCGCTGCTCCACCGCGAATAAATCACCATCTGAGTTTAATCACTGAGGTGGCATGAAAATTATTTTTTTCCGGACGTCCACGTGAGAAACAATTACCGTCCGAATAGTGCTTTTGACAAAAACACATTTTTTTCTCAGCTTTTTACCCACAGTTTAAGTGTTGATACAAAAGATACATGAATCTAGAATAAATTGTTTTTAAAATCATAATCAAAATCAAAACTATATATGATTTTATATATCATGTATAGTAAACTATTAGTACGATGTTGTGTTAATTTAAAGAAAACATACACGTATACTTGCAGTATAAAACTATTAAACTAGTAGTTTCAAAAGTGTACTGCACTTCAAAGTGTACTTTCATAAACTAAAAAAAATGTACTATAAGTATTAAAATAGTAAACTACTAGTATACTTTTAAGTTCACTTGTAGTTCAGATGCAGTACAAATGAGAAACGTAGAAACACATTTAAAGTTTACTACTGTTACACATAAAAGTATACTTTTATACACTAAAAAAGTGGGTGCATCAATGAGCCTTGGCCGCCCGTGACCCTGTTCTCCACTGTTCCTTCCTTGGAGCACTTTTGATAGATCCTGACCACTGCAGACCGGGAACACCCCACAAGAGCTGCAGTTTTGGAGATGGTCTGACCCAGTCGTCTAGTCATCACAATTTGGCCCTTGTCAAACCCACTATATCCTGTATATCTATATCTATATCCCACCCACTAACAGGTGCCGTGATGAAGAGATAATCAGTGATCAAAAATGCAGGCGCTGACAACTTTCCAAACTGGTGGGGAAAGAGTTAAAGGCCCTGCTCTAGTTGCACATTCAGTTGACCCTCTTGTATTTTTCCCTTGTCTTACCTCTTTATTCTCTCTTTCAGGTTCCCTCTGAGGTGAGCGGCTGAATGGCTATAAAACACTCATCTATAATATTTCATAATACATGACACTATTGAAATATAAACACATACACACTCTTTCATGGTCTTCTTTATGTTTAGCAGGACAAACCAGGATCTCTAGACCAGCAGTTCTTATCCAAAAACCGTGCGGTTGCTCGCTCTGGAAAGTACCGGAGCATCAGGAGCGTGTGGAGGAAGGTGCACCTGGAGCCCGGCACTTATGCCATCCTAGCCTCCACCTACAGGCCCAACCAGCAGGGGGAGTTCTTCCTCCGCATTTACACCAAAACCGGCAACATACAGGCGTACGAAGAACAATAAACAGCTGTCTGTTGTGATAATGTGTTTATGTCTGTCCAGTGGTTAACCATATGAAAGTTTCCAATGTGCTTTACAGATTCCAGGATTTCCCCTGCACCAACAACTACTCTGTGGTAAGACATGTTCTGACTGAAATGAGAAGGAACAACCGTCTGTGCGTAAATAACTCTTTAACTCTCTGCATGTGTGTGTGTTTGTCTGTCCATAGATGGTCATGTCAAAGCCAGCCTTACCTGAGGACCAGTTTAGGGTGCAGAAGTGGTTTGATGAAAAGGCTGGAACTGTAAGCATCTCAATCCCATCCAGTCACATTCTCGTGTGAAAAAGAGATATTTGTTGTAATATGTCATTGTTTTTCACTTTCCAGGATGACCGAGTGAATGCTGTGCAATTTATGAATCTGGTGAATTCAGGTCAGGATTTACACATTTAGCACATGCTGTCAGTCACAGTTAAGCAAACTTGGTTGCTATCCCATACATGGCCACAAGGTGGAAGTATAATATAGAATGAACTCAAGCTGAACTTTATTGGCAATATTTTCACCCACTACAAGTACAAAAGCACCTTTTTAGACTGTAAAAATGTTTTACCCTTAAAGAAATGATTTGTACCGTTACTGTATGACGATATACAGTACACTCACATGACACTAACATCCATATAATTAGCCTAATGCTGTTTTATTTGATATGAGGGATATGTTGCCGTGTGATAAACCCCCTATTATCAGGCACATTCAGATTCAGAATCAATCAGATGTGACGAAATACATCTGCGAGGACAGTATTTCTGTAATGATATCAGTAACCAAAAATGTTTGCTTTTGGTTTATGCCAAGAGCCTGAATAATCCAAGATCTCTAGTGTGCTTTCAAAACAAGTGCATTATAAAATCAGGTGACACTTTATTTTAAGGTGACATAGTTACATGTTACTATAGTAAGTGAATTATGCAAAATTACGAGTAAGTTATTATTTAAGTAAGTACAACACAACTATGTCATATACATCATAATCCTGTTTATGTTTGAATTATGTTTTAGTGTTAGAAAAAGACTATGAACTTCCTCTGGAGACCTGCAGACAGCTCATCTTTGGAGAAGATGTATCCTTCTCGCATCTAGCATTATTTTTATGTTTATTATATAGTTTTACACTATTATTTAAAAGTTTGGGGTCAGTAAGTCATCATTAAACCTAATGAATTTAATCAGTAATGATGCATTAAACTGATCAAAAGTGACATTTGTAATATTACAAAAGATTTATATTTCAAATATTTTTTTTTAATAAAAACAATGCATCATGGTTTCCACAAAATCCTAAACAGCACAGCTGTTTTCAACAATGAGCAGCTTATTAGAATGATTTCTGAAGGATCACGATCAGCGACTGCGTTTTTGTTTTTCTCCTATTTCTGGTTGATATTCTTAACGGCGGTGTGTAGACTGGAGGCAGAGGCCGTCTGAACAGAGCTCAAGCAGAGAAGCTGCTCACCTCCCTACGCAATCTGCAGGTATCTCCGTTCTCATGCGTGAAAAGGTCACTCTCAGCTTTGGCACAGAGTTAGAGAGAGCAGTGAGGACACTGAGCTGTGACAATTATCAGGTTGTGTTTGGTTACATGGAGCTCGTCTTGCACTGACCAAAAGACCTTGAAACGTTGTTGTTGTTGTTTATCCTGTTGACAAACTCAATTGCTTTAGAGCTCTGTTCCAGTGTCATATCGGAGCTAAATCCAAATCACTGGCTGTCTTTCAAGTGCCAAGGAAACATGGGGAAATTACTTGCTGACATTTTCTTTCTTCCGCAGTCGATCTTCTTTCAGTTTGATGAGGATTCGTCAGGAAGTATGAGTCCATTTGAACTCAGTTTGGCTCTGAATGCTGCAGGTGAGCACGTACATAGGTCACGTTTACACAGCAGCACAACAGAAGTCCTTCATACGGTTACGTTCACACACAGTACGGGTATTTACGGGAGTGACAACCTCATTCTATAACCGAATCACACCTGTACATTTTCAGGACTCACAACCGCATTCTCTGAAAACCTGTGTGTGAACAGAACCGGAGTAGACAACTAGTTTTCTGTCACGTCACACAGTGTGAGAGAGCCGCTCTGTGCTGTACAAACACGCGTCTACGCGTGTTACGGGTTTTGTTAACTTACAGAGGGTTATGAGGGTTTTAGGCTACGTTCACAATGCTAGTCTTAGTGCTCAATTCCGATTTATTGGTTATATTATATTTTTTTGTATAGCTGTTCACATTGTTGTTTCAAATGTGGCCAATATCAGATTCCAGTGTGACTCCTAAACTATTTTGGCATACAGAAGTAAACAGAGGACATTAAAGTAAGTGATCACGCGTTTATTCTTAGTGTGAAGCCAGCTAATTTATGTGCAGGCAATATAAAACAAAACAAACAAAAGCAAGGATGCAAAAAAAGAGAGCAGAGTTTTTAAACATTTACGAGCCCTCGTGTTTTGCTGGAATATAGAGCTGTCACTACTACTTATAAGTTCTGACAAATCACTGTCCTTCACATAACGTCAGGTATATAATATTTTTTGAAGTGACTCTCATGAGCGCAGAACTGTGACGGATATTGCTCTAGATCAGGGGTGGCGAACTCCGGTCCTGGAGAGCCACAGTCCTGCAGAGTTTTGCTTCAAACACACCTGAACAAGTTAATCAAGGTCTTAAGGGTTACTAGGAAGCTACAGGCAGGTTTTTTATCAGGGTTGGAGCTGAACTCTCCAGGACCGGAGTTCGCCACCCCTGCTCTAGAGTGACTTAAAACTGAATGAATCCCGATATGACTGGTCGGACTGAGGTCGCATTGGAAAACATCTGACCTGTATCGGATTTAGGACCACATATGGAAGTGGCACATATCAGAATTGAAAAGATCAGATTCCATGTGGTTTGTGCCCTTCACACTGTCATGAGAAAAACAGATCAGATTAGCAAAATTTGCCACATTTGCCTGCAGTCTGAACGTAGCCTTAGATCCAGTCACTGTTCTCCACCGGAGCTCCTTCCGTCAGTTTTGTGTTCTCCTCACGACTCAAATGCTCCGCTCTTCATCAGATGGTTACTGATAAGAGAATACAGGCTTGACTCCCATTCGTATAAGAAAGCTATTCAAGACACTACTGTAAGGATACATTCAGACTGCAGGTACACTTGCAAAAAATGCTCTTCTTACTTAGTCATTTTTTCTTGTTTCAGTCCAAATATCTAAACATTCTTTAATCAAAATTAATTTACTAGATAAGTAAAATGACATACGTTTTTTCTTGTTTTCTTGAGAATAAAATCAAAATGAAGTGAGTTTTTGCTTAAAACAAGCTAAATTATCTGCCAATGGGATAATTTAGAAACAAATTGAATTCTTGTTTCTTGTTTCGGATCCAAACAGAAATAAGATTATTTTTCTCACCCCATTAGCAGATCATTTTGCTTGTTTTAAGCAAAAAACTCACTTCATTTTGATATTTTTCCCCAGAAAACAAGAAGAAATATCTCGTGTCATTTTACCTATCTAGTAAATGCATCTTGATTTAAGAATTTTGAGATATTTGGACTGGAAACAAGAAAAAATTACTGAGTAAGAAGAGCATTTTTTGCAGTGTAAATGTGGCCCAAATCCGATTTTTTGCTCTGCCCATATCTGTTTCAGCCATGGCAATGTGAACGGCACAAACCACATGGAATCTGATCTTTTCACTACAGATTTGGGCTTCTTCCATATGTGGTGCTAAATCCAATATAGGTCCGATGTTTTGGCAATGTGACCTTAGTCTGAACAGTTAAATTCATGCGACTTTTACGTCACTCTAGATCAATATTCGTCACAATTCTGCATGCACGGTAGTCACTTTAAAGATTTTACATACCCAACGTTATCAAGTTGTGAATAGGCCTGTCGCAATAACCAATATATCAATATATCTCACAATATATGTACATGACCTCAATCATTTTTTGTGATGCTATATTTTGCCCATTATGTTTACATGATAATGAATGTCACCAACATTTTACTCGATTGTGCCGTCATCTTGTATTATTTCCGTGACGGAGGTGAAAGTGGTTCTCGGGCAGTTCCTTCATACACAGAGCGGTTATCAACAGGTGAAAAAAGACCCCATTTGAGGCGTTATAGTGTTTTCCTGACAACTACTGACAGTTTGGAAGAACAAGCCCAAATGGACTCGATCCCCTGTTCCGGTGCACATAATGTCAACGCAGAATGACGAGTGTTAAAGCCGTTTCAAGGGAAAACGTTTATTTACTATTTATTCAATTTTTTTATTTTTTACCCTTAATTTCCATGATCTAAAGAATAATAAGGTTGTCATTTAAAAGTGTATAGGTCTACTTTTTATTACATTATTGTGTTGTTATATCAGAATTATATATTCAGTGGCATAAAATAGACTTAAAATGACAATGATATATCTGGGATGATATATCACTATACAAAAAGTAGATATCGTGACAGGCTTAGTTGTGAAAGGTGTGTGAGAATGTATACTGTATTACAGTCACAGCTCTATAACCGCAAAACACGAGGGCTAGTATCATAAATGTTTAAAAACTTAGCTCTCTTTTCGGATCCTTTTTATATTGCCTGCACATAAATTCGCTGGCTTACGCAGAATATCACACTATAAAAAAACACAAAGTAATCACTTATTTTAATGTCTCTGTTTAATTCTGTATTGATGTTCTTTATCGTTCTTTTGCACATGCGGTTCAGTGGACCATGATCTGTTCACACTGGAATCTGATATTGGCCACATTTAAAACAACAATGTGAACAGCTATACAAAAAAATCCGATCTGAGCAGTAAAATCGAAATAAAGCACTAAGTCGCTGTGTGATCGGGACATTTCGAGACTCACACCTGTAAGTAAATGCGGTTATCAATCCCAAAAACTGACAGTGTGAACTCAGCCACACACAAACACCACACCCTGTTTATATACACCGGGAAATGTACACTTCTCCACTGCACTCACGCTCTTTCTGTGTGTGTTTTTACCCTCAGGTGTGGAGTGTGACAGTGTTGTGGAGCAGTTGTTGTGGGAGAGGTTTGGCGCTGGTGAACAGTACCTGCCCTTCTATGGCTTTGTGTCTTGTGTCGCCAGACTGCAGGTGCTCTTCGGTAAGTTCCTCTTCCCTGACCACAGAGTTCATACTGTAATCTATAATCAAAAAAATAATAATAACCGCCCATATTTACTGAGAACTTAAACATATGTCTATTTGTGCTCCTGGAAAGTGTCTAATATTCAAAGTCACAATGAAATCAAAATGGACAAATCCAATTTTTTTTTAATAATATTGCTGCATTTGTTATAAATTATACTTTTATGCTGTTCATGTGCCCTTATAATCTTTAATCAAAATAACTTCCCCTTCCTCTTGCAATGACATCTCTCCTCTGATGAGGGCGGGGCAACCTGTCACTCATGAGCTCCACCAATAGCAAACCACAATCATCCAATCAATTCCCGATGGACAAAATCAAGTCCCGCCCTACATTTTTCACTCATAAGGCTATCGCAACTTCCACTTCATGCAGAGTAAGAGTTTGGATGTCCCAGCAAGCAATTTTACATTTAAAAAACGTCTGTCCAGTCACAGCCCTGACGTCTAGGCTAAAACAAGGCAAAATTTGCCCAAGGATAGACTAGTCATCTAGAACATGAACATGTCAAAGAAATGAAACACATTGTAATCACTGTTGACTTTGCATACATGATGTAATATCATACATCTCACAAGTTATTTTGGCATAAATGACATGTAACCAAATTAAGGTTATTTTGGTCAGAAGTGGGTTACTCATAGCTGGTCTATATCGGGTCTATAGTTAACCGAGACTCGGTTATGACAATTTTGGTTAGGATATATATATATATTTTTAGCATTTTTATATTTCTTTTTTACGCTTCCTGAAAGACAAGAGGATTTCTAATACAGCATAATGAAAATTAAAGGATGTGCATTAGGTGTTGCATAGATATGTGTTTTATATAATTCTTTTGCTTTGACCGAGAATGACGAAGTGTATATGTGACCCTGGACCCAAAACCATTCATAAGGGTTACATTTTGAGAAAATCAAGAAATATCTGAAAGCTGAATAAATAAGCTTTCCTCGATGGGTTTGGATTTCCATTGATGTGTGGTTTGCTATGATAGGACAATATTTGGTCAAGATACAACTATTTGAAAATCTGTAATCTGAGGGTGCAAAAAAAAAAAAAAAAAAAAAAATTGCCTTTAAAGTTGTCCAAATGAAGTCCTTAGCAATGCATATTACTAATAATAATACATTTTTGATAAACTACAGTAGGAAATTTACAAAATATCTTCATGGATCATGATCTTTACTTAATATCCTAATGATTTTTGGCATAAAAAATAATTTTGACCCATGCAATGTATTGTTGGCTATTGCCACAAATATACCCGTGAGACTTATGATTGGTTTTGTGCTCCAGGGTCACATATATGTGTTAATATGAAGGAATTTACCGTATTAATTTCCCACTGGTGTTTTACTCGTATTTTGAATTCCACATTACATTTTGTTTTTTAGGGTTATAGGAAATGTCTGTAAACTGAGCAGATAATGTACTGGCAGAGAATCACCTGTACCTTTTCTATTGATTTTTTTTTTTTCTTACAGTGTATTTTCGTCATGCAAGTAGTGTTTTCTGGCAAGCTTTATTTCCATTCTTTATCAACAGTTAACAAAAAGCATTCTCACAAAATTGTATAGCCTTTTAACTGATTTCGGATCAGAACTGGTATGATTTTTAAATTGAAATGCCTAAAACTTGGAAAGTGACTCAATGTGTTTTGAAGGTAGCTTACAAGACTTTTCAAAGGTTTCTTTTTTTTTTTTGGGAAAGAAACTAGCGACAGTTAAAACGTTTAGAATGTTACAAAATATTTATATTTTAAATAAATGCTGTTCTTTTGAACTTTCTGTTCATCCTTGGTAAGCATAAGAGACCTCTAAAACATTTAAAAAAAATGCACCAGCCCCAAACATTGGAACAGTAGTGTGTGTCTGTATACAATACATGTAAACTCAGTGCACACTTTGTTAGGTGCACCTGCTTGTTAATGCAAATATCCAAACAGCCAATCATGCAGCAGCAAATCAGTGCATAAAAGCATTCACATTTAAATGACAATCAGTTGTTATTCAAACTTGAAAACAGAATAGGAAAGGAATATAAGTGACTTTGACCTTAAAAATGATTGCTAGTGCGAGACGGAAGGGTTTTATTTTCTCAAAACCTGCCTATCTCCTGTGATTTTTGTGCACGAGAATGATAAAAAACACAAAGACATCCAGTGCTGTGGACCAAAATGCCTTCAGAGAGGTCAGAGGGGAATGGCCAGACTGCTTGAAGCAGACAGGAAGGTGACGGTAGCCAGACGTTACAGAAGCACTATGCAGAAGAGCCTTTCTAAACACACACCGCATGTCAAATGTGAAAGATCATGTTCCACTCCTGTCAGCTAAGAATAGGACACTGAGGCTATAGTGGACACAAACTCGCCCAAACTTGTCAGTAGAAAGCTGGAAAAACATTGCCTGGTCTAGAAGTCCATTTCTTCTGTGACATCCAGATGAAGGGGTCAAAGTTTCTTGCAGACAGTGTGCATCTATGATAGCATACAGAGACAGGAAGGCAACAAGGCACGTCCGAATCCAATGATCGTGTCACATCCTGTCTACTGAGGCCCTGTTTACACCTGGTATTAGAATGCGGTTTGTAGTGTTGTAATCAAGACCTAAACCTAAACCGAGATCAAGACTTTGTGGGGTTGAGACTTAAGACCAAGACCAAATGGATCCAAAAGATCCGCATCTGCTGTCTGAGATATGTCTTATATTTAATCAATAAATACAATTAGAATAATAAGACACTAAAGAGCTGTTACCAATCAAATCACTGACAATAAAATTCATTGGTACAATTACACCTGCATAAATAATGCTCAGATTAATGTTTTAAAAATAGAATTTTGAATAATAAAACGATAGGTCTACTTTTAAATATGAAACTGAAATCAAAACACGTAATGAGTGAGTCACAGAATCGATTTGTTCAAAGTAGCTGATTAATTTAGAAACTAAACATGTTGCCGAAGTAGCAAAAACGTGCGTCTAAATTATTAACTTCTTGTTTATTGAACGTTTGTACAGTGTAAAATCAATTTCATGTTTGCTATTGTGCTCATTTTCGTGTAAACAGCTCTTTTGCTCTTTTGACATTGCTTGATTATATCCTATCACCCTGTAGCCCAAGACTGGCCTGGTCAGTACCTGGATGGGAGACGTCCTGGGAAAACTAGGTTTCTGCTGGAAGAGGTGTTAGTGAGGCCAGTAGGGGATGCTCACCCATGTGGTCTGTGTGGGTCCTAACACCCCAGTATAGTGATGGGGACACTATACTGTAACAAGCACCGTCCTTCGGATGAGACGATAAACCGAGGTCCTGACTCTCTGTGGTCATTAAAAATCCCAGGATGTCCTTCGGAAAAAGAGTAGGGGTGTAACCCCGGGCATCCTGGCCAAATTTGCCCATTGGCCTCCGTCCATCATGGCCTGATCCCCATACACTGATTGGCTTCATCACTCGGTCTCCCTTCCACAAATCAGCTGGTGTGTCGTGGGCGTTCTGGCGCAATATGGCTGACATTGCATCATCCAGGTGGTTTAGGAGATTCCCCCCTTCTATATGTAAAGCAAATTATTATTATTATTACGTCATAATATAAATATTGCATACAAGTTTTTTTTGTAATCATATCTTGAGTTTTATGGGCATTTGTATTCAATTTGGTCATTGACTTTTTAAGACCAAGACCTTCAAAAAAGACCGGTCTCGAGTACTACAACAACGGATCGGATCACAAGGGAGACACGTTCCCATTTACTCCTGGTGTTTTCATCCGTCTCTTTTGTCCACTTTCAACAACTTCTGTCCTGATTTCTTTGAGGGGAGGGTCTATGGATGGGTAAATGTTTGGGCTTTTTCAGGTCTTTCAGACTAAAGAACAAGCTCACACAATTTACATATGAACGCGCCCGGAGGCGACGGAGAAACACACGGAGAGCAGCAGCTTTAGTTTCTGCTCTGATAGTCACAAGACCAGCCGAACGCTGTGAGTGTGTGTTAGAAATCAGGAATGGTGAGAGAACATTGTGCTTGGTATGTTTTTTATCTCCAAATCAAAGTTGGGTCTCCAGCCGACAAAGATAAATCCCGTCTGGATAGCACACTTCCCATAAAGTAGACGGAGAGTAGGGGGTCTTTTGTAGCCGTTCAACCACATGAGCGTTTACACTACGAAAGCAATCCGGTTGAATGCGTTTTCGACTCCCTCTGGAAGTGATCGAAAGTGGACAAGCTCAAAACCTTTCAGTCCCCGTTTACACCTGTATTTAGCGTTGTCCACTGGTGATCCGATTGACCAAACACATCTTAATACCAGGTGTAAACAGAGCCTGAGAGACCTTCATCTGATGGATTTTTAAAGGCAGATTAGATGTATCACACACATACACAAACAAAATGAAAATTCAATCAGATACATTACTTTCATAAATGGTTGACAGCCTTTTATACTTAAACGCCACTAATGATGTCTATTATGTTTCCTATGCTACTTATTAGAAATTTTTACCTTTTGAAGTAGGCTCTGATTATATATTTATTATATTAGGTTGAATTTACGGTATGCCCATGTACATATGGTTATCACTATCTGCATCCAGTGTGAAGGTAAATATAATCATGTAGTGCTGCATCTCATCATGATGTTTATTGGCAAGCTCCAAAGCTGTCGAGATGATGTCCGTGGCGTCATTAGCAGTGAGGTGAGTGTGTGCGCACTGTCTGTAAACATGTTGATAGGAAGGATTCAGCTTGCTGATTGTTTCTTCTCAGATCTTTACGAGTCGGAGACCAACCCAGAGGTGAAGGACAAGGGCATCAACGCTGTAAGATCTTCTCCAACTGTCTTGCTTGTCAAAGTCAGCTCAGTTCTTTCAATCTCTTTCACAGTCATCTTGACTGATGTTAAATTGATTAATATTAAATAAAAAATATCAATCACGCACGGCATGTCCAGGTATAGTCAAGAGCAATTTGATATAAATGTGTCGGACAGATATTTATAGACAATAAATAGACACTAAGACACTTTTTTTAATGTATATTATTAATACTATTAATATTTGTTTTTTGGTTACCATCATTTTTCTAAATATCTTAATTGGTGCTGTCAAACGATTAATCGCATCCAAAATGTGTTTGTGTTTACATAATATTGTACTTGTTTTTTGTACTGTGCATAATTATTATGTGCATATAAATGCACACGCATGTATATATTTAAGAATGTAAATGTGTTATATTTATGTACAATATAACATAATATATATATATATATATATATATATATATATATATATATATATATATATATATATATATATATATATATATATATATATATATATATATATATATATATATATATATATATATATATATATATATATATATATATACACACACACACCTAAAGGATTATTAGGAAAACCTGTTCAATTTCTCATTAATGCAATTATCTAATCAACCAATCACATGGCAGTTGCTTCAATGCATTTAGGGGTGTGGTCCTGGTCAAGACAATCTCGAGCGTGGCATGGTTGTTGATAGAAGAGCAACTTTGACTGAAATAACCACTCATTACAACCACGTATGCAGCAAAGCATTTGTGAAGCCACAACACGCACAAACTTGAGGCGGATGGGCTACAACAGCAGAAGACCCCACCGGGTACCACTCATCTCCACTACAAATAGGAAAAAGAGGCTACAATTTGCACAAGCTCACCAAAATTGAACAGTTGAAGACTGGAAAAATGTTGCCTGGTCTGATGAGTCTCGATTTCTGTTGAGACATTCAGATTTTGGCGTAAACAGAATGAGAACATGGATCCATCATGCCTTGTTACCACTGTGCAGGCTGGTGGTGGTGGTGTAATGGTGTGGGGGATGTTCTCTTGGCACACTTTAGGCCCCTTAGTGCCAATTGGGCATTGTTTAAATGTCAAAGCCTACCTGAGCATTGTTTCTGACCATGTCCATCCCTTTATGACCACCATGTACCCATCCTCTGATGGCTACTTCCAGCAGGATAATGCACCATGTCACAAAGCTCGAATCATTTCAAATTGGTTTCTTGAACATGACAATGAGTTCACTGTGCTAAAATGGCCCCCACAGTCACCAGATCTCAACCCAATAGAGCATCTTTGGGATGTGGTGGAACGGGAGCTTGGTGCCCTGGATGTGCATCCCACAAATCTCCATCAACTGCAAGATGCTATCCTATCAATATGGGCCAACATTTCTAAAGAATGCTTTCAGCACCTTGTTGAATCAATGCCACGTAGAATTAAGGCAGTTCTGAAGGGGTCAAACGCAGTATTAGTATGATGTTCCTAATAATCCTATAGGTGAGTGTGTATATATATATATAAACAGGATACACATGCAAGTATTTCTTAAATATATACATGCATGTGTGTGTATTCAAATATACATAATAATTATACACAGTACACACACATATACTGTATATGATATAAAAACAAACTTTTATTTTGGATGTGATTAATCGTTTGACAGCCCTAATTTTTATATTGCACCGAAGAATGAAAGTCATACAGGTTTAGATTGATATGAATGTAAATAACCCTCTGGTGCTTTTCATGTTGTGCTCAAAAATGATCCAGTGAAGTTACAGATACTGTATGTTTTTTTTTATTTTTATATTTTGTTAATTTTGAGGGAGTTGTGCAGTTATGCAGTAGTTATAATCCATTTATTCACTTTTTGAGCATAGACCTGAAAATGAAATTTCCAATTTCAACCGTCATAAATATTGTGTAGCGCTTTGTAGCACAGGCTTAAGTTTAGTCTCTTTATACTATTTTTCATTTTCCAAAACATGTTTTACTCTAAAACTACGAGAAAATCAAATCAAAGTTGTGTTCCAATTTTGGCTTTCAGTAAGATTCTGTTTAGGTGCAGTACCAAACAGTTCCACTAAATGACATTTTTTTCACATTAATTTCCAATGCGCTCATTTTTGACAGTGATAAGTGTGAAGTGTGACCATTTATTTCCAGGACCATTTAACCTTTTCAAATCATGTCCATGCATGATTTGTGTGTGTGTATGTGTGTGTGTGTTCACATAGCAAGTACCAAAACCTTTACCAAGTTTCATTCCATTCAGTAATGACGTTTAGGGATAAATTACATATTTTACTCTTCCTAAGGTTATATGCATCTATACCATGCATGTATAATATACGCATATATTTATTAAGGTGCACAGCACTGAATCGTTTCTCTGATCTCTGTGCAGTGGCTGCTCAGGCTGTTGGCTGTGTGAGCCTGTCCAGACCCGACACCTCAGCGGGACAGACATGCTAGGCCAAGACTACTCTGACGTCATCCACCTGGGCCTACGTCTCCTACATCTCCCCCCTTCTATCTCATTTGGGATCTGCGGACCTTTGCCCTGCGGTTGCATCCACCCACTCACTCCTCCATCAGTTGGGGTCTATGACCATGTAGGTCATTACTGCCTGCATACAAAACATCTCATCCCCTTACCCACGTACATTCACATTTAAGATATTTTAAAGAGATATTTTACTTGAAAAGTGAATATTCTGTCATCATTTACTCATTCCAAACCTGTACGACTCTCTTTCTTCTGTGGAACACAAAAGATATTTAAGCAGACTGTCTAAGTGGCTCTTTTTCCATACAATGAAACTGAATGGAGACCAGGAAAAGAGCAGCTTGGACATTCTGCTAGAGATCTACTTTTGTGCAGCACATAAGAAAGAACTGCATATGGGTTTGTACTGAAGAAAAATTATGAAACATTTTACATTCTTTGGTGAACAATGTGTTTAAATCTATATCTTAAAAGCATTGTAACACATTTATCCATTTTATTGATAGAGAAATGTAACCACAAAACCAGTCATAAGGGTCAATTTTTTAAAATTTTGATTTATACATCATCTGAAAGCTGAATAAATAGATTTCCATTGATGTTTGGTTTGTTATGATAGGACAATATTTGGTTGAACTATTTAAAAAATCTGTAATCTGAGGGTGCAAAAAAAAATAAAGTTGTCCAAATGAAGTCCTTAGCAATGCATATTACTAATAATAATACATTTTTGATAAATTTACGGTAGGACATTTACAAAATATCTTCATGGATCATGATCTTTATTTAATATCCTAATGATTTTTGGCATAAAAGAAAAATCGATAATTTTGACCCATGCAATGTATTTTTGGCTATTGCCTCAAATATACCCGTGAGACTTATGACTGGTTTTGTGCTCCATGGTCACATTTAGTGGCAGTAATTGATATATTTCTTGTAACAAGCAGCCTAATTGCTTTTTTTTGTTCATTCGTACAGCATGAGTCGTACTTCCTCTTGTACTTTATATATGAACATTATGTATCTGCTAAATGTTTTTTGCTTCCAAATATAAAAGCACAAGTCATAATCTTTCATCACAGGGCATTTCTATATAAATTTTTTTCTGTGCGTATACCTACACCTCCACACACACACACACACACACACACACTCTCACACACACATTGTTCAGGGAGGGAGATAGTAGCTGTGGGTATTAAAAGCGATGTCTCAGCAGCCCTGCACGCACCGGCTCTATTCTTATCGCTCTGACGCCACGCACAGCGTCATCACGCCATCGCTCCCTCCTCCGCTACGCTCTCCCTGCATCCCTCCCTCCAGCTCTCTCTAGTAACTGTCTCATTCTCACAATCTGCTTCCTCCTCCTTGTGTACCTTGTGCTCGCTCACACATGCGCGTATGCTTGCTCACACACACACTTGTACACTCTTGTCCTCTCTCCCGCTGCTCCTATTAATAGAAACCTTTGCTCACACAATGCTTCCTCCCTGCCATAAGGTGACCGAACAGAGGTTGCCCCCAGCAACAGTCCAAGCGCCTCTGGAAACGGCTAGAAAAAAGCATGCATGTCTGTCATTGATCACTTCCTCTTCCATACTTTACCTGTTACATTTTGTACTTTTTATGCCTTAATCTCTTTGTGTATTGGCTTTTCTAAAAGCTTCTCTTGACTCGGTTATCACTGTCTGCCAGTCCTGCTCTCTGTTTGTCTGTGAGTAATAGTGTTTCTGGAGAAAGTCATCCATTAGTGTTGACTAGAAGTATGCGATTTGAAATCGGCCATCTTTGGGTGCTCATTTCAGCTGCTTGGATTTTTTTGGACCAATCACTAGAGCTGCAAATGTCATGTGACTGATTACTCTAGAGTTGATTGGCTGATGGTGACACAAAAACACTAACAATCCCAAACTGGGATGTGAAAATCAGCCAAAAGAGAACACTTTTAAGAGCCTTCCAAAAAACATTAGACACTGGTAAACATCCCCTATAATGAAATATTATAGAGGCATATAGAGACTACTAACCTGATTTTCCTAACCAAACCTTTCTCCAAAAAAAACGCAGATAGGAGTGGAAAGATCTACTGATGAACACCGGAAAATTAACTAGCGCCAACTTTAGTAAATCACCTTGCATGATTCATTTAAATACTCTCCTCCCATAAATGTTGCGTCTGAAAGGGAAACTCTTACAAATGCATATTCAATAATGTCAGCAACAAAAATAACCCTGTCCACGCCTTTCAGCGCTCATTCTTCACTGCGTGTTTTTAGTAAATCCTGACAGTAGTTTTATAATGCAAAAAGAGGGTTTGCACTGGTGAGTAAATCTGGCCCTGTGTTTCCATCCACCTATTTTACTTTGGGATATCGTTTAAAAATACACTGGATGGAAACATCAAGATGCACATAAATTCTAAAAATGGACATAAAAATTGTATGCGCCCAATTGAGGAGGGTAATTTTTTATCCGATAAGAAAACATGCGCATAAACTACGATGGAAACACATTAACTGAATAAATTCCTTGATGCGCATCAAAAAAGACGTGACTTTGCGTGATGGGACAGCATAAGTGGACTAACCGGCGGGCCGATCTCGTTTTGCATCTGAAATGCCTGAGCCAAAATCTGTCATCAAAGTGGTTCAGGATAATTCCCTCCCAGATCGCTCTTACACGTCTGCGTTCCCAAACAGCAGGCATCCGAAAGCAAGATAACATGATTGCATCTGAAGGCCAAAGTTGTTTGTGATATATGAAAAATGATCCACGATGGCTTCTCCTACTGCAGCCGTTTTCCTGTTTCTTAGTGATATTTGGCGCCAGTTTATCAGGAAGTGGAGACTTTGTTCTCTTTAGCTCACTGGAGGGAAATGGTGCTTTATTCGCAAATGTTTTATGCACTATAACAATTTTGCGCATGAGTTTCATTCACAAGAAAGCTGCTTTTAGGGTCCAAATAGTATAGTATAGTATAGTATAGTATAGTATAGTATATATCGGTCACATGATCCTTCAGAAAGCACTCTAATATGCTGATTTGTTATCAATGTTGAAAACAGTTGTGCTGCTTAATATTTTTTATACTTTTTTCAGGATTCTTTGATGAATAAAGATGATAAAATAACAGCATTTATTTAAAATAGAAATCTTTTGTAATAATATACACAAGTGTTCAAAGGTTTAGGGTCAGTAATTTGTTTCTTTCTTATTTTTTTAAAGAAATTCATAATTTAATTCAGCAATGATGTGTAATTTTTTTTTTTTTAAAGTGATTTATATGGTTAGAAAAGTTTCTATTCTGAATAAATGCTGTTCTTTTGAATTTTTTTCACAGGTTCCAAAACAATATTAAGCAGCTAGCCTGACGTGGTCATTCTCAATTGTAGTCAGAATATGAGTCTGATACTTCTCCATTGGGCTGTGATTATTGGGGCGTGCTTCAACCGAACCAGGAAAGACCTCAATTGGATAGACCTACAACCAATCAGAGCAACGGAGTAAATTATGTATGTTGAGCGACGCATAGTAGTGGGAAGTTCGGATCATTTCACGGACTCGGATCTTTGAATCTCGTTCAGCAAAATGAACACATCTTTTTTCGTTCATTTCAGTAGAATATAATTCAAATGTCACATGTTAAATCCCCCAACATATCTAGTACCTATGCAAACGTTGATCACATTTGGAATAAAAAATAAATTATAAGCTAATGCAGCCAAGGCCAAACCATTTAATCACGTCTGTTCCCTGGAAAGATTAGTAACGTGACACCTCTCCTGTCTTCGGGATTGAGTCGTTAGTTCCGTCATCAGTGTCTGCATGCAGTCCCGAAAACAGAATTGATTAGTTCACCTCACGAGAACCGATGGCCTGTAGCGCATGCACGGTCAACACACAATGGACAAACCGCTCTCTGAGACCACTCGCTGTTCCCGAGTCATATTTAAGATTAGTTCAGGAACAACGCATCACTAACGCATAACTTAGTAGACAACAGATCTCAACTGCATGCACGCTGGAAGAAGTAGAAGAAAAATATGAGTGGAAACGATCTTTGCTGGTGTCTAAAAATTATTTAAGGATACACAGAGTATTTACTAACACAATCAACATTTTTGAGAGAAATAGTTCTGTTTAGGATTAGAACTAATTCAACCCATCAATCAAATGTTGTGGGCGCGGCTAAATTTGGCTGGCATCCAGGCTTTTAAGTAGTACAATTGTTTCCAACATTGATAATCCAAACTGCATATTAGAATGATTTCCAAAGGATCATGTGACACTGAAGACTGGAGAAAAAAGTACATTAAAATAGAAAAACATTATTTTAAATTGTAATAATATTAAACAACATTTTTGATCAGATAAAAGCAGGCTTGATGAGCATAAGAGACTTCTAAAACATTAAAAATAGTTAATTTTTTAGAAAACATAATTTACAATTACACCCGGGACACTATAGGAATCAAATGAAAAGTCACTTATCCTCAAAGTAAGAATAATATTTCTGAAGAAGTTTTTTGCTGTTTTAAAGTGTGGTACACAGTAATATTATTCTGACTTTGAGGATACCACCAAATACATCCCATTCTAAAGCAGTCCTGATGTTTTATCATTGTGATTTGCCTTAAAATAGAAGCATTAAAGCAGAAGGTTAGTGTTTTCCTGCGGACAGAATGAGTGTCTGCCAAAAACACTGCAGATCAAGGTTATTCACACACACACATGTTGGGTTTTCATGTTTTATGGGGACATTCCATAGGCGTAATGCATTTTATACTGTACAAACTGTATTTTCTATCCCCCTACACTGCCCCTGCCCCTAAACCTACCCATCACAGGAGACATTCTGCATTTTTACATTTTCAAAAAACATCACTTAGTGTGATTTATAAGATGTTTGGGACCAAAAAATGTCCCCACAAGGACAAGGATTTTGGATATTGCCATCTTTGTGGGGATATTTTGTCCCCATACCGTAGGGATTACCAGTCCACACACACACACACACACACACACACACACACACACACACACACACACACACACACTCACACACAGTAGCTTCCTTACAAATATTGCATTTGACTATATTGAAGAAATATTCATTTGTTGACCATAAGCAGAATTTATGGTGTCCCTTTATGGTCCCACTTTATATTAGGTGGCCTTAACTACTTTGTACTTACATCAAAAAAATACAATGTACTTATTGTGGTCATATTGTAAAACACTTTTGCTGATATTGAGGTGGAATACGGGTAAAGTTATGGTCAGGTGTGGTGGGATGGGTAAGTTTAAGGAAGGGTCAACAGTGTAATTATAAATGTAACTACAGAAATGAATTACAGATGTAATTACATGCAGATTTTTAAATGTAAGTACAATGTAAAAACATGTATGTACACAATAAGTGCAATGTATCAAATGATTAATTTAAATGTTAGTACATAGTAGTTAAGGCCACCTAATATAAAGTGGGTCATACTTTATTTTACAGTGTCATTGTTACATATGTATGTACTTATAAATTATGCATAATTACATGCAACTAACCCTAAACGTAACTCTGTAGTAAGTGCATGTAGTTAATTAATATTACTCAGTACTTGAATGTATAATTACACTGTAACAAAGACAGCTTAAAATAAGGGGTAACTGAGTTTATTAATAATAACATAATAATAATAATTATTATATAGCTTAAAGATATTAACTCCCTTAAACTGAGATGTGAAATCTGTCACGTTTTAAACCTTTTACTACGTCTGTGCATCAGATTTGCGCTCCAATCAGATGAAGCTGATTTATTTAGAAAGACCTGAGAATCTATTAAAAAGTTTGCCTACCTGAATATGTACAAGCCAAGATGACAGATGGCCAGAAATATCAGGTTTTTTCTGAGAAAGGACTAAAATAACTATAGATCGGGGTTTCTGGCAGAACATTTACTTTGATTGAATCTAATTACTAAGGAGGAAACGGGCACAGCAGCTTGGCGAACATGTGTTTGTGTGACTGATTCAAAGTCGCAGGGTTGAATGAATAAATTCCTCCAACCTTTTCTCCACCCTCCTCCATCTGTGTTCATGTTATCATTCTTATCCCCGTCACCCCTCGCTCCATTCCCCCCCCGGTGATCCCATTGGTGCGCCTGCGGTGACATGTTTTGCCTCTATTTCTTGCCGACACTTGGTAATTTGGTACGCTTCTATGGGGGTGGCTACAGGAATAGCTCCAGAGTTGTAGCGCAGCGTGTGTGGGAGAGCGATTTCCAGAGTGGAAGCTCCTTAAGGAAGGTGCCTTCTTCAAGTTGACTGCCAAGATGCATTTTTAGACCTGGCTGGAGAACACAATACTACTGAAATTGATGTCACAGGATGTATTAATAGATATTCACTTGAAGTATTTCATGTTTTTACGAGGCAACTGTGTCATTTTGAGGCAGAAAGCGGCTGTCTCTGAGCATCATCACCCTGAGAATATGTATCAGGCACTGACTCCCAAACACTCTCTTCGTTTGACTATGAACAACGACAATATGGGTAAAATGTCAACTCTTTGGGTGCGAGTGCATCACACACTGACTAATGCGTCACTCAAACTGCATTTGACTGTTTGCCCCCACACTGACTACTTTGTTAAATGTGCTCACTTCTACGTCAACTCATTAAGAGCTGACGCATTAATGAAACTGGGGTGAACTTTATGCATGTTTTAAAAATACATACTGATAAATTGGCAGGATGGTGTAGGTATTTGTGTGCCCACTGCAGCGATGTTGCATGTGCAGGAGGAAAAGAGTATCAAAGTAATATGCTGATAATCAGCAGGTAGATTTCTTTTCTCAGCCCTGTTCTAATTGCTAACTTACATCCGTATTTATCGGATAACAACTACTATAATTGCTGGTAATTGCACTGTTAAAGGTGCGTTAATGCTATATAATTAGAGACTGAAGTGCCTTTAGTTCAGTATAATGACAAAAGTGCGGTATTGCCTAAATTGCTCAATTATTTAGGCTACATGCATATGCCCGACTACAGTCTATTTCACTTTGTGTGAACCAGGCGCTCGAAGCTTCAGGAATGAATATTCCAGCATAAATGTCAACCTTCAGCAACCGTAATGCCATCAGTAAACATCTTGTGTCTTAGAACTAAAAACTGAGCAGTTTGTGTTACCCTATGGAGCTGTTTCTATCCGACAGATGCTTAACATTTCATCTCAACCTTAATTTGTGATTTACGCAGCTCCAAAATGTATAATCACTCTTGCCTGATTAAAATATGGGATTATGTGATCTCTCTCCATGTGCTAAAAACAGTTCAGGACATCTACTATACAGTCTTTGGTTCCACAACATTTCATTTAAAGGGATAGTACATGCAAAATTAAAAATCCTGCCGTTATGTACTCACCCTCATGTCATTCCTAAAACTGTATGTTTCTTCTGCAGAATATATGTGACCCTGGACCACAAAACCAGTCAAGTTTGCTGTATTCCAGAACTTTATGTTCTTCAATAAAAACAAAAGTTATTGGGGAGAAATAGGATTTCAGATGAAATCTTGATGTGATGTGTATTTTTAGCATTTTATTTTTTCAGATACATTTTTTTTAGCCTTGGTAAGAACCCCTGTTTGAGAACCACTGCTCTAGTCAGAGACGGCACTCACCTGAGTTCACCTGAAATGGCGGGATTCAGATCTTAAGAGGCACATTTCACAAATCAATGGACCTTTGTTAGAGTAAAGCTCATATTTAATCTGATGCAAATAAAAACAGGGCTGTAAGAGACAAATGTTCTGTTTGTTTAATATGTCAGTGTTGTGTACCCCACAACCTCGTTTTCATTTGTGTCAAATGAAATGGGTCACTACACTTTTTTACATTTGTGACCCCTGCTGGCAAAATGAGTCAGAATGAGCAAATTTTCAAAAACGAGTTGTTATTATTTTAATACTGTCATGACAGTTTCATATTGTGGCAATGCCCCAGCCATTGATCAAGATTTGCTACATTAATGTCCACAAACATCTTGTTTTGGTGGTGGCACATTATCAATGAAGTGGTCATTAATAAGTTGAGGAAAATGTGCCATGTCAATTGCTCTGACAATATTCGCCGACGGCCGACAGAGGATGGACGCTTCCATGATACCACAATGCACCACTGCACAGGGTGTATTGATTAATCACTGAGTGTGTTATTGCAACTTGTGAATTCTCTATGAATATCCACAAAGTTGAAAATTACAACGATACCAAACTTGTGCTGAAGGGAAACACCGGTCGTTGAGAACTGTGCAGAGAAACATGACAATCTCACAATATTTAGATTTTTGGCATTAGTTCATAAACCTATGAAACAGAAATATTTGGCTTATATATACACTGATCAGGCATAACATTATGACCAGTGACAGGTGAAGTGTGAATAACACTAATGATCTCTTCATCACGGCACCTGTTAGTGGATGGGATATATTAGGCATTAAGTGAACATTTTGTCCTCAAAGTAGATTTTTTTAGAAGCAGGAAAAAATGGCAAATGTAAGAATTTAAGTGAGTTTGACAAGGGCCAAATTGTGATGGCTAGATGACTGGGTCAGAGCATCTCCAAAACTGGAGAGTTTCCGGTCTGCAGTGGTCAGGATCTATCAAAAGTGGTCCAAGGAAGGAACAGTGGTGAACCGGCCACAGGGTCATGGGTGGCTAAGGCTCATTGATGCACATGGGGAGCGAAGGCTGGCCCGTGTGGTCCGATCAAACAGACGAGCTACTGGAGCTCAAATTGCTCAAGAAGTTAATGCTGGTTCTGATAAAAAGGTGTGAGAATACACAGTGCATCACAGTTTGTTGCGTATGGGGCTGCATAGCCGCAGACCAGTCAGGGTGCCCATGCTGACCCCTGTCCACCGCCGAAAGCGGCAACAGTGGCACATGAGCATCAGAGCTGGAAGAAGGTGGCCTGGTCTGATGAATGACGTTTTCTTTTACATCACGGGTATGGCTGGGTGCGTGTGCATCGCTTACCTGGGAAACACATGGCACCGGGATGCACTATGGAAAGGCCGGCAGAGGCAGTGTGATGTTTTGGGCAATGTTCTGCTGGAAAAACCCTGGGTCCTGCCATCCATGTGGATGTTACTTTGACACGTACCACCTAACTAAGCATTTTTGCAGACCATATACACCCTTTCATGGAAACGGTATTCCCTGGTGGCTGTGGTTCTTTCAGCAGGATAATGCGCCTGCCACAAAGCATAAATGGTTCAGGAATAGTTTGAGGAGCACAACGACTTTGAGGTGTTGACTTGGCCTCTAAATTCTCCAGATCTCAATCCAATCGAGCATGGGATGTGCTGAACAAACTAGTCCAATCCATGGAGGCCCCACCTCGCAACTTACAGGACTTAAAGGATCGGCTGCTAACATCTTGGTGCTAGATACCACAGCACACCCTAGGGGTCTAGTGGAGTCCATGCCTCGACGGGTCAGGGCTGTTTTGGCAGCAAAAGGGGAACAAAATATTAGGTCATAATGCTATGCCTGATTGATAAATATATATATATATATATATATATATATATATATATATATATATATATATATATATAAAGAAACATTTAACTGTATAAAGATGCCAGATGTGGATTTCTGCACAGTGCTGATCTCAATCACACCCGCTCATCTTCAAGACAACACCACGCTTTTTTCTTCTCTCAGCACAGGCCTGAGCCAATCAGTGCACAGAAACCAAAATTGAAGGCAGTTGTAAAATAACAAAATCAGATTTTTGCATCAACATGCATAGGATATGCAAACACAAGCTCTGCAGTAATGAAACAATACATTAACAAATTAGGGTGTGTTTCACTTCATGGTGGCAACACGAGAATGAACCTCATTGGTTCTTGCTGAAGCTCAAACGTGCTGCGTAACACAAGAATGAACCTCATTGGTTCTTGCTGAAGCTCAAACGTGCTGCGTAACACAAGAATGAACCTCATTGGTTCTTGCTGAAGCTCAAAGCGTGCTGCGTAACACAAGATTGAACCTCATTGGTTCTTGCTGAAGCTCAAGCGTGCTGCGTAAC
Source organism: Gobiocypris rarus (assembly GCA_023029165.1). Taxonomy (NCBI): domain Eukaryota; kingdom Metazoa; phylum Chordata; class Actinopteri; order Cypriniformes; family Gobionidae; genus Gobiocypris; species Gobiocypris rarus. Next base: position 4,892,323 of record CM040918.1, read on the forward strand.
ATGAGAATGAACCTCATTGGTTCTCGCTGAAGCTCAAGCGTGCTGCGTAACACAAGATTGAACCTCATTGGTTCTTGCTGAAGCTCAAGCGTGCTGCGTAACACCAGCATGAACCTCATTGGTTCTTGCTGAAGCTCAAAGCGTGCTGCGTAACATGAGAATGAACCTCATTGGTTCTTGCTGAAGCTCAAACGTGCTGCGTAACACAAGAATGAACCTCATTGGTTCTCGCTGAAGCTCAAACGTGCTGCGTAACACGAGAATGAACCTCATTGGTTCTCACACGTTAAGCGAACATGCTTGATCTTCTGTTTATGTGTGAGCTGATGAATGTTTATATTTGAATAAAAGCCTAAATTAAATCTGTTCATCATATAAAGTGATAGAGTCTCTTCGGAAAATTAGGACTAAACTGCTCAATCCATATGGATCAGTTTTACGATCTCTTTATGAACTTTTTGAAGCGTCAAAGTGTTAGTTGCGTAGCTGTCAGTGGAGAGACAGAAAGCTCTCAGATTTCATTAAACGATCTTCATTTGTGTTCTGAAGATGAACGAAAGTCTTACGGGTTTGGAACGACATGAGGGTAATTAATACTTTTTAGGTAAACTATCCCTTTAAAACTGAATAATTTTCCCTTCCATTTTTGTTAAGCAAAGTCCTAATAATCCACAGCAATCTTACACGCAGCCCTTTACCTCGTTTGCAATAAACACCAATCTCGCGAGTGTTTCGGAGAACGAGGTTTGTCTAGACTCGACCGTGGGTGAGTGGTGGGGGGGTGGAGGAGATGACGGAGAAGAAGAGTGGCATACGGGGGGATAGGGGGAGGCAGAGAGGCACAGTTTGTCTTTCACCTGACGTGTGCAGTGTGCTCAGACGGTATCCTGGACCCCCCTTCCTCCTATCTCCATCATTGCCTCCCACCTGCTCTTTCAATCTCTCTTCCCTCACAACCTCCCCCATGAAAATAGGGCAACTGTTGCATAAGCATTGGAGGAGTGGGGGAGATGGATGCGAAGAGCAGGAGAGAATGTGGGGGTTGAGAGAAAGAATTGCTGGAGACTGATGGATATGCAGAGAGGTGGAAGAGTACAATTTCTCTCTAAACCAGCGCTGTGCCTCTCTGTCTGGCATGCGGCCTGCTGAAAGTAGGCTATGTTTGACGCGCTTGAGGTTTACGCTGTCTGAGTCACACTACGCTGCTGAATACTAAACCCACTGATTGCATTTCAGTAATGCTTGAGCCCGCCGGATTGCAGTCTTGCATGGAACAAAATGGCAATTCATGTTCTCTACACAATGGAGTGACAGTGATAGCTGGATTAAAACAGACAATAGGCGACGTTGAATTTGAATCATGGTGTGACGTTCACGTCAGATTTAACTTTTTTTTTTTTTTAATCAGTCCTGTTCAGCCACTTATCAGTGTTTATTTCCTAAAACACATTCCAGAGGTCTGATTTAGTTCTGAATCCAGAAATTTTTTCCATCATGCCGCAGGTTATCAAATACGGCAAGTTTCCTTTTCCTTTGCAGTTTCCTCGAACACTTAGAAACGGCAATCCTGACAGGAAGTTGTGAATGTAATGGAGATTCACATAACTCCGTCACTGGTCTGCGGTCTAATATTGGGCAATCGAAAATACTTGACAGTGTAGGTCAGGGTCACCCAGACCAGACCATGCTATAACCGTAGACTCTTAAGGTTCCAAAACGGAGTTTTCACAGTGATGTCATAGAGGAACCATGTTGCGTTCCACAAAGAACCTTTCAGAGAACAGTTCCTAAAAGAACCATTGTTTGTGCAATGGAAAGTGGATGTGAAAAGTTCTTCATGGAACCATAGATGCCGTATTTTAAATATTAGATCCTTATGCCCTCAGCCACATGGGATCTGTTAAAGCAGCAACTTACAGTCCAGTTTGTCTCAAGAAGTTATCAGGAAAAAGAACATGCAGGGGAGCCAATCACGTGGCTCTAAATTCCGCAGCTTCTCTCTCACATTCTTTCAGGGCAGACAGACGTACATGCGTGGCGAACCCGGATGCTGAGAACACAGGGAAGGCAGAGCAATGACCTCATGCTGTCTGCCCCTTCCAGATGTTTCCAGACACGACTGAGAGTTTCCCCATTTACGAGACAGAAGCAAAGGGAGAACAAAGGAGACTAAGTTTCTTTATGGGGTGTGATGGATAAAGATAATGTGTTATAATATATGGATTTCCAAAAGAATAAAACCTAGAATCATACGAGAAGGAAGACGTGACAAAATGTTTAACGTGTTGAATAATGTGTTGATCACTAGCGATCACTGTAGTTCCCAAACCTTGCTGAAAAACAAAAACAAATTTAAACCAGACTAAGTTTAGCTGGTTTAGATCAGATGAAAAGTGTCTAAACACACTTGGTGGCTTCAGCAAACTTTAAAGAGAGGCACACGATGACTTAAAATCCTTTAAAATGAGACAACATACAACTAAAAATCAAGATCTAATTCACAGCCTAAACAGGTTTTTTATTTATTTGAAGAACCAGGATACACACACACGATAGATAGATAAACAGACAGACAGACAGAGATGGATGATAGATAGAAATAGAGAGAAAGAGAGATGGATAGCTAGATAGATAAATGATAGATAGATAGATAGATAGATAGATAGATAGATAGATAGATAGATAGATAGATAGATAGATAGATAGATAGATAGATAGATAGATAGATAGATAGATAGAGTGAGATAGATATAGACAGACAGACAGAGATAGATAGATAGAGTGAGAGAGACCGACAGAGATGGATGATAGATAGAAATAGAGAGATAGATAGATAAATGATAGATAGATAGAGTGAGATAGATATAGACAGACAGACAGAGATCGATAGATAGAGTGAGAGAGACAGACAGAGATAGATAGATAGAGTGAGAGAGACAGACAGAGATAGATAGATAGAAATAGAGAGATAGATAGATAGATAGATAGATAGATAGATAGATAGATAGATAGATAGATAGATAGATAGAGTGAGATAGATATAGACAGACAGACAGAGATGGATGGATAGATAGAGTGAGAGACAGACAGAGATCGATAGATAGAGTGAGAGAGAGAGAGATAGACAGAGATGGATGATAGATAGAAATAGAGAGATAGATAGATAAATGATAGATAGATAGAGTGAGATAGATATAGACAGACAGACAGAGATCGATAGATAGAGTGAGAGAGACAGACAGAGATAGATAGATTGATTGATAGATAGATTTTAAGTTCACTGGAATTTAAAAAAAATGAATTAATGCAGTGGAGTTTTGTTTAAGCCACATAAACTCAAAATATTATGTTATATGAACCACATAAATTATTAGTTGATTTAGCTACAAAAGAAAGAATGTTGTGATAAATTATGAATTATTAAATTACTAAATATATAATTATTTAGTAAATTTACAAACATCTGGAGAAATGCATTGGTTAAAAAGAGTGGGAAGTATCTAGAACATTCAGCTTTCAGCATTTATGGAATTCTGAAACTTATTTAATTTTAATTATTTCGTTCTTTACATTATAACGCTGCTGTCAGGGTGTTTCTAATGGCTAATAGAGTGACACCAAATTTCACATAATTCTCTCTGCTTTAATCAATCTCTCTATATTTTTTCCCTCTTTTTTTAAAAGTCGTGGAAATGCTATCATGGTTTTTTCTTTTTTTGCTATTGGAGAAATCTGCCATCTCTCATTCACCATTATGGAAGTTTACCCAACTATGACTTCTGGTCCACTGCTCTAAAACCAGCCAGGGTGCTTTAAAAAGATTTAAGCTCATCTTCACAACAGAGACTGTTTCCTTACACACCATTAGCATTGCACTCACTGTACTTTATGCTTTTAATGCAAGTACTGTTTTCTTGAACAGCTTCACAACATGTCCGCAGGGAAGTCTGTGTCTGTGTAAACAAACCCCCATAATGGAGGATACAGCAGCAGACAGTCAGTTTCAGTTCAGCTGCAGATGTTTCGGTTCTTTGCAACTCCTTGCGTCTGTGCAAACACAGTAGTCCAAGCCCAAAAAGTAAACAAAGTTCAGCGATGCAAGTTATGCAGTTTAGACCGTTACGGCTAATTTTGATTTGTGGTGCTGGTAAGTTAAAGAAAGAGGTTACGCAATGCTGTTAGGGCAAGCATGCCAAGAGGGGTGTCAACAACACAGAGCTATTGTGGGATGGGCCTTGCTGTTGCCTGGTTACAAATATTTTGGGCAGGGAACCAGGCAAACATGTCCCGCCTCTCCAGGAAACAAGGCACTCTCGTGATTGCTGCAGGGGTTCACGTTGTACAAAGAGCAGAGAGACGAAAACAGAGAGAGTCGGGTAAACAAAACACACAGCCCTCCCCTCCATTATGGAACTTTTTTTTTGGCCACAACATAGAAAGGGTTAATTAAAAAAGAAACAAGGCAAACAAAATGTCTCTGAAGTAGTGCCAAAACAGGAAAACTGAGCTTTACTTTTGCATAAAGCCAAATGAAGGCATGAGAACACCCAAGACCCGGGAGCGCAGTGGAGCAGTTTGAACTGAAATGCAAATAAACATATTTTCCTATGCATTGTCCTGCCAGTAAAGCAACGACTGCAGCAACAGCAGTCACCTAAGAAACAACAAAACATGTGCATGCGAGTTAGTGATTACAGGACAAATCAGCATGCCAAATGACCTGCCTATATGTTGTCTCTTGGCTTGACTTACTTAGAAATATACATTTTATTTATACAGCACGTTTAAAACAGCTGATATATGTTTAACAAAAAATAAAAAGGAGCAAACTTCTAATATAGCAAAGGTGCACAAACCTTTGTTAAAAAGCATTCTTAAACTCGTGTATGTGTGGAAACGCAGCGCTGTTTTATCATATTAGATAAATTTGAGTGTGTTGAAAGTTATGTTATAATGCTTCTCTGTGCGTTTGCTCAGCAACTATGAGACACTTGTTCACACTGCAGTGAGCTAGATCGATATTAGGCATGGTAAAACTTGCGGTAAATCAAGAAAACTGTGTTGAGCTATATAACAATGATTCGTTTTCTGTGGATGAATGTATCCATACAGTTGCTCACCTGTCTAATTAAACACATCATATATTAAAGCGTCTTTGGTGTTTCCATAGTTTCTACAAAGTAAAACCGGAAATCGAGGGTAACGCGGGTATAATGTCACTTATAGGCGACGCACGGTCTGTGTCCTGGTTAAAATTACTTCTTTCTCTTGGTTTAAACATTCTTGGAAACATTTGGGATAATGTAAGTACACAAGCCAACAACATATATAACATTGTTCTAGTGTTTTTTTTAGTTTTTTTTATCCAAAGATTTTACATATTGTGCCTTTAACAGGTTTATTAAATTTCAATATTCAGTCATTTTTTAACTTCATAGCACATTTCACACCGCAGCTTCTGCCTTTAGACTGTCAATACATTAACAGAACTTTTGATTAATATCAGTGCCCTTTTCAGGTTTTTCCAGTTCATTTATTGCACAGTCTGCAACTCTTAAATCAGTGATTTTCAGTCCTAGTGCTGGGGATCCACATGCTCAGTTCAGTTCCTAACAAGCTGATGATCTCAAGTGTGTTGAATAAGTAAGACGTACAAAATGAGCAGTGCCGTGGAGGATCCCAGCAGGATTGAAAACCATGCACTCTCCTAAATGTACAGTTAAGTATTTTATTGTACTTTATTGTAGCACACTATATAGACAGTATCGACTAAAAGACTTCTGTTAACATTATACACAATAAACAACAGTTAAGTGGGAATCTCATTACTTGATGCATTATTTATGATTATTACCTTTTATAAGATTTGCATAGTTATGTTTTACTGTTTCATCCCATGGTGTAACATTTTAACAAAATAAAGCTGTTAAGGGGTGCCACTTTTTTAAAGAGCTGTCAAGAACCCTGCGTTCCTGCTGCAATGCACCAATTTTGATCTTGTTATTTTTATTTAATTTCCTAATTAATTGCACTATTTCTTTGACGTTGATTGTAGATAACTAGATGCAATGATCCATGTGCTTGTACAATAGCAAATTAATCGACTCTGTATTTTAAAAAAATAACCTAATAATATATAGATGTGTTTGATGACAGATTAAAGAATGATTGATGTTTAAAGATCAGTGCATTGAATTTCACTTAAAGGGATGAATATTAAGTCAACATTACTTTTGTTGTAATGCTGTATGCCCTTCTTTCTTTTATGGACCACAAAAGGATCTTTTTTTTTTTTTTGCACTCTTCCATATAATGGCAGTGAATAGCGACAGGCATCCAGCTTTTTAAAAAAGACACAAAAGTATCATAGAACGATCCCATGCGACACGTGTCGTGTATTCCAAGTTCTCTGGGGGGAAATGATAGGGTTTTGTGAAAAATAAACTGAATTTTAGTGTTTTATTTAATGAAATTCTTGGCCTTGTCCGTTAGTCTTCTGCGCTCGACTGCGCATTCACAAGACTCTATTAGCGCCACAGTTCACGTTTTTTGTTCATCCTGATTTCTCACAACTTGTGTGCTTTTTCTGGGCGAGACGGAGTGAACTGTGGTGCTAATGGAGTCTCATGAGTTGTGCACAGAAGACGGCCAAGGTCAAGAATTTTAAAAATTAATACATTAAATTTTGGTTTGTTTTTCACTGTGTACCCCCAGAACGCTTGAAATATGCAACACGTGTTGCATGGGATCATTATGTGACTCTTTTGTGTCTTTTTAAAAAAGCTTGATGCTGGTCACTATTCACTGCCATTATATGAACGAGTGCGAGCAGGCATTTTTATAATTTCTCCTAATGTGATGCACAAAAGAAAATGGGGAAACGGCATTAGAACAACACCAGGATGAGTAAATGATGAAAACTTTCATTTTAGGGTGAACTATCCCTTTAAGGTTTTATTTTTATTTTTTTATAATTTGTATAATGTTGAGTTAACTGCAGTGGCTAGATAATTAATAGGACATTAATAATGTCTTAAATATGCCACGAGCTGTCCGCATTTAGCCAATAGTTTGTGCATTGAATTAAACCAGCTATACCTGGATTTCCTGCTGTGTAAGTAAGCAACATGTTTTAATTATTAAAAAACTATGTTTAGTGCGCAGAAAAGAGTCTTTTCAGCAGAGTTTCAATGAGAATGGTAACCAAACGGCACCCATAGACATCCATAGTAGGAACAAAATACTATAGAAGTCAATGGGTGTCGTCAACTGTCTGGTTTACCAACATTCTTTAAAATATCTTCTTTTGTGTTCATCAGAAGAAAACAAACTCATACAGGTTTGGGACAACATAAGGGTGAGTAAATGAAGACAAACATTTTCATTTTGGGGTGAACTGTCGCTTTAAGCTTAATTTAATATTGGCGGCTTGTTGTTTTTATAGAATATCAACTACTTAAAAGAAGCCTCATCCATATGGTAAAGTTAAATAGTCACCAGCCACAGTATTTTGCGTTTATGCAAACCTAAAGTTACTCAACAGACTAGTTGGCAATGGCATAAATTGTGTAAAAGGTCAATTTCACTCTCTGTGAAATGAAACTATTTTATTGTGGACTATAAAAGGTAACTAACTAACTATTCCACAGATTATACCCATTTTGAGCAGTCTATCCCTTTAATCGAGCGTGGTTTTGATGCAGTGCAGAGCTATAATTTATTTTGGTAGTAACATGGTGGCTACTATCCGTTTGCAACGTTGCAGGTTATAGACGGGACGATTAGCACGAATAGCTAATGGGACTAACAGCAAAAATAAACGACGACTAATGTAAGTGCACGTGTGGTCTACCCATAATAAACCAAACCATGTAACTATGCGCTTCTTTGTATCTCGTAAACGTCAAAAGAATGTAAACACACACATACACACACGCCTGAAAGCGCGCTTTCCCACAAGCAAAACTCTCACAGGCAACTGTGTGTGCAGCCCCTTTAAGGGTTACCACGGAAACCGGTTGCTACGCAGCAAAAACAAAAAAAGTACCAATCGTCGTGACGTCCTTGCGTCAGACGTGCGGGAACGGCGTTTCCTCGGCGACGAGACGTTGTATACATACGCAGGTTTGGTTGTAAACGTCGCGGGATTGTTAGCTTTAAGAATCCGTTTCGTTTGTTTTGCATTAAACCACAGAATGTGAGACGGTTAACACACGTTTGTTTATTGTCGTATTGTTTCCCTTGCTCTGTACATTTCTTGACTGGAATGGAAATGTTATGGTGCAGATCAATGGAAATTAAAGAGACAGTTCACCCAAAATGAAAAGTCACATTTTTACTCATCCTGATGTTGTTTCAAACCCTGCATGAATCCCTTTAGGTTTTTAAACACTAATGTGTTAGTGTTAATACATTTCTTTTAGATTGTTAAACAAAAATGCTGGATTGTTGCAACGGTCAAATATGGACAGATCCAACCGTTGAGTTTAAATTTTTAATTTAAAAATTTAAACTAACGGTCGCGTTTGTCCATATTTGACCGTTGAAACAACCTAGCATTTTGTCTTTAGAGTGCGTTCACTTTCACTACAATAAAAATGAACGGTGACCGAGATTTTCTGTGGTCCACAGAAGGGGGAAAAAGGTTTGGTGAGTAAATGATGACTTTTCATCTCAGTCACAGCTCAAGTCTCAGTTTTTTCCAACATATGTCATTTGCATTGAGCAATGAGGCTGCCTGAGGCACCTGCCACACTGTTTTAAAGCTAACTATAGATGCGTCTCCCTTATCTAATTTATCTTTAAGCATCCCACATGTAATTTCTCTGACGTTTTAACGCGGATCTGGGGTGTTCTGGCGGATATTGGTAAAATGTTTGAAGTATCCTACTCCGCATTAGTCACTCTTGTTCAGTCGTTATAACGTCTGCCACTGGACACCGCGTTCTCCGCCGGTGACGTTCAAGCGCTGCTGACTAATTGTTGTTCCCCCCCACCCTTCCCCACCGGCGAGCTCTAAGGTGTTGTACACCGTTCTACCTCACCTATTCTTCTTCCCGCATTTATTTGAGTGTGTTGCCTTAACAAGCCACGCTTTTCCTTGCACACAGAGCAATGAATCACTTTTGTTCCTACATGAATGTGACAGTATGTGACACTCACTATGACTTCCGTCACTACAACCCACTGACCGACTTGGAACACACGCTTCTTGTAAATGGCGAGGGTATCAGCCCAAATAATGAGTGCTTTGTTTGCTGAACAATCCTGACAGATCCCACTGTACACTGCATTTCAATTATTTTAAGCATATTATCTTAAAACTAGCATTTCAAAATAAAATGTAATTCAATATAACAACTGATTTTTTTTTTTTTGCGTCAGCAGATTTATATACATAATAATAACATAATGCATACTGTTCCTAAACTTACCCACAACAGAAAACAGGCACTAAATCTCTGCCCCGACCGGTTCTCAAGACTGTTAGCAGCGAAGGAAGCTCCAGTGTGTCGGGGAATCCGCGGGGCGTGTCGGTCGGTGAGAAAGTTTACAATGGAGTCAAAACAACTGAAAGCGGGTTTCCCTCATGTGCAACTGCTTACCTCAGCACAATATTCTTCTTATTAGCTTAACGATTGCTCAGGTGTTTTCTCTTTCTCTGTAGTAGCTCCTGTTATTGGGTGGGATATATTAGACAGCAAGTGAACATTTTGTCCTTAAAGTTGATGTGTTAGAAACGGGGAAAATGGGCAATAAGGATTTGAGTGAGTTTGACAAGGGCCAAATTGTGATGGCTGGACGACTGGGTCAGAGAATCTCCAAAACTGCAGCTCTTGTGGGTTGTTCCCGGTCTGAAGTGGTCAGGATCTATCAAAAGTGCTCCAAGGAAGGGACAGGGGTGAACCGGTGACAGGGTCACAGGTGGCCAAGGCTCATTGATGCACGCGGGGAGCGAAGTACTACTTAAATTGATTATATAGCTACACTATTAAATGACATGATTATTTTTGTACATTTTATAGTTTGCATAGCTCTCACTATTTTGAAAAAATTCTGATTCAATCTCTTGCCTTTAATATTTTACATTAATTTGACATAAATTAGCCTACTTAAAGAGTTATTTTCACATCATTGATATTCTATTATAGCTTTTGTCAATATTTTAAATTAAATTTCATTTTTGAATTTAGTTTCCACTTTAATTTTTAGTAATTTTGCTGTTTTTTTATTTATTTATTTTATATTTAGCCTAGGTTTGAATCATTTTTATGTATTAGTTTTAATTAGTCATTTCAGCATTTCAAGTTAAACCGAACGAAAAGGAGAAAGTGTTCTCTTAGCTGAAATTAAATAAGAAATCATTTTATTATTTTAATAGCATTTAATTCGTTTCAATGTTTTAGATGGCATTAAGCTAAAGTTAAACATAAAGCATTTCTAGGCAAAATGTGTGCAAACCGTGTCGTTTCTAAATATTGTTCTTGAAAACCATGTAACACTTAAAAATATCTTGTGGAAGCAATAGTAAACCTAGTACCTATTCTTGACCGCGAGCGAGCTCTCTTTCTGTGGGTGAGGGAATCCCTTACACGTCATATTGCTTAGATACCGAAAACAAAAACAGTGCTTTTGGACCATATATGGGCACCTACGTCAGCGGAACACCAGTAAGAGGAGGAGCCAGGACTCCCTACTTTACAATGCGTTCTCAGGCTTCATTCACAAGACGAAGAGCCGCTGCCGAAACACAGAACAACATTCTACTCCCGTTTGAAATAAACACACTCCGGATTATTTTATGGATTTATAAATGCACATTTCACGGATTGTACCACGGCCTGGGAAGTGTTATCCAAGGAGCGATTGGAATTTAGAAGTTTCCTCCAGCAGGAAACTGGATTGATGTCTTAATGCAACTATTTTGGAAAGAGACTAAGGGCATCTTGTCGAAGACTCCAAGTAAAACTTGCTACGGTAGGTGACTTTATTATTAGCTATTACAAATATTTAAAAAAAATATGCACGCGGTTTTCTCTTTTACAATGCAATATGGTTTACAAAAGCGAATAGTTGATGCCCTGACAATACGCTTCAGTGTGACTTGTGTTGGGTGACAGGTGACATCCCGTTCTCGCCGGGCACAGTAGGTGTTTCGGTTTCTCTCGGCTCCACCGGGGAGATGTTTCAGGGGTTCCCCGGAGACCCCGACACCGGCTCCCGTGGAAGCTCATCTCCTTCTCTTGAATCGCAGTACCTTTCGTCCGTGGAATCCTTCGGGAGTCCGCCCACCACCAGCGCACCGCAAGTAAGTCACAGTGTTTAAACGCATTTGAACATCGCACAAAATAACTGTTTTGGTAAAGAGCACGGCTGGCTGCAATATTTGCTCGTTTCCGAGCGACGTTGCTAAGGGTGTATTGTGCATTCGAGTGTGTTTAGATGTGTAGAGTCGGAATAGAATGCAATAGAATACTGACAAGTCAGCACGCGCGCGGAATCTGGCCGGTAGCAACGTGGTAGGTTTACAGCAGCGCGCGGCGAAACAGATGACAGAGCTGTGGAACTCTCCGACGCTCGCACACAAAGCTCCGCCTCCTCGCTCACTGCTACTGCTCTCGCTTCTCAGACTTCGGCGTGACGTCAATGCGTTCTATTTTGGAGTGTTACGTTGGGTTGCTAAGGGGAACACCGGGGGTGTGACGGGGGCGGAGGAACAGGGACGGGAGGGGCGACTCTAGGCCGGTGATTGGCTGCGGCACACTGCGCACGCTTCGCCTAACACGCTTGCATATGAATATTAATGAACGTGGACTCGCATTGGCTTCACTGAAAAAAGAAACCGTGCTAATATAGTTTTGTCTCCTAGATATGTTTTAAAGGGATAGCTCACCCAAAAATGAAAATTGTGCCAGCATTTATACACCCTCATGTTGTTCCAAACCTGCATGAGATTCTTCAACTGTCTGGATCCAAACATTATTTTAAAAAAGTCTTCTTCTGTGATCAACAGAAGAAAGAAACTCAAACAGGTTTGCAACAACATGGAGGTGAGTAAATGATGACACAATGTTAATTTTGGGGTGAACTATCCCTTTATTAGTTGTGCACAGATAACACAAGGCTCGTGTATTTGTACTCTTTGTCATTTTAGGGGAAATTATTTTGTTTTATTTTAATAAAATAGAAGTCTCTGATAAGGATGCACGCTACTATGTATGTTATTTTCATTTTGTATGGTTTTTGTTAGTATTTTGAATTAGACTTCATTTTATTGTCTGTTTCCACTTTAATTGTTTTTTTTTTCATATTTAGCCTTCACTGAAAAAAAAAATTGGCATAAACTATTTTTACTCAGATATTGCCACACTGTAAAAAATGTTTTATATATATATATATATGATCAATAATAAAAACAGCATTTTTTAATTGCTTTGACTCACCAAAATAAGCAATTTTCAACTTTTTTTGTAAGTTATACAAGATTCAAGATTTTTAAAGTCAGTTTAATGTAATTTAAGTTGAGATGACTTAAACATCCAAGTTGATTGTACTTAAAAATGTAAGCGAAATTTATAGTGAATTTCACAATTAATCGCAAAGAAACTGCAAGTAACACAATTAATTAAACATAAAAATTAGTAGAAAGTGTAAGTTCAAATTCTATTTCATTCTTTCTGTGTAGTTTATTAGTTTTAGTTTAGTTTATTTAATTTGAGTTATTGTAGCATTTCAAGTTAAACTAAACAAAAGCGAGTAAGAAATCACATTTAATTTGTTTCAGGTTTTTTTAATGTTAATAATACAGCAAGTTGGTGAGGCCTATAGTTTTATGCTGCTTATTTTTTCGGATTCCAGGAGTGTGTATCAGCCACTGGCGGGGTAGGGGTGGGTGGAGGGTCAACCGGCACCGGGGCAGGGGTGGACATGCCCAGCTCATTTGTACCCACAGTGACGGCCATCACCACCAGCCAGGATCTGCAGTGGATGGTGCAGCCCACTCTCATCTCCTCCGTGGCACCAGGGCAGAGCGGCACGGGCTCCAGCACCATGACACAGCCTGTTGCCTTGGATCCTTACGACCTGCCAGGCCCAAGCTTTTCATCCCCTGGAAGCTTCACCCCACCAAGCTCTGATACTCCTGGCCCAGTGCGACAGTCTCGGAGCCGCCGTCGTGCGCGGGATGAAGCGGTGAGTGGGGACCATAACAGCATGGTTAGTCATTTGATTCGAAAAGCCTAAAACGAGGTTTAATAAGATACTACATTTGTTCTGTTCCCAGCTGACCCCCGAGGAGGAGGAGAAAAGACGTGTGAGGCGAGAGAGAAATAAACTGGCCGCCGCTAAGTGTAGGAACCGACGGCGTGAGCTCACAGACAGGTTACAGTCGGTGAGCAATGCTGTACTACACTTGTTACATTACATCCTATAGAGTATTTTATCCATGATAACAGATGAATGCAAAGGCATCATAATTACTGGATTCATAACATGGCAGTCTGCTTTTTACAATGATAGTTTGTAAACGAAACCGATGCACATGTGCATTGTAATTAAAAACTTCCTAACAAATGACCCAAAGCCCTAAAATTATACTTTTTTTTGTCCAGAAAGCTTATTTCACTTAATTTTTGGGAGATTTTTTGTTATTTTTTATTTTATTTACCTTTCAATGACTAGATTTTTTTCAATAAATAGTTTTTAATTTAAGCACATTCTTTCAACTTAATGTTTATTATTAGCTTAATGTCTTTCAATTTCATGCATAACCCTTTTAATTCAACGCAAAATATCTTACATTGGGTGTGTTTGTCGACCTCTTGTGGAAAAAAAGTATATAACATGATATTTCATGACCCTTGCCACTAGATGGAGCAAATGAGCTGTTCCGCTGGGTCCTAAAGTCGGTTCCTCTTCAACATGCATTCAGATAGACGTGTAGACATTATAAAATATATATTTTTAGCATTTTTAGTTAGATTTTTTCTAAGTTTACTGAAGCATTCCTGGCATTCCATTAATTCCTAAGGGGGTCAAATTGACCCGCAAGGGAAAGATTTGTTACTTTTTTCAATTTCGCCCATAAAACTCCTCGAATCCAGTCAATTTGTGTTGTGTGTTCGTGGTTCAAGCGTGACTAAGGTCTTGAACCACCAAAAGTGAAAAAGAGTACATTCAAAATGACCCGAGGGAAGGATAAATTACGTTTATTTAGTTGTTTCCCTCTGAAACTATAGGAACATGTGTTTAATAAATAGTTTTTAATTTAAGCACATTCTTTCAACTTAATGTTTATTATTAGCTTAATGTCTTTCAATTTCATGCATAACCCTTTTAATTCAACGCAAAATATCTTAAAACTATAGGAACATGTGTTTCTGAAGTATAGTGCTAAAGGAAACCCTTGTTTTTGTCCTCAATTCATGTGATCTTATAATCTCTGTCCTCTTGTGTCCTCCTCTTGTCTCTCCAACATAAGGAGACAGACATTTTGGAGGAGGAGAAGGCCGAGCTAGAGGCCGAAATCTCCGAGCTGCAGAAGGAGAAGGAGCGCCTGGAGTTCGTCCTGGTCGCCCACCAACCCGGTTGCAAAATTCCCTACCAGGACCAGCCCCCCGCGCCGCTCCCACAGCCGCAGCAGCTGCCAATGCCACTACCGCAGACGTCCCCGCAGGGGCCTTCCGTCTCCGTGGTGGGTTTGACTGTGAAGGAGGACTCTTTCTACCTGCCGCCCGCCTACTCGTCCCACCATCACCACCACCACATCCCGGTTTCGCAGCCCACGCAGACACAGCCGGCCCCAGCACAACAGCAGCAAGGGATGATGCAGGAGGTAGCCTTTTCTAGTTCTTTCTATGGGCAGGGCCAGCCGGCGCCGGACGGCCTGTGCCTTGTTGCCGACGGTGGCGGTAACCCTGACGCCGGCAGCTACATCCCCTCATACACATCTTCATTTGTGTTCACCTACCCAGAGGGAGCCTGCGGGGCCAGCGCTAACCAGCGAACCAGCAGCAGCGATCAGTCTTCTGATTCCCTGAACTCACCCTCGCTTCTTGCACTTTGAGAGCTCTGCTTCTCTCTGCCTCTGCTTGCCTGTCGACAACACCACATACGTACATGCAAATACAAACGTCCGCCTATTGATCGTTTACATTTGAGCCCTGCGATTTAAAACCGAGGCCCAGATGCGTTAGTGTCTGAGTGACTTCATCAGATGATGTAAGTGTATATTAATTCACAATGAATTCAGGCTTAATATCAAGATGAGTCAGTAGCCCCCCCCCAAATCACACACACACACACACACTTAAATTGTCATAGACATTTAAATCCGTTTGACACATAACAATGCAAGCACTTCAGCACACTCCCTCTTTTATCTTTTCTCGCTCCAGCTTACATTGGTGCACCATTCTCTCTCTATCCACGTCGCCCGGTGCCTGCTGTGTGTTTGTATAAGCCAAAAAAAGGGGGCACAGAACTGCTTTGTGGGTTTTGTTTTGCTTTGTTCTTTTATTTTTTGGGCTACCTTGCTACACTTTCTCTCTCCATCCAGTTCATCATCTGACGTCTTCCTATGCCAAAAGGACCACACACTCTCTCCACCTATCTATCTATCTCTCTTGTTTTTCAACCTCCGTTGTCCATCTCCACATCTGTTTCTCCTCTCTCCTGTCTTTATGTACCTCTGGTTCTCTCTGAAGCCTGAGAGTCCGTTGGACCCTGAAAGCCCATGGAACCTTGAGTGAGTGCCAGCCCACACCCCGACACCACAAATCCCCTCGCACGGACCGGCCCACAGTGGAACGTCACAATGAGCAGACATCAAAACGAACCAGCCGCAGCGTGCAGCTCAAACGCCATCTCAGATGCCACCACACAGGCTTAAGGAACGGGACTCTTTATTCCACCTCGGCTCTGAGGATTTGATTTCGGATGAGCGCCAGCAGAGGAGCTTTAGCAAGCCCTTGGAATCTGGAGGTATGAGATGATGAGAGTATTCGCATAGCCACGCTCCACCGGTCTTCTGAGAGCTTTCCCACCGTGTTACACCCTTTCCCCTTTTGTGGAGTTTGTTCGCTTGTTTCATTCCGATAGTATTAACTCAAAAGTGGCTTATCTGATGATCGCATATGAGAGTGGATCTACACTCTGGGTTTGAAGAGCATTATAATGAGTGACCCAAAAAAAGAGAATTAAAAAAAAAAGACAACCTCTTGGTTTTTGGATGAGTGGCCTCTGTGCTTCTAAACGTCCTTGAGTTGAGGCCTCTAGGCTTTGATTGTGAATGGGAGCCACAGAGGACTACCTGTCCAGTTGATTTCTTTCTTTAAGGGGGTTGTTATTGTTGATGTTGTTGTTGTTGTTAAAAATGGAAAAAGCACAAATGCCGGCTGCGGACGGAAGGAACATGTAATGGTGGCCTACCCAAAGGACAGGATGTGCTTTTAAATATGAACCGTTTACTTTCCTGTGAATGTTTATGATGTTTTGAGTTACTGATTTTTCATGATGCTTTTTCTCTTTTGCTCTTGATTGTGCCGTTGCTGCCAAAATGGAAGAATTTTGTGGGGCTTTTAGCTGCTCCTTCTCTCTGTTACTGTCGTCTTACTGCAGTTATCACGAATATTGTTATTATGGTTATTATTATTTCATAATTATCTCATGTTGGCAACTAAAAAGGCATGTTGTGCACTATGAACCTTTTTTATGTCTAAAACGATATATATATATATAAATATATATATATATATATATATATATATATATATATATATATATATATATATATATATATATATATATATATATATATATATATATATATATATAAATATATATTATGTATGCATATATATACATATTCAGTGTATATATATATACACTCAATGATTGTAATGTAATATATGAATGTTCAGAAAATGTTATTTTTGTCAATGAAAACAAGGGAGAGTTTGATGCACTTGGTTTTGGTTTAAATATAGATATTTTTCTAAAAGAACTAAAGTATATTATAATAAACAATAACTGCCCCGCTTTCCCTTAATATGAAAAGCATTGTCACTGCCTTTCATTCGACATGTGTAATATGTATGATGACTGTATTTAACTGTGGTGCACATGTGTGTGTCACAGGTTTGTGCTGTGCTTGATTTGGTCCAACAGCCCTTGTTCATCAACCCATGTGGACAAAACACACTGGACGCAAAATATCTATAAATGCATAAACAGATCAATAAATATGCTATAAAGAAAAAGGAAGAAATGATTTGAGTGTCTCAATGTATTCTAGATGAGTTTATGATATTCAGCTGTGTTTCGTTGATTAATCATGTCCAGTGTGTGCTGTCTGCCCTGTGTGTGTGTTTGTGTGTGTGTGTGTGTGTGTGATAGTCAGGGCTTGATGGACAACTTTTAAACAGCCCTACACTCTAAAAAATGCAGCAGCGTATCGCCCAGATCTGGCCCACATCTGGTACGCATCTACCAGATGTGGGCCGGATCTGCACTCTAAATTGGGTTGTTTTAACCCAGCGGTTGGGTTAAATGATTGCCCAACCTGCTGGGTAGTTTTATTTAATTCAACTATTGTTTAAAAATGACTGTTTTGCTTGCTTAAAATGAACCCAAAGTATTTTTGTAAATGAACATTTATTAATATGTTTAATAAATTAACATTTTTAATAAGTTTAATGAATAATAATTAAACAATAAACATTTATTAATAAATGTTCACCTTTTGATTATTATTGGTGCCTCTATTATGTGTCTGATTTTTAATTTCCAGCCTATTTTGGGTTCATTTTAAGCCAGCCATGTAGTAATTAAAACAACCCAATCGCTGAGTTTTTGTCCCATTTCAACTTTGGTTGAAACAATGTAATTAATTCATGTTACATGATCACACAAATGGGAAGTATTTTACAAACAGACGAGGTCCATTGTTCTTATTGACTTCACTGCGTGGGCTATTTTATGGGGTGGAAACAATAATATTTGTACAGTTGTTCAAATCGAAATGCCTTTTCTTGCTACATTTATATACACAAGTGCACCATTGTCTTGTTGGTCGAATTTAGACCCAGGGGTGCAAATACAAGCAGAGCCGTTTGATGAAATTAAGTTCTCATTTAGCATCGAAAACCCAATTATGGCGTCTTAAAGAGTGACGTAATGAAGCCGGAGCTGTGATTTCAGAAAGCACTTGTTCAAACAGCTCTATGCTATGTTACATTGATATCAGTTCAACTATTGTGTGTCAGTTTTATGTTGTTTTGGTTTTTCAGCTGTTGGTGCTTTTGTTCCTCCTACACCAAAACATGTTGTTACTGTATCTTTGAGAAATATGATCTGTCTCTGATATTATAGCATAAGGAGATGTTGGTTAAATGATACAGTATCAGTGACTCTGTGGTCTTCCACTTTGCTGAAACTCTGTTTAGATCCCAACATGTCGGCCCACATCTGGTACGCGTTGAATCCACAGGTGGCCCGGATCTGAGCCGACGCCATGTTGTTGTCTGGGATTAAGCTGTTCTAGCTATAATCATCCTAGGTATTTTAAAATTCACAATGCTTTGAATTAACACAGTGGGTGCCATGCAATATATCAGATACTCGAACCATGTAGCAAATCAACCGAATTGTATGATAAAAGTCATTTCTG
This sequence comes from Gobiocypris rarus, assembly GCA_023029165.1. NCBI lineage: Eukaryota > Metazoa > Chordata > Actinopteri > Cypriniformes > Gobionidae > Gobiocypris > Gobiocypris rarus. Next base: position 4,910,990 of record CM040918.1, read on the forward strand.
ATGCTACAGTGTCACAGTGAAGGTTTGGGACAACTTGGTTAGTCCTTCCAGTTTACCTTGTGTATGATTTACTCTGCTGAGACCTCAGTGACGGGACGGTTATGCATTATGAGAATGTAATATGTCAGTAGATTTCACTTTCTAATGCACATTTAAATTGCCTTCAGTATGAGTGAAATACAAGAGATGTTAGTCTAATGTTGTTAAAGAGGGCTGACCTGTTTCTCCATCATCTTTTTTGAAGGGGAATGAAAGTGAGGTGTAATAAGAATCATCACAAAACATTTCAAACTGAAATAATATGGTGCTTTTTCGATACTGTTCGTCTTTGTATATTCTCGGCTGAGAAAGCCGATGGCAGAAGTGTCGTTGGAGATTTGAGGTTTTGGGTTTAGGACACTCGGAGTGCTTTACAGAGCGAGTTTCAGAGTTCTCATATTGAACAGCATATTTAATACATACTGAACAACCCTTGTGAATTATATAATCCGCCATTCTGCATTCTCTCTATTTTCACCTTTTCTCCATTATGCTTTATTTCTAGCCCTTTAATTAATGGAGAAGGACATTTCATATTGTTAGACTGTGAAATCTTGGTGTACTGTCCTATCTTAATATCTTTGTATGACGTCCAATTTTTCTTGTAAAGGAAATGTCTACAAAATAAACATATTCACAAAGAGTTTCTATCTGCTTTTTTCCCACCCAAACGTATTATAATCAGTGTTCGAACTGAGTAAGGCTGGGGGGTCCCGGACCTCCCATAAGCATTAAAGCCCCCTTTGTTAGTTGCTGTTAATGTCAACATGTACTAATGCATTATTAAAAGTTGTATCTGTTAATATTATTTAATTGACCTGAGCTAGCATGAAACAATGCACAGTTGCATTTTTATTAACTAATATTTACAAAGAATAATAACTACTGTAAAAATGTATTGCTCATTGTTAATGTTAGTTAATATACAGTAACAAACATTACCAAATGGGACCTAATTTTAAAGTGTTACCAACTGGTCATTATCGTTCCAAGAATGTTGTTATCCAATGTTTTGGCCCTCGAATGTCTTAAAATGCAAATATTTACAGCAGGGGAATTAAAATTTGATCCCCATCCAAAATCCCCACCCATAGTAAACTTTTAGCATATAGCATATTTTGTGACTGCAAGCATGATTGTTTTATGAACCTAATGTATGCACAGCTGCACAAATATGTTCCGAAACTCACAAAAAGTAAGTAAAGTAAATACAAAAATAAAGGTCGTTGGGTTTGGACACAATTCGAAGACTTATATATATTATAATATATAGCCGCCTTTTCATTTTTTTGTATGGGGTCACTACTAGCACGAGAAGGATGTGTGTATTTTGGGGTCACCCAAACAAGGATATTAATGAGCTTTTAACGCCATCTTGTGGATACAATAGAAACAGCACATTGAGTTATAAAATAGGCATAGAGTTCACCCAAATTTACAGTTATCATCATTTATTTACCTTTATGTTGTTAATAAAGCCGTGAGACTTTCTTTCACAGGTGAAAAAGAAAAATAGATGAGTAAGAGACAGAATGACACCATTAACTCGCATTGCATCTCTTTTCCATATGATGAATGGCTGTCGTGGAAAATTCCCTGTAGTAACAACCTTCCAGCTGTACCAGCAACTGCACACAAATTGACCCACTGGAGCGACAAAACGTTAAATATATCGTGTTTTGGAGCTCGGTTCATTCGGAACATTCCGGTCAGCCGATTCGTTCCGAAGACGGAGGGGATGTGACGTCACGAGGTTTCCGCAACGCGTCGGTTTTTTCCCCTGGCAAGATGGCGACCGTCACAACAGGTAAGCGAGAGAAATGACCCTTATGTTAGGAATGTGGTGATTGTACAGCTCCTTAAATCGGCTTAAATTGATATTTAGCTCTCCGTGGTGGGATATCCAGAGGGAAATGGCTTGGGAAGGTTTCTGTTTGGTCTTCACTAAGGGCTAAAGCGCAATACAGCAGCTGGGTTCAATGAAACAGGCCCCGCGCTGCATTGCTATTGTCTCGTTTATACACTAAATTGCTATTAATATGCTATTTATACCCCACACACTTGCTTTAATACATCATATTAGCGAATATACTGAGATATGTTTGTGTTGTGTAATTTAATAGTGGACATTTTTTAAAGCGACTGCTGAATATTAGTTTGTTTACTAGTAACTTAGCTGTATTTTAGTATTGTTTTAATGTCTAGTTGTCAACAACACGTTATGCTTATTATTTTAACGTAATTTTCAGAAATTTTGGTATTACTGTATATGTAACTGTTTATAGAGCAATCCCTAATAATTGTGCCTTTCTGTACGTGTAAAATGCCGAATATTCATTTAAAAAATATATAAATATATATATTGTACAAATACTCCGCTAAAAAACGAACTGGTTTGTTGCTCTTTATTTAGTCTCTTGGCTGCTTTATGAAGGATTTCGGCATCTTTTCAGCTGTCAGACCAGTTTGCTGACCAGCTAAACATAAACTTTGCCAGTCTTTGAGATCAACTAAGATTTGCAAACCATTTTAGACCGTTTGAAGTGTTTTTTAAGCCGGGTTTAGACTTGTTTTTACTGAATATACTCTAGTATGGGCCAGTAATATGACTGACATATGCTGATACTTAAATAAAACCTCTTATAGCTTATTTTAGTATAACTTCATCCATGCAGCTAGTTTTATCACATAAATGCTGTATTCATTTACTCACCCTTATGTTGTTCCTAACCTGTAAGAGTTTCTTTCTACTGCTCAACACAGAAGAAGATATTTTGAAGAATATGTGTGGCCCAACAGTTGTTGAACCCCATTGACTTCCTTAGTATGGAGATTAAAAAAATACTATGGAAGTCGATGGGGTCCCATCAATTGTTTAGTTACCAACATTCTTCAAATTATAATATTTAGCGTTCAGCCGAAGAAAGAAGTGCGTACAGGTTTGGAACAACTTGAGGGGTGAGTTGATGACACACTTTACATTTTTGGGTGAACTATCCCTTTAAGCTTGTGAATGGCCTTGAGCAGGAGAACTCAGTTACTGACACAAGACTCACAACTTTATAAATAACACCCATGCAGCTGCTCTGGCTGACCATGTGTTCTCTCTTTGTCGTGTATGTCCTATATGCTGCTGACCTCTTTTCCATGTTTAGTTGGGTATACACCATTTTTTTTTCCGTTTGCCCCATAGAATTGATTTTCTGGGTCAATTTTAACCTTTTTTGAAGGTGTTTTTCCTTAACCATATGTGTGATCCAATTAATGCCAGATATGCAAATAAAATAAATTCTCAATCTATCGAATTACCCAGCAAGCAATAGCTGTCATTTCAGCATCTCGGTTGACTTTAGAGCCGATATAGTCCGCCTAGTAACCCACTTCTGGCCAAAATAACCTTGAATTTGGTTACATGTAATTTTTGCCAAAATAACTTGAGATGTGTGATATTATATAATGTAAGCAAAGTCAACAGTGATTACAAGGTGTTTAATTTCTTTGACATGTTCATGTTCTAGATGACTAGTCTATCCTTGGGCTATCGTTAGACGTCTATTAAACTTTCACTGACAGCCCAAATTTTTCCTTGGCTATAAGACATCTTTTAAATGCAAAATTGCTGGGTATAGTTGTTGTTAGGGTTGCTGGAAAAAAACTGAAATATTACAATTATTTTCTTAAGAAATAAATAAAAATCGAATCAAAACCGCTTAATTTTATCTGCACATTCAGCAACACTTTCCTCTGAGACGTTAAACGGATTCAGTATCTGCCAGAAAAGCCATGATAAACAAATAAGATAATGTACTGCTGTGCTTATTGCTTTAATTTGAGTCATTTGTACCATTAAAAAAATGCACACATTTCTCATTGGCTGCATCCCAGATTGCATACTTATGCACTTAGACACTAATATATACAGTTTTGTATTATAAATACTGAGATTAGTAAGTTCACACTGAAAATATCCCGGTGATGCATTTAATTAACTATAAAAACCAAGTGTGCAATGTTGGACTTTTCATGCACTTACCTCATAGCTGAGCGGGATGTGCTATATCAGTCTCCGATTTTGAATGACAATTTAACAGTATAAAATGTATACACTACTCGGATAAGTAGCACATAAGTGTATAGTGTGTCATTTGAGACACACCTTTTGAATTCAAAATGTCAGATATTCTTTATAATGGATATAATCATCATCATCACTGTGCTTTCTTTGTTGCTTTAGCCACCTCAGAATGGATCCAGTTCTTCAAAGATGCCGGGATCCCTCCTGGACTGGCTGTCAACTATGCCGTGTCATTTGTTGATAACAGGTAAAAACAAAATAATGCCATTTAATGTTGTGTTCATGTGCAAATAAACATGAACTATTCATCTGTACTGCTCCTGTTGGGGAAAGTAGTGTTACCCCCTTAAAAAGTAACTGTTACTTTTTATGGAAAGTAATGTTACATTTATTTTGTTACTTTTTCTTGTGTGCTGGGCTTCCTTCCTTGTTTGTTTGTTTGTTTGTTTGTTTGTTTGTTTTTAATAACAACAACAAAAAAGTTCTATTGTTGGCAAATGTAATGGCACTTTCATACCAAAGTGTTATGAATAAGTCTCGGGCTGAAGGAAATACAAGTATAGTAGAGGGTGCAGTCAAGCAAATTGTATAGTAGAGCAAGCAGCTCAAATTCTGGAATGAAGAAGAACAGGACGCAAGAAAAGATGCAATGCTATTATTTCAGTAATAAGAAAAGAAAATAACCATACTGTTTAATTGGTGATTTGTGCTCGGTTGAAGTGGATCATCGAACATTAACATATTTAGTTATTGCAGGTTTGTGTAATATTCTGAGTTTGCATTTCACATTTGTATTCATTGAGGAATACTGAATCTGTTTTTGTGCAAGTGAGATCAGTAAACGCATGTTTACATTTAGTCTAGATCAACAATAATCATGTTCACACATAACGCCTCTACACATGAGGACAGGAGAGCTGTCAGTAAATACATGAGAAAACAAAGTGACTTACTTATTTGAAAAAGTAACTTGGATATTATGTTGTAAATTTAAATGTTACTTGAAAAAAGTAATCTGGTAATGTAACTTGCATTACCCCCAGCATTGCCTGCTATTAAGAGAATATTCAGCAAAGGATTGATCTCAGCCTGCTTATGTGTGCTTTGATGCAAAAAAAATATATATTTTTGGGATGTTTTTCACTATTTTGAAAGGTCAGGATCTGGTCTGCTCTGAAATGTGAACATACAACAGGTAGCACAACTAAGTGCTGTAAATGTCTCAAAATTAATTTCAACTACTTCTTTTTTGTCCAGGATTCAGAAAAACATGCTAATGGACCTCAGTAAAGAAATAATGATGGACTTGGGAATCACAGTCATCGGGGACATCATAGCTATTCTCAAGCATGCAAAGCAAGTGTATAGACAGGTGGGTGCAAATCCTGGATTTTGAGGTATTTGTGTCTGTAAACATTTAGTGAATAGTCCTTTCCAATTCGATATTGAGCATGTTTACATGCACACCAGTGTGCTGATAACTCACAAAAATCAGCTTATTGAAATAACCTGTTGTCCAGGTTTACATGCAAACCAATGACCCGACAATGCAACAAAACTGCGTTTACAAGACTTTATCAATAATTCAGGTTATTTCTTGGTAGTGACATCAAAACGTAATAATTGGTGTATCATTTATGTCAGTTGTGATGTTAAATAAAGCATTAAAAACTAAAGAAGAATTGCATCATGTCAGGAGGAGATTTTGGCTTCACCACTTCTGTTGCTGCTCAAGATGAGAGCACTTGTAATTAAGAGTAAGTAAGAGTCTGTGATGCATTTCCTCCCCCCTGGCTGCAAAACACACACTCTGTCTGGATGGGCTTAAATCCACAGTAAGGATGTGTTCCTGTCACATATCACACATGAACACTTCAGTAAGCAGACAGAACACTGGTTAATGTGTTTACATGCTGAGCAAAATCGGTGTGTGGGGCAAAATCTAGATGTGGTGATTGGTTTACGAAGTGTCTATTCACACCAAGTGCAAATAGTGTGTCTTGTTGGCAAGGTCTATTCGCACTACCTTCGCCTAACAATGCCTATTTGGGCCAAACAAGGTAAAAAAAACACGTGTATTTCAACATCTTCAGTGGTGTAGTCAGTAAAGCATAAGGCTTAGGGTCTTGGTTTTGACTCGGTCGACCCGGGTTTGAATCTGCCTTTTGCCGAGCTCACTCTTCTCCTTTTTCCCAACACATATTACATCGGAAAGGCATCTACTTTTTAAATGTTCTAAAAGTGGAAATAAAGTGCCTAACGAAATGTTTAATATTGATAAAATAATTTATTGGGTACGGTTAGGTGTAGGGAGGGCTTTTATTGTCCCAATAAGGCTGCATCCATTTAATAATTTTAATAAATATAATCATTTACACTCTATTATTGCATACCATTAAATGTGCAACAATACTGAGGTCTAAAAATTATGTATCTGCAAAATAAAGTATAAATTGCATGTAATTACTATTTACACACATATAGACAGAACACACTCTTTGACTTTTGACCACATTGCAGGCTAACTTAAGTGTTAAAATAGTAGTTAAAATATAGTGTGTATATATACAGTCAAAACAAAAATTATTCAGACATCAGATATCATTTTCTAGTGTGTGCAGGACACTATAGATCAGTGGTCACCAACCTTTTCAAGCCAAAGATCCCTGACCTCAGCCTTGATGAAAGGCAAGAGCTACCTATAGATTTTTCATGGCTGATTCAGAGTTTTTTCGACACCATCTGTCAAATATTTTTTTTTTCTTTAAGCAAATTATTGTTGTTTATTTGCTCTATAACTGGCCAAACGTGCCTTAAAAAATTAGCTATTTGAAATGCGAGGCAACCACTGCATTTTAATCACGATCCAAACAAAGATAGACATATGTAGCATGAGCAGTTGTTTTTGATTTAAATTACATTGCATAATTTCAAGACTTAGAGCAAATACAGAAGGGTCTGACTTCAGCTTTGTGAAATTGTTACATAATACACACCTGCACAAAACAAAAACAGATGGACTAAATAAAAATGATAATTCACTCTCTGACTGTTGGTGGTGCTTATGAAAAAAAGGTGTTTCTTTGAGTGCCGCTGTAAAAATGCCAGCGAAACTATTCAATGTTCATACAGCTCGCGCATCCACGGACTGCCCACTCATCAGCGAGTGAAAGTATGTGCATTCTGCCTTAAAGGAGCAGTACCTAATTCTACTTGTTACATGTTCTTTATCGGGAGCTACCGGGACAGTGATAAAGATCGACCAGTCGATCGCGATCGACGGGTTGGCGACCACTATAGTTCATTGATGTAAGTGAGGAGAGCTAAACTGTGAAATATTATACACAAAAATTCTTCCTACCAGTACAATTGATACAAATTTGGGAGCAAGATGATTCAGACACTTTGACCTGAGCATGTTTTGCTGAAGTGTTTTTTTCTTTAATTGCTAATGCGACCTTTGACACCACAGACTGAACAAAATGAAGCATTGGTTGAGCTAAACTGGTATAATCTAATTGTGTACTTAAAGTGAACAGCTGATTGGTTGATTGTAATCCATTACATCCTTTATATCAAAGTGATTTGACATTATCAAGATGAATTTGTTCTGACACAGTTCTCGTCATATTTTATTACCATTTTCTAAACTATAGTGAATAAACAGTGAGGTGAGAGATTGTTGAAGGTGTCTGAATAAATGTAGGTATCTGCAGCCATCAGCAACCCTGGTCTCTAGATATTGGTATCAGTATTTGTTGACTGAATTTATTATTCTGAATATGAACTACTCTTCCTTTCTCTCAATACAGGATATGTGTAAAATGGCAACTGAGGCCATTTCGTCTGGACAAACTAGTGTACAGGCTGAACTGAGACGAACTGCGAAGACTCGTAAGTATTTAAGTTGTTTTCGCGTATACGAAACAATACGAATTATACGTATTCCTCAACTACTTAATTTACAGTTTCCCTGCAGTTCTGTACAGGTTGCTCATGCAGGGAGTGATTTATCTGTGTCTGAGTGGACTGAAGCTGTAGTTCTGGTAATGTTCATGTTCCCCTGACAGCTGCCACACGCATGATTGCCAATGCTCTGAGTCGGGACTCCCCACCGAGCACGCCTGCCCGGCGCCCTGACAACCGAATATCAGTGACGGTCTCCAATGCCAGTGCCAAACCAGGTACCTGAGATTGAGCTTTATGGCTGATAACTAAAGATGTCAGTCAAGGGTTTACTGAATGCACATTGCTAGTCTTTAACTGCTCAGATTATTACATGACACAGAAATATATATTCTTTTTATATCTAGCGTATACACTATTGTTCAAAATTGGTGAGATTTTTTTTAAAATGTTTTGAATAAAGTATTATGTTCACCAAGGATGCATTTATTTGATCAAAATACATTACAAACAGTAATATTGTGGAAAATTTGTGTAATTTAAAATAACTTTTTCTATTTTAAAATGTAATTTATTCCTGTGTAATTTTCAGCATCATTACTCCAGTCTTCAGTGTCACATGATCCTTTAGAAATCATACTAATATAATTATCAGTGTTAAAAACTGGTGGCTAATATATTTGTGGAAACCGCAATACATTTTATTTTCAGGATTATTGATGAATCTTGAAAATGAAATTTCAAATGTACAGCATTTATTTGAAAACTTGAAATCTAAACTTTTTGTAACAATGTGACATATTTACTCTCACTTTTGATCAATTTAATGCATCCCTTCCCTTCCCCTTCCCCTTCATATAAAAACATATTGTCCCCAATCCTTTGAACAGTAGAGTAGATAAATTTGGATGAACGATCTTTTTAAATTAAATGGGATGATTTAAAACTTTCCCAGTTTTAGTTCCCAGCAAGCCAGCAGAAGAAAATGGGTTGCAAGTGAAGCGCCGCCGAGTCACTAGAGAAATGGAGGGGAAATATATCATAAACATGCCAAAAGGCACAACCGATCGCACCCGACGCATCCTGGCACAGCAGGCCAAGAAAGGTGCCCTGACACACAGTATAATTGCTGAGGCTTAGAGCTTATATGATATTACTGTAAATTAGACATGCCTAACTGTAAAATTTGCAGTTGATTTAATCGTATCATCTCCCCTTTCATTGCCACAGCCAAGGTTTTAAAGCGTACTTCAGTGTTTGACAGACTTGGTGCAGAGTCTAAGACCGACACCATATCAACCAATAAGGTGAGAAATTGTTTTCTCTTTAATACACATGTTGTTTAATGACACTACAATGTTCATTTAGGCTGCATTTATACCGCAGGTCTTGATGCACAATTCCGCTTTGGTGACTATATCCGTTTTTTTTTTTGACAACCTGCTTACATCATCTTTTTCACGAGTTCACACTTACTTCAAATTAAAGAGTAAAGATTATGCATATTTTGCCTGATGTCCGGGGGAGGAATTTTAGCCCGAACCCAGAGTATCCCCCCCATGATAGAGATAGTCTAGAACTAGACTGTATTGTGTTGACGTCTAATAAGAGTTTATTCAATCAAAGTGAGGAGATGGGGTGGTGGTGGGATGCTAAAATAAAAACTGTCAATGAAAGAAGGTAAATCTGCTGTATTTATACACCTCTTATCATTGATTAAATTGATTAGCTTAATGTGCTCCACTCGTGTTTAATCAGCTGAACATGCTCCACTTGTGTTTAATCAGGTTTAATTATCTGAATTTGTTAATAAGACATCACTAAAAGCGACCCCGTATCTGATATTTGTATTTGCACTATACGCTCCCAAAACAGCCTAAGATGTTCTGACCCGGAAAAGGAAGTAAAATGGCGCAATATGCAATGGATGCAAACAAAATGATTATTCAATGTTTTGCTTTCCACATGGGTTTTGCTTTCTTTAAAGGTCAGCAAAACATTTATCTCGTAAGGCAGAGAAAAAAGAGGAGAGCCCTTGATCGCAGTTCTAGTCCACCTGAGTTGACGTCATTCGCCTCTGTCCCTTTTTCAATGACGTACGACTCGCATTTACTGGGGAATAACCGATTTGACCACTTACATGACAGACGCAAATGCACGTATCCGAATCATATTGGATTTATTACCACATATGAGTGAGGCCTGAATCCGATCTGAGGATATTGGAATTCACGCATTCACTTTTATAAGATGTGAGTCGTCAAAAAATCTGAAATAGGCACAAAATGGGAATCTTATGCATCAAGACCTGCAGTGTAAATGCTGCCTTTACCCACAAAGTGGAAATGGGGCCTTAGTTAACATTAATGTATTAGGTATCGTGAACCAAATTCTTTGTTAAATGTTAAAGGAGCAATATGCAAGAATTTTCATGTATCTCTTTTTTAATTGCCAGTCTGTGAACAGCTTGTAACAAAACTTGAAAAATACTGAGACTTTCCCAGACTTCCTAGGTGGTCTATGAAAGCTTTTAGCTTGTAGTAAAAAAAATCCGAAGCATGTGACGTTTACGCATGCTCACAAGAACCTCTCTTAAAATGAAACGCATGAAGTGAATGATTATACAATGTTCAGGATAATGCAGAAAGTCATTCTTTATTGTAATGAAAAAGGATTCATTCAAACTATAGTCTCACATAGCCAGATCTATATAGTCTATAGTCTCAAATATACTTTATAATTGATTTCAAAACAGGGTCATTTTAATGACCTCATCTGTCGACGTGATGCCGAGCTTGTGCATGAGTTGGTGCAAACAAATCCTCATCACTATGATCAGATGCTTTTTCTAACTGTTGCTGTCATTTTGTTGTTGAGATGGAAACGTACCGCACATATTTACATATTTATCTCTTAAATAAAATGCAATTTTAATAAAAGTACTTTATGTACAGGACAATTGTCCACACCCGCATATAAAAGGACACAGTATAAAATAGATGATTTATAAAAAATGGAAGTCGAGAGAAAATATTTAGTGTTTGAAAACGGCTAAATTTGACTGTACATATAAATGCAAATTATACACAATATGTGTCATATATTTTTTATCATATTGTACAAAGTTTACAACATTTAAATACACATTTTATACTATTTGCTATGTCTATGATTCAATATATTAGCTGAAATTACTCCTCAAAGGTCTGATTTCTGAGAGACACACAGAGACCACAGTGCATATGTTTGCGAGCGTGCCGTGCTCATTTCAGTCGTGTAGTTTACACTCATTCACTTCACACACTCATTATACGTAGCATAGTGATTTTAGAGGTTTATGTGTAATATCATGCTCACCTGCGATCCAGCAAAAACGAGGAGTGAACGTGTCTGACGAATATTTTTCTCCTCATTCGGAAGAATTCGTGACGTCATTATCCAAGCCTTTCCGAATAAGGCTTTCAGATAATGATCATTTGTAGTTTGTTCGTGATTCCTGATGCATTAGCTGAAGTGACCAAATTATAAAGTGTTGCAACCAATAACTCCTGATTGTTTTGCATCGCTGTGTCTTTTGTCGTGCAGCAGCCAACAGGTGTGTTCAGCCGACTGGGTGAAGCAGAGGATGAAGAGCGTGGAGGGAAGACTGATGATGTCACTGACTCCTTCGAGGACAATGACAGCGATGACGAAGGCTCAGTGCTCCAGTATGCCGGCGTCCTCAAACGACCTCCACCTTCTTCTAAAAAAGAGTCTGTAACCACCCAATCAAAACCCTTCACTCTGCGTCGACTAGGCGCCAAGTACAAACTCCCCCTATCTGAAGGCACACCACCTATATCCTCTACCTCCTCCTCCTCCAGCCTGGAGGGGACACCCAAACTGGGTGTAATGCAGAGACTGGGAAAGGCCCCCTCAGTCAACCCTACCTCCTCTACCCCTCTAGTCATTCAGCCCGCTGACACCCAGGACAGTCGAGTCACGAGTAGCAGAAGCAAAGCCCAGGCCGGCTTCACTCTGGCTAGCCCTAAGGTCAGTAGCAGCACAGGTGACACTCACGGGGCTCAGATGGATGCGGGAGAAGTCAGTGTATTCAAGAGACTGGGCACCCGGAAAACCTAATGCCCAAAAACTGATAAGGACACCCCTTTTTATCCAGCTTGCCCCTTTTATAACCTAAAACCCACCTGAATTTGCATTCGAGTGAGTGGAGAAACTCTAGGACCACCCTTGATGGATTGGGAAGTTGATATGCTGTACCTCATGGAGTGTTATGATGATATTAGGGGACAGAAAGGGATAGCTGCAATATCTGTTAAATGTCGCTGTGTGGACCTTATTTTTGGTTATAGGAATCATGCTTTATCCTGCTCTCCTTCTTTGATAGCTACTCTCCTGCGCCCCTGTGAGTGAAACATTTTTCCACATTTAAGGAGTTTGTACTGAAGATTTTATAATGCATGGGGCCCAGCATCAAATGCTCGAAATATAAAAAATTTTTCCCATTACAGTAGCCAAGAGACGTTATGTGAAAGCATGCGTTTTGTTTACCACAAACACCTCCAAATCCTCCATGGAGTAAGCTCATGTTCAACCATCCTCTTACCTCCTCCTGTTTTTAAAGGGATAGTGCACCTAAAAATTAATATTGTCATCATTTACTCAACATGTGGAACACAAAAGATGTTTTTTTTGTTGATCCAGTAGTAGACATTAAAATGATTTGGTTACCAAAATTCTGCAGAAGAACGTAAGTTACACAGGTTTGGACCTGAGGGTGAGTAAATGATGACAGAATTGTCCTTTTTTGACCTATCCCTTTAACTTATAGGATCAGAAAAGCCTTTTAAATGGCTTAAAACTGCATGCGTGAGCATTGCCATTTATGCGCCTTAAGCTGTGGTCACACTAGACTTTTTAAAACAACACACAAATTCAGCTTTTGTATATATAAATATACATATAAATATCTACTTTCCTGCCGTGCTGCAAACCTGCAGATTTAAAGCTTGTGAGATCACGCCGTGACATAGCATGTCTTCACGCTACGAATTCGCAGGATAGAGCTCACAAAAATTGGGCTTTTGAACACAACAAAATGCAGAACCTCTCCCACGTTCGCATGCATATGATTGGATTTTAAAAGTGTCGTGTGACCGCCCTCTTATGACCACAACTGTTACTTTGCTTGAAAACACAATCTGTGTAAAAGAGCCTCTGCTATCAAATTTCCGCATTTGAAATGCCACCCAATGGAAATGTGTGATGTTACTTGAACAAGCAGAGCAAATATAACATTGGTAATAGCATGCTGTTGCCAAGCAGCACACGTGGAGGCGGACCCTTGTGTGTATTGTGTTTTCACCCCTTTATACTGTTCACTACAGTATCCACCAATCTTCATTGTAATAGGTATTCACCTTCACTTTCTGTGTTTTATGTTTTTTTTTATAAATATTTTAATTTGAAGCATCTCAAATGCAGAATTTTTATGTTAGATTGTTTAAGGAAGAATAACTGAAAACATTTTATCTTGGTAAGTTTATAAAATATTGATGAAGGTTATTTGTCTTTGGAATGGATTGAATATAAAAAGATCAAACGGAAAACCTTGAATTGGTTTTTATTTTTCAAATGTTATATGAAATGCATTTGTTTAAGAGCATATTCTAGTTATTTTATATCATGTTTATTATAGTATCTTGGTGGTTTGAAGGGACATCGTCATGACCCGATCTGGATTTCACAATTGGGAGAAACTGCGCAATATACTTTAAAAGCGGTTAAGGGATAGTTCACCCAAAAATTACAATTATGTCATTAATTATTCTTCAAAACACAAATGAAGATCTTTCTGATGAAATCTGAGAGCTTTCTGTGCCTCCATTATCAGCTACACAACTGACACTTTGACCAGGGGTGTCCAATCCTGCTCCTGGAGTTTAACTCCAACCCAAATTAAACACACCTGATCCAGTTAATCAAGGGCTTACTAGACATACTAGAAACTTCCATGCAGGTGTGTTGAGGTGGAACTAAAACTCTCCAGGACTGACTTTGAACACCCCTGATCTTCATTTGTGTCCTGAAGATGAATGAAAGTCTTACAGGTTTGGATTGACGCGAGGGTGAGTAATAAAAATGAACTATCCCTTTAAGACTTTTACTGCATAATTAGTTAGGCCACTATAGAGAAGACAATTATTTTTATTGGTCCTAGTTTCTCCAATATGAAAGGATGAGTCGAAACTGATGTGCTTGCAGAAAACATTGCACTGAACTGGGTTTAATGCGTGCGCTAGTAAATGATACAGATGGTGAGGACTTGTGTCTCTAGTGTTGGGACTTCAGCAGTTTATCTGCTTATGATGCTGACTCTGTGTTTTCATGTAGGCTGCTATTAATCAATTACAAATATAACCACACCAAAAAGATTTGCTTGTATATTTAGGGTGTTAGTAATAGAAGAAAGCAAAGTACTGTAGTATTATCTTCTTTATCTATAACAATCGTGCCTGGAAAATTAATCATTCAAGCTCCCAGGGAGACCATTTCCTCTTAGAGCTGGAAGATAATCTAAGGGCACATTTTACATGCTTCATGAACCGTTTTTCTTCATGTCTTTTTGTCTTAGCTGATGCAAACTATATAGTGAACTGAATGGTGGTTATGCCATCTTAACCTCTTTAAGACCCAGGAAAACAATTTTTTTTTAAATTTTGTATTTTTTCATGTCATTATGTTGTTTAGAGCAGGGGTGTCCAACCCTGGTCTTAGGGCTACCACCATGCAGACTCCAGCTCCAACCTGAATCAAACACACCTGAACCAGCTAATCATGGTGTTCAGGGCTGCTTGATAATTACAGACAGGTGTTTTGGAGCAGGGTTGGAACTGAAATCTGCAGGACAGGAGCCCTTCAGGAGCAGGGTTGGACGCCCCTGTTCTAAACAATGTAATGACATGAAAAAATACAAAACGTAAAAGATTTGTTTTCCTGGACACCTCTGGTTTAGAGCATAAGAAACAAATACTTTTTTTTTTGTTTTGAAAAATGATATTTTGTTCATATGTTATGTCCAAGGGTACATAACACACAGTTTCTCATTTTAATCTTGATTACCTGTAGAGTAGTATTGCATCCTTCATATCTCCAAAGAGTCTTTAGTTTGATCATATTTATAAAAGATAGATACACTGTACCGATTCTCTCAGAAAACAGCGGAGCTTGTGAAGGCGTGCAGTGGGTGGCACTAAAGACACACACACACAAATCATGGCATTATCCCTGGATAACTTTTGATTCCCTATATGTTTGTGTCATTCACATTAAATGCCCTTACGCACCGATTGCCAACAAAACACCGACATGTGATGCAGTTTCACACACCGCCTGCGATTTCTACTCTTGACAGGGAACAAACACACACACTTACAGAACTCCGTTGCTGCTCCGGGAAAAACAAACTGCATCTACTGTTTCCTTAACGCTGGGTTATTTGGGAAGCTGTACAAGGTTATATTTCCCTCAGCCAGAAACACACTTCTTTAGTGACGTTGTTGATTTCATGGTCTAAAAACACAATGCCAGCGCTGCCGACGGCTCCTGTAACCCGAACGAAGCTCGTTGATGGACGTGCTCTCGCTCTGGGGTTTGTGTGTGTGTGTGTGTGTGTGTACACGCGCGCTCATCCATGAGAAGTGCCCATACAAGGAATTCCACCCTTTTTGACGTCATATAGGGCCATACTCTAAAAAAAAAACTTTCCAAAACAAATCCTGAAGGAGTGTATTTGGCACAGAAAATACGTCCAACTTGTATTTTGAAATGTTGTCCATGTTTAGCATGAGAATCATCTCTTAAACAGTGTAAATGAGCCAGAATGCATGAAATAGCCTTAGACCCCTCCTTTAGATGATTTTAAGAATCAATATGTTATGAAAGATATAACAGAATTAATTAAGATACCATTTTACTTTATGCAATATACAACCCTTCTTTAAGTCCTGCTGTCCTCTATTAAGGACATGTATGAAATCAATGCCCTGTTTTTTAAGAAACCCCATGACATTGATTAGATATTGATTTATAAAAATATTAAGTAGTTGGTGAAACCTCAAACGGAGTCTCTGAATGTGCTCTTTACAGGACTGACATGATGTATGTGTCAGAGAAATTCCCTGAAATGTAATGTCCTCGTATAATGACAGTGACAGCACCCAGGAGGCTAAGGTTTTTTTTTTAACATGTTAGCTGATCAACCAGCTGCCATGCTCCAAAACACAGTTACCAGATAAGCTGGATTTCACAACCGGGATTCCTCATGGTCTCCTGACGACAATGACGTAAAGATGGGCAGGCTTTGCATTTTTCTACTCAGATTTGGCTTTACGGCGTTTGGAGATTTACCGCTCCTCTGTAATGTAATCGTGATCCACCAGTAGCAGCATCACCTCACGATTAATTCCTTCCCATGATGCCTCGCGTTAGTGCTCGTTGGCGCTGTCTGTGGTGCTGAAGCTGCTCTCGCCGGCGGCACTCCTCCAGCATCACCCTCCACGTTACGCGCTAGCCAACCAGACAACCGTCGTCTATTTGTTTATGTTCTTTGTCTGTTTTAACGTGTTTTTATAGCCGGGAATCTGTAGTGTTGTGTTTACTTCCTCCCTGGGAGATACTATCCGGTCGCGTCTGTGTTTTTCGCCTCTCGTTTGGCTCGCATCCTTTATGCACAGCACGCTGCTCCAGCCCTTAAAGAGAACACAGGCATCCGTGTCGGAACAGCATGGCTTCCTGAGCGAGATGGAAGCGAAGCAGCACTCGATCAAGAGCCTGAAGAGCTATCCGGAGGCCGGGGGCCGGAGTCTGGCGGCGGCGGCAGCGGCAGCGGCGGCGGGTGGGGACGGCGGAGGTGGAGGGTATCGCGTCGGCGGCGCGGAGATGGACATGGAGGCGAAAATACAGAAAGCCATCAACTTCAAACTGGAGGGTCACCGATGCTACAAGGAGAAGAAATTCCGGGAAGCTATTGGGAAATATCACAGGGCGCTGCTGCAACTGAAAGGGGTCCATGTCGTCGACGGGACCACCGGATCCGAGGTGAACCTCCTGAACCAAGCCGCTGGCAAGCTGACGGAAGAGCAGCGGCGAGCGGTGGAGATCACCGAGATCGAATGCTACGACAGCCTGACAGGTGAGACTCGGGAACGGCCGCTGCCATTGTCCCGAACCGCTCGCTGGAGGTTGCGCGAGGCTGAAGACACTTTGAGAAGCTGTCGAGGGTGAAGGTGTTGGGGGCAAATAAACGGCTTTAATATGAATATAGACGTAATCCCACAGCAATAATACGATTGTGTTTTTACACAGACAAGACTGAAAACAATCAATCCATGCTCAGCTAACAGTTTGTGCTTCCCAGAACGTTCCTTCTTTTAAAGGTTCTGTTTTTGGTTAGTCAGGAAAGTTTTCAAAACGGAAATAGAACGTTATTTTTTATTTAACGTTACCTTAACGTTGCTCTATTGTTCCCAAAACGTTCCCCTAACGTGTTTACTCTTATCTTTTCTGTGCCTTTCACATATGCTTAATATTTCAGCTATAAAGTTGGATTTATCTGATCATTTTAACGCGTTTTGATTTATCTCATATAGGTCATTACACAAAAGCATTTGCAATGGTTTAACTGGAAGGCTATCAAATGATAACCTACAAATAGGAACACTATATAAATTATGTGTTAATTTTTCCCTTCAACGCTCTGGGAATGTTATTTTATGGTTGCAAAATAACCATATTAGGGAACGTTCTGTATACGTTATTTTTAGGTTATTTGAAAATAACCTCCCTGCAACGTTCTAGGAACGTTGTTTTATGGTTGCGGAAAAATTAAACCTAAAAAGAATGTTCCTAGAATGTTATTATTTGGTTCTCAAAATAACCAAATGGGAACCAAATACTACATTTTTTTTTGTGTTTTCTGGGTTGTTTGCGCTTAACGACCAGTTTGGCCTTCATTGTTCCTGAGCAAGAGACTTTCATGCTTTATTATTATATGCAACTTAAATTACTCAACGTCATACCTCTGGCATGTAAACTATATCAAAGTGAAATAAAAAATTCTGAAGAACATTAATTAATTTCCTTGTGGTAGTTTTAGTCTTTATGTTGAAACTTATGGCTTCAAAACCATACGGCTTCTAAATCGTGAGTATCATTTTATTATGGCTTTGTGAAGCCAATACGCTCTCCAAGCATTTTTTGCATCGACAATCTGTAAATTACAGCACATTATAATAAATACACCCTTTTTATGTGATTACACGCCGATACTTGTTGTTTCCCAAAGGCCATTTGATGTAAATTTTGGCAGTTTAGTCGTTGATTAACAGGGGATAACATAAAAAGTATCACAGATGGCAACTGTGTTTGCTCATTGAGAGAATATTGGTTAATACTCATGCACATCTGCTTGATCAGGATGGGTGGGATGCGTGGTGTTTATGGCCCTTGATGTCTCTGGTGGTCTCGCGTCGTGGTCGATTTGAGGTTAGGCTTGAATGTCACAAATGTGGCAAACACGTCAGGCCTTCTGGGAAAAGCATTAGGCGTGAAAGAGAGTATTGTGGTCACCTCTGCAAAATTTCCATTTGTGTGAGTTCCCTCCCTCAGTCACCTTCTTTTGTTTGTCCTCCTGCCGTCATGATGAGGGTGAGCATGAAATATATAGAGAGAACTTATATAAGTGCTTATATAAAGATGCATTTTATAGTTTCATACTGTGTTTATGGCCTGTGGGTTGAGGGATTTAGTTTTTATCAACTAATTTTCTATCGCTTCTAATTTCTCCTGGTCAAACGAACTTCGTATTTGCCTGATTATGTACGAAATCTCTCTAGAAGTATTAGTCTTAAAGGGGTCGTGAACTGCATTAATGTTTTGTTTTATTATGTTTCCTGGGGTGCACTTATAATGTTAGTATGATTTTGTACATAAACATTGTCATAATTTAGAATTAAAAGGCATTTCTACTATCCCGGTTTTAGCCTCTGATTTAAATGCTATGTTTAAAGGGGCATGTCTGCTGTAAACACTGCTATGATTGGCTGCAGTGAGACTTCAGTGTAAACGCCGACGGCTGTGATTGGTTTACATCTTTGCATATGAAATGAGTATTACTTCTCAAACTTTTAGCACGTTTTTACTATTACAGCTCTCAAGGTTAGCTAATTATGAAAAGTGTTGATTAAAGCAATTGTATTTAGATCTATGGCATTATATTTAGATCGTGGCATGAAAGGTTGTAGGGCTGGGCGATATGGCCAAAAAAATAATATCTCTGGGTTAAATGGTGATATGACATGTAGGCCTATCTTGGTAATTTCTACGTTTTTCTATTTGGATTAAAAGAAAAGTATTTATTAAAAAAAAAAATTTAAAAAAATTATTCTATATCAAATGTTGTCCTACAAACGAGGTTGATATTGAATGCTATGAAAACAAACAAATATAGTGATGTAATAAATGTAGTCTCCAATTCTATTGTATTCTATCAATCTAAAAACTAAAATATATATATATTTTAAATTCACTAAAGTAAAAATTTAAAAGCACAAAAGCACCGACTAATTATAGTAGCCTATATTTTATTACTCCATTTTAATGGACACTTCCATAAAATTGCACTTGTAGGTCCAACAATAAAAATTGCGGCTGGTTTACCAAAGAGTCCACAGTGAAATGTAACGAATACAAAAAAATAATGCTCTACTGAGACATTCACATTGTTGAAAATAAATAACCACATTCCTAGCATTCTTCCTAGTATACTTTGGAAGGTAATGTTATGTGTAGTCCGTTCAACTCTCCTCGTCATCTCACTAACACGCCGGTGGGCGGGGCCAACGTTGCATTGAAGAAGTAGGCTTTGCTATTCTTCTACAGAAGCGGTCTTTCACCGATCTATTATAGGCACATGCCACAATAAGTCGTTCTCTGAGCTTGGTTACAATAAAAGCTGTTTTTGGACTAACAGGAAGCTTTTGGTTCTGAAATGTACATATTCTTATAATATGATGACCTCTTATGTCAAAAGCTCAAGGAAATTTAATTTCTCAGTTCATGCCCCCTTTAAACAACATGTAAAGTCTCCAATCTACTTTGACTACTCTCAAGTTCTCAGAATGATCTTGTATGTATCGTATCACCACAGCACTTGATCCATAAAACTGGTACAATTGATCTTAAGTGCAAAAACAAAATACTTGCTGTATTGTGCCTACATGGCGTTCTGTTTTCAACAACCACGTGACCAGCAGACCAATGCTGTCGCTGGCCTCAGCGATTGTGCTGTGGGTCACCAAGTAAGGGGTGATGGGAAGGGAGAGAGCCAGCTGAATAGCCTACTGTGTGATCTGCAAATCTGAAAGATGCTGTTGTGTGAGGTAAAGGGCCTTCTAAACTTGGTTTGTTGTGACAAGGCCAGGCCTTCTATCTGTATTGTTCAACTTCAGCCAGCCACAGCAACTTCTATAAAGCCTTCCGAGTCTCTGCTCAGCAAGGTGTCATAAGTCTTGACAGACCCAAGAGAGACCATACAAAATGCTATATCTGAACCTAAACTGAAAGAGGAAGATATCAAATCATGAAGTGGCTGAGCAAAGAGACAGCCTGCAAGAAAGTAAAGGCGAAAACATTTAGCATTATATAAACAAGCAAAAATCGAGAAATGCATGTGCCAAGTACAGTTTCCTAAATCTGTCTGAACAGCAAGAAGATGAATGGTTTATTTGCCATCCTTATTCAAAACCATGTCTAAGCCGTGGATTCCCAAGAGGACAGAACAGCATTTCTAAGTGGGTTATGCCTACATTTGGTCAAAACTTTTTTTTTTTTTTGGTGGTGCAGTTAAGCAAGATACACAGAAACTTTACTTTTTTCAGCTAGCTTATGGGTAGCTTTTCACTGAAGCCAGAAATGATGGATAATATAATGTATTATATATATTTTGCAGTTAGATTCCAGCATCTATACTGACAAACAATATTCATTAGACTAACATGTTCTTCACTAGTGTATGGTGGGAAGAGGACGTTTGGTAATGTGTAGTGATTTATATTGCATTCATTCAGAGGCAGTGCCAGATCTAATGCTGAAACTGAGAGCTTGTGAAGTCACTGCGGCATAAAATCAACACTCTGTCATTTTAGCACATTTCTAGCTGTATTATTAAAGATGACTAAAACAATAATACCAGTGCAAATAGAATTGGATAAGCTTTTATTTTATTATTACTCTCAAAACCAGCTGTTGCGTTTATCAAGCTTGCGTTTTTTCATTTAAAATGTCATTGTGTTTTTCAGTATTGATATCTAAGCATTTTTATACAATACATTTAAAGTCTGCATTAAATAGAAGTTTTGATAGTCTTTTCTTCCCTGTTGTGAGACATATCCGAGTGAAACTGCTTTTGGAATGAGAAAATGGAATGATTTCATCCTTCTAGAATTGATTGGATCATAGGAATCATCCAAATAGATGGATGGATAGAACTATAGAAAGATGGATGGATGGATGGATGGATAGGATAGATAGATAGATTGAATAATGGATGGATAGGATTGATTGATTGAATGTTGGATTGATGGATGGATGGATAGGATTGATTGATTGATTGATTGATTGATTGATTGATTGATTGATTGATTGATTGATTGATTGATTGATTGATTGATTGATTGATTGAACGTTAAATCGATGGATGGGTGGATGGATGGATTGATTGATTGAACGTTGGATGGATGGATGGGTGGATGGATGGATTGATTGATTGAACGTTGGATGGATGGATGGATCGATGGATAGGATTGATTGATTGAACATTGGATGGATGGATGGATTGATAGTTTATAAAATGCCAGTATTCTTTTCATCACGTAAGTCTCGGGGAAATCATGAGTATATAACTCTCACTGACCTTTTGTTCTCTCATTACAACAGACAGAGACAGTCAATGAACTTCTCAACCCTGATGTCCAATTAGAAGAGGCCATATTAAACTGAAATCAAGACTTTCTCTCTGTATCCCTCTCTTTCAACGCTTGGCTGACTCTGGAGAGTCCAGATAGTGGTTGCGTTTCATTCAGCAACTCAAGGTCTTATCGCTGTCCCGAGAGCCAAACGCTTAAAAAGGAAATATTAAACACACTCTCTTTATGTGCCAGATCTCTCTCTGTCTGGAAGACTGATGTGCATTAGGGACAAACTCAAGGTGAAGAGTACGAGAAATGTGACGGGGCGAGGTGTCTGTTAATTATCACGCTGGTTGGTGAGCAGAGGCAGCTGGTGCCAGGTCCACAGATGGCATGGCATCGCTGTAGGGTTCCTCTGGGCACAGGCTTTACTTACTGTACAGTACACTATATTATGTTATAGCGCTCTGCCACGGCCTGGGGGGATGGAGGAGAAAATGAGAAAGATCATAAAGTACTGGATGAGAGGACGTTTGGCAGTCTGTGTGTGTGTGTGTGTGTGTAGAGAGAGACTGAATGCCTGCGTATGTTTCTGGGTCTGTAGAACCTGGATATGATGTTTAGATCCCTTTGGACTCTTCTCAAGTTTTCGGTCATTTTTCCTTGTTGGCACAACAAAGCCAAGAATGCTTGCAAGGCATCCGTAAGAGTTGCTGTAACTGCAATAAAGTTGGCTGAGAGAACAAGTGGTATAAAGAAATAAGGAATACGAGCGCGTTAGTCAACCAAAGTTACATGGCTGGTAAATATGCTTGGATATTTCAGATATATATTCACTTTTACTCGTATCAAGATGAAGACTTGGTTCAAGATTATTATAAATAATACAATTTGATTGTACGGTCTAGTAAGTTTACATCAGCATGAGCTAATTATTATTCATGAGCTCAGCCTTCTCCATGTAGTGACATCACAACCAGCCCATCTTTGGCCCCTCCCTCATCGGAGAGACCGTTATGAATAACAAAAGCAATATATAAGATGCTTAAATGTTCAAAAGTTTGGGGTCCGTAAGATTGAAGAAGTCTCTTTTGCTCACCAAGGCTCCATTTATTTAATGTAAAAACAGTAATATTATTAAATATTATTACGATTTAAAACAACTTATTTCTATCTTACTATATTTTAAAATGTAATTTATTTATGTGATTCAAAGCTGAATTTTCAGTCTTTGGTGTCACGTGATCCTTCAGAAATCATGCTGATTTAGTGTTCAAGAAACATTTCTAATTATTAACAGTGTTGAAAACAAAATTGGATATTTTATAATGCATTGTGCAGATACAGTTCTTTCAGGATTCGTTAATTTAAAAGCACAGCATTACATTATTGTAACATTAGAAATGTCAATTTTGATCATGCATCCTTGCTAATTAAAAGTATTTATTTCTTTCAAAAAAATATTACAGTAAATATTACAGTAAAAATTAAATATTACTGACCCCAGCAGGTGTATTAAATGGATAGTTCACCCAAAAATGAAAATTTGATGTTTATCTACTTACCCCCAGGGCATCCAAGATGTACGTGTGTTTGTTTCTTCAGTAGAACACAAATGAAGATTTTTAACTCCAACTGTTGCAGTGTGTCAGTCATATAATGCATGTCAATGGTCACAGATGAGAGTTTGAGAGCTATCCATACGAATCCATATTAAACCCTGCAGCTTGTGACGACACATTGATGTCTTAAAGGGATAGTTCACCCAAAAATGAAAATTAGCCCATGATTTACTCACCCTCAAGTCATCCTAGGTGTATGACATTCTTATTTCAGACAAATAGAAGTTGAGTAATATTAAAAAAGTCCTGGCTCTTCCAAGCTTTATAATGGCATTGCTCTGTTTTTGAAGTCCATAAAAGAGATGTCTTAAGACATCAATGTGTCGCCACGAGCCGCAGGGTTTAATATGGATTCATACGTGTATGTTTTTTTTTTACTGTCATAGCTCTCACACTCTCATCTGTGACCACTGACATGCATTATATGACTGACACACTGCAACAGTTAAAAATAAAATAAAATGAGTTAAAAATCTTCATTTGTGTTCTACTGAAGAAACAAACACACATACATCTTGGATGCCCTGGGGGTAAGCAAATAAACATCAAATTTTCATTTTTGGGTGAACTATCCCTTTTATAGTCATAGCTCTTACATGCTTCTGCAGTTTTAAATCCTGCAATGCAGGATTGTTGTTGTTGAAACCTATTGTGCATGTCATAAAAACAGAAACCTCTCCCGTAAGGACTCCGGCAACTCCCAGCAATGTCTTCTGATGCTGAGTCATGTGCTGATGGGTGTTTGCGAGAGGGAGAGAGGGAGCACACCCCTGTGCGTCAAAACAACACTAAGATAACCTCTCTAAGGGCCACTTAAGACTTATCTTGACCTCAAACAATGCTGTGTAAACAGGTTAGTGGAGTGATGTAGACGCCACCATAGTTTCTCCAAATCAAAGGGATAGTTCAACCAAAAATGAGAATGTTAATTGACATTAACTTTTTTGCGCAGCAGCCACTGTGGCTAGTGTTTTTTAAAGTTACTAGAAACTCAGCATTGGCCACAATTTTGATATTAATACCATGGGGAAAAACTGCCATATAGATATTGTTAATATCTCATAATTTGGCGGCAGGTTTATTAGGCTGCTGTCACTTTAAGACCTGACGCACGGATCCATTACACATGCGTTTTCTTTCTCAACTGTTTACATTCACTTAAAACAGAACTGACTGTGTTTATGTGAATACTTGCCAAGACAAGTATTTTTACATTATTTTGTGTGTTTTTGACTGTTTAAGCGCAATAAGCAGCGCAAAATAACTCAATTTAGTCCTGAGATGCGGCTTTATGTGTGTGCACTTTGGGTGTGAGCACAAAATCTGCGGGAATGAGTCAAATTAAGAGCAATCACACGACGAAATTCAAGCCCATTCACAACAACAATATTCCTTGAGGTTTGTGTGTCACTCAGAGAGAGAGAGAGAGAGAGAGAGAGAGAGAGAGAGAGAGAGAGAGAGAGAGAGAGAGAGAGAGAGAGAGAGAGAGAGAGAGAGAGAGAGAGAGAGAGAGAGAGAGAGAGAGAGAGAGAGAGAGAGAGAGAGAGAGAGAGAGAGAGAGAGAGAGAGAGAGAGAGAGAGAGAGAGAGAGAGAGAGAGAGAGAGAGAGAGAGAGAGAGAGAGAGAGAGAGAGAGAGAGAGAGAGAGAGAGAGAGAGAGAGAGAGAGAGAGAGAGAGAGAGAGAGAGAGAGAGAGAGAGAGAGAGAGAGATCAGATATCTATTCGACATATATATATCGAAAAATCTATATTTTTGACACTACAAAATATTATTTCAGATAGAGAGAGAGAGAGAGAGATCAGATGTATCTATTCGATATATATATCGAAAAATCTATATTTTTGACACTACAAAATATTATTTCAGAATGCAAAGGTTTTATGGTGAACGAAAAAATACAGGATGATTATAGTTCCTCCCATCTCTTATTTTTTTCCTCCACCATGTCCCTTTAAAGCCGCTGTAGAATAGATAGTGTGTTGGGAAAACTGCATCCAGTACAACCTTAAGAATATCTCCTTTTGTATTCTGCAGGTCTTATAGGTAAGGGACCAGTGTGAGTAAATAATGACAAATGAGCTATACATTTTGCTGTGGCCCATGGCTGTTTTCGAAGGTAATCTGATAAGATGTCACCCTGTTATCCGAATCGCCGCCATTGTTGTACCCAAGAATATTTTAAGATCATTGGAAGCTGGCCAGTATAATGTGCCCAGACTTGATCCTCAGCAAACAGGCGTTTATCTAGTAGTCTAATGAGTTCATATAACCAGTGGAACATGCTGAGATGATTATAGTTCCCAAGGTGTGAGTTGTTAATGAAAGTGTCTTAAATCTCTGATTTGAATATTGCACTCGCAGAAAAAAAATGGTACAGTAGCTGTCATTGGGGCAGTACCTTTTCGATGCACACAGCACAAAGGGTCTATATTAGTGCCTTAAGGATATACATATTAGTAACTATAATATGATACATAGTTTTGGACCATTTTTCTGAGAGTAGTAAAAAGCTCAGTTGTCGCATGTTTTCTGATACCATAGAAAATACACCGCAAAAAATATGTTCTTAATCAGTTTTTTGCTTTTGTTGTTTTCTGGTCAAATAAAATATTGGCAACACTTTACAATAATGTCTCATTTCTTAATATTAACTAATGCATTAGTTAACATTAACTTACTTTGAGAAATATATTTGAACAGCATTCATTAACCTTTGTTAATGTTAGTTAATAAAAATACAATTCTTCAGGGTTTGTTCATATTAGTTCACAGTGCATTAACTAATGTTAACAGATACGTTTGATTAAAAAAAAAATGTAAATGTAGAAATTAACATTAACTAAGATTAATTAAATGCTTTAGAAGCATCGTTGAGCTTTAGTTCATGTTAACTAATGTAGTTAAATCGTGTTAAAAAATACGATATATATTCTTGTATATAGTGTTGGGGAAAGTTACTTTTATAAGTGATTATTAAAATATTGCCTCACTCCCTAAAAGAAAATAGGACACTCTTACTTCAATAAAAAAAAAAAAAACCTTTTGCTTATTGATATGGTTGAATTGGATCATCGAAGGTCAGATGCAAAGACACTGGAATTAAAGTGAGATTAAATACATATATTTGTATAATTTGACAGATACAGTGTATATATATATATATATATATATATATATATATATATATATAATATGGTTGAAAAATCCAGATTAAGAAAATAATTATGCACAACCACCAGACTTTAGCACTTTTTTTAACTTTAGCTCTCAAAGTATTAATCAGGGTGCAGAAAGTACAGAATTACAGAAAGTAGTATTAAGTGACCTCTCTAAGGATCTATATCATCTCTCTCTTTCTGCTATTATGCATATTCATCAAGTCTCTGTTAATGCCCTTGTCTAAGTGGAGTTACATCGGTGATGTTTCCATACAGTCATAATGGTTTACTGAAACCTCTGGTGCTAAGTGCATCGCTTAAGGGCGCCGACCGGCTGCAGTCTGCTTATCATCCTCTAGCCTCAGCTTCAAAATTCAATCAAGAAATATAAAAAAAAAACTCTCTCTGCACATTTGAAATCACAGGCATATGATCAAGTGTCCATACAGGGATGTTTTGATTACAGTCAGCATGTGCATATGGTGTTTGGGGGCATTATGGGAGGGAGCTGCATTAATATTTTATCTCCTCTTAAACACGCTCAGTGATTTTCTCTCTCTCTCTGCTGAGGTGTTTTCTGGAGCTTACGAGCAGATCTCACTGTGTAATCTAGCCTTTTTCTTTACGCAATCCATGTTGCACTGTGGGTAATCCATGCAGATAGGGGTGATGTGATGCTGGTTTCCATGTGAGGGTTTTGTGGGAAGAGGAGGGAAATATCACAGTCTGTTACAGCTTTAGATCCGTTGTAAGTGCTTTTTTATTTATAATTAGGGTGACAAGGACATTCTCATTCCAGAGAGCATTTTTACACGCCCCAATGATCAAAAATTAGCATACACCCCTGTGGAGAAGATGAGTCATCAATATTTTTGGCCCACTTTCCTGGGAGGGAAAGACTTTTTAATGCATTTACCTGCAAAAAAGAGTCTGCTTGAGATGTCAAAAGTGGTGGTAATTTTCTGTACTAATGTGAAAAAAGGGTCTGAGATGGTTGTTTTTTTTCTCATTAGGTCAAAAACTGCTAAGTCATATATGCTGTCAGCTCCCCCGGCGTATATGTGCATGGTGTGGTGATCAAGGCTGTCGTTCTGTGATTACAGATGGTCAGAGAGAGAGAGGCAGAGGGAAAGGACAAGATGGGGGAAGGGGGTGGTAAGCAAAATATGGTTTGGGCCTCATCGAGTCCCTTCAGAGAACAGCAATGAGCTCAGTGTTCAGAGCATGACCGCAGACTTCACCATCACACACTCAAGCAATCAGTATCACTTCAGGCTCTTACTAAAGGTGCTTTCTCCAAACCACACCCCTTCCGCCAGTAAATATCACATTCATTTGCTCCAAAGAGAAACTGTTTTTTAAGAGTAAAATTACATAACAAAGATGTACAAAACCAGTGAAGTTTCTTTTTTGTGTTTTTGAAAAGTTTCACGTACAAACGACAGCGTTGCTCATACAGATCAACGAAAACGACTATCAACGATCAGCGAAAATGACTATGGCCCTGTTTACACTTGATTTTAAAGGGGTCTTATGCCCGTTTTACAAGATGTAAAATAAGTCTCTAATGTCCCCAGAGTGTATGTGAAGTTTTAGCTCAAAATAACCCACATATAATTTTTTTTATAGCATGTTAAAGTTGTCACTTTTTAAGGGTGAGCAAAAATGTGCCGTTTTGGTGTGTGTCCCTTTAAATGCAAATTAGGTACTGCTCCCGTCCCCTTTTAAGCAGAGGGTGGAGCTTTAAGAGCTCATGTTAGCAGCTCTGATTACCTCACGCACTGAAAATGTCAGAAACTGTTCAGCCTTTTATGTTCAAACCAGAGTCTGGTTATGATGGAGAGACTCAATGAAGAAGTGACAAAAAAGTTTAAATCCTGTCTGGCTAGCGATCTTTCCATAATGTTTACGCATTAGGTCAGTAGGTGGTCTTTTTTGGCTGACCGTGTGCATTCAACCACATGCGTTTACACAAGAAAGCAATCCGATCTAATGTGTTTTCGACTCCCTCTGGAAGTGATCGAAAGTGGACAAGCACAAAACATTTCAGACCCCGTTTACACCTGTATTTAGCGTCATCCACTTGTGATCTGATCGACCAAAACGCATCTTAATACCAGGTGTAAACAGAGCCTAAATATGCTGTATTAGGGCCCGATCAGAACACGTTTGTGCAGCGAGAGGCGCCTTTTTTTTAATAGATTTCGGTTGGCAGAGAGCGTTATGTGCGCTGCTTATGCTCCCCGGGCGCCTCGAATTTTAACCGCCTGCTGCGCCTCACATTTTTGAAGGAGCGCTCTGAGCGCATGAAGTTGAAAAAAAATCAACTCTGAGTGGAAAAGTGCCCGACTTCATTGCGTTTTTTCCCCATTGTCCAATCGAATGAATGGAGAGGCGGGCCTTCCGTTGTGTTGACCGTTACCTTGATTTGACTGACAGGACAGCTGATTCGGGGGTTGCCTAAAAACATTTAAAAAAAATAGCAGTGCACTGCTATTTTCTATATTAAAGAACGTCAACCAAAAAATGCAGTGCGGTGTGCCTCGCGTTTTCAAACCTGAAAAACGCGCTCGGTGTGATCGGGGCCTTATGCTACAAGGCCAGTAGATGGTTAATCGATTTTTAATGTTCTTTGAGCTCCAAGGTTGTTTATTGATAGTATATACTTTGTTTAATCCATCATCCTGCATCATTTCAACATCCTTTTTAAATAATCGTGTTTAACACTGGAATTTCTTGTGGAAAAACTACATGATTCTGTAAAGAAATCTCATCCAATCAGAGAATTGCATCAAGAAAATTGTGCCATAAGAACCTTAGTTCCCATGATGCGTCAATGCGAATGTGTTGTTATACACAATCAACATCTTTAGATTAGTTTTAGATTTAATTTGATTATGCCATTCACAGTGCTTCATGGGATTGTAGTTCTTTCCCTCATTGAAGCCATTGAGTATACCAACTTGTACCCTTGTCTTTTTGTCCGAATTTTAAACACTTTTTGCTTGGAATAAAAGTTTGTAGTGTTGCAATTTACCTCATAGCAGCCTCATACCTCATTTCTATTGGAGAAATGAATGGGAAAAGCCTGCTGATAGTGGATGGACACTGTTGTGATTGGCTAGTTTTCTGGTTTATAGAGCGTCGATGCTGTGACAGAAACAGCTGTGATTTCTCCGGACATCAGTGATATCTGTCAGGTAGTATACATGTTATGCATGGAAATGTATTTATAGCACCTGTAAACTGTTAGAAACATATTACATTTGTGGTGAATGTGAAGATAATAAGAACAAAGACTGTGAAGGGAAGATGATTCTGTAGCCGATAAGATAAATGAAGATGGGTAAAGTGACTATGCAGTTGCCAGACTTGGAGAGGAAATGAGATTCATACAATATGAATAGGTCATTTACTCCTAATCAGAAATAGTGAGCTGAGGAGAAGCTGAGGAGGGAGGGATGGAGGGATGGGTGGCTGCTAAGGCTCAGGCGCTCATGATTTAGGGCAGCCTTCCTCTTAGCGTCCTTCAAGCCACAGTGCACTGACTGACAAGGCCATTATCAACAGGCTTCAGTGCAGGGGAGAGGAACTAGCACTTAGCAGTAACTAATGTTTGAATTATACATGTTGTGCTCAGGGTCCCTCAGCCTTGTTAAATAAGAGACTCGAGCGCATCCGCTGCTAAACTATTCTGAGACCTGCTATTGTTGCTTTTACAGCAGTCTGTTAACGTTTTGTTTGCTAAGGGTTGAGCGATTGCCTTATTAAAAACTGCATGAGGAGGGAAGCTTATACTGCTGTGTGTTTTATATGATATTGATATCGTGTGACAATTTAAGTAAACAAGCAAATGCATTGTGTTAAAATGGGCAAAATGAGTCATGTTTATCAGTGCACTGTGAACACATTACCATCATGATCTATCTATCGTCATTATCTATCTATCGATCTATCCATCCATCCGTCCGTCCGTCCGTCCGTCTGTCCATCGTCCGTCTGTCTGTCTATCATTCTATCTATCTATCTATATATCTATCTATATATCTATCATCTTTCTGTGTATCATTCAATTTATCTATCGTCTCATCCATCCGTCTGTATGTCTGTCTATCTATCGTTCAAACTATCCATCCATCCCTCAGAATAAACTGCGGTGTGGCCCAGACCTTTGCCGTTTAATAAAGGTCTGGCTGTGTGAGAGTAGGTGTTAATCAGTGGCGTAGGTGAAGCGAAGGATAAACACGAGGTCGGTATGCGGGTGAGAAAGGACACAGTGGGAGGGGAGATGTCATTCAGACTGATGGGTCCCTGCATCAACCATTAAGCATCAAGAGAACTAATTACCACCAGAGTGACAGCGGGGTAATCATCACAAACCAACGGCACTCCACTTCTCTACCTGATGCTGTCAACCCTGCACGTGTCAAAAGAGCAGTGACCCTGAGAGAGCGAGAGGGACAGGAAAAAAGCACAGAGAGGGAGTGCAAAATAGAGAGAGAGAGAGAGAGAGAGAGAGAGAGAGAGAGAGATCCAGCCCGCTGGAGATGGATGTTCCGGGAGGAGGGCGTTTGAAATCAATTACCCTCAAGTTCTCACTCCCTCTGCTCTGCCTCACCTTTTTGCTATTCTCTGCGTTTCTTAAACCACGATCCGCTCTCTTCCTGCTTTGCTAATTTCCCTTCCTTTCTACTGACTAACCGGTAGCTTTTCTGCTTATTTTGCCTTTTCTTCTCATGTGAAGGTGTATGAGGGGAATCCTGAACATTTGCTAACCAATCCTACCTATTCCACGTCTTTCTCTCCCGCACACACAACAGCTGTCCCTGCACCTGTTCAGATGTAGGAAAACTCGAGCCAGTGATCTACGAAATTATCTTAGTTTTACCCAAAATAAACATTCTGCCATAATTTTATTCATTTTTGTTCCAATCCATTATGACTTTATTTCTTCTGTGGAACATAAAAGATGATGTTTAGCAGAATGTTCACGCGGTCCCTTAGTAAACGCTTGGACAAGAATTTGTCCCGGAGCCAATACATTGCTGTATGGATTGTAAAAGTTTTGTACAATAGTTTTTCAGGCTTGGTAGTTGGAAGCTTCGTGCTTGGGCATCAGGAAGGCTAAGCCTGTGTTTTTTGAGGTCAGCCTCGATCGGTTTTGCCAAGGTTTCTTAAGCCTTGCGCACACTGGGACGATTGTTGCGCGTTTATCGCCAGCGTTTTTCGAACCGTCTTTGGGTTCATACCAAAGCGATTTACACTGCCGATGTGCCGAGTGAATGTGCAAATTCAGTCAAAGAGACCAGCAGCTCTACATTCATCTTGCCTCGTTGCATCTTCTTCTTTGCAGCAGCTCCAGGCACATGAACAGAAGTGCCAATCTCATTGGTCAGACAGTTTTTAACGCTGTGCGTCAAACCAAAAAAATGAACCTGAGGTTCATAAAAACGCTTTTACGCCTGGTGTTTTGCTTGTCGGTGTACACCCTTTGTTTAGTCACATGGCGTTAAACGTCGACGATAAACATGCACGATAATCATCCCGGTGTGAACAAGCCTTTAGGCACCATTAGCTTGAGCTTCAAGTTTCCAGGAGTCATAGTCAATAAACTTTGCGTTGTTGTTCGTTCACTCGACATACGTGGATTACTTCTTCGACTGTTGGTTGATTTTCACACCTCAGTCTGATGGTGTCATTTTCGAAATGATGGAATGGGGTTCTTTGCACAAGAATCAATCATTGATTGAAAACTAACAAACCATGACAGAGAACGGACTTGTCTCTCTGTCAATATATAGCAGAGCAGATTTGTGGCGCTTCATCAAGGGTGACAAATCTATCAAACCCCCTCAAGTTAGATTATCTCAAGATTGACCCGGTTAGCATTTAATGACCAGCTCTGGTTTTGTATCTGTACAGTTATGTTCTCATTTAACTATGATGAAGCATAAAGTGCATCGGGTCCATTAATATGTGATGCCATCATTATTACACACATAGAGCCACTCAGCAGACAGTTAAGTGCAGTCCTCAGTATCCACAATGCCACACCTTATCCATTTGTGTGATGAATCAGGCTGCGGGATTTGTGTGTATGTGTGTGTGCGCTCGTAGGTGTGTTGTGGAAAGAGAGAAAGGCCCAGAGAGAAAGATCAGGATATCACAAGAGTTAAGAGCCATTAGACCATTATTGCCTGAAACCGAATACACAGAGAGCTCGCCAGGGCTCAGAATGAAGATGGACAGGACGCTCGATGAGCGCAATGTGGTGTGCTGAAAGGCAGTACTCTCTCTCCCATCCCAGACCCAATGAGACAGGCCTGCCCAGTTAATCACTGGAGATCATGGTTAAGATGCATGAAATGACAACTTTAAAGGTGCAGTGAGTGATTTCTGGGAGATCACCAAAACAAACACGCCCCTACCCAAAAGAATCTTGATAGCTCTTCACCCAAATTCACAAACACGCTATGGCTGCATCCCAAATGGCATACTTCCCTACTATATAGTTTATAAAAGTATGTCCGAATTCACAGTACTTATTAAAAAAAGTACCCGGGTGACCTAATACTTCTAACGAGATTCTGAAGTGTGCATACAATGGACACTTTACTATCCCATGAGGCCCCCGGCAGCGAGAGCTTTAGGTGGCTGGAAGTCATTCATTTTCAATGGGAGCCGGTGGCGAGCTCCGGCGAGACCGGTGCTCCGGCGAGACCGGTGCGGCGCGTCGTAGACGATTTGGGCATTGAGGAGAGTTGAAATCAGCTCAACTTTATGGTAATGTAATGAGCTATGACATGGTTTGGTGGCAACCGGCGGCAACCAATTGGAATCAGAGTTAATTTCGTTGACGAATAATTTTCGTCATAAATTTCGTCAACGACCTTTTTTTCACTGACGAAAACGAGACGATAACTAAATAAAAACTAGTGCTGGATGACAAAAACTATGGCGAAAATCTACTGTCAACGAATAAAAACGAAAATGTCAGGGCGGGACGATTAGGGAAGAGATCCAGTCAGAACTGATGTCCTGTGTAACAGATGCGCACATTTGAGTTGTAACCTTATACAATCTATGGTTGTAACGTGCGGATCTAACGGCTGGAAAACACGGCGCTGTTGTGCTTCTCCAGGCTCACGCACCTCCAATACAGCGCTTCAGAGCGGCTCAATCAATGAATAACACACATTTATATTAGGCAATTGTTTATGAATTAATGCTGATGAACAAGGACAATATTTACTTTACAATGTGTATATATTAATATGTTTTAGACGGTTGTAACAATGCATATTTTATCTCCCTCATCTGAACTTGAAAGAGCAGCTGCAACTGCAATACTAAATGTGTTTCAAAATAAGAGTCCCGATGTATTCAGAGCTTGTTTATAATTAAAAGTCACACATTATATATTCGTTTTTGGTTACATAATAAACTGTATTTAATTTTATTCCCATTTAATTCATAGTCAGGATGAAAGACCAGTATTTGACACATATTCAGTATCAGGGTTACATAAAACCATTAAAAATCTCCATTACTTAAATAAATAAACAAACTTGAAGTTTTAGCTTAACCTGATATACTAACTAAAACAGAAATACAAAGTTATAAAAACTATATAGATGTTTTAAAAAATAGTTATTTGAGCTCTCTTTCGTGTATTTTTAATGTCAAAAACACAATGATGTCACAATGTCAGTTCAAGTAACAGTCGGTTATGTAATGCTTAAATGCTCATTTAATGCATTACAATTTAACTAAACTCATTAGATTTTAGTCGACTAAATCTACTGTAGATTTAGTCGACTGAAACTAGACTTAAACTAAAAACAATTCAGGTGACTAAAATATGACTAAAACTAAATGGCATTTTTTAGTCAAAAGACTATGACTAAAACTAAATCAAAATTTGCCGTCAAAATTAACACTGATTGGAATGTAGAAGGGCTCTGCTTGAGAGAAATCCAGAGAACGCGGTCCTGTAAACGTTGGTTCCGACCACATTAGTTCCCAAGCAAAATGGAGGAGGAGTTGATCATTGCTGTGTGGGTTTCCCTATCATTTACAACGTGATCATTCATAGTGATGTTGTGTAATTTGTTAAGAAGGCAAGCAACACTATTGTATAGGCGCTAGAACGCTTGTGGGAATGCAATGCATTCTTACTTTCACATTTAAACGATTTCATGAGGTTAACTTATACCCTACTTGTGGTCAGTCTGCCAATCAACGTGCTTGTTTGCTTAACGGCCCCTTTAAATACAGTTTAAAAAAAGACCAAGCATTCGATCTACGTCAGAGCGCCAGCGCGTCCACCGAATCTTTCTACAGCGTCGTTGGCAGGGCGGCTTTTGATGCTCTCGCCACCGGTGGTGTGAACGCACAGCTAGTATTTTTGTCTTGTTTCTAGTCCAAACATCTAAAAAATCTTAAAACAAGAAGCATTTACGGTTTCACTTTATTTTGATGGTCCCTTTAACATATTAGATATAAGAGTAAGAGTGTTAGTAGAGTTTCAGTAGACTAGTAGGGTTAGGGTTAGAATAAGTTGACATGTAGGTGCAACGTTACTTATAGTCAACAGAATGTTCAAAAGGGACCATCAAAATAAAGTGTGACCGCATTTACTAGACAAGTAAAAATGGTTGTCTTGTTTTGGGCGAAAATAATCTGCCAATGGGATAAGCAAAATAATTTGAATTCAGAAAACAGAAAACAAGATTATTTTGCTTATTTTATTTTAAACTCAAATCAATTTTAGTTATTTTCCCCCAAAACAAGACAATCATTTTTACTTTTTTAGCAATTTTACCAAGTGACGTTACTGACGTTGGTAGGTCACGTGATAATGACAACATGGCAGATCTAGTATATCCGGATTACATTCATACTACACACACTCATACTATATAGAACGCGGTCGTGAAATAATAACTTATTCAAAATAAATGCCTAGAGTATGTGATTTCAGACACAGCCTATCCAGCCCTAATGAGTGGACACGCCCCTTACTGCTGATTGGCTACAAGTGTGTTTTGGTGCTCGATCCAATCCACTTTCAAAACTTTTCAGAACTCACTTACTGCCTTTAATCTTGCTGTGTTTTAGAGGGAAAGTCAAACCTAAAGCCAAATGTTATGTGGTGTTGTGTGTCCTGACATTTGTACAGTGTTATCTTGAGGGAAATGATAACAAATGAAAAAAGCAGAAAAAGATAGTGGGAGAGAAAAGAATGAAGCCTTGACAAATTTTAGCTATAATGAACTCATTTAGATTAGATTTTTCCGTCTCAAAGCTTTTCATTAGTCATGTAATCATCGTTTATCTCACTCCTACTCTTGTTAGTTTGTCCTTCTGTCTTTATTACCTTCATTAGGTTCGGCGAATCATGTTTTTCGCCCCTTTTCCTCCACTGACTATATGTGTCTGATTTAACAGCTGTTTAAGCAGATGTTTGCTGTAGTTTGTATCTACAGCAGCATACGGCCTTACTTTTATCTTTATTTTCTAGTGTTATGTCATCATTTTCCCAGCGTGCTCACAAACACAAGGGATTTGATAATGCTGTTGAGGAATACAAAGGTTTCTGGGTACTTAATAAATCATCCTGGCTCATATATTGGTCTGTCACTCATGTATTTGTGATTCTTACAGATGGTGGTTCATTTACTGCCAGGTTGGCACTTTCGATGTAGAATTAGTGTGGTGAGGAATCGTCTCAGTTGGACTGATCTTTTCTGTCCTGTGCTCTGTCACTACTGACGTCCTGGCTTGTGCCGATATCCCTGACTCATGACTTTCACACTGACAGGCAAAGTGATATTTGGAGGAACGTAACAGGAAAGGACAGAGGGAGATTGTCGGTATAACGCAGCAGCTTTTGTCAGTGTATGTGGTGGTCAGCAGGCTCTCGACTGCACAGACAGACATTAACCTTGGCAGGGGTCAGACCAAGATTGGCGCCGCACTGATGCAGTAAACAGGTATTGAACTAGATAAAAATTATAAGATACAGCAGGGTCATAGATGTCACTGTGGTATCACTGTACTTTGATATCTGATGATAGCAAGAATTAATGGTTGGTTACTAAACCTAAATAACATAAATACCATATAAATACAATACAATTTGAGAAAGCAGAACGTTTATACTTATAATAATAATGTTTCTTGAGCAGCAAATCAGCATATTATATTTCTGAAGGATCATGTGACACTGAAGACTGGAGTAATGATGCTGAAAATTCAGCTTTGATCACAGAAATAAATTACATTTTAAAATATATTAAAACAGAAAACAGTTATTTTGAATTATAAAATGTCAGACTATTACATTTTTTTATGTATTGTTCATTAAATAAATGGAGCCTTGGTGAGCATAAGATAGTTTTACAGACTGTGGTACATCGTTCCTTCATTTAGTTGGTGCATAAAAATAATGTGAGAGGTAAATTTAGGTCATAATTAGAAGAGCAAGTGCTTAAATGATGAATTGAATTGCAGGGTGTCCTGAACAGACACATGCCCACACACACACACACACACACACACACACACACACCGCAAGCAGTGAGCTCAAACCGAAATATGAAATTGAGTTTCCCAGCCCCTGCCATCAGTGTCCAGAGCCATGTCATCTGCTGTTGGAATAAATAACCCTCATTGGATGAAGGCTTGACAACACACACCAGCTGCCCAGCAGGCACCACAGTAATTCATTTCCCGTGCAGATGTTCTTTCAGGGCCAATGCATCTAATTAGCGTCAGCTTTTTTTAACCTAAGACCTCCAACATTTAATTCAGTCAATGAAATATTAGAAATGGATGTGGAAAATGTTCATATATTTATCTGATGTATTTGATGTGTCATTAGATTCTTAAAAATTCTTTATTCTGGTTGGGCATAGTTGGAACCTTTCTGGTTCTCAAATCTGGTTCTCAAATATTTTCCAGCCGTGCGATATTCCCCCAGTATCAGCACGGGAACGGTTTCACTGTTTGTGGCGGTCGAGCAAATCCACTATATTGTGTCACAAAAGGTTTTTTAGTCGAGAATGTAGTTATTTAGACCTCAGATATGTGACTCATAAAGACGCTTTGCAGATGTGAGCTCCAGACCCTCAGTGGCCGTTCAGCGCTCATGTACCCGCAGAGAAACGCTTGTTGTTTTTTTGCCACTGGCTCTTATGTAGATAGTGGTTAAACATGAGATATAATTCATTTGAAGTATATCAAACGGGTAATCTTTGTGTTAAGGGGAAAAATTATATTTAGGCTAAATTTAACTTAAATCCTGTACTAGAGCGCTGCTTTAGTATGTTTGACTTAATTGTTTGCTTGTAATGGCTATTGTTGTTCATTTAAATATTGTTGTTAAATAAATATTATTTTATATAAATATGCTGTATTTAGTATTGAGAGAAGGGTCCGTTAGTGATTGTGATATGGACTTCAGTGAAAGACGGGCCCTGTCCCAAATGGCACACTTCATGTGCACTTTTGGTCTTGTGGCTGCTGTGTGCGCGTGTCCCATTCGTCATTTAAGCTTAAAGAGTGACTGCTATGTGCCCTCGATGCGCACTTCAGCTGAGCCCGCAAGTTTGCGAGCTACGCAGAGGACTTCTACCCGGCAGTCAAAGCGGCATTACGTCATGAAAGTGTGGACTCAGAGGAAGACCGTGAGGGTTTAGGGTGCTACTTGGGACAGGGCCTTACATTATTACACCATTAGATGGAGGCAAAGACTGTCTTTATGAGTGAGTCAGAACAAGGAAGTAACTTTTAAAAGGACAAAGATATCGCTTTCCTCAGCTGACACTGATTTTTTTATAATGGATATAATATTATGGACATCAACCTGAAGAATGAATGTTATATCAGATGCAGGTAATACACTCGTTTTGTCAATCTCCCTAACAATATCCTCATAAGGATTCCACGTTCCTTCATTATTACTATCTTTAAAATGACATTTCAGAATTAGTAACGGAGGCTTGGGCTCAACTATTAAACTGTCAACTTGAGATTTGCCGTCAAATGTTTGTATAAACGCAATATCACACTCATAGCTGTGTGATATGTCATCAGCATGCTGTTATTACCCGTGTGATATATATATCTGTTCACCCCTGTTAGATAATGCATGCACATTTTCAGACACATCCAACTGTTTTAAGCGGCAGCTTTAGATTGGGATGTGTCTCGTTTGGTTTTTTCTCTTTAGACAGCAGATAAAACAATTACTTCATCTGTGTCACTGAGCCTAGAGTGGCTAAAAAATGCAATTAGAACTTCACTTTGTGCTAATGTGGTTATCTGAGACCAATCGCATTAAAAACTGCTGCTCTCAGACCTTCAGTACAACTGATGACTGCAGGAAAACACACTGCCCTTTTTTCTTCTTCATCTCTCAGATCAGGGTTTTGTACCAGTATATTTGTATTCTCTTCTTCTCCCTAGCCGTTTGTCGATTTATTTATTTCAGCTGTTTTATTGTATTGTCCTGACCTTTTCATTGTACTAATTCCCCTTTCTTCTCTTTCTCTTTTACACTCTCTCCTTCCTCATAGCGTGCTTGCTGCAGTCGGAGCTGGTGAATTATGAGCGGGTTAAGGAATACTGTTTGAAAGTCCTTGGACACCAGCAGGATCACTTTAAAGCCATGTATCGTGCTGGGATTGCCTTCTACCACCTTGGAGACTACGAGTGTGCCCTGCGTTACCTACGCGATGCCAAGTGCCGTGAACCCGCAGGTGAGCTTTATCATCGCTTACTAATCATATACAGTGGGCGCTTCTCAAATGGTTTTGCATTGTGACTTAACACTAAATTGGGTATTAGGGATTCACCAATATTACAATTCTAGCTGATACTGATAAGCTGCTAATTATCTTCATGCTATGGCCAATATTCTGTGTTTTACTTAATTTAAAACTAATATTGATTGTTTTAAATGTCACCAATGAATTTAGATACAAAACTTATAACATTAAAATGGATATTTTTGAGTTTTGCTGAATGTACATTTTGTAAAATGATTAGTGTTTTTGAAGATGTGTTAGATGATGCAGAGGCAATGTAATTATACAAATATGAGAAATGAGCATGCATTAATTTAAAAAAATGGTCATATCAGCTGATAAACAGTGTGGTACTGCCATATAGTTTATCTTACAAAAGTACACCGAAATGCCCTTTAAATCAAACACTGAAATATTATTAAAATGCATTATTAATATACTATGACAGATGAATTTGCAGATAAATAGCCGCGATGGCAAAGAGCACTCGCTGTTTCTCGTTCATCTTTAATATTAAGCATTTCATGTTCTGATTTCATTTAGTATTTTCCCACAAACATTTTTTTTTTAGCAGGAGGCGATCTCTCCACCAGCCACTGGCGACACGCAGCAACAAAGGCTCTGTTATTAATACACCTGGTATTAAGATGCATTTGGTCGATCGGATCACAAGTGGACGACACTAAATACAGGTGTGAACGGGGTCTGAAACGTTTTGAGCTTGTCCACTTTCGATCACTTCCAGAGTGAGTCGCACATTATACCGGATTGCTTTCGTAGTGTAAACGCTTATGTTCATTACATTTACATTTACATTTAGTCATTTAGCAGACGCTTTTATCCAAAGCGACTTACAAATGAGAGTAATAGAAGCAACCAACACTAGTCAAGGGCAACAATATGCAAGCGCTGTAACAAGTCTCACGAAACACAGGACAGTTTTTTTTTTTTTTTTTTTTTAAATAAC
Source organism: Gobiocypris rarus (assembly GCA_023029165.1). Lineage (NCBI taxonomy): Eukaryota > Metazoa > Chordata > Actinopteri > Cypriniformes > Gobionidae > Gobiocypris > Gobiocypris rarus. The sequence continues at coordinate 4,951,537 of CM040918.1, forward strand.
AAACAGTAACGAATAGAGTGATAAGTGCTATTCTTTATTGGTCAAGTGCTGCTGGAAAAGAAGTGTCAAACAGCCACAAGAAAACCGTCTACTCTCCGCCTAATGACCTAATGCGTAAACATTATGGGAAGTGCATTTGGGACTTAAACTTTGTCGGCTGGAGACCCAAGTTTGGTTTGAAGATGAAAAACGTTCCAAGCACACATTTCTAACACACACTCACAGCGTTCGGTGTGATCTTACAGCTGTCAGAGCAGAAACGAAAGCTGCTGCTCTCTGTATGTTTATCCGTCGTCTCCGGGCACGTTCATATGTCAATTGTGTGAGCTTATTTCAACCATTAGATCGAAAGATCTGAAAAAGCCCATACATTCACCCACCCACAGACCTTCCCCTCAAAGAAATCAGGACAGAAGTGGTTAAAAGTGGACAAAAGAGATGGATTAAAACACCAGGAGTAAACGGGAATGTGTCTCCCTCGTCCACTTGTGATCCGATCGAACAAAACGCATCTTAATGCCAGGTGTAAACAGGGCCATGGTCGCGGGCAGTGTGAACGCAGCTTTATGCTGGTGTCTTTATTTCTTTCTCCCTTGCACTTCTCATTTTCTGTTCTTCATCTTCTCTCTATCCAGACACAAACGTGCTGCGATACATCCAGCTGACAGAGATGAAGATGAGTAAGAGCAGTCAGCAGGTGCGTGAGAGTGGGAAAGAGTCCTTGGGTTAAACTCGGCCCGACGCCCACTGCTCCGCCACCTCATGCCTCGCCCTATCCCTGAAAGAACCTCTCCTCTCGAGTCTATCCCCTTTTTTCCCTCAACGCCCCGCATCCCTTGGACAACCAGGATACATGTGCTCTGAAAGCGGACTCGAAACGGGCTCAGCTACAGCACAGCATCCCGTGACTGTCTTTACTCGCTGTGTCCCTTTAAATCCTTTCCCAGGTACTGAGAATCTAACTTATGAACGAAGTCAACGAAAAAAGAGGAAATGCTCTATTATGATTATATAAACACTGCGGATCTGACGTTACAATTTAAAATGATCAAATGAGGATATTAAAATGCGTATAGTGAAAAACATGGGTGGCTGAATTGAGTCTGTAGGTAGAGAATAGAGTGAAAGCACATGTGTCAAGTGCAGTGCTACGTAAGTGCAGATGATGATGGTCAACGATTAGGCTAGTGACCTTTGAACTCACTCTGATCCATTGAGAAATACCCTCTCTGCTCAATACAGAGGAGAAGCAATGCTTCACAACTAGATCTCACGCTCGCCTGCCAACTTTCTGTCTCCTTTTTCTCTCTCTTGAATTTGGGCATCTCTCAATAACTCAATTTCTGAACTGTTTCAATTCAAGGGCTAATTCAAGTGTTTGTAATTTGTCCTTTGATATCGATTTTGTTTTTCCTCTCAGTTTGCTGTACTATAGTGGTTTGAGCAAGTTGCTATCTTTCCCTTTCTCAAAGGTGCAACATTCTCCGTACTAATGTTAGCAGGTGTTTTGTGAACCTCGTCGTCCATTTCCCTCGTATCGGACTGTCGCTTAGCCCCTCTCCTTTAAGAGAAGAGCGCATCCTGATCATGTCACAGTGGTTGGAATATTATTGACTAATATTAAAACAGGATCCACAACATCTTGATAAAGGTCTGTGAAACTTAATATATCTACCCCAAACATCAGTGTTACAAAATAGCAGTAGGTAAAACTTTGAGAATTGTAGTTGTGACAACCATTAATGTTTTACAAAAGCATTAAGTGTTTGTCTTCATGCTTTGTTATGATCTTTTGTTGGATGCATTTGAATGTGCAGATGCCTTTGAAAGCACATGTCAGTCTAGTTTGGATTAATGGCTTTGAGGAGATGGGGGAGGACAGATGAAATTATCCATCTGACCTAATATAAGGCAGAGATTTAATTGTGTCAGTGGGACTCTGGGGATTCAGATGAGAAGATTCAGTTAATCTCTTTATTGCAGTGGCGCATGAGGAAACAGTGATAAAATAAGGTGCATTCAGTTTTTTTTCTTCATTAAAAAGTTTAATACCTACACTGAGTAGAGCTTTTAGTTTATGTCTCTTTCCCCGCCAGCGTTTTTGAAAAATGTTGCCAGTCAACGCCATCATTTTTAATCATTTTCACAAAAGTTTCATGGGCCTCAGAATATTTTGTTGTATCTGAACATGCAATATTTCAAAAGATCGAGCAGACACTCTGCTTTTAAACAACAAAAAAACATGTTTTATTCTAGTTTCATGCAAAATATTGAGCAAAAAGCTAAGAAAATCGAATTTTTGTCAAAGATTCAGAACGATGATCAAAACACAGATCAAAACACCCCCAAAGCTTCACAGTCCCATAACTCGTCCTGGGTCGACATTTCATTCAGTAACATTAGACTGCCGGGTTTTGATTTATATGCTGTTAAATGTTGATGATCACATTATTTTACATATGCATATGATTACATATGCTATCACTTGTTTCTGCTTCTTTTTCACCTGTGTTTTGATCTGGAGATTCTTTCAGAAGATGTGTAATAGCATCCCCTACCGTAACAGTGAAAACACGGAAAGCCGGAAAATTCCATCAAGGAAGAGCTGTCTCATAAATGACAGAAAGTTCTGACAATGGCGGGGAAAGTGATATATTAAAAATTATGAATACTCACATGCAATCAAGACTCCAGTCATATCAGTAGTCTAATAAAAGCTGATGTTTTCCACATGGAGCGGGCAATATTAATAATAATCAGTTCATTATTATATGTATTTTTTAAGTGCTAAAGGCACTTTACAAAACATTTAACTAACGAATACACACATATATATATATATATATATATACATACACAAAGTCAGTATATAGTTCTCAGGCATGAATAAGAACTGGTGAAACACTTAAAGATCCCCTTTAGACATTTGGTTGACTATAAGTAACGTTGCACCTACATGCCAACTAACTATCATTAGATTATTAGTGGATTCCCTGCTTAATATCTGCTTTATTGTGATGATCCTCCCTAACCCAACAGACTATAAGTCTACGGACTATAAGTAACATAGCAAGGACATGTCAACTTATTCTACTAACCCTAATCCCCTATTCTACCACCCTTACCCTCACCCCTAACAGTCTACTAATACACAACAAATGGTGTGTACACTAATACGAATCTTGGTGCGATTGCTCTGTTAGTGCGGTTCATTTGAATAAGTGTGAACGCTGCCATCTGAACCCTGGTGCAAACCATCAAGCGGACGAGGCCACTAAAAAAAGATGGAAACAAACAAACAAACTCTGGTGCAGTTAGAATGAAATTTGAATGCAAATCATGGACCTGAGACATGATGTCACAAGATACGACCCTAAAAAGGACAGAGTGCTCAAGCACACCTGTTTATTCTCGTCATAGTCACGATGTTGCCCATCACAGTTCGGTACAGGCATCAGAACCGCATCTCCTCACAGAAGATCTTCGTTTGTGTTTGACAGAGGCATTCCTGCCACTGTTTTGACTCCCTTACACATTTTATAAGCTCTTCATGAGTTCTCAGCTGCTCAAAATATCATCATATGAAGCTACGCACATACAACAAGCCCATTTAGCCGCACAAGGCATCATTTTGGATGTTCGGGAAGTTCTGTCTTGAAATATACGTCATAAAATCAGGTTATCACGTCAGATACATAAAAGAGGTTGTGAACATGCCTTTAGGTTCGGTTTTAAAATGCCAATGTGAAGGCTAAGCGGACCAAGACTAATTTTCTTTTTTGGTCCGGACCAAATGAACCAAGTGAACCGAACTACGAGTGTGAACGCACCCTTATAATAAATTGAATGTCTAAAGAGGACCATCAAAATAAAGTCTAACCCAAAAGCTCATTCTGAGTGCAACTTTTAAGGCTCAAATCAACTCTTGATGTTGTAGTCATGAATAAATTGCCATGAGAAATCCAGTGATCTCTTTCTGTGATGTTCCAACCCAATCTCATGAGAAAATGTAACTATTTTGCAAGGTGGCAATTTCGTATGATGTGATTTCTAGGGAAACGTACGATTTTTAGAAAAAAGTAAGCATCCTCTTACCCGACCCCTAAACCTAGCCATACAAATGAGAATGTACAGATTCATAGCGATTAACCACCAAAATGTAAAGTGGTTACGAATTGCCATGAGAGAGTGTTGGCCGTTCTGACGCTTTCCTTCTTTCCAGCTGTCTCTTGTCTCCTCTGTTTTGTGGCAGTTCTCTCTCCACCTTACCTTTGATACGTTCTTTGGATTTCTGTACATGCTAAAGGTCATTTCATCTATAACAGAGCAATGCCGACAACGTCCTGTATGGAGTCTCTGCCATCACCTTCGCTTCTTTCAGCTGTGGTCCATATGTCCCCATGTGCTGGATCTCTTTCTGCACAGATGGAGAAACATTAAATCTGACTGTTGTCAAATCGGCAACAACAAAAGCACAAACTGGTTTATGGACAAGCTAATAAACTTAACTGTACTTTACTTTTTCTTGGATGTCACTTGAGGTATGTGTTTGTTGAATGTCAAAGTAGACTTGTGCGGTTTAAAGACATATTAAATTGGTTGTCGAAAGCTTTACTTTATTAAATCGTTTTTATCAATATGTGAGAGAGCAAATGAGAAGGATACATAAAAGAGATTTATGGAAAATATATTTAACATTGTGTGAGGGGCAGCTTTGTACCTGTGTATATGTTCAGTTTTCCTCTTGTATCTTGGCTTATTTGTGATGTCTTAGCCTTGTTTTTATGTCTGATTGCCAGTCCAAGGATTCAGGGTTTGCCCTTTGACCTCCAGAAAGAAAGGTCATCTGGGATGGGTTTGAATGGCAAAAGGGATATCGTAGAAGAGGGAGAAGGGGTGAGGGTACCCAACTGTCCTGAAAGAGAGAGAAAAATCCACTGGTTTCTTTTTTCTTGCCTGTTCTGGAGAGAGAGAGACTTGGACCCTTTGATTGTTCCGGTTACTACAATGTTAATGCATTACTGTGGTCATTCATTGCCTCTTTGGGAAGTACTGTAGATACTTCCACCGGACATCAGAAGACCTGCGAACTGGTTACGTTTACCTGCAAGTCAGTCCAGGAATGCACTATTGATTGGTATTTGAAGTCTAAAAATAAAGTTTAAAAAGAGAAACTTTTGTAAGTGTATTTTTGTATGCAAAACCAAACATTTAGAGTAGAAACACAATGATTAGGAAACTACTACGGCCCATACAATTCCAACAAAAAGTAAATGACATTCTGATGTTCCATTTGCTCCATTTTTAGTTAGAAATATTATTAGAAAGACACAAGATGTTCTCCATTGGAGAATGTCACTAATGTAACTGAACTATATTGTATTCTGTAAAACAGATCACGTCACATTTTTTCTTCATTAAACTGTCCTGCATCTAAATAGGAGCAAGACATCTAAAGTTAAAATAAGTTTAAGGGGTTAAAAGTTGGACTTCTTTGAAAGGTATACTATGTATCTTTTTTGTTCAAAATTAACAAAACTTTCGTCAATACATCATCAATCCTTCTTCCAAAACATCTCTCACCCTGATTCACTATGTTAAGCCTATTGTAAATGTTTATATTTTAGACCTGTTGCGATGGTTTTTGAGGAAATTGTGTACATATGTCACTCGCCTGTGTGTGTCTAATCACATCGTAAATAGAGTAAAGTTGCTCTGCTTTGATGCGTGTCTGGCGTGGCAGAGGCAGAGGTTATTTGAGTGTGTGTGTGTGTGTCTGTGTGTGTGTGTAGAAGTGGCAGAGGTTAGTCGTCACAACGAGTGAGAAACATCTGGAGAATCACCCGTTCTAAACAAACTCAGAACAGAGGAGAGTCTGCTGGAGAAAAGAGAATGAGACAGAGCTCGTAATAAAACAAGAATCAACATCGGCTTGGCTCGAGAACTGAGGGACGCAAAAACTGTGTTTTTATTACCCAACAGGTGAGTAAGGTGTTTTATTGAACAGATAAATTGCCATATGTACCTCTCTAACAGAGTTGATTGTAAAGCATTATCTATTGTGAAGGCTCACTTCACTATGGTTGTTGTAGCTGTGCTGGAATTTATTTTCAAGGAAGTATTGTGTCTATTAATGAGTGAAACTACAGTAACGTCTTCAGCTAGTCAGCTTGAGATCCTTTCCATCTAATCTGGTTACAAGCCTATAGTGAATGTTTTATGAGCAGTAGGATAATCTCTTTTTTTAGTTATGAGAAGAACCAATTTTATCCGCACCGTCATGTAGAGGTAAAGCACAACCAAAACAATGTTTTTCCGCAAAATGCATGCAGATTTGTTTTTTTTAACCGTGTACCTTGAGTGCAGTATTTAGGTCAAACATGTTAACATAGAAAAACAATAGAAAATACAGCAGTGGAATGAACAAAGGCATTCAGAGCCCCTAACTTTAAAAAAAAAGCGTCTGAGTTGAGACCTTATGTCCTATCTCCAATGCCCTGCACCTCACCTATTTCCTTTCATTTTCATTCAACTTAATTATTTATCTATTTAAACATTCACTAGATGGGCAACTTTGACCACAATGGTCACGTTTGGTGTCTTTTGCAGCATGACATGACATTCTAAATGAATGAAAAATTAAAGCTAAAATGTTGGTCTGCTATCAGATGGCTTCTGACAGCTTTTAATATAGGAGTTATATGACTAATTTTAAGGTACTTTTTGTACATTTTAAGCTTGACATCCCCTGGTATGCTGAAGTATGTAAAAGAGCAGCTTGGACATCTTTCAAACAATCTTTGTGTTCATACAGGTCGACATGATGGTGAGTAAATGATGCCAGATTAATCTTTTTTTTTGGGTGAACTTTTCCTTTAATGTGCAAACAGTCGAGGGGCCGCATCCGTGCTTAGCAGTTTTCTTTCTTCACAGTGCTAAGCACACCATAAATGCTAAGCACACCATAAATCACATAAAGTTAGACATTTGAGGATGCTGATCAGTTAGGGATGGCCAGTTATATTATGAATTAGAGAGAAAAGGTTAATTTATTGAATGGAAATTATATTATGCTTAATTTATCAGAAAATAAATGCAGCAGACTGGACATAAAGTGTCAAATCAAATATTAAATGCAAAGTTAATCTGTGGAGGTCAAAATAGGTTCTTCTGTGTGTGTGTTTTGACACACTCCCTCACATTTCTGTCATGTCCACCATCTTCCCATTTTTTCTTTGTTGTTGCTTTTTATAGCATTGCCATGGAAGTGAATTGTGGTTGCTAAGTAACTGGCTGGCGTCTGCTTCTGCTCTCACAGACAAGAGCACAGCTATGTCAGTGGCGAGTCTGAGGCTGTTATAGTTTAGTGTATGAAAACAACTTTGGTCAGCTTTACTCCACTGGAAGCAAGAGTCAGGCCAAATTTTTACCATTTAGTGTTAGTTCACCAAAAAAATGAAAATTCTGTTATTAATTACTCATCCACATGTCGGTTAATACCAGGTTAATACATATTAATCTAAGTTAATGTTAATACATACCATCAAAGTGGTAGTTGGAGGGACAGAAAGCTCAGATTTCATCAAAAGTTCTGAAAATGAACGAAAGTCTTACGGGTTTGAAACAACATGAGGGTGAGTTGACAGATTTACATTTTTGGGTGAACTGTCCCTTTAAGCTCGGTATTGTTCGAGCTGTTTACGGGTAAGGAGGATTATAATAAAGTATTTATAGTTTTAAAATGATTTTGACTCGATGTACATATTATCTCTCTGTGGAGAGGAATGCCTCAGTGTGCTTTCTTCCCATTGTTGTCCTCAGAGAACAAACGCTGATGTAAACAGACCAGTGTCTGTGAGCGCGCGCGCGCGCACGATGGAGCCCGAGGGGCTGCAACGCTTCTTATCTCATGCTTTTGTCCACACGGCATGTTTCTTAAAGGTAAATTATTTTAAATGTTTCTTTGGGTTTGCTTTGAAAATATTTGAAATTAACTTTATTTTATATTTAAAAAAGCAAACTGAATTGATAACTGTTGTACTTGTGCTAACATGAACAAAAAACAAGCACAAAACAACATTCATTCTAGGAATACATTGCGTCATAACTTGCAGTGCGGGACTTTGGCGACATCGAGTGGACATTTTTAATTTAATTTAATTTTTTTACCTGGCTTAATTACTATAAAATGTATTGGGCTTTAATTCCTTTTAATTTTGAGACATGCAAGATGTAATCCTCACCATAACAGATCTGCAATTAGACTTTAGTTTTGGACTGATTTTTTTTTCTTTTAATTGAAAAATTATGCATAAATGCATTGTTAATTTTGTAAACAAATAACTGTGTGTATTTCATTTTTTTATGACTTTACTATTATTAAAAATGTGGATAATTGTAATGATAAAGAAATCTGCCCTGACAAATCAGCATTACATTAACTCAAGATATCTGCAAATGAAAATGTTTTAAAAATAATAATAAAAAAGTTAGTGTAGCATGTTTTAACAGGATCTTAAAGGTGGTGTTTTGTAATCATGAAACCACACAACAAGAGATATGACAGAAAATGGGTTTCAAAACCAACATATCACTGCTTGTAACAATTATTTTAATAAATACTCTTAGTGTTCCTCACACAGGAAATAAGGTGGTGGGTTTGTCCAACCCCCTGCACAGAGAATTACCCCATACAAATGATAACAATAAGAACACAAAAACACATGCACACACACCCGTCCGCTCTCTCTCTCTCTCTCTCTCTCTCTCTCTCTCTCTCTCTCTCTCTCTCTTACACACACACACACACACTCATTGGTGGACAGTCAAAAAAAAATACTGTCTACTACCAGGTTTAACGGTTCAGCACAAAGAACTTGAAAACCCTCCAGTGTGCGTTTCTCAGCATCGTTCAGTCCATCAAAAGAACACCCACACGTGTGACGTCATCGATGACCTCATCACACGTCTCTGCCCATGTGCCCTGACATGACGGCATCCTTCACAATGCTCTCTGTGGTCAAATCTGGTGTGCATGCTGTTCCTTTCTCTGTAAGTTGAATGGTTCAGTTGCTGGAGGAAGAACATCACTAAAGGAGGTGAGGAACTGTCTGTCTGGAACACAATCATAGAAAATAGGTAGTATGTGTTTGCTCTTTATTGCCAATTACAAAAACCCTAATGTTCCCATTTCTGTCCTCTCTCCTCAGGAGCTGACATTGTGTCTTTTCAGATGATTTTATGATGATTGGGGAAGGAAAATAAATGAGCCAAAGAAGAGGTTTACTCATCCAGACATGCACAGAAAGAGGCACTTTCCACGAATACGGTACAGCTTAACCTTCAAAAGGGGTTGGAGGTCAAACGATCAGCTGTTTTATTCATTTTTCGGTGAGATCTGCAACTCTGCTACCAAATTGTGGGGCATATACACTATTCAAAAGTTGTTAAAATGTTGTTAAAGAAATTATTATTTTTATTCAACAGGGATGCATTCAAATATGGAAGCTTATAAAAAATAAAAAAGGTAATTGCGACTTTTTGTAACACAATTTTGACTTTTGTTCTCAGAATTGCATGATATAAAGTCGAAATTGAAAAACAAACTCAGAAAACAAGACTCAGAATTGGACTTTATAACGCAATTACGAGTTTATATCTTACAATTCTGAGAAAGGAAGTCAAATCTGATCTGATATAAACAACTCTCATATAAACTCGCAATTCTGAGGGGAAAAAGTCTGAATTGTTATTTTATATCCTGCAATTCTGACTTTATAACTCACAGTTCTGAGAGAAAAAAAAAAACTGTGAGATAAAAAGTCGTAATTATGTTTTAAATTATTTTATTCCGTGTCAGAAACAAGCTTCCATATTCAAATGATCAACCGTAAAGAGTTGTATGTTGTTGCAAAAATAAGATATTTTAAATAATTGCTGTTCCTTTCATAAATGCTTTCAGTTCATTAAAGAATCCTGAGGGGAAAAGATTAAGTAAGATTAAGAAATAATAAATGTTTCCTGAGCATCAAATCATATCTGAAGGATTTCTGAATGATTTCTGAAGGGTCATGTGACCCTGAAGACTGCAGTAATGGTGCTGATCATGCATTTGATCACAGGAATACATTACATTTATTCAAATAGAAAACCGTTCTTTTAAAACTGTAAAAGTAGAAATTGTCAAAAATATAAAAAAATAACACTAGTGTAGACTTGTTTGGGAACAATAAATACCATTTAAAACCCTGGGTCACTTGATTTAGTTATTTTAAATTTAAAAAATAGATACAAAATGTATCATAAAAAAGGGTTGCTAGAAGCAGGGTTGCAAATGTACGATAAACTAGGCTGTCAGTATGAGCTATGGTGAGTTGTAGTTGACCAGTTGTAATTTCCCATAAATTAGAGGCTTTTTAGATGATTTCTGATCATTTTTCAAATGCAGTCAATATGGAATGAGATTCTTAACCTCTCTTCCAAAGGTTCAAATGACTTGCTAAAAAATGCGAAATATTTTGTATTGGGAGGAAAATCATTATGCACAAAGGTGAAATGTATTAATAATCAACAATGAATTCAATATCCATTTAACAGAATTTGTATGATTATATTATTGTATACCTAAAAAAGTTCAAGGCTTCTGAGGCCATTTTAAGGGGAATACAAGCATTTGATGTTTTTTTTAAATTACCTGCTTTTCATGATTGGTTCAACGAAACATGGATTTATGCCTCTAATGCTTAAAAAACGAAAAATTGTACCATATTCATGAAAAGTGCCAGGTACCTCCACACATGGAGAGAAAGCGCCCGCTCATGTTTAATTTCACATTTGGACTGCCCTCACATTCTGATTGGGTCGTGCAGAGTCCTAGTTTGTTTTTTCCACACACACAAAAAAAAGAAAAATATAAAATTCTTATAGTACACCTATTTTTATATCAGCATATTACAATGAAAAAGAGCTCCCTGTGTCATCGCAATTAATTGCATACAAGATTCTCCTGATTATAATTACAGAAAGCATCACTGAACTTTACGATGTACACACTGGAGGGAACTTGTCTTTTTCAGGTTGTCCACGGAGACCATGATGAGGAAGAGGCCAGAGATATGAAGAAAACGAGGAAGGTCACAGGCCTACAGTAGTTAGACTGCCCTCTCCTGCTCCATTTGTGATAAAGCTTTCACTAGAGGCCGCCACTTAACCAACCGACCTCGGCTGTTATGAGGCCCATTAAACTCTGAGACAGTGAGTCATTGCGAAACCAATCAAGGTCATTTATGGCTTAACCTGTCCAGAAGGCGTCTGTCTAGCTACTGCAGAGGGCAGCTTTTCCATTAGAGCTGCCAGAGAGTGTGGTCTGATGGGATCACAGGGCAAACTGTGGGGAAACCTCTGAGTGCTGGCTGAGGGTGCATCGGCCCAGGCGGAGGGGCTTTCTATGAGTAATTCTGACCGCATAGAGTGGCTTTGCGTTGTCCGCACAGGGGGACGGTGCTGTCCTGGCTCTGGCCCTCCATGTCCATGTCGAGAAGGCTTGGATGGGCGGCACTCACCCCGGCGCTCACTCCGCTGTCACCCGAGCCCAGCGGACTGTCACAGCTGCTACCCGGAGATGAGCTGAGCGTCTGGGACAGAGATGATAGTTTCCACGGGTCCGGACGTGCCCGAGCTGGGGTGGGGACGGGGCGGGAGCGAACTCGAGGGTTTTGGGACGCTCGAGCGTGCCCGTATGGCTGTCCGGCTCTGGCACGGGAATTGGAGGAGGGGGTTTGCGCCGGTGGACTGAGGGGAAGACCATAGATGGGTCAGGTAGGCGTGGAATGTCAAGAGTTTCACGAGAACCTGGAGGAGAACATATGAATAACATGAAAGACTAAATGACATACAAGATATTCAAATAAATTCAAATTTGATATCTTGTATAATGATGCTTATTTTTAAAGCACATTTCTCAATATATTTATATATATATATATATATATATATATATATATATATATATATATATATATATATATATATATATATATATATATATATATATATACAAGTAAAAGGAAAAACTGCATTACAGTAATTAGAATCACTGTTGAAAATAATAGTGAATTACAAAAAAAGTTAAAACATCTTGGTGGTTTAAAATATTGTCTTTATGCAACTTTATATACTATTATATAACATCACAAAAAAAATCAAATTCTCATTATTGTAATATGAAGCACAGTATATATACAGCAATACAATATTGTTATTACAGTCAGGAGAATCACTATTGGTTACAAAAATGTTCTTAGTGATTTTAGAAGATTGTCTTTGAGCAATCTAATAGACAGACAGACAGGCAGAAAGATAGATAGACAGACAGACAGACAGACAGACAGACAGACAGACAGACAGATAGATAGATAGATAGAAAGAAACATAAAATATTATCTTTGTTGTGACATTTACTAAAGAACGACTGCAAGAAAAAAATGTATTAATGTAAAACAAAGTAAATATTTTAAAGCACTTACACATCCTGAAAGTATTATTTAGTTATATAGTTATACAATATAAAACAAATTTTATACAAGACAAATAATTTTTTGAAATTGAGCCAAAATATTTTGACAAAGATTCACACAATACAGGATGAAAATACAGTACCTGTAAATGATGTGATGGTCGGGGCTGGTGCGGGGGGGAAGGGCATACTCCCGTCAGAAGGGGTACGGCGATGCCCCACGACAGTCTGTGCTCGAGGACGAATGGCCCCATCCGAGGGTGTGCGGCGGTGCCCGCGGTTTAATGCCATTGCTGCAGAGACGTGGGTGGGTGTGAGGGACTGATTGGGCTCTCGTTTGAAGCTCTCTGCCCTCAAGTCCAGCAGAGGGTTTAATGCCGGAGCAGGAGAAATCACTGGAAGAGCACTACTAGGGGTCGGGGCAAAGTCATCGGGGTCAGACGGCAACAGGGACTTGGTGGAGTTGCAGTCGGAGAGAGAGGAAAGGGAGAGGAGGGTAACGGAGGGAGACGGGTCCATGCTGGGCAGGGTGGAGTCGTGATGCCGGTTTTGGGACAGGGAGAGTGACAGTGTGCGGCTGGGTGGAGAGGTGCTGCGTCTGAATCGACCCGTGCGCTGGAACAGGCCCTCCTTCTTCTTCCTCTGCTCCTCTCGCGGGTCCTGCTCATCTTGATTCATCTGTACACAAATGAATGAATGATGTCACATGAGTTCAACAAAAGGTCAAATACATTTCATATGACAAAGCATCTATTAATTGCATATATCAATATATTATCAACATCTATTAATATCTTTCAGTGTCTGTGCAATAAAAAAAAGAAGAAATTTGTTGCACTATGCAAAAATAATATCTAATTTTGCAATACAAATATACTATAAAATTATATAATATATATATATATATATACTTTAAATTATTTTATATGTTTATAATATTTACCTTAATGTAAGTTTAGAAATCATTCTAATGTTGATTTGCTGCTAAACACACATTTCTTATTATTATTAATGTTGAATATATATATAATTATTATTTGTTGTAAATTAAAATTAATTATAACATATTTATTTACATATTAAATTACAAGCATTCATTTGCATAAATAGTACAATTAAATGTATAATAATTATGAATTAATGTATTAATCAATATTTGCAATCTTTTTATGATAATATATATATAAAAATATTGACTGTAAAAACAACAACAGTTATGTCCAGCTATAATCAGTCCTCTTATTTAGGGTCAGATTTACTAACAGCTTGCCCAAGCACAAACCCTCTTGGTGTGTAAATCTACTGTCAGGATTTACTAAAGACACGCAGTGTAGAATGAGCGCTGAAAGGCGTGGACGAGGTTATTTTTGCGGCTGATCTTATTGCAAATGCATTTGTAGGAGTTTCCCTTTCAGACGCAACATTTATGGGAGGAGAGTATTTAAATGAGCCCTGCAAGGTGATTTACTAAAGTTTGTGCTCATCAATTTACTGGTGTTTGTGCCATTATTTACCACCCAAAAAAGAATTTAAACCACACGCTAACAGGTAGATTGTGTTGGTTATTTTTAATTTGCACGTCATCAGTAAATCACTCACTGAACTTCCACTTCCATCTGCGCTTTTATGGAATTGCGCTCTCACGCTAATTTGCCCTGTTTATTAAATCTGGCTCTTAACCTGTTTTCTTTTATTACTTACTTTCCCGCTTTCTCACTCTCTTAACAGTGTGTACCTGTTGTCGTCCCAGCTGGAAGATGTCAGAACCCAGGCCCACAGCAGCCAGTATGGAGGCACAGCCCAGCATCAGCAGGTCACTCTTCTTCCTCTGGCTGCAGCGTCGAAGCGTTGAGTCCTGTGAGCCTATTCCCGGCCCTGTACCCGCTGATCCTGAGCCTACCTCCTCCATCGCCCCATTACTGCCCAGGTCAGGAGCCAGACGTCCTGGGGAACTGTCATCAAACTCACAATGCTCCTCTTCACAGAAGATAAAGGTGATGAATTAATAATAAATAAGGAGAAACTCTAATTTCAGTTCATGTCAGTAATTAATTAGTTTGTCGTACTGTGTTGGGTCAAAATCTGATTGTGATTCAGACTCACCCATTTCATTTAGACTTGAGAATCCAGCTGTTATAGGAGCATGCTTTGGGGACTTCCCCAGATTTGGGGCACTGGAGGACCACACCTTGCCTTCCCCGAGTGATTTTAACCTAAAAAAAATACTATTAATTAACTTACAGGTATGCTGTAAAATAGTATTTATGGTATTTTATGGTAATTCCTATTCTGACAATTCTCTGAAGAGTTTAACAGAAAATAAACAGAAAATGTACCAGAAAGCCAGAAAATACAGCCAACGGCAGAAAAAGTGTTAACATTATCAAGTCCATTACAATGTGTTTTCACTGTTGTACGGTAGGGGGCGCTATTACGCATCCTCTGAAATAATCTCCAGATCAAAACACAAGTGAAAAAGAAGCAGAAACAAGTGATAGCATATGTAATCATATGCATATGTAAAATAATGTGATCATCAAATATTAAACAGCATACAAATTGAAACTGTCTAATGTTACTGAATGAAATGTCAACCCAGGACAGGCTATAGGACTGTGAAGCTTCACAGTCCTATACACAGACTCCATCTGTGTTTGATCAAAAACACAATTTTCTCAGGTTTTCTAAATGTTGCTTTTTTATGAAACTTACCCACATTCAAGTGTTGATTAAAAAAAACAATGCTTGAAGCTAGAATTGTTTTGTTTAAAAGCAGAGGTCTGTTTTTGCTTTTGATATATTGCATGTTCAGATATTAATACAACAAAATATTCTGGGGGCCATTAAACTTTTGAGTAAATTATCAAAAACTTTTTTTTCAAAAAAACACTGGCGACTAAAAACATTAAGGACTAAAAACGCTGTATTCTGTTGTCAGGTCAGTGGGTGGCGATGTCACTCAGTAAAGAAACTACACTCTTATAGACTGGACATGAAATAGGCATGTGCATGACATCACCATTTTCATTTGTAGTTTACACTGAGGTGATAACGCTATTGTTTTTAAAAACTTGTCCTTTGAAAATTTAGCGTTTTAATTTTTTAGCGTTTGAACGTTGTCATGTAATTGAACGGCCAAAGTTCATAAAAAGTTGTAAACGGCCCCTGCAATAAGCTGAAAAAGTATTTTTAAAGTTTAGTACCTTAACTCTTTCCCATCAAACATGTAATTTTCCGTTATTTGTGAGAAAACGCTTCACCGCCAAACACAGAATTTTCCGTGTTTCCCCTGTTAGATGCCAGGGGGCGCTATTACGCATCTCCTGAATGAGTACTGAATCTCCAGATCAAAACACAGGTGAGGAAGATGCAGTAAAACAAGCGATCGTATGTAAACAGATGCATATGTAAAATAACATCATATAACTCAATCTAATCTAATGTTACTGAATGAGATGTGGACCCAGGGCGAGCTACAGGACTGTGCAAGCGTTAGGGGTGTTGATGGACTCCATCTCCTCCATCTGTGTTTGATCATCGCTCTGAATCTGATCTGGATTCAGTCTTTCACAAAAACATGATTTCCTCAGCTTTTTGTTCAAAATGTTGCTTTTTTTATGAAACTTACCCACATTCAAGAGTTGATAAAAAAGAATGCATGAAGCAAGAATAAAACAGTTTGTTTTGTTTAAAAGAAGAGTGTCAGCTCTTTCATTCTCAGATATTCATAAAACAAAATATTCTATGGGCTATAAAATGTTTGTGAAAATGGTTAAAAACCCTGGCGGTGGCTGGCAACTTTCTTTAAAAACGCTGGCGGGAAAGAGTTAAGAACTTTCTTTCAAAACTCAGAATGACTGATTTAGACCACTTACTGAAACTAAAGGCTGGATAAAATCAGATTTTCAAACACTAGTCATTGTTTTTAAAAATGGTTACAGAGAAAAACTTGGTATTGTAAACTAAACGGCTATGCGATTTTCTCTGAAAACGGTCAACCCCGACCAAATTGTGTTGTGTATTCCAGCCTTAAGCTAAAAAACGGCTTATGTACTTTCGAAATTGTTTATATTTGCATATATTCTAAACTTAGCCTATGTAGTAATAGTGAGGTGATTAAAAACAAATTATATTAAAATTTGCACAAAACTTTAATTAATTTAATTTAACATTATAACTGGAGAAATTATATATTTACATTATATATATATATTTTGGATAGAAAAATAAATAAAAATAATATTCTTTAGGTGTACCTGTCCTCCCCCCCGACTCTCTCCCGCTGATGTGTGGAGCTGGGCCCCCATGTTCGGCCCTTCTTCTTGGTCCCTAGGTCCTCTTTCTTACACACTGCCGTCCGGCCCCACGTCTTCCTCCCATCACTGGGTGTCACTAGACCAATACATAGAAATGATGGCATCAATGTGAACACATTTCAGAAAATATTCAATACTATGTTTGTTTTAGCTTACTACATATTGCTGCAAAACTACATGAAGTATGGATTAAATAGAAACACAAGTACAGTATGTAAGCTAAGACAGTCTCAATGCACTCACAGACACGATAAACTCTTTTAAGTGTCTAGGTATTGATTGTTGGCACATGGCAGTGCAGGCATCCGTCAATATGTACTGAGCTGTCCAGCAATGCACTCTGGTTCTTATTTATTCCACTATATAAAACACAACATTCCTCGCATCTTGACTTACGGCGTATCGCTCTGAGACGAGGAATGACCCCTGGGCTGGCTGGAGGAGTGGTGCTTTCGCTCCCCTGACCTTTCCTCTTGTCCACGCTGGGTGACGCTTGCACCGTGATCTTATGCTCGAAACCTAGAACAGACGCATGCTGTCAGAGACTTAAGGGACTTTCACACCAAGGACGATAACTATAACAGTAACTTCTACAGCAACAATGATAACGACACAGAAGAACAATATCATTGGAAACACATTCAGAGTGATTTATTCCATCTGACTGATGATGAAAACATCGACAGCCAATGAACAGAATCCACATGACTTTAAAGAGCAATTCATGCGGCAGACAACACAGCATGTTCTTATAATAGGAGAAAAGTTGAAAAAAGACAATAAAAAACAAAACAAATGCAAGATTAAATGCGATTGTTCTCTTTATTTTTATAGCAACTTTTCGCCTATTTGGATTATTGGTCGTCTGGCTATCACCAGACCAAGCTCAATTTAAGATTAAACATTGGTCGGGGAGTCTGCTCTGTATTTTCTACTGCACAAGAGGCGTGATCAACGGGCATAGTTCAAATCACTCTGTATGCAATCGGATAGTCCTTTAACCAATCAGACCAACGATCCATCGCTTTTCTCTGTCCGTCATTGTGTTAAACCCGGCAATAGCGCGTCAGGTGGATAAGCCGGTTTGTGATTGGTCTCCGCAAATTTGTAACAGAAGCAGGATAGAAATATGTACAGGTTTCCAGCCTGAGCTGCAGGGCGAAATCAAATCACCGGCAGATCAGCCTGGGTTTACCCAGTCTAGATTACTGGATTATTTTAAAGTCGTTTTTAGGTGTGGTGAATTTTTGGTGATTTCTGATAATAATCAGAACACTGTCCTCAGCTGGTGTGGATGCTACTATAGTTATTCTTATAGTTATCAGGCCTTTACAGAATATTATTCAACACTTTATTACACTTAAAAGTTGGCCTGAAACGGATGTTTTTTTGCGATATTCCATATAAATACAGAATTATCAATTTTGATTTTGTGGTGACATTAAAAGTTCAGTGTAAAAGTAAGCAATTTCTGAGAAAAGCTGTTGAAAGTGGATCCGACCAAGCCCAACACACTTGTAGCCAATCAGCAGTAGGGGGCGTGTCCTCTCGTGATGGGGGAGGAGAGGGAGTGAGCAATAGGGAGATTTGAAGAAAGACTGTAGAAAGAGAGATGGCTGGGAGACATTACAAAAGAGGAAAGCTCAGAGGAATACCACTGGTTATGATCAGGCGAGAGCTTCAGGACCCGTGTCAATATTAGAAAAGCTTTCCTGAGAAGGCCTGAAAACAAGACGCTGAGGTTGTTGTTGTTTCTACTCCATACATGAGTAACATTGGTTTTGCTATGTTTCACAGAACCAAGATATGCTGTTGTTGTAATGTTAGCTGTAGTAACAGGACCGTTTTAAGTGTTATTGTTTGTCTGGATCTGTTGGCGAATAACAACCAACTCTTGCTTGTATATACTCTTGTGTACTGTATGTTCATTTTTTCTTCATTTTTGCTTTGCTTAATAAAGATAAAGAGACATTCACTCTTGGATTGCATGTTCATGGGTGGAGCAATGAAGGGAGGGGTGTGTTCCTTTGGGCTGATTTCACATTTCAACAGTGTTTCTCAGAAATCACTTAATGCACCTTTAAAGACATATTGATTTAAACTTTTTCCAGACATTACAATTCACAATTAAGAATTAAAAATTGTACAATTACAATTTACAATAATTAATAAAATATAATTTTATGGCTTCCTTTTAAATGTTGGATTATTTTGATTTGCAATGTATGGTAAAAACATACAACATTTTACTGAAAAGTAATGATTAGATTAAAAATAATAAGTATAAATATAGATAGATTCCCATTCCACCCACCAGATGGCAGACTGATGCTGTTGCTGTCCCTGCCGAGTTTCAGCAGTCTGCTCTTTTTGAAGTGGCCTTTGCGTTTTTTAACGTGTGGTTTCTCTTGATACATCTGATGGATGATGATGTTGAGCTCTCTCTCCACAATGTCGATCTCCCGCTCGGCTAACTCCTGCTCGCGCCTCCTCAGATGCTCCTCTTGCTCCCTCTGCTCCTCAGCGGCCCGTGCCAGAGCTTCCTCCCAGGACCGCAACTCCTAATGAACAGGCAGTTATTTAGACCACTAATCCACTAAGCCTACAAGTTATTGCTAAGCATATTGTTAGTGTTATTTCTTTAAGGCGGGGATGAAATGATTTTCCCACGCATTAGGCTCTCTTTGGTGCCTTTTCTATATTGGTTCACAATACTTGTGTGTAAACATACATGGGTCTCTTCATCACCCAAAATATCTCTACTGTATCATTATTAGTTACTACATTTATAAAATATCCACCTGTAAATGTGTCTTGGTGAGCATAAGAGTTCTTTAAAAAAAATTACAAATTAATACTTTTATTAAGCAAGGATGCATTCAAATTTATCAGTGACAGTAAAGACTTTTTTGTAATAAAAATGTCTATATAATAAATGCTGTTCTTTCTATATTTCTAAGAATTATGAGTATGTATCAAGGTTTTACATACAAAATATTAATCAGCTCAACTGTTTTTAACATTTACAATAGGAAGAAATATTTCTAATTTAACATCAATCAGTATTTTACAATGATTTCTATGGGAACGTGTTATTTTTTAAAATTGTATTATAATTACAAATTTAAGTTATTTAAATTGTAATATCACAATATTACTGTTTTTATCATTTATTTATTTTTGATTTATGAACATAAGAGACAAAAAAATCGTATTGACCCCAAACTATACTTTCTAATATAACAGTAACTATTTTTATTATTTTGTAATTATTTTATTTGTTTTAAATAAAAAAAATATATATTAAAAACTTGATGCAACTTTGATGTGACCTGGTTTTAACAAATAGTAAATTAATATAAATTATAATATAAATATTATGGTGTTGTTTGGTATCGGACAGTAATTAAATAAAGCAAAGCTTGTTATTGTAGATATTTAATTTGAAAGTGAAAAACTTGACAAGACTTTGATGTGACATGTGTTAATATAAATACTAATAATTAATATTATGAAATTAATCATATTAATTATATTGTTAAATGGGTAGATTATGTGGTATGATGTGTATGATAGTATTGATCGATAGTATAAGGTAAATGGTGATCCATAATCCTTGTGTGAATATTAACTGAAACATGCATTAACCACAAGCTACTGGTAGACTGCTAAATCCCTGAGAAATGTGAAACAAACATCTATTAATGGTCCTTACCTTCTCCTTTGCTCGTAGTTCATCAAACATCTGCTGGATCTCCAGCCTCCAGTCTTCCTGCAGGGAATGGAAAGACTCCAGGGGCATCTGGAACATGGCTGATTGCTCAATGTCCACCAGTCTCTTCAGGATATTCCCAAAAGAAGGACGCCCATGTGGGTTAGGACACCAACACTCTACAGAGAGAGAGAGAGAAAAGTGAGGATGTGGTGTAAAGCAGGAGTTCTCAACTCTGGCCTTCAAGGTCCACTTTCCAGTTTAGATCCAACCTTGATCAAATGCACCTGCCTTAACTTTTTAATAATGATGGTCTTATTATTGAGCGATACAAGGGTCCGTGGCTCTACCATTGGAGTAAGTGTTACGGCTAACTTGGATCACATGTGCCTTGATAACCAATCACAACACAGCCTTGACCTTGTGCGACAGTCAATCACTGTTTGCAAATACCATAGAAATGAATGAGAAGTGCCGTAAACTGAATCATACCTGTTACGCAATTGTCTGTGACTTCTCTTATAAAACAGCATATTTTTCGGTGTAAACTCTAAAAATAGATCAATCCAAAATGAATGTGTGGCTGTCGATTAATTAAACGATAACCGTTTTCCAAAAAAAGTGGTTTATTCAGTGTAGTGAAGCCTCTCCTCCATTGACATCCATTAAAAATATAACCTCTGGTCTCCTGCATACCACAGCATTAGCAGGCTTTACGCTTTTTTGGCTAACCTTGCAGGCTTTCCTTCAAGTGGCTTTGTTTTTATGCCCAGTACACACTTTACGATATCCCAGATCAAAGATGACCAATTGTGGCAAAGTGCTGGTCCTAAGTTGTACAGTGAAAGAGTTGAGAGTGTCAAAATTTTTTGGCAAGATCATCTCACAGTGTGTTTGCTGCTATGACCCACGTCCACTGACTATAGCAAATAAAACTGCAACATGAAATGCCGCCAAAACTTAACCCTACCTACCTCAAGCTCCATTTGCAAAATTGATCAGCTTGTCTAGGTGTGTTTGATTAGGGTTGGAAAGTGTTGAGAACCCCTGATGTTCACAGGTAAATTTTACGTGGGGTTCAACCAAAACTGTTCTTACCTCCCAGCAGCTGTGCAAAGGCCTCGGGGCAGGTGGAGGGGACGGGAAGGGTCAGCTTGTTCATGGCAACTCCATAGGCCACAGCCAACGCATCAATTTCACGGTACGGCACTTCACCAGTCAGCAGCTCCCAGAGTAACACTCCAAAACTAACACGAAAAAGACCATAATCAGTCACAGAACCTCTAGTTAGGCTGCAAAACATAGCCCAGAGGAGGACGGCCGCTCACCTCCATACATCGCTGCTTTTTGAGAACAGGGACAGCTTGATGACCTCTGGAGCCATCCAGGCATACGTGCCCGCCGCACTCATCTTTGTGGTGCGATGCCATTCCCGAGCAAGCCCGAAGTCTGTGATCTTCAGAGTCTTTCCACACAGGTCGTCTCTCTCCACGGGCTCCAGAATCAGAACTGAAATGAAGAGCAGAGAAATATGTAGCCACAGTGGATTGGAGATCCAGTTATTGCTCACGTTGATATTTATGAATAATGAAAACAAAAACAACTTTTGCATGTAATATCCAGTAAGGAGTCTCAGTGGTGCCAGATCCTTTGGCAAGCAGTAGCTTTACACAAAGATGGCAAACAACATCCTTGATTTGCAGTTAAGATAAAACTGAAGTGCAAACATATGTAACACACATTTGAGTCATATGAGAATGACATACACAGTGACACAATAGATCTCTATTAGTCTCGCATAGACTGACGGCAGAAGGTCTGGACTCCATAGCAGCTTTCATTGGCTAATGACAGCCAAGAGGACGTCTGACTGACATGTAAAGCAACCAATCACAGTTCATTTTGTTCCGCGTCATGTTCAGGGGCTTGGAAATGTATAACGTTGCTGTCCCTACAATAGTGTTGTCACGATACCAAAATTATGACTTCGATACGATACCAGACTAAAATACCTCGATACCGATACTTAATCGATACCACGGTAAAAAAAAAACACCCAGTAAAAGTAATTGAATATGACAACAGAACTTATTATTAATAGTGTTTTTTTGTTGTTGTTGTTTTTTTTAGCTAAAAACTCACTTGGCCAGCATGTTCCTGCCCTGGTTTTTGACCATTTCTTCTTATTGCATTTTTTTTTTTTTTAAATAAACAAAAAATGCAAATTACAAACAATATGACAAAAAAACGTGCTTTATTTTTCAGCTATAGGTCTATTTAACAGTATAGCAAGTCAAGAAAGAAATTAAATAATCCACAAATAAAAACTCAATTCAGCTGGCAATTCAGTCAATAAATCAACTACAGTATACACTGATTAACAATGAATATATTAAAATTGTTTAGCCAACCATAGGGTGGTTTTCTTTTTTCATTGTTGTTTGATTAAACATTAATCACACAGAATATTAGTCCGGCTTAACAGATCCAATTACCTTAACTGTACACGTTCACTAAAGACACCCCCGACTGTGTTTACCTGAATAATCGCTAGGATGTGCATTTTTACATATTTTTGACCATTGAAATCCATAATCCGAAAGAACTGAATCGCGATCACATGTTGTCTGAAAGGCGTGTGCTTGCGCTTCAGATCAAAGTCCGGCAGCGAGAGCACGTCCCGCGCTGCACTATATTTTCTCATGCGTGCATGTTTCTGTTGCTTTCTTTGTCATGCGCTGCGCGTGTATATTTAACTCGTTTAGTGAACGTTGGAAGCAGAGCTCTGCACACACATCCTGACTCCTGCTGTCACACATCGAGACAAATAAATACAGCTCTTATTAACGCGCGGTCCTTCTTAAAGTACCGGTACTAATAAAATTCCATTTCGTACCGTTTGTAATAGCAGGGTATCGCAATACTTTTCTGGTACCGGTATACCGTGCAACACTACCCTACAATAACAAACAAGTGTGTAAAACGCTCAAACTTATTTTAAAGAGCAAACTTTACATACTTCACACACACTTTTGAAAATCCAGTGTTTAGTTGACCCTGATAAGCGCTCATTGTCACAGTTGTCAACACGACAGCTTATTTTCCAGAAGGGGGTTTGGCATCACAACGGCTTTGTTAGGACCTCATTCTCATATTGTTTTAAGTTTTTCAAGATGAACTGGCATTACAAACATTTTTAAATTCTGTGATGTATTTCTGAGTGAAACCGGATGTTCAGTGGGAACAAAATCTAGGGCGGGATTTGATTATATCCGTCAGGAATCAATTGGATCCTGAAAAGTGAAAGTTACCGTACTGTACCATTGTAACATCCACCAGCTGGAGTGCCCATGATCGCCACCAGAGGACACTCCTCCCGTCTCCCTTGCTTTCCCATCATGAACTTTAATTCCCATAACCCCTTGCCTGGACTCATTGTTGTTTAAATCACTTCCACCTGTGTGTCATTACCTCATTAACCCTGCCTTTATACGTTTTCAGTCATTCTTTGCTAAGTCTTGTTTTTGTCACGCAGCAATACTGAGCGCAATACTTCTGGTTTCCCGTGTTTATGTTTTTGAATCTTTTGCCTGGTTATTTGGATTACCCTGTCGCCTATGTTTCATGCCAATTGCCTATTTGGATTGTTTGCCTGTTTAATGGACTACGATACTGGATTACCCTAATAAACGTCTGCATTTGGATCCTCAACCCAAAGTCTCGATGGAGTTATGTGACAACCATAATACAGTACAGTAAGTACATCTGAATCTAAACACCATTGGTATCCACTTATAGAGGTTTTAACCAAAAAGTCACAATTCACTTTCTAGGTCATCTTGATGTTAAAAGCCATGGGTCCATATGGATTGCTAGATTGCTATATGGTTATCATTCCACATGCCTTTTGTGATGTCACTAAAAAAGCCAAATTGTTTCCGAGGTGGACCTGGTTGTTGCATTTTGATGGTAGTCAATTTGATTGAACATAGTCACTTTTTTTCATCTTTGGAATAATGTACACAAATATGTAAAAAGGTTTGTGGTAAAATGTTTTTAAAAGAAATCTCTTCTGCTCAAGACTGCATTTATTTGATCAAAAATACAATAAAAACCGCAATATTGTAAATAACACGAAATCACACGATCCTTCAGAAATCATTCTTATAAGCGGATTTTCTGCTCAAAAACATGTATTATTAATAATATTATTGAAAACAGCCGTTTTTCCAGGATTCTTTGATGAACAGAAAGAACAGCATTTATTTGAAATAAAAATAAAATTTAAAATTACTGTCACTTTTGATCAATTTAATGAGTTTGTGCTGAATAAAAGTATATTAAACAGACAGTAGTGTACATAATGATATAGAATAAATGCAATGTATTCCTGAATGGAACATTTTTATTGTTCATAATAAGACCAGGAACATATCAGTAATAAAGTACATTTGGTAAAATGTGTATATCTATATTGTAATTATTATATTTGTTATGTTATGTTTATAATAATTATTGCTTCAATGAGCTCAATGCTTCGGCCTTAAATTAATACATTGTTAGCTAATTGTGTGATTTTTATATATGTACATTTCTGAAATACATAATTTGGACAATCACCTCTGATAACAGATCACTCTAAATATTAATGTAGACACATGCATTTTCTGTAAAGCTGCTTTGAAACAAAATGTATTGTGAAACAAATAGGTAAAAATCTTCATTTTTCACATCTTCATTTTGCATCAATTTAATTGAATTATTAGACTCAGCAAAATGAAGACTTCTAGACTTTTAAAGGGAGTTGAAGCTCTATACTCCATCAAATATTTATCAGCCAGTAGCATGTGTGCAGGCCAGAGAAACAAGATCTCTTAAACACACACATGCTCTCTCTTTCACGTAACTAAGGTAAAGTGCACACTCATCTAAACACAACACAAGCTTAGTTTTACATCACAAGCGAGACACATGACCAGCTTTAACTACACACACATACACATAACAGGCGCCAGTAAATTGCATGTGGAGCACAATGTCAATATTTCACAGAAGTGGCATTAGAGGAGAGAGACAAATCCTGGCATTGTCATCCATGAATTCAGATCTGTTTACTGGAACTACTAAGACCCACACACTTGGTTTATTAGAACAAGAATTATATAAGTCAAAAGGTACATAAGACAAAAACAGAATGGAAACACTGGTCAAATGTACTATCACGCCACTTTCATCCGCATGAGATTATACAGTTGGCATAAAGACTTGAAAGAGTTCAGCTAGACTTTCTGTCTAGTCCACATTTACAAACATGAGTCACACAGGATAGAATAAATACAACATTTATATGCAGTATATATGTTTGTATGTGTATATGTATGTGGATTTCAGCAGTGGCGTGTAATGCAGTGCCACATTTCCGGGTTGAATTTTATATATAATATATAATTTTTTTAAATTTTGGTCTTTTTAAAAGGCATCTGGAATAATAAACTAAGTGCAATGGTGTTATAAAAAATATAGATTTTTCAATACATATCGATAATGACACTCTTCACTTGTCTCATATGCTCCGGATGAATATTGTTGGTGTTAAAGGGCTTGATTTATGGCGTGTGATTGCGTGTGTTGTGCATAATTTTACATTTGACATAATTTTGTGATCACACCCAAAGTGCGCGCGCACAAAGCCACCTCTCAGGACTAAATTGAGTTTTTTTTCACTGCTTAATGCGCTTAAACATTGAAACACAAAATAATGTCAAAATGCTGGTCTTGGCGAGTATTCACATAAACACAGTTGTTTGAACGTAAACGGTTGAGAAAGAAAACGCATGTGTAACAGTGTAATGGATCCATGCGTCAGGTCTTAAAGTGACAGCAGCCTAATAAACCTGCTGCCAAATGCAAAAAGACAGTTACATTTGTTAAATACCAATGAATTGACTAAAGTGACATTTTTTGAAAATAAGGCATTTCAATGACTGACTATAACGTTTTCATTGCCATTAAAGTTAAATTACTGAACCTAAACATAAGAGCCTGATAAAAAATGTTTTTTTTTTATTTAAAAGAAGACATGTTAGAAGGACTTGGAGGTTTTTGCACCTGAACTCTTCAAACACACACACACACACACACACACACACACACACACACACACACACACACACACACACACACACACACACACACACACACACATATATAAGAGAGTGATGCTAGTCTGTGGTGCCCTGCTCTTTCTCTCCTCCCTGTATTTCCTCCTGTGTTTCCGTGTGCGGGCAGGCTATGGAAATGTTTGGAGTGTCAATAGTCAGCTGGACTGGTTTGGGGTGGGAAAGGGTGGAGTGCATTATCTGCATTATCACCAAACATATGCAAACGGGAGCAGGGAGCAGAGAGAGACAGGAAGGGAACACAGCTGAGTTTCTGTTTGACCAGCACATCACAAGCTCAGGTTGAACAGGTGGAGTTCAACCTCTCTTTCCCTCCGGATTATCACATCCATTAACATGCTCTTTACTAGGGGTATAAGAAAACATTGTGAATATTGTGATATTATGTATGGCGATGCTGTATCGATTCTCAAAAAACACTATTGGTATTTATTTGTTTACATAAATGATTTGTGGAAGTGCCTATGTTTTCAGTTTAAACCCAACTGCTAGATGGCAGTGTTGTTAACTCAGAACATGAACTGTGATGAGTTCGAATCCTGTAACAAAGATGACTTTATGGCCTGGTTTCACAGACAGGGCTTAGACTAAGCCAGGATTAGGCCTTAGTTCAATTAGGACATTTAAGTAGCTTTGGTAACGTGCCCTAGAGAAAAACATTACAGACCAAACAATGGCACTGAACTATCATGATGACTTTTTTTACTCATAATGAATGTATTTTGGAATTGATGAATCTGCAGCCGATTGTTCACATCTGGTCACCAGTTGGTAAACTATAACACCGGCACCATCCGTGCTGCTGTGTGCGAAGTTTAGATGAGTATGTAAATATGTTTTGCATGCTTTTCTCTCAATATCAAAATAAACAGCCATGAGAAAACAGCAGTTCAGAAAGCATCTGATCATAGCGATGTGATTTGGACTGCCACCTTTTTAATTAATATATGATATAATATAATATAATAAAACATAAGGTGAAAACAATTAGTTCACATTAAAGATGCCTTAATTGATGAATTCCTGAAATATTAGATGAAAGTACCACAAAATGAACACTATTATGCCAAAGGCTGTTCTGTTTTTGTCTGAAACATTGTGTATTTCACACATTTCATGATTTCAAACAAAGAAATGCTTTCTGCTTAAAATATCTTCTAAGAGGTTTGACAGCTGCCGAGGCAAAGCAGTGAGTCAAGTGACAATCTGTCAGTCGTCATATAATTAGAATATCATCAAAAAGTTACATTCAAAAAGTGAAACTTGTATATTATATTCATTCATTACACACAGACTGATATATTTGAAATGTTTATTCTTTAAATTTTGATTATTATAACTGACAACTAGGAAAATCCCATATTCAGTATCTCAGAAAAATAGAATATTACTTAAGACCAAAACAAAGAAAGGATTTTTAGAAATCTTGGCCAAATGAGAAGTATGAACATGAAAAGTATGCGCATGTACAGAACTAAATACTTAGTTGGGTCTCCTTTTGCCTGAATTACTGCAGGAATGCGGTGTGGCATGGAGTCGGTCAGTCTGTGCCGCTGCTCAGGTGTTGTGAGAGCCCAGGTTGCTCTGATAGTGGCCTTCAGCTCTTCTGCATTGTTGGGTCTGGCATATCACATCTTCCTCTTCACAATAGCCCATAGATTTTCTATGGGGTTAAGGTCAGGCGAGTTTTCTGACCAATTAGGAACAGCGATACAATGGTCCTTAAACCAGGTACTGGTTGCTTTGGCACGGTGTGCAGGTGCTAAGTCCTGTTGGAAAATTAAATCTGCATCTCCATAAAGTTGGTCAGCAGCAGGAAGCATGAAGTGCTTTAAACCCCCTGGTATACGGCTGCGTTGACCTCTGATCTCAGAAGAAAACAGTGCACCAACACCAGCAGATGACATGGCACCCCAAACCATCACTGACTGTGGGAACTTTACACTGGACCTCAAGCAACAGGGACTGTGTGCCTCTCCTCTCTCCCTCCAGACTCTGGGACCCTGATTTCCAAAGCAAATGCAAAATGTACTTTCATCAGAGAACATAACTTTGGACCACTCAGCAGCAGTCCAGTCCTTTTTGTCTTTAGCCCAGGCGGGACACTTCTGATGCTGTCTGTTGTTCAAGAGTGGCTTGACACAGGGAATGCGACAGCTGATGAAACCCATGTCTTGCATACGTCTGTGCGTAGTGGTTCTTGAAGCACTGACTCCAGCTGCAGGCCACTCTTTGTCAAGTCAGCAGTTTTTCCCATGATTGTGTAGCCTACAGAACTAGACTGAGAGACCATGTAAAGGCCTTTGCAGGAGTTTTGAGTTAATTAGCTGATTAGAGTGTGGCACCAGGTGTCTTCAATATTAAACCTTTTCACAATATTCAAATTTTCTGAGATACTGAATTTGGGATTTACCTTAGTTGTCAGTTATAATCATCAAAATTAAAAGAAATAAACATTTGAAATATATCAGTCCGTGTGTAATGAATGAATATAATATACAAGTTTTACTTTTTGTATGGAATTAGTGAAATAAATCAAGTTTTTGATGATATTCTATTTCTATGACCAGCACCTATTTATACATATTCAAGACACATCGTTGAAAAACAAGTTCTAATATTGGCAGCTTTTGATTCTTAGGTAAATTATTTTGTTTTAAGAATGGTCAGATATTTTTCTGAAAAAAAAGTATTTTTCTACAAAAGTAATGATTTTTTTCCCCAGTGTGTGGTTTGAGAATCTTATTGTATCTGTAAAGACACTTTAAAATAAGGTTCTGTTTGTTACCATTGGTCAATTATATTAGCTAACAAAAACTAACAATGAAAATCACTTCTAAAGCATTTATTAAACTCTGTTAATGTTAATTTGAACATTTATTAATGCAATAGTATGTTGAGCTAACAATGATCAGTCATATTTTTATTAAAGTCCCCCTGTAGTCAATCATTTTATCCCAAAAACTCCAAAATGACACATTAAAAAAAAAAAAAATGTATTATTAGCTTAAATGTAACTCTCTACACCCTTGAGTATTGCGTATTTAGTATTGCTATCATTTAGTTTGTGTGTGTGCGTGCGTGCCTCTAATGTGTGTGGCGCTGGTGTGTGTGTGTGTGTGTGTGTGTGTGTGTGTGTGTGTGGCTCTGGTGTATGTGTGTGTGTGTGGCTCTGGTGTGTGTGGCGCTGGTGTGTGTGAGTGGCTCTGGTGTATATGTGTGTGTAAATCTGGTGTGTGTGTGTGAGTGGCTCTGGTGTATATGTGTGTGTAAATCTGGTGTGTGTGTGTGTGTGTGTGGCTCTGGTGTGTGGGGCGATTAGGAGAATAGGAGATGGCTGCTCACAATGTTAATAAGTCATTGTTACATCCCGGTCTTCCCGGCCATGTCACGCTGAGGGACGGACGGCTGCCACCGGAGGGTTATGAGGGGGTGAGTGTGTGTGTGTGTGTGTGTGTGTGTGTGTCACGTCACAGAGAAAGAATATATAGGATTGTGTGAATATATGTGAGGAGAGAGAGGGTGTTCATGAGAGTGAACAAAGAGGCATAAAACACATTGGTTGAACATGTTTGAGGTTGAACAAGTGAGGGTGTGTCAATGGTAAATGTGTGCGTGTGTGTGTGTGTGTGTGTATGTGTGTGTGTGTCTGTGTACACTGCATATACATGAATGTTTGTTCCAATTAGGTTGTATTGTGGCTCGTCACTAAGCGCTGTTGCTGGCCATTCACAGCACGCATGTAAGTGTGTGTTTATGTGTTGGGATGATATATGAGAAGACAGATACACAGGTTTCACCACTCGTAACTGTATAACATCAAAAAATCTCAAACCAACCAGCATATGGACACCATAGAATTACACAATCTGCACCAATTGGCATAAAATACAACCTAATGATCATTTCCTTGATATATGTCTCCATCAGCAGCTGCTTTAACCTAAGCCTGATGATGATAAAGTGCAGTTTGTTTGGTGTCATGGCACACACATCTGTCACACTGCGACCCTTGTTTAACTGTTTGTCATTACAACAAGCAATTTGACCCTTGACCCTTCATGATCCGATTGGAGACTAGACCATTTGTCTCTCCGGCAATCCATGAGAACGGCACATCGTCCAGCAGTTTAAAGTCAAGAGGGTGATAAAAATATTTGAATAGTCACTGATTTATAATCAAGCAATAAAGAGGTAGTGTCATTATGTTAATACATTTTACTGTAGCTTGTTTTCAGTACAAATTCTGACCAATCAGTATCCAGGTTGGTAAATATGCCTTTGATAATGCCTGGTAATATCTGGCACAGGCATGTCACTGCCACACTGCCTGATTTGTCAGGCTTACAATCCAAGAACGAGACCAGCTGTCTGTGAAACATATTCTCTCACCCACTCTATGCTTGCTGTCCTCTTTGTCTCCCTGAAAAGGTCTGTGTCTCAATCAACAGCAGAGTCGCCCACTCTTCCATATCTTCTAATCTGAAGGCACAAATTCTCCCCTCAGTGCCATATATATATATATATATATATATATATATATATATATATATATATATATATATATATAGTGCGTACTCAGAAGCGTGAAATGAAACGGTCCCCTGAAGGCAAGAACAGCTGGTACTTTGGCTGAATCAGGTCCCTTGTTCCCCCCGCCTCCCACCCCTCATTCTACCTGCTGCTTCAGCCCAGATACACTACATTACACTGCTGAGAGAGATTCTGCAGCCTCACATGCTGACGTAGCACTGTAAAATCCTTCACTTTGTGTTTCTTAGGGGTTCCTATTTTTTGGGCCTGCTTCTATAGAGAGATGGTGTAGGTCAGTGGTCACTCACACACTAGTTCACGCACCCACTCACTCACGCACGCACTCACTCACACAGTCGATCACACACGCACGCACTCACTCACACACTATTTCACACACTCACTCACGCACTCACTCACTCACACACTCGCTCACTCACACACACACACACACACACATACTCACTCAAGCACTCACTCACATACTCGTTCACACACTCACTCGCACACTACCTCACTCACACACACACACTCCCTCACTCAAGCACTCACACACACACACAAATGCGCTCACTCACTCACTCACTCACTCACTCACTCACTCACTCACTCACTCACTTGCTAACTCACACACTCACTAGCTAACTAACTCACTCACACTCACTCACTCACTCACTCACTCACTCACTAAGACACAAACACACACACACTAACTTACTCTTACTCACACACACACACACACACACACACACACACACACACACACACACACACACACATGTTTGTTTTTGTGAAATGTGGGGACATTCCATAGGCGCAATGGTTTTTATACCGTACAAACCGTAATTTCTATCCCCTACACTGCCCCTGCCCCTAAACCTACCCATCACAGGAGACTGCAGTTTACTTTCTGTGAAAAAACCTCATCCTGTGTGATTTATAAGCATTTTGAAAAGTGAGGACATGGGGAACGTCCTCATATTTCACCCTCTTTTGTAATACCTATGTCATACCCATGTCATTATACACATTTGTGTCCTGATATTTCACAAAAACATGCCACACACACACACACACACACACACACACACACACACACACACACACACACACACACACACACACACACACACACAAACAAACAAACAAACAAACAAACAAAAACAAACACATGTTACTCAATCCGATCATTTGTGTGAGTAAGGTGTCTTAAATATTCTTCCTTGTGTTCATTAAGTGTGTGGAGAATACTAATAACTCTTTACATAAAATTGTTAATATGCTTGGCTACAATGGCCTTTATGATAAAAAAATATATATTCCAGACCATTTCAGAGCAAATACATAAATATCAAGACATCAAATAATCATCAAAATGCAAAACATTTTATTTTTATTTTTATGTACATCATCCACCCTAATAAAGCAGGTCTTTATATTCAGCTTTGAAAATAAATCTCCTGAAAACATGATAAAGTGTGTATATATTTATGGATGGATAGCATTCTTATAGCTGAAATTAGCACAGTGACATAAACAGCCATCAAAGCAGAATTTCACTGAAAAGGTTATTGACTAAGAGTGCTGGTGGCAAGCATGGCTGTGGACCAATCAGCAGAGCCATGACTAAGCTGGGCGGGGCTTGTTTGGACCAATCATTGAGTGTGGCCCCCTTCTCCTCCCTATCCTCAGCAGTCTCTGGGAGACTGCATTTCCTCTTTATCACTGTGCCCTACAGACAATCCCTCTCATCCCCCTCTCTCTCTCCCTCATTCTCTCGGTCTCTCTCTCACCCTGCCTCTCCATTCCCGTATGAATCAGATTCCAGCTGTCGCCTGCCGAGGCATCCATTCTTACACTCAACCAAAGGGGGAAAGAGAAAGAGAGAGGGATGATGATGGGAATGGGTGAAAGGAGAATAAGGGAATGAAGCTAGGGCAAAAGGAAATGGGGCATACCATCAGTGTGTGTGCGTGTTTGCATAAATGTGTATTCTTGTGCTGTGGCTTTGTGTGCTTTATATGTAGGAGTGCTAAACACAGGGAGTGATGTGGATATTTCAGACAGCAAGCTGCATACGAAAAAGGCAGCAAAGGAAAGATGAGAGAGAGGTGGAAATTGGAGGATTGAGGGAGCTAAATTTATGTCAGTCTGTCTGGGCTTTATAGTGTGTAATGAGACACTCATCATACTGATGTCCCATTCATTTCATAAAGTCATGTTTATAGTGCACTTTCACAGTAGCTTCAGTATATTTTATGTGGTTAACTTGCCAAGAATACAGTAGAACGGACAGGAAAAGCTCCAGATCAGAGCCAAATCATAAAATACAGAGATTGTAAATACAGTCAGGGTGGAGAATAATTTCTAGTGTGAATCGAGAAACATACAGCTCAAGCAGTGTAGTCTGATTGTCAGGATTGTTTTGTCTTTTTGTTCATGTGTCTGTTTCTTGAACCACCCCTATTACGGTTTTTCGAATATTCCCATTCATGCAGTGTGTAATAAAGCTGTTTGGAAATGTAAACGTTCTGCAAAGTTCTAAAGTCGAAAGATGATAAATAAAGTTATTGTCTCCCAAAGGAAAGAATCGTCTCTGAACTTCCTATACGAGTCGTTTGTATCTCGAATCCTAATGCGGTTCTACGTCACTAGAAAAGACATTTGCGTAATACCCACCTATGTTGTACGTTGTCCATCTACATACAACAGAATGGGCCACCTGGCCAATCAGAGCAGAGCAGGATCTCTTCCTGGATGGATTTAGAGAGGCTGATTAATCTGACGAGTCGTTTGAGAATCATTAAAAAAAATGTGAAGTGCAATGTATATTATGAGAAAATGAAACCTGCATGTAAACCTGTTGTATGAAACTCCAAAACAAATTAGGAGCCTTTAAAATGGCACCCGTGTCTCGTTTAGTTCCCTTGTTTGCAACCCTGTGTATTTCCCTGTTTAGCTCAGTTTGTTGTTGGGCATTATCACATTTGTTTTATGTGTGGCAAATGTACGATTACTCCTGAGATTCTCCTTGGTGTCCTTTTGTGTTCATTAAAGACTTTGTATTGCTTATTCTGCATCAAGCGTGTTGGATCACCACCATAAGCGTGACTGATTCTGAGTCAGTTCATTTAATGAATCAAAAACATACAGCGCAGCTAGTGTAGTAGACATGCGTCCCAATGTGCATGCATGCCATCCATCCTAAATAGTATGTGAGATTAAAAAAAAGTGTGTCCCAAAGCATTGTATGTTGAAAAGAGTACGTCAAAAGTCCCTGGATGATGTACACTTTCCGGTAGATTTTTGAAGTGTGTATCCGTTCACACTCTAACGGCTAATATTGCCCTCAACCCATTGCACTTTGGAGTAGGATTCAATTCAGAACTACAAACATGAATAAAAAGTGTTAAAAAACTACAATGGGGGATATGTATAACTGACTATGTAACAAAGCATCCATTAAAGACACATGCTCCGTCCCAATTTGTCTACTTATACTATACCCTAAAAGCATGTGAAGAAAAAGTACATACTTTTGGGTGTGTAGCAAAAGAGTAGACAAGCTTTGGGATGTACAATCACGTCATACAATTGCACCTTTAACGGTTGCTCTCTGTCGCATCCTGTCACCATTAAACTGGCTTGTCAATCATCTTGTCACAGTTCAAATCCTCCACATTTCATTTTATTTCCTATCGTATCAGAGAGAAATGCAGTAGCACATTGACTGCAGACGCGGGTCTTTCATGCGGAGAACTCTCCATTTTAATGCATACACTCTAAAAAATTCTGCGTAAAAACAACCCAATGTTGGGTCAAATATAGACTAACCCAGCAATTGGGTTGTTTCAACCGCAGGGTTAAAACAACCCAATTGCTGGGTTAGTCCATATTTGACCCAACACTGGGATAAAACAACCCAGCATTTTTTAGAGTGTTATGATGCATTTAAAAGTTGATGGCCAACAGATTTTTATAAAAGTCTACATTGTTATTGCAGATGAAATATAACATGGATAACATTAAATAAATATTTGTTATCAGGTTAAACTTTGATTATTATTTTCTAAAACCTTCTAAACCTCTCATAATTAGTCATGCATATCCACCATGTTTTGTAGTTTTTTAACTCTTTTCACTCACACTTGTAGTCCTGAACCAAATCCTCCTCTAAAGCGCAATGGGTTGTGGGCAATATTAGCCTTTATAGTGATCACGGACCCACACTTATATAGTAGACCATCCGGGGACTTTTGACACTCTTTTGAACATTGGGACACACTTATTGTAATCTCACATACTATTTAGGATGGATAGTATGGACATTGGAACGCAGGGTCAATTTAATGACGTGATTGTACAGTATTGTTCAAAATAATAGCAGTACAATGTTACTAACCAGAATAATCAAGGTTTTTAGTATATTTTTATTGCTACGTGGCAAACAAGTTACCAGTAGGTTCAGTAGATTCTCAGAAAACAAATGAGACCCAGCATTCATGATATGCACGCTCTTAAGGCTGTGCAATTGGGCAATTAGTTGAATTAGTTGAAAGGGGTGTGTTCAAAAAATAGCAGTGTGGCATTCAATCACTGAGGTCATCAATTTTGTGAAGAAACAGGTGTGAATCAGGTGGCCCCTATTTAAGGATGAAGCCAACACTTGTTGAACATGCATTTGAAAGCTGAGGAAAATGGGTCGTTCAAGACATTGTTCAGAAGAACAGCGTACTTTGATTAAAAAGTTGATTGGAGAGGGGAAAACCTATAAAGAGGTGCAAAAATGATAGGCTGTTCAGCTAAAATGATCTCCAATGCCTTAAAATGGAGAGCAAAACCAGAGAGACGTGGAAGAAAACGGAAGACAACCATCAAAATGGATAGAAGAATAACCAGAATGGCAAAGGCTCAGCCAATGATCACCTCCAGGATGATCAAAGACAGTCTGGAGTTACCTGTAAGTACTGTGACAGTTAGAAGACGTCTGTGTGAAGCTAATCTATTTTCAAGAATCCCCGCAAAGTCCCTCTGTTAAAAAAGGCATGTGCAGAAGAGGTTACAATTTGCCAAAGAACACATCAACTGGCCTAAAGAGAAATGGAGGAACATTTTGTGGACTGATGAGAGTAAAATTGTTCTTTTTGGGTCCAAGGGCCACAGGCAGTTTGTGAGACAACTCTGAATTCAAGCCAAAGTACACAGTGAAGACAGTGAAGCATGGAGGTGCAAGCATCATGATATGGGCATGTTTCTCCTACTATGGTGTTGGGCCTATTTATCGCATACCAGGGATCATGGATCAGTTTGCATATGTTAAAATACTTGAAGAGGTCATGTTGCCCTATGCTGAAGAGGACATGCCCTTGAAATGGTTGTTTCAACAAGACAATGACCCAAAACACACTAGTAAACGGGCAAAGTCTTGGTTCCAAACCAACAAAATTAATGTTATGGAGTGGCCAGCCCAATCTCCAGACCTTAATCCAATTGAGAACTTGTGGGTGATATCAAAAATGCTGTTTCTGAAGCAAAACCAAGAAATGTGAATGAATTGTGGAATGTTGTTAAAGAATCATGGAGTGGAATAACAGCTGAGAGGTGCCACAAGTTGGTTGACTCCATGCCACACAGATGTCAAGCAGTTTTAAAAACTGTGGTCATACAACTAAATATTAGTTTAGTGATTCACAGGATTGCTAAATCCCAGAAAAAAATGTTTGTACAAAATAGTTTTGAGTTTGTACAGTCAAAGGTAGACACTGCTATTTTTTGAACACACCCCAACTAATACCCCAATTGCACAGCCTTAAGAGCGTACATCATGAATGCTGGGTCTTGTTTGTTTTCTGAGAATCTACTGAACCTACTGGTAACTTGTTTGCCACGTAGCAATAAAAATATACTAAAAACCTTGATTATTCTGGTTAGTCACATTGTACTGCTATTATTTTGAACAATACTGTATGTCCCAAAGCTTCTCTTCTATTCTGCTACACACTCATGCTACTCATTCAGAGGAATTGGAATTCTTCACGGTTTCCATCCCTAACAAAGTGTTTACAAACACATTATAAAGCAAGAAACTATTCATTTAAATGTGCACAGGGTCTTCAGTCTAGTAGCGTGCAAGCGCTTGGTTTTACATTGGAAGACCTCGTGTCACCGATACCTTTGGTTGGCTGCAGAAGCGACACCAACGGCTCACTGAGCTTTAATCAGTTCCAGCACGGCACAATGTTGCCCTCCAGGAGAGATATTACTATGGCTTTGTACCCATATGATCTTCTGCATGGTGACTTTCAGACATTAGATGCTGCTGCTTTGTTGTCTGTGCTTTTAAAAGTTTCCGCATTCTCGATTAGAGTCAAATTTCTGTCCCCGACTCTGTTCGTATGTCAATATTAGACTGAAGGTATAATGTCAATAGACAATTCTACTGATGAGGGCCTTGTTCTCTAGACATACATTGAGTCTCTTTAAGGGACATTTGGAATGCAAACCACCAACCAGGAACTGCATGAAAATTTGCCTGAATAGGGAGGAGAGAACAGCGAACTACAGAACAGGGTCATTCCTTTTCACTCTTTTATCCTCTCCATACACTAGTGCCCATCTTTATTTTATCTTCACATGTGAATACTTTATTTTAATTAAATCTGAAATGTTACTGACAACGTTGCTGTAGTGTTTAATGTGTTGTAGAAATAAGACACCAGTGGTGGTAACCGCACGGCCTCCCTCTCCCACAGGGTTAAATGTACCTGTGGACGGCCAGCTTTTCTCTGTGTCAGCTGTGCTGCTGTCAGGCCTCTTTGAGGTAAATGTCACCTGAGGCACATGCAAAGAGACACTCCATGACACAAGCAGCACCTGACAGTCACCAAAGCACCTGCCTGCCAGAGCTACTCCGCTTATCTGTGTGTTGTCACACTTACAAGTCACTCTTTTTTTATTGGCTGTTATGTAATATAATTAAAGCATTGTATTAAACTCAAAAAAACTCAAACACAACATCTGAGGTTTTTGTGTAAACAATTTATTTGACTATATTATCCATCCAATGATCAAATCAATTAACATTCAATGGACAAAGTCCATTTCATGTTTTGTTGTTTGAGAAGCCAACTTTAAGTCTCAATTGCTGCACCAAGCATCACTTAACGGAATTACAAAAATAATTGCTGTCTGAAGTCAAATACTTCTCTACTAAAAAACAGTATGCCAAGGGAATAGTATGTCCAAATACATAGTCACATCAGATGACCCACAACTTCCATCAAGATTCTGAAGTGCGCATATGATGGACACCTTACTATCCCATGAGACCTCAGGAGAGGATTTATGGCCCTGTCCCAAATGGCACAATCCAACTGCATCTGAAATCGCATACTCTCTTGAGTAGGTGCTTATTTTAATAAGTAATTACTTCACGACCGTTAAAAAAGTGTCCATCACATGCACACAGGTTTTGCCTACTCTTTTATGAGTACTGTGAATTTGGACATGCTTCTTATGTCACATACTGTTTTTCACCTACTATATAGAAGGGAAGTATGCGATTTTTGGATGCAGCCTTCATGTGCTCTTGCAGTCTTATGGACTTACAATGGCCGCCACGCATGTCCGTTAAGTCCACGTTGTAGGTTTCAGATGGGTGTTTGTGAGCATCACCTTTGTGGTCGATATGCACCCTCAATGTGCACTTTTGCCGAGCTCGCAATCCTGCTAGCTCCACAGCAGACTTCTACCCAAGCAACATTACGTCATGAAAGTGTGAACTCTGAGGAAGATCAACTTAGAGCCTTGAAATGGCAGTGAAGTAACGCAACTGACACTGATAGATCCTGTGAGATTATCATTCATTCTACAATGTCGGAAGTATATGTAAATGAACAATTCTTACTTGTTCTCTGTGATACCTGGACAGAGAAATTAATGTTTATTTGTCAACAAAAGTCCGCCGGGTGACATGTTTGACAGCTCCAGGACTTTCATTAAAACTACAAATTATACTTCCTCTTGTCGGATCGACAGAGGGTTATTAACAGAAAAGTAAGGGTAGATTTATTACTGAAAATTGTATTGTACTCTTCTTACCTGTACCTGTTCTGGTTTGGAAAGAACTAACAGAACGTCAGTTTCTTTTCGTTTTTTCCCCCCTCCATTTTGGGCTTAAACACTGTTCATCAGTTTGAAATGCTGAAGTAAGAAATTTCTGATTTTCCTTAGCAGCATTCCCTTAATATTTACGATTCTTTGCCGCCTTTATCCACTGCCTACAACACTCTGGATTCTTCACTGGAAACTGAAAGTAACTCACTCCCGCTAAACGTTCCCACTTTGAATTCTTGCACCCCGGAACAATACAAGTTAACACCATCTAAAAGTTTGCTAAGAAGGATTTCCTACTAAAGCAAGGTGGGAGCGGCCTTGTACTGCAACATGCCCCATTGCATTATGGGTGTTGAAGTTTAGGGAAGACCTATTTGGCAAAAGGGAAGACAAACACCTATCTCTAGTTAAGTAGCACCAATTTATGTTTTCTCCACCTTTCTACTGCATAGGCAGTCTAGTTAAAAGCCCATTTTGCAATGGTGAAGTACCTCTTTAATTCACCCAAGCTACAATTTAGGATGAATTCACCTTACATTCTCTGAGATAATAAACCATCTGACCTCAAGGGACTGGTTAATGAAAACACGGCTGCTGTGCTGTGTAATGATCTGTTTACAGGACACTTTAATACAACCTGTTCTAGTCTAGGGAGGCTCTGCCTTGCTCCCCCGGCTCCCATCTGCCTTCTTTCAGTGATCCAACAATACTCCTCTGACTTCTATGAACCTGTAAGATGGCAGAAGAGCAGGCCACCCATGGGCATTGTGCTCAAGATCAGAGGCACTCGGACATGCCAGTGCGTTCTGTGTACAGAGCTCGAGTATAGAGGCTGCCTGTGTTGTCACATTTGCATGTATTGTTCAGTGTGCATTGCATGAGTATGTGGACTACAACACTATGCACTCTGTGTCTTTCCCACGATATCCACAACATGCTCTATGTGTCAGTTGGTGTGCATGGATGTGTGGTACTGTCTGTGTCAGAACACCTGTAGACATTTCTGTAAGAGTAAATGTGTGTATCTTAGCTGTGTGGGCAGGTCTTGCTTTGATCATAGACTCGATGATGCTGCAGTCCAGAGTAAATGTCTGTGTGTGTGATGCATTATAGTGTATGCTCAGTTTGGGTGTGGATAAGCACTTTGTTGTCTTTGTGTCACGTGAGATCTGAGCCAAACCTTGGACTCCAACTCTTTAAATAGAAAACAACTAAGAAATTCTCATGCCTGCAAAAAATGTGTCTGGTTATGTATTAACTAGCCCAGTCATATGAGGGCTATGGTCTTCAGGTCATTAACCAAGACCGCCAGGTCTGCTTTTTATTGTCTCTTTATTGATTTTTCTGTGGCAGATACTGTGTGTATTTGCTATCTGGATTGCATTTAAACTGTGTCAAAGTTTAAACTAAGAAAGACACTGACCAACACTAGTTGTTCACTCTCACTCACACATGCGTAGACAAAAGATGACCAATACACACAGCTTCTAAACACACCTGCACTACAGATGCCCAATTCCCACCATAAGCCAAAGAATATCACAGTCACTGCTGGAGCTTGCTTTTATTGAATAAAACCTATATGTGACCCTGGAGCACAAAACCAGCCATATGTCTCACAGGTAGCCTATATTTGTGGCAATAACCAACAAACATTGCATGGGTCAAAATGATAGATTTTTTTATTATGCCAAAAATCATCAGCATATTAAGTAAAGATCATGTTCCATGAAGATATTTTGTTAATTTCCTACCATAAATATATCAAATTATAATTAGTAGTAATATGCATTGCTAAGGATTTCATTTGGACAACTCTAAAGTCGATTTTCTCAATATTTAGATTTTTTTGCACCCTCAGATTACAGATTTTCAAGTAGCTGTATCTCGGCCAAGTCTTATCCTAACAAACCATACACAGATGGAAATCTTATTCATTCAGCTGTCAGATGGTATATAAATCTCAGTTTAAAAAAACTGATCCTTATGACTGGTTTTGTGGTCCAGGGTCACATATTAAAGAGTAAATCACCGGATTAATTGATTAATTACCAGATCAAAAACAGTGCATATTTAAAAAAATGTAACGTGCATGGATGAATTGTTCACCATGAGATCAATAACATGGATTTAGACAATAGATTTTAAACTTTAATATGGATTTATTGACACCATGCATGCAGTGTAAGTGCAATGTTTGTTGCAAGCAGTAACACCGGTAGCCGAACAGCAGATTGGACATATTTCACGATTAACCAATATTAACCAACATTACTAATATTCACACCTGCATAGAGTTGCTTTTGAGCGCAGAGTGTAGTGAGTGCTTGCAGAGACAAAGACG
This sequence comes from Gobiocypris rarus, assembly GCA_023029165.1. Classification (NCBI taxonomy): domain Eukaryota; kingdom Metazoa; phylum Chordata; class Actinopteri; order Cypriniformes; family Gobionidae; genus Gobiocypris; species Gobiocypris rarus. The sequence continues at coordinate 4,993,250 of CM040918.1, forward strand.
AGGAGTGAATGTATCGAGCACACTTTCCTAGAATGCCCTGTCTCTCAAGTAATGCAGGAAAATTCAATTAATTGGACTGAATTGCTTCATTGGATGTTTCAATAAAATAGAAAAATGATTTTCAGACTCCTCAATGCTACTTGAGAGTGAGGACACATAGGAAAAAGCACACAATCGATCGATGTCTACTTGCTCATCCGCTATATGACAGGGAATGCAATCAAAACAAAACTGTATGTGAAAGATAATGCAAATAATAAGAGAATAGTTACTGTAACAGAATTAAAGAGTAATCCTCTACACAGAGCCACTCAATTTGGGGAAAATAGAATTGCAGATTTCTACTGATACAAATTGTGATTGTTGCTGTGCGTGTTAGTAGCGTTGCACAATTTAGCACAACATTTTGTGATTGTATATCAATTTTGACTACAAAATAACAATAATTGTCATTATCAAGCTTTATTTTGGTGGAAAACTGAAGGAAGCCTAAAGCTTCTCTTTGTTTACATCCTGATAACCCAAAGGCAGTAAAAATAACAAGCTCTTATGCACTTCATAATACATATAAATAATTTTAAAAGGCAACATGCTATGTTTAAGGGTGCTTTTACACTTGGGTCGATTGTCTGGTCCGAACCCGAGTTTGATTGCTTCCCCTTGCCTCTTCTGGACTGTGTTCGGATTATTTTATTTGGGTCCGGACCGGGGTGCGTTTACATCATCAAAGCAGCCGCTGTTTACCCGGTTGCTTGGTAGCAACGGTGCAGGAGAAGGCAGCAAAATGCATAGCGTTGCTCACCCTACTTTTATATTTTTGCTTTCGAACCATTGGTTTTGTTTCCAAAGCTTCAGTACATAATGGCCCTTGTGTCTATCTGCTGCAAATGTACTACAAATGCTCTAAAGAACTGAAGAGCAGAAATTAGATCTACAGCTCTCTGCTTGCAGTACATCAGTCACGCACGCCAGGAAAATGAGTGAAAAACACACAAAAACATTTTTATCAAATCATACGTAATTAATAGTGATTTAGATCCTTGATTTAGTATGATTGCGTTCATATCAGCAGCGAACCGTACCAGAGTTCACATGAACCGTACACCAGCCCACCCTTAATGCAGACTCGGTACGGTTCGCGGGTGCGCACTCAAGTTCAAAAGACAGCGTTCACACGAACCAAACGAAACCAACTCTGACATCAATCAAACTCAGGTGTGCACCAAAAATGCTAGTGTGAAAGCACCCTAAATCATCCGTCCCACAATATTGTACTTAAAAATGATGGCTTTACTATAAATACAGGTATCGCTTCTCAAACTAAGGGCCAGATTTACTAAAGGCGCCGATGGGAGTGGAAAGTTCAGCACGTGATTTACTAATGACAGCAGCCGGATCATTTCCATAATGACCAACACAATCTACCAAGAGCAGTGCAAATTAGCATCTGGTTTAAGACATGCTTTTTTTGTACAGTAAATAGTGGTGCAAACACCAGTAAATTGACAAGCGCAAACCTTAGTAAATCACCTTGCGTAGTCTAATAGGGAAACTCCTACAAATGCATATGCAATAATGTCAGCCACAAAAATAACCCTGTCCACACCTCTCAAAGCTCATTCTTCACAGCGTGTCTTTAGTAAATCCTGACAGTAGTTTTTAAAGAGGGTTTTCGCTAGCGCATGCTGCTAGTAAATCTGGCCCTAAAGCCTCTAAAAATTGTATTGGTGCATAACATTTAACACATAAAGGGCCGGAAAAATGACTCATGGTCACTAACCAGAGTGCAAACAATGCAAGAAGTCCATGGCCCCACTTTTACCACCATCCCTTTTACTGACTCATTCTAATCGCTGGGAAAGGAATGTATCCTATTACTTATTAATGGAACACCTAAAATTGTGGGTGACACTTGTGTGTCGCATGAATGCAGGGTGTTTTAATAAAAGCAGCTTGTGAAACTGTCAGGCCTCTTTTGTACGTTTTTTGTAGCCTCAAAAGCAAAACTTCTGAATACAGAGTCTGTGTGAAAGAGGTAATAAAAACAGAAAAAGTTGAAAGGTTTGTTTGAGCTGTGCCCTCTACTGTGCATGTCCTTCAGTCTGAGGATTATTTCATTTCACTTTTGGTGTGAAACGGCCATTTCATTTGCCAAAACTTTTTGTTGTTGTTAAAAAACAAGCAAGCAAGCCCAGGTGAGAAAAAGTAACGCAACAGATTACTTTCCATAAAAGTAACTAAGTAGCACAATTAGTTACTTATTTAGAAAGTAACACAATATTGTAACGCATTACATTTAAAAGTAACTTTCCCCAACACTGCTTGTAACACGCTAAAATAAAACCAATATAACACAATTTTGTCACAGTTAGACATGTATATAGTTTGTGATGTCATGTGCAAGTGCATTTAGGCTATGCATTTGGCAGAGACATTACATTTTATATTTTTTATGTTCTATAGGAATTGAACCAATGACCTTGTGCCATGCACTACAAATTGAGCAACAGGAAAATTAGAAAGACATATAACTACAGCAATTCATCTGTCATTTGTGACAAATGAGTCGCTCTACCCTGTACCCCGCTGACCCCGGTGCTTATAACCCAGCACTGACCCTCCCTCCCCTGTGTGAGTTCAGACCCTGGGGCTTTTCCAAGACATGTAGCCACACATATATTCATACACACCCCTTAGTCATTCCCCCTGTCCCCTGTATCCATCTGAACTCTCGTGCAAGGTCCAGACGCTCATTTTCTCATATCCACCCTCCCCTTCCCAATAGGCGAGTGACTCCTGTCATTGTCGAGCCATCTCTGTCTTGGGCGTGCGATAAAGGGGTCATTGTTGCTGTGTTGCTGTGTTGTCAGCCATTCTCTGACCATTCTCCCTGATTCATTTTCTCTACAACTGCTAGTAAAACATTATTTGACAAGTCTTCCTTTACACCTTTACAAGCAAGTAAGATGGTATGGACATCACATGGCCAATCACTGAGGTGAATATTTCAAAACAGATAATCAGAAGTCCAAAACAACCACAACCCCTAGTAGTCTGTATATACATTTTAGGTGTGCACATGTACATAAGACATTAAGGGATGTGTTAAGGCCATAAAAATGCAGGACTGCACATTTATGTCCACGGTTGAGTATGTAAACGTGTCCTGTCATTGAAGAAGCATGGTAAACTAGTAATCTTAACTAGTAGTCAATCTATATGGGTTGTTAATGCCCAAAAATGATGTTGACATATAGAGGGCAGGGTGCTAGCTTTCCAAAATACATTAACATTTTTAAAATAAATGTTTTCTTTTTTAATATAGTGTCAAATCATTCTAAAATGCTGGTTTGGTGATCAAGAAACTCTTCTTCTTCTTCTTATTATTATTATTATCAATGCAGAAAACCATTGTGCTGCTTCATATTTCTGTAGAAACCAGTTTGTAGAAAATGTATACATTTTTATAGGAATATTTCACCCGAAAGATCTAAAGAACAGCATTTATTAGATTTTTTTTATAACAATGTAAGAGCCTCTTGATCCATTTGATGCATCTTTGGGTAACAAAAGTTATTACATGCTACTAGATGTACTTACTAGTGTAATAACAGTACTATAATAATAACTAACCCTAACCGTAACACTATAGTAAGTATGTGTGGTTAATTAATATTACTCAATACTTATTTAAGTACAATGTAACTGTCACCTTAAAATAAAGGGTAACACTTTATTTTACAGTGTCCTTCCTTGTTACATGTTACATATACTTACCATAGTAATAACAGGAAATTATGCATAAATACACACAACTAACCCTAAACCAAACCCTAATCCTACCCTAACCCTATAGTAAATACATGTAGTTACTAAATATTGCTCAGTACTTTTATAATTACACTGTAACAATGAAACTTTGCTGGGAAAAAAAAACTATTAATTTGTTTAAGATAATAACAATGAAATGCAATTTAATGATGACAAATAAGATTTGCCACAATATGTGACTCCAAATGCATGACATCCAGAAACCATCAGCTGGCATTGCTGTAAGCAGATTTTAAAGTGCCACTAGGTGGAATAACTAATACACCCGTCTATCACTGTCTTTATTTTATTAACATAATATTGAAGTTGAGTGTAGGGATATAAATTGGCTTCTTTGAGAGTGGGGAAAATGTGTGCCGCAACTATTTGATTGCACTAGACAGTATTGCACTAGATGTATTAGCCATTCCTGTGTTCCAGGAAAGACCTGCCTGAGGAGTGTGTCAGGGGAAGGTGATCGGGGGTTTAGCGTTACTCTCAGCTGAGTCACCCTTTCAATTGATCCCCATTTCTCTTTTGTTTTCCCAGAGTGTGGGCCATTCTTTAATACCGGTAACTTAAGTCCAGCGTGAGCTCAGTTGACAACATGAACTGACCAATGACTCCAGCCTATCAACTCACACATAGAGTGACATCACGTTAAAAGAGGTCACAGTAATCAGATTATCCTAGTTATTCAGATGCACTGACAACCAGCGAACTAAGTATGTTCAAATTAGCCCTGCAGGCAACATGAAGGAGAGGCAGCTATTACAGTCATTTTGGTATGCTAATACAAAAGTCTTTGTCCCTGACTCCTCATATCATTGTTCTAATATGATTTACAAATCCAATTGAATTATGAGGGGTACTAGATCAATTTTGTGACAACACCAAGACCTAGTAAAGGAATGCAATTGTTGGTGCACTAAAGGGGACACTATACCATCTACACAATCCCTCTGCACTGTGTTGTTGAGCAGGGACTGTACTGGGGGGAGGGGGATGTCTAGGGTGCAATAAATGGGGAGCTGGGAGGAGGCTGGAGGGCTTGGAATCCGCCTCTGTTGCCACGGAAGCTGTGCCAATCTCCAAGTACACCTACAGTTTGAAGAGGATACCTGAGCTCAGAGCCCCTGGATAATGAGAAGCAGTGAAACTCTAAACTCTGACAGCTAATGCTTTCACCCCTCCTGTGTCTACAGGGGCACGGTAAACAAGCATCCCATTGCTGGGAGAGGGAGCAGCACTGGGATGACTGTTTTTCGTGGATTTGACAAGGACAGGGATTAGCAGACTTTACTAAATCTTCTCTTGAGTGTCTGTCAAGCTCTGCTACTGCAAAAAAATGCAAAAGCCGAACCCTTAGTATCTAATGTGCAGTGTTCATTTTCCAAAATGCATCCATACTCATTCATTCAGCCACTCTCTTCTTTCTGCCCACAACAACTCCAACTGTGCTTAGCAGCAAATAGCACAAAGGACCAAAAATAGCCCAGTTTTCCAGAGCAGAGCAGCCCTCCTTAAGAAGAGAAGAGAAAGCAACAACAAGAGGCTATATGCAAAAAAACAACAGTGCACACACAACGTCTATTCCTTTTGTCCCTTCACAACAGTCACAGATTTCTGTGCAATATCCATTGCAAATTTCAGGATATGGAATTATACATTTGATGGAATCTGTTGTGGGGACTGGATCTGACATATCATAAGTGTACCATAGGCATTTACCCCTTATCAATATGTTGTTGCCTATGTTGGTGTTGAGTGTATCAGAACACACACACTCAGAAAACAATTGCAAAATGTTTACATTTAGGGGTACGACAGTATCACATCTTTATACCTTAATTACCCCTAAAAAATTAATAACGTAAGTACATATTGCTATTGTCAAAGTAATAATATGGAACTTTTAGCGGTAGATAAGGTGCAAAGTTGACGCTTTAAGGGTACCCAGCAAACATTTGGACTTTTAATGACCATTGAAAATCCCTCAAACATGGTTGAAAAATAGTTCCAAAATGAAAGTTGAATCGAATGCATTTTAAGGAGGAAATGTTCTGTGTTACATATTTTTACAGATTTATGCCGTCCAAGCTCAACTATTTTTGGCCAGGGACATGACTTTGCCGTCGGACCAATGTTTGCTGGGTACTACTGACCCAATAACAAGGTACAATTTAGAGGGTTCCTCAAACTCGGCCCTGGAGGGCCACTGCCCTGCAAAGTTTAGCTTCAACCCTGATCAAACACACCTGAGCAAGCTAATCAAGGTCTTCAGGATCACTAGAGCCCTCCAGGACAGAGTTTGAGGAACCCTGATTTAGCACATTTATTTTAAACATGAGTGAACAATAAAAAAAACGTGACTCACTGTTGCTGGATTTGAGGTCTCGATGGATGATTGGCACAAAAGTCTGGTTGTGCAAGTAGTCCATTCCAGTCGCAATCTGCACTGCCCAATTCACCAGTACCCGAGGGGGCACCTTTTTCCCAGCAAGTGCCCGGTTAAGTGCTCCGCCACGGGCATATTCCATAACCAGGCAAAGATATGGCTCCCGCAGGCAAACACCTCGGAGAGAGATGATGTTGCGGTGTCGGAGCATCCAGAAGAGTCTGGCCTCCTGCCTCACGTTCTCTGCCGTGGCACTGATGTCCTCATCTGGGTCCTGACGAGCCGCTTTAACAGCCACTTCCTCATCTCTCCATACACCCCTATACACCTTTCCAAAACCGCCGGCGCCGATCACTTCCTCCAAGCACAGCTCTGAGAAATCAATCTCCAGTGGCGACTCCCCACCGACCAGACCTCCCGGAGGCAACGCTGGATAGCTGGCGTCCCGTCGGGTCACATAATTACTAGGAAATATGCCCACCTTGCCTTGGATCTTTCCAGTCCACCAGCCCTCATCTCCAGACACTTTGGAGTCCTTGGAGAGCACCTCCAGTAGGTCGCCGCGACGCAAGGTCAGCTCCTCGTCTGCTGTGGCCTCATAATCGAAGACAGCTGTCCAGTAAGTGTTAATGCCTTCATGATGATGCGGAAGATGTGAATCTGGGGATCCCACTGAGACGGGAAGAGTAGAGGAGTTCTGGCTGCTGCTGTTGTGTTTTGAATTTGTATTTGCTGGGGGAACTGGTGGTCCACAGGGACCTCCGATGTTGATGCAAGGTAGTGGGGCAGCACTGCCATTACCTCCAGCTCCTACTCCACTCAGTCTTGTATATGGGTCCATTACTGAGTGCACAGGTCAGCGATGAGGTCTCAAAAGCTGGAGGAGGCCCTCTGTCAACTTGCGCACAATATCCATGCAGAGCCCATCTACTGAGTGCAGGCCTTGTTCATGAGGGAAGAGATCACTGAGTAAAGCTTCTGCTGAGCTGCCCCTTCACTGTCCTCGCCGGTTGCTTGGATTGTCCACAGCACACTCTGCGTGTGTTTTAACATTTATAAAGCCATTGCAGTCAGTCAATGTGTGCTTACAGCTCTAATATGACTAGGGCAAGGAGTCTGAATAAGAGTTGCATTACAATACAAGTTTTTCCTATAAGAGATCCAAAGTCCATGAGATTAGGTGAGAATATCCAGTCCATCAAGATGTGAGAATGTTTTCTTTTTGGTTGCTTGATAAGACAGCATTGGACTTTTCCATTTGAAGAATCATTGAAGGCCTTGATTGATTTCTCCTTGTAACTAGCTAGGATGAAACAGGAACTAGATAGGTCTTCTGATAATTTTCCTACATCACATATCATGATCTAGAAGGGGTTAAAATCTACTGTAATGTTGCCTTAACATCTAATCTATGCAAATCCGATCCATGTAAAACTCTCATATCTGTAAATGTACATCGATGTTGCTCTTTGCAATGGATGTGCAATGAATATTCATAGCCTTAAACACATGCATGCACAGGCTTAAGGCATCTTCGGACATTCAAGCTCGCGACAGCTCGCGATCTCAAAACACCCACGATTATTTGCACATTCGTAATATTCACGTTTCTCTTGTCTCGTGCAAATCCGGTACATCGCGAACTCTATAAGATCTCGAAATATCCGTCAAGGAAAGCGCGCGTCCATTTTAAGATGAGAATCACAACAGAGAGATGGTTGTCATTAGCTTTAGTCGACATACATAATATATTCTACCCATATAGCGCTTTGCATATTTGGAAAGACATATAATAACATGTCATCAATAACTATAGCTACAACACATCCACTGTTTGCGATTTAATCCAAGTCATATTCATAAGCTACTGTCAGTTTGTGTTATTTCTATGTGCAAGTGCTTGTTTCGTCCTCATTTTCCATGATTGTCATTTTAACAATTGTCATCGAGCAGTTGATCCATAAAGCTGGAGTCAGTTGCGTATATAAATAGAAATGTATGACAAGCTTAAGCGGAACTTTGGCTTGGTATTGGATTATTAAAATGCAGCGATATTGAGAGCATTCTATGAAGAATGAGAGTGATGCGGACGGCTTGCATAAAGGTGACTTTTATTCAGGTCGTAGCGATTAGGCGACGAAATTCTTAATAATGTGTTTATGTCGCCCAAATAAAAGCCAACACAAAATACGTCCACCATCTTTATAATAATAATAGTAATAATAATAATAGCCACCTAGTTCCTTTCTAGATTCTGCAACAGTGTTTCTTGTAATCCAGAGATCAGTGAGAAAGTATCCATGCGTCCTTCAAGCCCAAGAACCGGTTTTCTGAATGTATGTTTGTGGTTGCTTGGCTCGTTCACTGTACATCACAACATCCACACAGCTCGTCGCATGGGCGTATCATAATGCTGAAATATTCCCATTTGTTGTACATCATCGAATTCCACTGAAGGATGCTCTTGTAATCTTTCTCCAAGCTGGGTCAGATAGTCAGCCTGTCTTCCATCTCAATCGAATCGTTTCTAACACCGTTTTCTTTATCTGAGAGACAGACGATCTATATTCCATGGACCAGGCTGTCAGCTCCTGAGGCTGACTTTGTATCCAAATACACCGGCTGGACTGGGGGTGGAGGACAGTAGGGCATTCTGGGAAATGGAGTTTATAATGTATGCAAAGTGCATGTGACCTACTAGGACAAGCTATAATATAATATAATATAATATAATATAATATAATATAATATAATATAATATAATATAATATAATATAATATAATATAATAAATACGTATAGATAAAATGCGTGCGTGCGTCTGTGTGTGTTCATGTTTTTCTATCCCGGTGGTGAGGACTTCAACCTGAATGCACACTGACTCATGTTACCTACATTGAGGTCCCCATGAGGAAACAAGCTTTTAAATCATACAGATTTATTTTATTTTTATGTAAAAATGCAGACAGTTTTGTGTGATGGGTAGGTTTAGGGGTAGGGTTAGTGTAAGGGGTGAGAATATTTAGTTTGTACAGTATAAAAATCATTGTTGAGTGTCCCCGAAAAAAATAGTAGACCAGAAGAGTGTGTGTGTGTGTGTGTGTGTGTGTGTGTGTGTGTGTGTGTGTGTGTGTGTGTGTGTGTGTGTGTGTGTGTGTGTGTGTGTGTGATTTATGAGGACACAAATTTGTATAATGACACGTGTATTACACTGTTATTACGACGTAAACATGAAATATGAGGACATTGCATATGTCCTCATATTTAAAATAGCTTTAAAAACATACTAAACAATGTTTTATTAAAAATTTAAAAATGCAGTGTTTCCTGTGATTTAGGGGTAGGGGTAGTGTAGGGGGATAGAAAGTACAGTTTGTACAGTATAAAATCCATTACGTCAACGGAGTGTCCCCACAAAGAAAGTAAACCAGACACACACACATACCCAAGCTGGATCATACCTTAATATATAGCGACTAAATATGACTTCGATTACGTAATTATATGTTTGGTAACTTTATTGGATGAACTCTTTATTAACCTGAATCATAAAACAATACTAATAACAAATTTTCATTAGGAATATATATAAATGCAGTTAAGTTAAATAGCTGAACAACATGTCCTAAAAGGAGGACAGTTTCGCTCCATTATGTCATACTGCCCCCTGCTGAGATACTGGATCACATCAATGACAGTGCTTCTTTCTGGCTGTTTGTAGTCACGCCATAAAGTCCTGTTCTCTAGTTAGAACACTTTCAGTCTGCCATGTGTACTAACTTAGTTGATGTTGATTGAGTTGTCAGAATAGAGAACTGAAGATGTAGTGCAGAAGGACTGTGCTAAGTGTCACTTACCTGCTCTTTCCCCATCAAGCTTTGATCAACAGGTTACACTATCTGGAGCAAAGAAACATTATAGATGAATAGGTCATAAATTCAGAGGATGGAAAACTCATACATGACTCTCAATAGACTGCATGAAACCAGACAGTGATTTTAATATAGACATTAATCAATGTAATAAACCAGCAATTTTCCTTTTTAAATTTGAACATATGTAATCAATGAAATTAATAACATCATTAGCATGAGGACAATATTTAGATTTTTGTAATCAAATTCATCTAAAGATATTTTAAAGCCTGTTTTATGTTGAAGAATAATGGCATTCCACATGTGTTTTTTTCATGCAAATTCACTGAGCTGCTTTAAATGTTTTTTGCTTATGGAAATGTAAACATAACTTTGGGGAATTTTAAAGATGCCTGGCACATTTAAATGTAACTCTCCATTTGAAATGATTATAAATCATTCACTATTTTGTGTCAGACTTCACAAATGCAGTGTCTCTTTTTCAAAGCATTAGAGGGAATTTTTGTTGTGATAGCAAATTAAAACGTTGAACTAGGCTATTATTGCACATACAATTAACATAAGCACACGCTAGTTATAAAGCTGGCTGCAGTTAATAACAAGTAGTTTAGCAACATGTCAAGCCATTTATCTTGGTTTGAAACGATTGTAAGAATGAACATGAATAACATTGAAGGAGTTATAACAAGAGTGACCACAAGGATGTGCTATACACTACTAGAACATTTTTACTCATCTGCCTGCTAAGTTTACTGTATAGATAGACGTGGTCTCTAAATCTGTGACATACTATGAAGCTTTTTTTAAAAAAAGATAGTCTTTACAAACGAGAATTGGCTTTGTTGCACGAATCACATGTGTGCTGTTTGCAAAAATGCTTTGAAATGACCCGAAAAGACATGACACTGCAGTCTGACGTCATTCAATCGCATCAAAGCACATTCATTTCCAAGTGGAAATCCTTATTGTGCCGTACAGTACAACACAATCAAAGTGTCATTTACACATAGGCTAGACAATTGCGTTGCCATTACAGAATCGTTGAAGTGTTGGTTTTCCCATTCAGTCACTGTGTGCTGTAGTATTAACTGTTTTAATGCCAGTAGTCTCTGACATGAACATGATATGGAAATGGAGAATGTACATTATTGATTTTTTGTTTTGTTTTAGGGACTTGTAATGCGAAGAGGAGGAGTTTAAAACCGAAATTCACTCATTTAGTCCTTTTATTTGGAATAAAATCAAAAACAAGAAAGCCTGTGTCGTTGTTATGAATGTCATATGTTTTGTTTCATTAGTATTTAGACAATGCATTCATGTTGGTTTCTTATGTTACAAACTATGTGCTGTAACAGATTGCAGTTCACGTTACATTGCGGAATTCGCTCTCTTTCATATATTACTACAGACACTTGTGAATGCACCCCCGCGCATGCGCAGTGTCATGTGTGTGTGCGCGAGTAGCAGCCGGGCGTCGTGGTTTCGGTTGGCTGGGAGGAAGAGGAATAACGAATGTGGGAGCCAAGAAGAATTCCTCGTTGGCGAACGGCGCTGGGACGACAAAATCCACAGGATTTCTGAAACGTTTTTACGGACTACACATGTCTCCTTAGGGGAATTTAGGGAAGTTTTCCCCTCACGCGTTCCCGAATCGGATAAGGTAAGAGACGTTTACCGGGGATAATTAGTTTTAACGATCAGGTTTAAATCAACAATGCGAAGTGGCGAGTAAAACTCGGGAGCCGTTGGACAGCTTTCAGATTTTGTCATGTTTCTTAATTGTGTACACGAGCGTATAGTGGGCAATGGTGGTTTTTATGAGGCAAGCACTGGTCATTGTGCAGGATTTGGGATCACTGTACTGTATTTTCATTTAGTGAAAAAACGTTAGCGAATATAAACGCTTTAGCGTCCTTCCTGATCAGTCAGCGCGCATGCGTCAGCACTATGTAGTTTTCACTCACCTGGACTAAGGCCATGCAACAATAGTGAGACTACACTTTACACACAATGGTGCCCTTGTGCTTACAAAAGTTAATGTGTCTTCTTTCTTGAAGCATCTATAAATGAGTGTTGGTCGTTGGTGAGGGCGGATTGTTGCTTACTAAAGTTTCAGAACCCTTGGAGAACCCAATGGGAAAGGCCAGTGTTGCTTTGCAGTTTGTTTATGAATACATTAGCTGAGTTTTAAGTTTGGTATTTACCACTTGTGTATTATTTGTGGTAGATGTATTGTGTGTGTGTGTGTGTGTGTGTGTGTGTGTGTGTGTGTGTGGTTATGGTAGAAAACCATTTAAAATTTGTCTTCATAATCTTAATAACAACAGGTGGTTTATGTGTCATTATTTGATTAATGGAATAGTCAAGCCAGAATTAATTTTATATCGTCATTTACTCACTCTCATCTTGGCACAAATCTGCATGACTAACTTTCTTTTGTGGAATAGAGAAGTTGTAGGCACAGCTTGATTCACTTTCTTGCATTTTAAATATTATGTTTGACACATCATTTTTTTTATGGTTCATAATAGGAGGAAAAACACCTTACGTTTATTCAAAGGCCCAAACGGAGCAAACATGCAATTTGGTGCAGTTGTTATTTATATGGCCTAAAGAAGATTCTGATAACCAATGTGATTTTATAACAGTATAGCAGACTAATTGCATAAATGTGTTTGAAAATCACTCTATATCCCCAAATAATAGTCTTGAGATGATATTTAAATGCTCATGATCAAAGTTATGCTGTGTTTATTGTGCATGACATTTTGTAATGTAATACAATGATGATTGAGAAATCTACAAATAAATGTTCCTCAAAAGCCTGTTGTATCATATTTGATACTTTTACATTTTTTTTTCTAAAACATGATGTATAGGTAATACACATTTCTTCAGTCCATTATAAAAGTTAAGTTTAATTTATAAAAAACAGTAAAGATTTCACAGCATAAAGACATGTGCACCACGTCCTGAAGGTGGACATTTTCAGCCTTTTGCTCAGAGGGCGGAAGGCTTTATAGATTGCGTACAATGGGATTTTTTTAGGGAAGTTTTGATAACTTAGAAACCTTAGAAATTGTTGTATCAAATATGAAACAAGTAGGCTTTATTGCAGGGATGGGCACCGTTGGTTCTGGAGTGCAGCTGTCCTGCAAAGTTTAGCTCCAACCCTAATCAAACACACCTGAACAAGCTAATTAATGGCTTCAGGATTACTAACGCTACAGGCAGGTGAGGTTTTTTCTATTATATCAGTGTTGGAGATGAACTGCAGGCCGATGTTGCCCATCCCTGCTTTATAGGGTTCATTTTGTATGGAAAAATAGTCAGTCAGTCCCTAGCCTCAACCTCAGACGTCACAACGCCCACAGGCCGTTAGCTGAACGTCGGATGCATATGGCACACAAAATGGGGAAAACTTTGGGAGTTTTGAAGTTGTCATCTGATTAGTTGAAATCTCCAATATTTCTGGGAGATGTGTGTGCCACGTTCTTTTGCTGTCCACCTGGAAACAAAGCCGTCGTGAGACCAAACCTCCTTATTTGGAACGAACGGCATCATGTTTACAACTGTGACAATCGTGCTTATCAGGATCGACTAAACGCTGGGTTTTCAAAAGTGTGAAGTTCCCAGCACCATCCATCCAAATCATCCAAACCTCCTTATGGAGAACAAATGTTTGAAGTTTCCACTCCCAGCACCACTGCTGCAGTTAACTTAGCCAACCGGCATGCAATTAATTTAAGAACGTTGTACATTATGGGGACGTTGACTTTACGTTTTTCACACCCCCTGAACATCGCTGTGATTGGTTGCTTTCAGTCAGACGTCCTTCTTGCTCGGTCCTTGGCCAATGAAAAGTGGATCTACTGTCAATTCAATTCAAATATATTTGTATAGAGCTTTTCACAATACACATTGTTTCAAAGCAGCTTTACAGAAAGTGCATTTCATAAATGTACATTGAAAAATGTTAGAAAAAGTTAATCAATCATGTATTATTTTAGGCCGCTATAACAGCGCTGGCGTTGAGTCATCTCTTCACAGGCGTCGAGTCGTCTCATCACAGGTGTTGGGGCATTTGAAGTCTCCATGAGAGGCTGGATACAAACTGGAGCTGACCAACTATTTACCTCGGGACTAGTGTCCCGAGATCACAACAGAAAAGCAGATGGGAAATAATTAGCATAGCTGCTGTTCAGAATATTAATGCTTTTGATCCGATTTAACTGTAGTATAAAAGGTAATTATAATGTGAATGCTTGGCTAAAGAGATGCGTCTTTAATCTAGTTTTAAACTGGGATAGCGAGTCTGGACATGGAACAATATCAGGAAGACTATTCCAGAGTTTAGGAGCTAAATGTGAAAATGCCCTCCCTCCTTTAGTGGACTTAGATATCCTAGGAACGACCAGAAGCCTCGAGTTTAGTGATCTTAAAGAGCGCGATGGATTGTAGGGCGATAGAAGATCCGTTAAATACATTGGAGCTAAACCATTTAGGGCTTTATAGGTCAGTAGCAATACTTTGTAATTGATACGGAACTTAATAGACAACCAGTGTAGAGATGATAAAATTGGTGTTATATGATCATATTTTCTTGACCTAGTAAGAACTCTAGCAGTCTGTCAGTCTGGCTATGCACATTCAGAATTACAATTTCCTTATAATTTACTCCCCCACGTTTCATGACCTTTACAACACGATGACGTAATGCGTGGTGCATCGCAGATCAGAGCAAGAAGAGCATCTGTGGTTAAAAAGTATATACATTTTAAGATTTTCATGACCGATCGTTTGACCCTTTTTCCTCATCTGGGATCATGTAGAGCCCTTTAAAGTTGCATTGAAACTGCAATTTGGACCCTCAATTCTTTGTACCCCATTAAAGTCCACTATATGGAGAAACATTCTGGAATGTTTTCCTCAAAAACCTTCTTTTCTTTTCGACTGAAGAAAGACATGAACATCTTAGATGATGTGGGGGTGAGTAAATTCAGGACATTTTAATTCTGAAGTGAACTCCAGTCTTGATATGTTGAAAAATAATGGTCGAATTTTGTTTTTTGTAGTTTGAACTGTCCCTTTAAGTGCTTTATGAATATTATTGACTCCATCGCAGGTCATACACTGATGTGTAGCAACTAAAAATCATCATATGTTTCGGGGAAGTCAGATGGCATCACCAGCGCACACACCACCACACCACGACATTAAACTGTATGAAATTAGAGAACCAGACTGTCGTGCCTGGAATTTAGAGGTTTTATTTTAGCAACTTCCTGTCTGAGGCTAATTCAATCACATGAATGTATCTGATAACAGTCATATTGGCCAAATTTAGTTCTCATGGTATGTGTAGCAGAGAACAGCGAGGGTCTTCTCATGGACAGATGTGGACATCAGTCACTGCTGCCATTGACACAAAAATAGACCGATTCTTCTTTCAGGTAATAACTTAATGTATTTTTGTGAGGAGCTGAATGCCGTTGTAAATCTAAGTAACTGCATCCAGGTGTTAGGCTAAAGTCCAGTTTTCAGTACCGTGCCCTGTAAAGTATGGCAATATATCTGTGTGCGGACTCTGCTGAGGAATAGCTGGAGTTCTTGGGAATTCATAAGTTATTTTCCCATCATCTAACCAGAAAAGCTTCTTAATCCCGCATACACTGCCTTTTGCAGTCTGCTGGTTAAAGTTATTGATAGGTTGAGGGTTTTGAATGGACAAACCCAGCTGAGAGTGTAGGCCTGGATTGTCTGAGGGATTTGCATTTGTCATTTGAGTCCTTGTTGGTCTTTTTAAGGCGGTGGTGGCATTGTCTTCTGCAAACATCGTGATTGGTTGTAAGGTTCTCTTTGTTTACTCTTACATTTGTGTCATGGTTATCAGGTGGAGAGAAAAAGGAAACAACCCATGGGCCATGTCTTTTTAAGCTCTAAACCCTGAAGTATACTTTGTTTCGTTTTTTTACACATAGCGTATGTGTACAGTTAAACACGTAGCCTTTCAAAGTATACGCTATCTGATGCGCGAACGCAGTCGACACATGCACTCTAGAAAGTTTCATCTTTGTCCAGTGTCTGTGTTCATTTTTCTCCAGAAGTTATGGCCAATCAAAATTTTAAGCTAAAGTTGCACCAATCTCTTAACCCCATCACATAAGCACTGGTCAATGCGGGCGTATGTTGTTGCAGTCACCAGTATTTTGTTGTTGTTCCGTCTCTTAAGTTTTGTTTTCTACTGCAAAACATCGGCCCGGGTCGGTATTGCCACCTGGAGGAACAACTGATTAGTGCAAAACAAATTCAATTATGCGCATAAAATCGGGCGGATAAAATACTACACTGCTGTCGCTTTTGGCCTTCTCAGTTGGGGCACTTAAATTTCAACTATATTACTGATTCGTTCCATTGACTTCCATTCATACACATGCAAATGCATCAGACCGGAAACGCAAGCTCATGCAAAAAGTTTGTTGAACTCTGACCAGTAGAAGACCCATACGCCACGACATGAGCTCTTTTCTGAATTAAAACAATGTGTATTTTTGCAGTAAAGTCAAGCATATTTTTTTTTATTATATGTTGAATTCATGTTTATAAAAAAAGACAATGCGCGCGGAGTGTGGTGTCATATCACGGCCATTGCAGTGTCCGTAGAAATCCAGTGTGACTGCGGCTTCACGCAAGTGGTACAGTCTCTGCAGAGTCAAATGACCTTTAGCTCCTCATCTCTGGAGCTCCAATGGGGTGGAGGGATAGCGTTATGGGTAGGGTTAGGGTGTGGTTGGATATTGTAGCTCCACCCATTAGGCACAAATTACATTCGCCCGTCCTCTCTGCAGTTCTAATGGGGAGGAGCTACATGTACGCTCCACTCATTTGCTCTGCAGTGAGCAGCCTCTCGCTTCACGCGCACTGTACGCAGACCCTCGCATAAATTTAAGTACACTGTAGAGATGCAGCAATATTAAAATTCTCAGCCAATTATTCAGAACGTTATCGGCTCATGCCGATACCAATTTAGTTTTTTTCCTATGGAAA
Source organism: Gobiocypris rarus (assembly GCA_023029165.1). Lineage (NCBI taxonomy): Eukaryota > Metazoa > Chordata > Actinopteri > Cypriniformes > Gobionidae > Gobiocypris > Gobiocypris rarus. Next base: position 5,010,379 of record CM040918.1, read on the forward strand.
AAAAAATCTATATAAACTATACAGAGAACCCTCTCATTTGGTATGCTATAAGATTTGTTGCAGAGGTATCATATTAAACTGCTATTTATTTTCAGATATAATAATTACACCCAAATAAAAACTGAAATGTTTGTATTTAACTTGCACATGGTACATTTATTCAAACATGCATATATTATTAACAGTAAACAAGCTCCTCAAAGTATTTTTTTTTATAGCTAACTAACAAACTAAACATCGGATAATGTTAAGTGACGTTATTATTGGCATCTTTCCACGGTTGAAACACTGATTGAGTGATTACATTGAGTCATGATATGGATTTTGGTAAGTTGTACTGTATCTTTCAACATACCTTCTGATGTTCGAGCATGTTTTTTCAAGCTGTAACTTGCATTAAAGAGGAAGAAAAGACTGCCGCTTGAACTGAGGCACTACAGCGATCTGTCACGTCACATTTGTTGTTTGAGTTTCATGATAAAGATAGATTTTGAAAGCTTAGACTGTTTCTTTTTAGAAGTAACAAAGAAAGCGCAGTGCTACTTGTGATTATTGGATGAGAGACGCTCTACAAATGGTGTTTAGTGTAGGAAAAACTGCAGACCTGGCAACCCTGTCTTGAACTACGGGTGATTCATAAGGTCAAGTAGAGCCTGCTTTTATGTAGCTATTATTTAACTGTTAATGCTTTGTTGTCGCATTTATTGAGATTTTCTTCACACACAGTATGAGTTGCAGTCGGACATGTTTTTCTGCACTCTTTTGATTGACAGGATTTAATCAGCCCTGATCATTGGCTGTTTTTAAACAATTGGCCCATAGTGAAAATAATAGCTTGTATCTTAGCTGATAGCGATTAGTGGCCGGTACTTTCGACTCAACACAAAATTATGAAATATTTTTGGGCAACACTCAGGTCAAGCAGTTTAAACCATAAGTAAATTGAATTTCATATGCCAAGAGTAAGTTGTGATTTAATATATCTTTATGAACTCACTTAGTAGACACAGTTACACATAAAGATTTTCTAATTAATTTACTAAATGAACTGTACTTTTGTGAATAATATTATAAAAACATCACAGACTTCTCTGGGTTACGTTCTCAGGTAGATTATTAGCGTGACATCTACCTGCTTTTATGACATCCATTAACTGGGCCAGAAATATCCCTAAAGCTGCTGAAGTTTCTTATTCTCTCTCGCTCTCTCTCTCGCTCTCTCATTCGCTCTGCTCTCTCCTTCTGCCCGTTTGGCCAGAGTAAATATAGCCTGTTTGGTTTTTTGCTGGAGGATAAACACAGATGTCGAATCAGACTGTTTGCCTCTGTGGACTCACCCCAACGGTTTCTCTTAGAGATATAGAAAATGACAGAAAAGGTACAATAATAACATAATAATAATAATAATGTATCCCTATTGACCAGTCCAATTTGCCAAGTTACTGTTAATAGAGTTACTTTTAAGTGTATAATTACTGTAATAGCATGTAAGCTAGTTAAATATTGCATTAGTAATCACACATTAACTAGAGAGCTATTTGCATCGTTAGGAGAGAACTGGTTTTTCCGCTTGTTTTGCTCACTTACATTGAACACCAAAACTGACAGCATTGTAATGTGATATGGTACAGGGAAGAATAGGATTTATTTGTGTGATTTGCACAGCTACTCAACCGAAAGGCAACAAGTGGTTCTGTTAGCTTGGTGTCATGACTTATTGACATGTCTTTTCTTGAATGCGTCACTTGAGAGAATGACTTCCATAAAGTGTCAGCCGAAGTCAGCAGGCTTCCATGCTGTTTTTACACCTGTTTCACTGCATCCTCTCCACCTGCTTCGCTCCAGAACCAGAGAGACCTGACTGACGAGAGAGATCCAGCAAAGTCGAGGGTGTTTGTGCGCAGAACAAAACTTGTCTTTGATACGGCTTCTCAGTTGCATGCATAACAGAATAACAGATGTTTGAAACCTAAAACTGTCATGCATAGTGTAAGTGAAATTTAGGATAAAGTTTAAATATTGAGAGTTTTGTTAGGGCTTTTACATTTAAAGCATGACATTTTCCATTGCTACACTATTTTTATAACAATTAGGGGTGTACTGATACTATTCAAACGTCTCTTAGGCTTACCAAGGCTGCATTTATTTGATCAAAAATACAGTAAAAACAATAATATTGTAAAATATAATTAGTTTCAAATAACTGCTTTCTATTTTGAAAATATTTAAAATGCAATTTATTGCTGTGATCAAAGCTGAATTTTCAGCATCATTACTCCATTCTAATATGATGATTTTCTGCTCAAGAAACATTTCTTATCATTATCAGTGTATAAAACAGTTGTGCTGCTTAATATTTTTGTAGAGACTGATAAATTGGTTTCCGTAATCTTTGATAAAAGTTCAAGAGAACAGTGTTTATTTGAAAGAAATCTTTTGTAAAATTTTAAGCGTCTTTACTGTCACTTTTTACACTTGGTCATATAAATGTGCAAAACAGAAATAAATGTTTTCCTGACAACTGCTGTACTGACAGTTTGGAGGAATAAGCCCGAATAGACTCGATTGCAAAGCCGCAATCCCCTGTTCCGGTGCACATAAACGTCAACGCAGAATGACGAATGTTAAAGCTGTTTCAAGGGAAAATGTTTATTTACTATTTATTCAATTTTCTTATTTAGGATAATATATTTTTTACCCTTAATTTCCATTTTCTAAAGAATTAAAAGGTTGTCTTTTGAAAGTGTGTAGGTCTACTTTACGTCTTAAAATGAAAATAATATAGTTTATCGCAATTATTTCTGGGACGCAAACAAAAAGTAGTTATCGTGACAGGCCTAGCTGCAGTAGTGCTGTCATATCTGACTATAACTTGTCATATAGCCCACACATGTTTATTTCTTAGCATTGTTTGGAGGGTAAAATTTACATATGTGGTTTCAACAGCCAGATGCATTTAGGCTGCATTTACACTGCAGGTCTTGATGTGCAATTCCGATTTGGTGACCATATCCGATTCTTTTGACGACCCGCTTACATGATCTTTTAAAAGCGACCCATATCTGATATTTGCATTTACACTTTACACTGGCGAAACAGCCCAAGACGTTCTGACCCGGAAAAGAAAGTAAAACGGCGCGATATTCAATGGATGCAAACAAAATGATTATTCAATATTTCAAGGTCAGCAAAACATTGCTCTCGTCTTCCATCGCGCCATTAGTGTCATGTGATCGCAGTTTGTTTCCACCTGAGTTGGCGTCATTCGCCTCCGTCTCTTTTTCATATGACTCGCATTTTCTCTGAAATATCCGATTTGAATATTTACATGCCAGACGCAAATGCACGAATCCGAATCATATTGGATTTATTACCTCATATGAGTGAGGTCTTAATCCGATCTGAGGATATCGGAATTAGTTCGTTTTTTTCCTGCTTACACGTCCACATGTCATATCCGATCTGTGCCACATGAGAGGGAAAAATCGGAATTGGGTCACTTGAACCATGCAGTGTAAATGTAGCATAGATCTACATCATGAAAAGGGTTATCTTTTCAGTTATTAGCCATGATTTCAATATCGGTGCATTTCCAAATACAGTAGAAAAGAAAAAAGCCTTACTACTTGAGTTCGAAAAATATATATATTATCTGGACATTTAGTCACAGAGAAACCCTGCATCTCTAATAAAAATAAAAATCTATCAAAGAAAAGATTTCTTAAACATCTAGCCTGGAACCGTTAGTGGATGTGGGAGTACTTGGGAGATCTGAGAGGGAAATTGACTTTACCAAAAAGTGTCTCAAAAGGGAAAAGGTTTTGTTTTATAGAGGATCTCCATTAAATTAATGACACCAGATGTTTCAGACCCACACAGTTGTAGAAGTAGGCCATTCATTGTCCCAGGAGATCTCCTTGTTCACAACTTTCTGTTCTTAAGGAATTTCCTATTGATCTGGCCGCGCAATTTATTCTGCTCTCTCTGGAGAGACGGGGAGGAAGAGAGACATCGAGAGGAAACTGTCGGAGCGAGTAGGGGATCCTCGAGAGCATGTCAGCGGATACGCGGGAGGAAGTGTTGATGAATGGAAGCTGACTGTCTCGAATGTCTCCGGTACAGTTCCAACTCTTCCGGCAGTTTCTAGTCTTAAACCAGACACACCTTCTGTAGTGTGGTTACGTCAAGTAGGCCGCAAGTGAACTGAGATGTGGAATTGATAGACTCAATCAATTGGGCAGTTTTGTTGCGTCTTCCTCCATCTGTCTCTTATTGAGGGAAGTGTGGTAGTGTCGTGCGTCATGCTGGTTCTTTATGTTGCACTGTTGGAGAGGAGGTTAACTCAGACAGGAAATGAGTGCAGGGAGATGACAGGCCCATGAATCACCCCCATTTTGAGGAGATGGGTCACATCAAACACACAGTGCCTCATGTTGCCGGACATCAGAGGAAACTCATTCGCACCCCATGTCCTCTGACTCACTCATAAATGCCAAGAATTCAGTCCACTTTAAGAATTTAGTGCTCTTTGTGAAGATTATTTGAGGATATTTTACAAAAAAATACTATTTCAGTTTTTCTACTTCAAAATTTCATTTAATTTAACATTGCTTTGTGAACTTTACTCGCAATTTCTGAGTGAAAATCGATTGAGTAAATCCTAAACCAAATGTATTTCAGTGTAAACGGCACATGTAACCACAGATTTATTTCATTGACGATATCTGCTGTTCTTCAGCGCCTGTACCTGCTGATAGCCGGTTGCTTTAAAACACTCCTGTGTTTTCCTGGCTACTGGATTACTGGATCACTTGCCCACCGCATTCATTTTCAGAAAATCAGTCCAGTTAGAGACACTACAAATAAAAGCGAGTGAACCGATTGAGCGTCACGGCACAAATGCAGAAGGATCGGATTACATCCATCACATGAACTGAGGTAAGCGCGGGATTCGCGGCTGCATTCACAGCGCGTGATCAGTCTGGCACGTGTTCAGTTCATGTCTTTGGAAGCTAACTGTCATAGGAAGTTCATTTGCAAAATGACGATATTTGCGCCATCGGAGGAATTTTTCCAGAAATAGAATACATAATTCTCTCGTCTCAGGGTCATATGAGGGGGGAAAGTACGATAATTTGAATATAAGCCCGGGTTTCTACTGATACAAAGCTTAATGCTAATCGCTGAAGTAACCCTTTAACAATGAGTTTTTGCAGTGTTCAATCACAGACATATCACAATCACAGACATATCTGTTGAGCTTGTGAACGCAATGGCCAATCAGAGGTGTTTAAGTTTCATCCTGCTAACTACACATGGCAAAGTTCTGGATTGACAACCGTATTTTAATGTGCAATTGAATCTGATTGACAGTAGCTACATTTACATTGATACTTTTTGCTTCAATCTGAATTCATTCATTCGGATCGATTAGTCCTAATGCAGTGTTTACATGAACACTAAATAAGCACGAGCACGTGAACCGTTGAGCTGTGCTGGTTGTGTTTATCAAACTGTAAAAACGCCCCATCCCGCGCACCAAACCAGTCGTCTGTGGATGAGAGTCCAAAACAAGCACTTATGGGACGTTGTCCTGCTCCACTTCACAGACAATGAGTGGAAAGAGAATTTCAGAATGACAGGATTTATGACACTTTATTCAACAGGAAGAACAGCTCGTTCCGCATGACATACATAATTACGCTATTTTATATCATTGCACATGCGTGGTACTCTCAGTTTCGGTTTTCAATCCTACCAAGTGTTTACATTTGCTCTCAATTTGGATTACAAAAGGAATAAACCACCCCTTACAATCCCAATGAAATTTTAATCAGATCTGGCTAATTCATTCCAATTGATGTGTTTACGTGACTTTTTTAAAATTCTGATTGTGCTACTAGTCCAATTACAATCGGCTTATTAGGGTCCATGTAAACGCAGCTAGTCAAAACCATAGCAATGAATGGAACAAAACAATCTGATACTGTATGCAAATATCTGTGCATTAAGTATTGGCATGTAAATGCTAAATAATAACATGTGTTAAATAGTTCTAAGCATGCACTTTTTAAGCTCTATCCTGACAGTTTTTTATTTCTTATTTCATTAATAAATAGGGTGAGTTAAAGGGATAGTTCCTCTCATGTTGATGAACCCTCATGTTGTTCCAAGCCTATATATTTTTTTATTTCTTCTGTTTAACACAAAAGAAGATATTTTAAAGAATGTTGACGCCACCCATTGACTTCCATAGTAATTTTTTTTAATACCAACATTTTTAAAATATCTTCTTTTGTGTTCATGCAGGTTTGGAACAACTTGTGTGTGTGTGTGTGTGTGTGTGTGTGTGTGTGTGTGTGTGTGTGTGTGTGTGTGTGTGTGTGTGTGTGTGTGTGTGTGTGTGTTCATTCGCCACCACTGAAGACCATTTTTGACTCAGGAAAAACTCGGAACCACTGAAAGACATTTTTTGGCATATGGTTTGACATGTGTGCGGTACCCTACAAGTGTCCTGGGTTTAGTTTTAAAATAGTGAGATGTTTTTGAGCTTCTTTAAACGATGAATATTTCTTTCTCAGAAAGCTCTCGCTTACCTCCTTCGAGAGCCCTGATGTGGTCAGAGCATGAGGGCCGCACTTTTTCCGCTCTGTGTAGTCTGCACACGCCCACACGCATATGCCTACACTCGTTTAAATAGCCTACACACATTCCTGCATTCACTCCATCTACGGTCTGCAATACCTTGCTTTTTTGACATCACTTTATAGTGGTATCATATGGTATTATAAGCCATATATCAGTGATGTTTTATTAGGTTACTGCTCTCAAATTGGTTAAATCGTGGTAAGATATTCTAATGATCTCCTGATTAGTCCATCCTGTATTATTATCCTATGATTTAGTGTATGGTCGCGCATCCAAAGAACTGATGACGACCGTGTCAAGGTTCAGTGTTCAGTGTTCGTTTGCCAACTTTTCCACTGGCTATATTACAAATATTAAAAATATCTGTCTATAGCAAAATATTTTTGTCAGAATTTTTCAATATTACATTTATTTTAAGCCTTATAATATTTAATGTATGACTACCATCTATTGTCTTTTGTACTCCAAGACTGCATTTGATACAAATACAGTAAAGACAGTAATATTAAAAATATTATTGTAATTCAAAAAGACTTTTATATTTTTATTTATTAAAATGTAATTTATTCCAGTGATGCAAAGCTGAATTTTCAGAAATCATACTAATATGCTGATTTTTCATAACATTTCTTCGTACATCAGTTGGGCTGCTTGCTATCTTTGATGATTAGAAAGTTAAGCATGTATTTGAAATAGATGTATTTTGTAACATAATACTTGTCTTTACTGTCATTTTCGATCAATTTAATGCATCTTTGCTGAATAAAAGTATGAATTTCTAGAAAAAAAAGAATCTTAGTGACCTTACTATCAATCTTACTGATATATGAATGCAAAAATAAGTAAAAAATATTTCCTCTATTTATCATGTTACACTTCAGTCTTGAAATCATAATTCAGACTCACAGACATAGATAATATAATTGTGACTGTTTAATCCTTCACATATTCAGTTAATCTTTGGGTCATGTTTGACAGACAGACGTTAACTGTAGCTCAACTATGCAAAACCCGCTGTAGTTCAGTTATAACTGCTTTTAAACGTGCTTGTGTTGTAACCCATGGTGGAGAGATTTACCTGTTCATAAGTACCTTAAATTCAAATCTAGCTCCAGGCATCTCTGCCCACAGTGACCATATAAACTGAGTTATGGCCTGTGGGTGAGCGTTTCTCAAATTTGACAAGCTCATCCTGAGCTATGAACAAAGCTGCTTCTGGGACCACTTCAAAGATGCGATGTTGGCGCACTGGATGGTACCTTGCCTCGTGCAACCCTTATAAATGACTGCTCATGAGCGAGGCGTTTCTGCAGTGCAGAGCTGCCCTCCTTCTGTCAGCACTTTGGTTGTGGCTCAGACAAAGCTGCAGATTGTCTCCAAAGTACAGGAGTGCCAGGCTTGGGGTTAATACAGATGCTTGTGCCAAAAGCACCAAGGGCCTCGTTTTCTTGCCACTGTTACAGACTGGAATTTCTTGAGAGGAAGTCGTGTATGTGCGTTCACGTGTGCCGGTGCCATTGTAACTCCCCATAGTTGAAGTCCAACAACTGTGGAGTCATTGTTTTAATTTTAATTGAGTTCAGCATGGAGTCAATCCCAGAATGCCATTTAGTCCCTTTTCATCGCATGCCTTTATTCATTACAAAATCAGATTTGGTAAAAGGGCAGAGAGTTGCAAAAGTCAGTTGAGTGCAGACCGTGTCACATTATCATCTGTGGTAGACCCACAAGGAATGCCTGCAGATTTCCACACGATTTGAGTACCTTAAATTCAAGTTTGATTATCAGAGGAGACCAGGAAGGGATTGAAGTTGATTATTTGTAAAGCTTTGTTTACATGGAACCAACTACTCCCACAGTCTGTACACATTCACTCACCTTTTAGGCCGCTATTATAATAAGAGCAATATTTGTTTGGCTGCTATTTTGTACAATATTTGTTTTTACAAAAACAATGACAAGTTGAAATTATTTTCAGTTGTGTAACTGTATATTAAACAGGTTTGACTCACAAAGATACAGTGAAAACATACCACACAGTTGAATTTTTGTTTCAAAATTGTCTCTCAAACATTTGATTGGATTGTAATATTTTTACTTCTGAGAAAATTGTTTTATTCTGTTGCTACGATTGAAATGTTTTATACTCAAGTTTATTCAAATTAGTTTCACTCTCTCAGGGTGTGTTCACACTTGCTTGGTTTGTTTGGTTTGTTTGCACCTAAAAACATTTAGTCTTGGTTAGCGTTCACATTGGCATTTGTAAAACCTAACCTAATACTGAACCTAAAGGCATAGGATATGTTCACAACTGGACGTTACCGAAAATCCAAAATAATGCTGTGTGCAGGGCTAAATGCACATATAGTCTACAAATAGGGTTTTGACCAGCTGAGAACTCGTGAAGAGCTTATAAAATGTGTGAAGGAGTCAAAACAGTGGCAGGAATCCCTCCGTCACACACACAAACCAAGATCTGCTGCACTTTAGGGTCACATCTCGTGACATTGTGTCCTGTTTTTGGTTTGTTTTTATGACTTTGGTTGGTGTGCAGGGCTCCAGACTAACATTTGAGAGCAGTGGCACCAGCAGATGGTGTCGCTGGAGGAAAATGTATCATAAACGTTCATTTAATAATAAAATTACTATTGTTTTGCATTGTTTTGTTAATAAGTGCAGTTACTAATATTACATGTCTGTTTATTGGAAATGTAACAGTGAAGCACTGAGCTTGAATTAATATGCAGATAAAATTAACTTTTATTATCAACAGTAATGTGCAAAAACCTATTTTTATAGGGAGAATTTAAATACTATATTATTAAATGTACCATTGTTCTTCTACTGAACTGACCGACAGCTTCAGTAATAATAAAAGGAGCACTGTAATTCAGTCACAATTCTAAGAAAAGTTTTTGTTTTTCATGAGACTGTGACTTCCTAACCACCCTCCACCCCCACCCCGCCCATATAAAAGGAAAGGGGAGTGGAAATGGCTAAAATGTCAAGTAAGTGCTACTCCGAAAGTTCCTCTGCTGCCAACTACTGGTTATAGTGGTAATTTCAATTCTTTTTTTAAAATAAAAGTGCTTGTTTGCCACAAAGGATTAGTTTTCCTTTACCTTTAAACTTCTAGTTTTACAAATATCACATACAAAAATAAATAAGGGGATATTCAAATGGGATAATATTTAGAGCTTTAAATGTCTGGAAAAAGTGTGAAGCACTTGAAAAACCCTTGAAAAGTGCTTGAATTTCACTCTCAAAGGGTTGTACAAACCTTGAGATGAATAATGTAAAAAAAACATTTGACTATTTCTTCCACAATACCATGTGGTGTTACATGGTTTATGATTTGTGGTCTCAAACCCCTGAACTTTGTTCATGGCACAATGTTTCTCCTGGTTTCCACATCAGCACTGTTTGAGCTTTATATCTGTGGTTTAAAGCAGAGAAATCTGCGCCGAACGTTTCACTCTAGATCTCACTGCAATGTTATTCATTCTGTGGCATTTTCAAAGTGTATGAAAATAGTCGCACCAGCAGGAAAAAAGGTCGCAGTCTGGAGCCCTGTATCATCCGAACCGTACCAGAGTTCATTTGGAAGAGGACTGAGTCTTGGGTTAGTTCAAATATTTTAATGCACCTGAAGCTTAAATCTGATCCAAAACATTTACATCCGCACATGCTTGGAGCAGCTCCTGTATTACTCTCCATTGGAAATGAATTAAGTTTTTGTGAGATTTCACTGGACGCCACATGAATAAAAAACAATCCACAGACAAAATGTGTGTCCTGTTGCTCACTGCTGGTTAGAAAAGTATTGCTATATTGCTATAAGATGCTATATTGCATTGCATGCAGTTAGAAAAATGATTTAACTTGTAATTATCTCCAAATATTTAAGAGCAGATTTTTCAGGGGGTTTTTTTATTATCCACTTTGATTATCCCAACATGAGTTTGTGTCTCATGCTGTCTGTGGAGTGAAAACACACGCACACACACACTCTCACACACACTCTCACACACACACACACACACGCGCACACACACACACACATACACACTCTCACACACACACACTCACACACACACACAGTGAAAATGAAGAGTAATGACAGTAGGGTGTTGACTGTTGTGTTCCTGGATCTCTGGAGAGTTACACTACACACCGCTGGAGAGAGAGAGGGAGGGAAATGGCCTGTTTTCTCTGAAGAACAGTGGAGCTCTTATCATCGTGGGAGAGGGAGAGATTGACCGATTAGTGATGAGAGATGGCTGGATCCACAGAGTGAAAAAAGGGAAGGAAGATCCAAAAGCATGTGTATGAAAGGGTTAGGTGCACCTCTGTTTGGTTTTTGTGAATCCTGATTCTGGTTCATGCATGTCCTACCTTTCAGACGACCATTACCTCAGCTAGACTGTTTCTTTTTCAGTATATCTCTTTCTCTTCCTGTGTTGATTTTATCAGTCTGACATAGTTACACGTTTTGGTCACACTAACATAAAGAAACTCCCCCGAGAGGCTAGATTGTCTCATAGCGATTCAAAGGACTTTGTGGGCTGTGTGAGAGAGCGAGAGATTGATAGGGGTTTTCTTAAACAGAACAGCCTCTTTCTCATGAGCGAGGTCGGGGTTGTAAATTAGCCTGCGTGAGAGAGCGAGGCTCTGACCACAGACGTCAGCCGCGTTTCATTCTCCAGCAGTCGACGAGGATGAGCCATCGTCACTTCTCCTCCCCTGTCCACACGCTTTGAACGATGACGGGAATGTAAAGTGGGCTGAGCTATGCGTGGAGCCGTATGAATTCCTGCACAGATCAGCAGTATAAACATACACACGGTCACGCTCATGTAGGGGTGCGCCTTTCAACCCGTTCCCACGTTTCAATCTTGCAGGAATGTTCCTAGCCCTATGGGGAGTATGTAGACGCGTCTCCCCTTTTATTCCTTTATTCTTCCCGAATCCATGCGCACCATCTGTTGTATCTTTACAGAATAAAGTGTGGAATCAAAGCACTTCTTTACTGTCACTCATTGACGAGATCTGGATGTGATACCCTTGCTGAGATGTGATTGTTCAACACACACACACACACACACACACACACACACACAGTGAAAACGCACATTAGAGCAACAGTATAAGTTCAAATGGCGATAAGTCCCATTTTATCACTGAAACTCCTGGCAAGAAACTTTATGACCTCATCGTCTTCAATTCAAGAGAGACTATTAGCAGTGTAACATTATCTATCTTATGGCAGCTATTGTCAAAACACCCTTGTTCCCTGTCAAGCATTGAGGCGGTTATCAGTTTCAGACTGCTGACTGGACTTGAGTTGCGATAAACAATTTCGCACATGACTTTGGCATAAGAACAAGTTTCTGTTGCATTTTACAATATGTATAACCTGCTGATCAGACTTTGACAGTGCATGCACCAATGCTATGTTAGTATTATTCACATACTATTGTAGTATTTACATTTTTTGTCTTTGTTTTTAACTTTAATTTATTTTTGGTTTAGTACGTCACATTAAACTTATTTCAGGTATAGTTGCCACTTGCCATCTAATGTTTCTATTTTATTTCAGCTTTATTTTTTTCAAATGTAATCGTTTACAATAACAACACTGGTATGCACATAAGAATTCAGCTTTGAATGCAGTATAAAAGGTTTAATTCACCCAAAAATATATTTAGCAGAGTGCCTTGCGTCTCATTTAAATATAGCACAGCAAAATGATCGACAAGAGGCACATGAACCTGTTTCTTTGACATGCCATATTTAAATTGAATGTGAGAAAATAATTGTATTTAAAAGTTTAACAGAATAAAAAAAGTGTTACATTTTGTCTTGTTCCTCACAAAAAACCTGCGGTTCTAGACCACTTGAAATCACATGAACTATGTTGATTTATAATGCTTATTTTTGCAGCTTGACAGCCCCAGTTTATTGTATTGGAAAAGAGCTAATTTTGTAACTATTTTCTTTTGTGTTCTATAGACGAAAGGTCATCATTTTACTGACACAACTTCCTCTAGGTGCTTTACATAAACGTACAGTATCGTTCAAAAGTTTGAGGGTCAGTATTTTTTTTTTTAAAGAACTCGTTTATTTAGCAAGGACACAATAAATGTATCAAAAGTGACAGTAAAGACGTTTTTACTTCTGTATTCTGTTTCAATTAAATGCTGTTCTTTTGAACTTTATATTCATCAAAGAATCCTGAAAAAAAATTATTGCAGTTTGCACAAAAAAGATGATGTAGTTTGTAAATATTAACTGTTTTCAACTTTGATAATATTTATTTTTTGCAGGCTATAATCAGAAAACATAGACGCAGAAGAAGGGATTTGTGAGTGTGTGTGTGTGTTTGTTTGTGAGCGCGCGCGCGTGTTTGTGTGTGTGTTCGTTAGTGTATTTATTCATGAGTGTGTTTGTTCGTGAGTGTGTTTGTTCGTGAGTGTGTTTGTTTGTTTGTGAGTGTGTTTATTCGTGAGTGTGTGAGTGTGTGAGTGGGTGTGTTTGTGTGTGAGTGTGTGAGTGAGTGTGTTTGTTCGTGAGTGTGTTTGTTTGTTCGTGAGTGTGTTTGTTTGTTTGTTCGTGAGTGTGTTTGTTCGTGAGTGTGTTTGTGAGTGTGTTTGTTTGTTTGTGAGTGTTTGTGTGTGTGTGTGTGAGTGAGTTTGAGTGGTTCCCCAAATGTGTGAGTGTGAGTGTGAGTGTGAGTGTGAGTGTGAGTGTGAGTGTGAGTGTGAGTGTGAGTGTGAGTGTGAGTGTGAGTGTGAGTGTGAGTGTGAGTGTGAGTGTGAGTGTGAGTGTGAGTGTCCCAGGTGGCTTCTCAAGTCACAAAGCTCTATTCTAGAGGGTAAATGGGAAGACAGTAACTCAAAATGAACAGCCTTTAAGAGACACAAACTGCTTCTGCGACTGAGCTTCCTCCATATGTTTTCAATACTCTACAGCACACACTGATGGCCGTGTTTAGTCTTCAAATGTTCTGTCAAGGCACTTGAGTTATCATAAAACTCTCTGCCTGGGTAATCTTTTCTTCCTGAGAATATAAACCTCATCAGCTTATTTCAAGCTTTTTCTCAATCAATTTAATGCATCCTTGCAGAATAAAAATATTTCTTACTTACTTAACCCAAACTTTTGAACAGTGCTTGTAAATGTTTTTAATGGTGCCACAGGTACTTCAAAGACTAGCATGGTACATGTCCTAAAACCATAGTAGTACCATGCTACTTATTGTGAGCTCTCTTTCTTATCTTCACTCCTCCTTCAAAACAAACTCTCTGGCTGCTTTTGTGTGTTTTCCTCCCCTTTTCTCTCTCTCACACAGATATGCAGCCACACCTTGTTCCTTTATATCTAGCAGTCAGTGCTGCTTTTGTCGGGAAGGTTGAACGTACCAGAGTCCATTCACATCTTCTACAAAACACCTGTTACGTCACGCTGGGTCCGGGGGAAAGCAGCGACTTACCAGGGTCTTTTCTTTCAGCCATTTAGGTAGAACAGCCACACTATTCACAGTCAGTTTCAGGAGCAGTCCTGCTTTAGACACAATCAGTCTTCAGTTTGCCTTGCCGTTGCTCTACCTGCCCCGCTCCGACTGTTTTTAATGTGTGCGCTTGCAGCTGACAATACCACACTGTCCTCATGTTACTGCTGTGAGAACGTGACGTGATAAGTGTGTGCTGTAGACCTCAGCCAGAAGCAATTAAACTGTTTATGAAGCATTAGCTAGTATTCGTTTTAGCCATGGCTATTTATTTTGACACGCATACTAATGTGCTGATTGTGTCCAGTCAGACTCTCAAATACTCTGAGACGATTTGAAAAGCAAATAGTCTTATGAGTAAGGATCAAACAGGAAGTTGAGCTCACTCTCTGGACGGGCCCTTGCACCTCAGTAGAGTCGTCTGGAGCTGGCTTCACACTGTGTACTAACTTGGTGCGACACAACAAAGTGTCAAGTAACACGTCTCCTCAATGTTAATCTGAGTTTTTGTACTAATCCGTTCTGTTGGGATAGATCAGGATGTGCTTGAGGGTGAACTTGACCTTCTGTCTTTTATGTCCTGCTCAGTAAGCATTTAGGTCTAGCTCTTTTCCTAGAAAGCTCTGTGTCCCCACAAAGATGGCAATATCCAAAATCCTTGTCCTTGTGGGGACATTTTTTGGTCCCCATGAGGAAAACATCTTATAAATCACACTAAGTGATGTTTTTTGAAAATGTAAAAATGCAGCATGTCTCCTGTGATGGGTAGGTTTAGGGGCAGGGGCAGTGTAGGGGGATAGCATGTACAAGTCGTAGGGTATAAAATGCATTACGCCTATGGAATGTCCCCACAAAACATGGAAAACACAATGTGTGTGTGTGTGTGTGTGTGTGTGTATACAGTTGCAAGAAAAAGTATGCAAACCACTTACAGAAAATGTGAATAATTTTAACAAAATCAGAGAGATCATCCAAAATGCATGTTATTTTTTATTTAGTACTGTCCTGAATAAGATATTTTAAACATAAGAAAATTAAATATAGTCCACAAGAATGGATAAATTTATTAATTTGACCCGTTGAAAAACGAATGAGCCACAAGATTATTTCTGTGTCTTTCCCTGGATAATCCTCGGCTGTTTTTGCCTTGTGATGGTTGTTCATGAGTCTCTTGTTCGTCCTGAGCCTTTAAACTGCGCAACGTTCTTCAAAAAAACCCTTTTGAACAGGATAAAGATGTCCAACTTTTTCTTATTTTGTTTAAACGGGGTATTGCCTTGAACGGTAGCAACAGAAAATACTTGCATGTTTTCTATTAAGTCCAAATAACCCTGATCATCCCCGGCTCTTAATGCGTCGTCTTTCCTTCTGGAGCATCAGTGAATGGTTTTAATAGTTGTGTTTGAGTCCGTTAATCGTCCTCAGTGTGAAAAGATGAATCTCAAAATCATAAAATCTGTTTCTTGAGCAGCAAATCAGCATATTATAATCATATTAGCATATCTGAAGGAGATAATATACCCTAATCATCTTATTTCACATAGCCAATTTCTGTGCCTCAGTTTATTTTTATATTGATTAATAATACATTGTTAGCTAACTGTGTGCTTTGCTTTTATACATTTCTGAAATACATAACTTGGACATGGCCTCCTCTGATAACAAACCACTTTAAATTGTAATGTAGACGCATGCATTTTCTGTGAAGCTGCTTTGAATCGATATGTATTGTGAAAAGCGCTATACAAATAAATGTGAATTGAATATCTTTCTAATATGCTAAATTGTTGCTCAAGAAACATTATTATTAATGTTGACATCAAAGCATTCATTTAAAATCAAAATCTTTTGGAACATTATAAATATATTTATTGCCACTTTTTGATCAGTTTGATCATCCTACCAAATAAAAGTATTAATTTAGTTAGAAAACAAAACTTCAGTATCTTCCGATTGGCTGTGAGGTGCTTTCGGTTAGATTATAAAATGACTTGATGCTCAAATTAATGTTTTTCTGTGTCAATACAATACATGGGTCGCTAAAAAAACCTGTATAAATTCAAAAACATTTCTAGCTTTGTTCAGCAAAATTTTAAAGTTGAAAAGCAAAAGAAAAGCTTGCTGCAGGATTTGCATAACTGTGTGTTTTACAGTAATGCCCCAGATGATGTCATCTCATGCCACTCACCGTGTCATGAGCATGTCACAATACACACATGCAACATTTCCAGTTTTTCCATCAAGTTCCCCAAGCATCAATGTTTTACCACAGTTTTACAGTAATAAGTGATACATTGATCATAATGAATTAATTTGTGTCAAGACTGCATATTAGTCACACAAAAATAAAGTGGTATTTACTGTTATTTGTCAAAAGAAAGAGGACATGCGTACGTATTCAGTTGCGTCTGTTTCTGTTTATTTATAGTCACGGGGCAGTTTACATCACAATTAGAAAGAATGATAATTTCAATGAATTTTTCAACAAAAATAAGACCGGAGGATCTTTTGCACTGTTATCTTTTCAGTCAGAGAAACAGAGGAAGCTCCCGAAAAAAAGGACTTTAGTTTATGACATGCGGCGCTAAATATGGATATCAGACCGTCGAGGCGTACTGACAGATAACACACGATTGTAATAGCCTATGATTTCTTCAGGTGATCGTATTTACCATGTTTACTAAGGTAATGGTTAGCATGTATAGTTTTTTGCTTTATACGGTGATCAGAATCCACATTGGATCGCAAACAGAAGTTATTTCAAACACTTGCTAAAATTCTTATAAATGGCTGATGTTAGCTGGAATATGAAATCACCCGCGGCGCTGCCCGCTCCAGACTCAGATTTACTCCACCTTTATTTGTAACCCCTCCTCAAGCCCGAACTGGCCCACTTTGGACCATGGTATTTGGCCCTGAGGAAGCCCTGACAAGGCCCGATCAAGCCCTGGAAGTGACAGTGGAAACGCGACTGGTCCTGGCACACACTAGCACACCCACTTTGGGCCCGACAGTGGAAACCCAGCTAGTGTGTACTAGGGTTATTACGGTACCAAAATAACATTAGTGGATACCAATACTAGTAAAATCACTATCTGTGATTGGCTACAATGGTCAATGCTTGTAAAAACACGCTGTAATATAAAGCTTTGACAATCAGAGCAATCAATCAAACACGAATGAGAGTGTTTGTAAGCAGCGTTTATATGCGGGAGCTGTATATAGCTGGTACTCAGAAATGCCATTACGCCAGTGCCGATAGCCTCGTGCGCAGCGCCAACATATAGCGCAATTGCGCTTCTGGCAACCTGAGTTCAAGTCCTGGGTTGTGGACCTTTCCTGACCCCTAGTTTCCTGTCTACTCTATACTATCTTGTCACAATAAAAGGCAAACATCGGCAAAATAAATATAAAAAAAAGAAAGAAATGCAGATACGTCAACCTTTTTGTTGCTGTACCGATTGATAAACGGAAGTACAAGTACGTATGCCAACCCTAGTGTGTACAGAGAAGTTTCTGCAGTATAAAGTCATTTTTTAAGCTTTGCCTCGTTAATATTTAACGCTTTAATTATAAACGAGTTCTTGTCGTTGTTGATTATAGGTTCTTGTTTAGCCAGAGACTGAGAGAAAACAAAAGAGAGGGGAAGAGGAACCGTTTCAGCTGCCTAGTAAAAACCACAACACCTGGGATCAAGGAAGTGAGCGAGCATGTGTGGGTTTGTGTGTGGTTCCCATACGCCGTGATGTTTCTGACCCCAGCCGCCTTATAAAAGGGCCCTTTGATGAAGAGGCAGGCCTGCTTTAGCATGGCACAGCTTTAGGTGTGTGTGTGAGATTAGGAGGTAGAGGGTGTACTTTAACCCATTTAGTACTGGGACCTTGCCAGATTTAGTAGCTTAGTCGACTAATCCCCTTCCGCCTGCCCTTTTCTTACCAACAAGTGTCTCTACTTGTGTCTTTGTGTACTTGTGTTTTTGTGAGCTTCTGTGAAAGCAAAAGAGGGGATGAGAGTGAGAGAGAATTGGGAACTGTGTTCACCTCCATTGATTGTTTCCTGGCTGTAAAACATGTTGACGGTTTCCCTGATGGGATTTGAAACAGACCTGTAAGTTTAACCAGACAGCAGCTGACTCAGCTCTCGTTCTGTTCGGTCCCCTATATTCGCTCTCTCTTCCCCCTCCATCGCTCGCTCATGGCTGGAGTTTTGGAGCTACTGCGGGGACTTCCATGATATTCTTAGCCACAGTTATAAAGTGCTTGTGTTGGCTAGGTTATATCAAAAAAAAAAAAAGCACATTTGTCAATAAAAACAGCTATAATCTGGTGGGTCGAAACCCCCAAAATGGGTTGCAGATCTCTTCTGATTGTAATAATATAATTATTTAATTACCTAAATGTAAAAAAGGATGCACAATTATATATACAATGTTAATATCCAATATTAGCTTTAGTCTACAGTAGATTTAGTCGACTACAATCTAACGAGTTAAGTTCAATTGTAATGCATTAAATGAGCATTTAAGCGTTACATAACCGACTGTTACTTGGACTGACATTATTGTGACATAATTGTTTTTTACATTAAATTAAATTAATAATTTCAAGTACTGGAGATTTTTTATGGTTTTATTTAACTATTATAACCCTGATACTTTATTGAATATGTGTCAAATACTGGTCTTTCCTCCTGACTGTGAATTAAATGGGAATGAAACAAGTGCGAAACACACATTGACTCTTATTTTGAAATGCATTTACTATTGCAGTTGCAGCTGCTCTTTCAAGTTCAGATGAGGGAGATAAACACATTACTATGTAAACATCGTAAAGTAAACATTGTCCTTATTCATCAGCACTAATTCATAAACAATTGCCTGATATAAATGTGAGTTATTCATTAATTGAGCCGCTCTGAAACGCAGGAGATGCAAGAGCATGGAGAAGCTCAACAGCGCCGAGTTTTCCCGCCGTTAGATCCGCACGTTACAACTCAAATGTGCGCATGTTACACAGCTGTTACCCTTATTGTCCCCCCTTAACATTTTAGTCTCGTTTTTATTCTTTGACGAAAATGACAGTAGATTTTCGTCATAGTTTTTATTTAGTTAACCATCAGTGAAAAAAGTTTTCATCAGTGAAAAAAAGTTGTTTACCAAAATTATTCGTCAACGAAATTAACACTGGATTCAAGAGGAATGTTTCTGCTAAAAATCACAGGACAAATGACATTTTAAATAGCCAATTAAGCTGAATATAATGTATTATATAATATTTATAATTATAAATGGAAAAATGTTATTTTAAATCGTAATATTACACAAGATCACAATTCTATTTTTGATCAGCCTTGGTGAGCATAAAATATTTCTTTCAAAACTAAAACATCTCACCGACCCTTAACTTTTGAACAGTTGTAATGCACATTTTGTCATAATGTTTGCACACCTGCATTACAGCGCATTTCCATTTACTCAGTGATAGCTGACAATTTCTTGCGTTAAATCACCCTGCAAGAAAGTCCATATGTTAAGCTAGTGACGCCCACCGTGCACCATTCTTCATAGTATGTGCTAGACTATACTTTAGCCGTGATTAAGAGAGCTAATGAAGTGTTGTGTTTTTTTTAAATCTCGTTCCATCTGAACTGGGATGGCAGCGCTGCATTTGAAGTGGTCGGGCATGTTTGCGTGTGCATATGCTTCAGTCCTGCTTGGCTCGCTGAAGGCTGGGTACATTCTGTCTGAGCCGAGGCTCTGTCACGTTGCTTTACAGCTCAGTGCTATAGAAACCGGGTCAACTCGCTCTGCAGCTCTCCCTCACCCTCCTCATCCTTCCTCTTTCTCCTCTACCATCAGGGCAAGATGTCTGTGAATAATCTGCAGAGATTTATAATTAACCACAGATTAATTTAGCATCAAAATCAGCTTTGTTTGCCTCCATTTTTCTCATGAAGAAATCAGGAATCATTCACCCAGAAATTAAAATTAGCCTCATCCTTTGAAGAGTGTTTTGCATGTTTTTCCCCCTTGCAATTGCTCTTGCTTCAGAAACTATGCAGGGGTTTTCAATGAATATTGTTTTAAATATATAGGTCTCTTTCTCACACAAAGCTTCATGACTTTAGAAGACAACCTGAAAAATATTCAAAATGTCTCCTTTTGTGATCCACAGAAGAAAGTAAGTTGTTTCGGCTGATCTATCCCATTAAACCGAACTGTAAATGCATTTTAATTGTGTTAAACTTTCCATGGGTGTCTTTATAGCTCACATTTGTGTCTAGCTACGGCTGACGCTTGGTTTGTTGTGGCTGCTTTTGATATCCCTATTGTGTGCATGAGAGCGTTGTCAGATCTGTAAGAAACAACAGAGCGGTCCTGTCAAACACTGAACACGGTGATTGAGCTTCACATCATCACATGCGTATAATAACCATATCTAACACGATCACAGGCGTTCATAAACAGCGCTGTCAAAGCCTCTGTACATCTTTAACAAGATATGACCATTGGACCAGTGTTTTAACTATTATATATGTACTGTTATAGCATTTATTAATATTGTGAGTTATTTGTTAAATATTTTCTGTTTTCATTTTCATTTTAGTTTGAACTTTTAGTAGGTTTTTTTTTTTTACTAGTTTTTTTTACTGCAGTTTGCTACTCAAATCAACAATGCAGTTTAAAAAATACAACCGATAGACTGATGACGAGGTTCAGGCTTTATTAAGTGTATTTGCGGAGGACGAAATCCAGTGGGAACTGGAAAGTCCTACTTCACCGGACTAATCTTCACGGTACTTTAGACCGTGATGGAAACGCAAACAGCAGCAGGTCACGGGGGAAAAAAGTTCCTGGGAGAAATTGTTCCGAGTAATTTCGGTGGAAACGGGGCTTTATTTTATTCAAATTAGTTGCCTGGGCAACTATTATTATTTTCTTTTTTCATCGGATATCTTTTATTTTAGCTACAACATTTTTGTAATTTTATTAATATAACTAACACTGATTTCATTTCAGGCAACATTTTTCGTCTAATATTTATTTTTTATGTGTGTGTGTGTGTGTGCGTGCGAGTGTGTGCGTGCATTCGCAATCGTGTGCGTAAGCATTATTGTAACTTCAGTACACTACATGACAGTTTTATGCTCTTTTAGTATTTGCTACTGTTTGTTAGTTCTGTGTTCAGACTTAAGTTGTGTTTGATGTTTGCAACATTCAGGAAGTGTACTTATTTGGAGCATAACTGCAATAACTGCTTGCATTCGTTGATGAAAATGTAGCCATGTGCAGTAATATTGAAAATTGAGGATGCAACGCATCGTGGTATCGAATCGAATTGTTAGCATGATAATCATAATCGATTTGAATCGTGAGACCAGTGGCGATTCACACCCCGATCAGCTCCTTGAAAGGTATCTTGAGTAAAACGGCTCAATATTTAACGAAGCACAAACAAAAGGCCTGAACCAGAAGTGATGCGACTTGTTATACAGAATACGTAAGTTAGTTACAAATAACCCCCTGCATCTTGTGGAGAGGGCCGCACCCGCCTGTGCCCATGTCAGTAGGTGTGCACAGCAGCTGGCATGGTGCTGGACCGCTCAGTAAGGGCAAGCCATCTGGGCTTATTGCTCCACATGAGCCACTGTCGTCCAAGCCTCGAAGAGAGCCACAAGAAAAATGGTCCAGAGGTCACAAGAGGACAGGGAGATGACGTAGCTGAACTTCACAGACAGGATGTCAACCTGAAGCGCAGTAATGCACCCTAGATTAACACAACAAAGCACTGCCGTAAAAGCTCTTACCTTCTCACATTTAGGCTGAAAATGCTGAAAACAGCACAGCGGTGAGGGCGGGGGTCTGCGTTCGCATTTCAGTGTTTCTGTGGTGTTAAAAGCTCAGATGCAGATGCTCAGCCGGGACAAGCGTCACAGCCGGGATTCTGCCTGTTTGAATTCATTGTTTGTTTTTGTGAGTGTCTGGCTTCAAACAATAAATGCACCCAAGAATCTGGAGCATGTGAGGACAGATGAGGGACTGAGAAAGCACAAGTTGCTTTCGACATCTTGTGTCCTCCTGACCAAAGTTGAATAGAGCAGCTTTCATTCCCTCTGGATTATGACCCTTGTTCGTTTGTCCGAGTAGGGTTGTCAAAAGTACCGGTACTTCTGTACCAAGTCGGTATTTAAAAAATGTGACAATACAGCTTTTCTGCAGCTGCTTTCAAATGCTCCCCTGTGTATCTGTGAAGAGTGTCAAGGTTTCTGTTAACTATTTGTTTTTGGAAGCATTGCTCATTGTAGCCAATCACAGACGTATCTGCAGGTGATATACAGTATAATCACCCAAGTATGTAATTGTTAAAGAACGCAAAAGCATTGAAATATATGTTTTCATCCCATCTCATATTTTCTTTTTCATCATCATGTCCATGTCTCCATAGAGTGTGTCATTTCCTTTCGGAACATAGTATTCGGCTTCAGCATTACCTATGCTGTAAAAAATGCTGGGTTAAACACAACCATTTCTGGGTTATTTGGCGACCCAGCACTGGGTAAATAATAGACAGAACACATGGGTTATTTTTACCCAGCTTGTTGGGTTTTGTACATTAACCCACTTGCTGGGTTGTTTTTTTAAAGTGCTGGGTCAGTCAATTTGATATTGAAGGTTTTTATTTTAAATAAAAAAAATGCACTCTAAAATCTGTTATGTGTATATATAGGACAGGAACAGTACATATACAATATTTTTTATTAAATTGTTTACAGTCTTAAAATTTTTACAGTTATATAATACTCAAACCTTGCGGGGTATTTGGTGTAGGATTTACTTTGAAATCATTTAAAATCAGAAATTGCTTTTAAATTTCACAAATAATTACAGAGAAATGGCTTGTAAGATAAAAAAGTATTTTCTTATAAAACATGCTCTAGTAATCTGTGTTCATTTTAGTATATGCTTATTTGGTGCTCACATTCGTTTTTAAACCCTTCGAAGATCTTCTGGTAATAGTACATCATCCAGACACTAGTGTTCTGTTTTCAACACATTATGGGATGCTTGGATTCCTGCACATCTTTTTGGACAGATTGTGTAAATTGGTACATTTATCTAGCCTGACGTGGCCATACTCAATTGTAGTCAGAATATGAGTCTGATACCACTCCATTGGGCTTTGATTATGGGGCGTGTTTCAACCGAACCAGGAAAGACCTCACTTGGATAGACCCACAACCAATCAGAGCAACGGAGCGACGCATAACGTTAGTTGTCAAATGTCGACAGAACTCAACTGCAGTGTGTTGCCAAGTCTGTGTTTTTCCCTCTGGTTGTTCTCAATGTCCGCAGGTTGAAGCGACCGACCCTAATTATGTGATATACAGACCCTGTCTGGACGGGCGCTGGATTAAGTAACGTTAGAAGAAAAAGATGAGTGTAAACAATATTTGCCAGTGTTGTAAAAAAATAATTTAAGGATACACAGAGTACTTACCAACATGATCATCATTACTGAGAGAAAAAGTAAAGGTGAATGCATATACGAACAAGTTCTCCGTTTAGGAAAAGAGCAAATTCAACTCAAGCGCCTTCGATGATGTGGATGATTACGTGACTGTTGATCATCTGTCCATGCTCGTCTAAAGCCCGCCCTGACAATTTCATTGGTCCGAATGTTTCTGTTCGGGCATAATTACTCCTCTATGGATCGAGTCCAGACCGAATTCCCCGAGCAAAAATGTTGTGGGCGGGGCTAAATTCGGCTGGCATTCAGGCTAACATTTATCAGTATAGATGTAATTTTTAAGACTGTGAGGGCTGATTGAATGATTGTGTACCTTGTTGTTGTTAATTTAGCTGGGTGAATAATGGGAAAAAGCTATTTTTTTCCTTTGTCAGCTCAGCTGCTTAACTTGCTTAAGGTCCTTTCAAAATGACAGGCTGGAAATTAGTGGGATATTTTGTAAACTCGGTAGCGTTGGCTGGCTTGCCGGGGCAGCAGACAGTTGGTTCTGGTTTCCAGTACCTCTCCCCTCGGCTTTAATTGTTTGCAGGAGCTGCAGTTCATTACAGTGCTAACTGCAAACCAGCAAACTGCTAACAGCTTTAGCCAAGGCCACCCAGTGGGCTTACAGCTCCCCTTTTTCCTACTCTGTCCATCTGGCTCAGGGAAGGAGTAGAGATTGAGGGGGAGTTAGATTACAACATATCTCAAAGGGATGCGGAGCCCCGTAAATGCACGCTGTTGAAGTTAACTGCTGACCGAGTCTGCTCAATGATTAACGCCTCGCATTCACATTTGTCTCCGTGGATGTGCACTTAATGCTGAGGAACGACTAAAGTATTGGTCCTTTGAGATTTATGTTCATTTTGTTAAAGGGATAGTGCACCCAAAAATGAAAATTCTCTCATTAATTGAAACATTTTCTGAAGAGACTTGACTGCTTTATATGATGAACAGATTGAATTTAGGTTTTTATTTACAATGTTCATTGCAGAAGCTCAAACGTGCTGCGTAACACGAGAATGAACCTCATTGGTTCGTGCTGAAGCTCAAACGTGCTGGGTAACACGAGAATGAACCTCATTGGTTCGTGCTGAAGCTCAAAGCGTGCTGATTAACGCGAGAATGAACCTCATTGGTTCTCGCTGAAGCTCAAACGCGTGCTGATTAACGCGAGAATGAACCTCATTGGTTCGTGCTGAAGCTCAAACGTGCTGGGTAACACGAGAATGAACCTCATTGGTTCTTGCTGAAGCTCAAACGTGCTGCGTAACATGAAAATGAACCTCATTGGTTCTTGCAGAAGCTCAAACGCGCTGCGTAACATGAGAATGAACCTCATTGGTTCTTGCTGAAGCTCAAACGTGCTGCGTAACACGAGAATGAACCTCATTGGTTCTTGCTGAAGCTCAAACGTGCTGCATAACACGAGAATGAACCTCATTGGTTCTTGCTGAAGCTCAAACGTGCTGCGTAACACGAGAATGAACCTCATTGGTTCTTGCTGAAGCTCAAACGTGCTGCATAACACGAGAATGAACCTCATTGGTTCTTGCTGAAGCTCAAACGTGCTGCGTAACACAAGAATGAACCTCATTGGTTCTTGCTGAAGCTCAAAGCGTGCTGCATAACACGAGAATGAACCTCATTGGTTCTTGCTGAAGCTCAAACGTGCTGCGTAACACGAGAATGAACCTCATTGGTTCTTGCTGAAGCTCAAACGTGCTGCGTAACATGAGAATGAACCTCATTGGTTCTCACACGTTAAGCGAACATGCTTGAGCTTCCGTTGACCTCAGGTAATGTGCTAATCAAGTCTCTTAAGAAATTTTAAACTAAACCGCTCAATTCATATGGATCAGTTTTATGATAATAAATCGCTATAAATTTAGAACAAAAGTCTTGCAAGTTTGGAACCACATTTAGGGTGAGCAATTATTGACAGAATTAAAAATTTTGGGCGAACTTGACATTTTTTGGGGGGTGAAAACGTTCTTCTCCCCCATGATCCACTATCTGTGACTATATCAACATGCAATATTGTTAATGAAAAAGACACTAAAATGTAGTTTAAAAAAACAAAAACTTCCCTCTATATTTTCTTTAACAAATGTCATAGTGTGTGCAATTGTGGTTATAATAAATGCACTTACTCTGTGTGACAAAGTAATTTTTGCTGTTGTTTTAATAGAAAAACAACATAATTTAGAATTATTGGAATTTTACTGTTTTAACTTTTGAGAAAAGCTATTTAGTTAGTTATCAGCTTTCATAATGTAGAGAGTGTATATTATAAATCAGCAAACTAGATGAGTAAAATAAAGTCTTATGAGTTGAAATGTCTTGATTTGTGCTTATTGATGGAAGTGCATTTATTCTGATGCGATGTAAAAACATTATCATTCTGAACATTAAAATATTTTGATTTTAAACATAATTTTTGTCTTTCATTTCCTGTACACAGACATGTTGCGACTTGTACGGGTTGTGTGGGTGGAGTGTAACGTTTAGCTAGACATCACCTCAGACCACATCATTGACTTACCAGACAAATGTCTCTTGTTAAGAATATGTGTTTAGGCTGGGGAAATATGTGCATGCTGGTGTTTTATTGTGAGGGCAAACGTTACGCATCCAGAAACAGGCGTGAGGAATGTGGCGTACAGGAGAGTTGGGGATACACTCAGGAGTCGTGGGAGGGTTGGCCGTCTTTGGATTACAACACAAACACACACAGGCCGGGAGGAGCCCCGTGCATGAATAATTCAGCCACTGTCGGTGATTATAGCGGCCCACTGCTGTTTCTGCCGTTCAGCTGTGTTACTGATCACCATGCAGCGCCGCGCTTGTGCGGTCACCCCGCATTAATACTGCAAGACCTTCAGTTATTACACCATATGAATACCAGAACACTAGATGCTTGTTATACATTATAAAAGAAAGAAATGCTTGGGGGTCGTGTGTCAGTTTTTCTTCCTGTAAGCTTGTTGACTTAAGTCAGATTTGGGGCGAGTGAGACTCAACACACACTGATGGTTAAAAGAGCCCTTATATTGGGTTGGTTTTGTGCCTGTGAGTGTTTGGCAGAGCGAATGAAAAGAAGATGAAGTTTAAGGGTTCATTTAAAAATTGGGAGATTTAAACCAGGCAAAGTAAAGCTATTTTAGTGCTTTAGTAGTATTCGCTATTCCTACAATAGATTTCAATATATTTGTTATATTTTCTTGATCCTTTTCAGCAGTAGCCTAAACATACAGACTGTTATATTTTAAAATATTTAATATATGTTAATATTAGTGCTGTCAAATTGTTTAATCGTGATTTAATCGCATCCAAAATAAAAGTTTGTGCTTACATAATATACATGTATAATTATGTATATTTTAATGCACTCACATACATGTATATATTTAAGAAATATTTGCTTGTACATATATATATATATTTATTTATTATTATATGGTACTTTATTATATGGTACGAAAACAACAACTTCTTTTAGGATTCTTTGACTTGACAATTCAAAAGAACAGCATTTATTTTACCCATTTAAAAAAATATATATTTTGTATATGTATAAATGTAATGTTAAAAAATTCTTACTGACCCGGGTGACCCCAAACTTTTTGTTCTAGACGGTAGTTTGCCACACTGATGTCCTCACTGTTACATGACCTCATTACATTAGTTTGGTTATCATCTTAGAAATAAAAATAAATTTTATTTAAAACATGCTTTAACTTTTGGCAGTCTGGTCAAATGAGTCAAGGACAAAGTTGAAAATCATGACTAATGTCAAGTGCATTGCATTGTGGGATTCTGTATTCCATGCAGTGTGCTCTTTTGTATGTTGCAAAATTTTGGAAAATATGGGTCATGTGGGTATTCTGGTTGAAACTTTGCATGCTGTGCACAGTATTCATACTACATGCTCCAGCAATAGTGTGACGAGTAGGATGATATTCTGAGCAGAGCCACACATGTTGTTATTCTGTGCTTCAGATGTTGGGCTTCTTCTAACAGGCAAACATCCTCCTCAAACTGAATTTGGGGAAAAATGAAGAAAATAAACTTTTTGAACTTGTACATTTTTGAGTAAGTGACAAACTCATTCTCTTACCACAAAAATATTCGCAAACACATTCTTGCTTATTTTCTTCTCCCTTATTTATTGTCTTTCTCCTCGCTCATGTTGGAATGAGTCTGAACACAAGCTGATCCTAAGCCAGAGATTCTTATTATTCACTTGTGTAAGTGAATTCTTATTAAATAAAGGGATAGTTCACCCAAAAGTTTTAATTCTGTCATTAATTACTCGCCTTCATATTGTTCTTGTAAGACTTTCGTTAATCTTTAGAACACAAGTGAAGATCTTTTTAATAAAATCGGAGCGCTTTCTGTCTCTCCTTTGAAAGCTACACAACTGACACTTTGATGCTTTTTAATTTTCCAAAGAGACTCGATCACTTTATATGATGAACAAATTAAATTTAGGCTTTTATTCACATATAAACATTCATCAGCTCACACATCAAGCTGAGGTAAACGGAAGCTCAAACATGTTCACTTGACGTGGGAGAACCATTGAGGTTCATACTTGTGTTACGCACAAGTGGCAACCTCCTCCAGTTTCTCTTGAAGCCAATACGGAAGTGACTTAAACTGCAGTTTATCGACAGGCTCCAGAGGAGAGCAGAATCTAATTGAGCTCAATGTTAAAATGCTTTACAGCCTGGTACAAATTCTAGTTTTGGTCTAAATGGTTAATTTTGCCCTTCATGACGACTGTGAGGGGGTGAATTTTTTTATAACTCATTAGTTTACATTATATAAAGCCTTAAAGTGCTGCATAATTAAGGGCGTGGCCACTTTGAGTGACAGGTGGATTGCCGTTTGTCTGCTGTCTTGTTAGTCATCGTGTCACCTCAGCTCCGCCCACGTCCCGCCTCTTTGCCCATTTTCTGTTATCCTGGAGTGACGTGCGATGTCGCACTACCAAGATGCAACGGCCAGCTCGACCCTACTTTACGCTTCAAAACTGCTCTTCAGAATCCTATGGGTGACGCCACGGACACTACATCCATATTTTTATACAGTCTATGGTTACGCAGCACGTTTGAGCTTCTGCAAGAACCAATGAGGTTAATTCTCGTGTTACGCAGCACGTTTGAACTTCAGCAAGAACCAATGAGGTTCATTCGTGTATGCAGCACGTTTGAACTTCAGCAAGAACCAATGAGGTTCATTCTCGTGTTACGCAGCACGTTTGAACTTCAGCAAGAACCAATGAGGTTCATTCTCGTGTTATGCAGCACGTTTGAACTTCAGCAAGAACCAATGAGGTTCATTCTCGTGTTACGCAGCACGTTTGAGCTTCAGCAAGAACCAATGAGGTTCATTCTCGTGTTACGCAGCACGTTTGAGCTCGTTGCTTAGCTGTCAATGGAGGGACAGAAATCTCTCAGATTTCATCAAAAAGATCTTCATTTGTGTTCCTGAAGATGAACGAAAGTCTTACGGGAAACAACATGAGGGTGGGTAAATAATGACATTTTTGGGTGGACTATCCCTTTAATTCTGATTTCCCTCAATATTTTTTATCTTTCTCCTGCTGCATTTTCAGAGTTCAAATGATAAATGTTCTACCCTTACCCTCAAAAGGTTATCTTGATTCCGTATTCATTCGATCATGACTGACCTTTGTCTGTTGGCGCTGCTTTTTCTAGTTATGGACCTCATACAGAATAGATTATTTAATAAGAATTCTTGCAATTTTTTTTAGCAAACTGATGTAATTGGTTTCTCTTGAACTTTTGGGTTATGAACGTTGGAGAAAAACAATGTTGGAGCTGAATGTATGCTAGGAAACAATCACAAACAAGACTGCCACTCCCCAGGGCCCTGAACAGGGAACAGAGTCTCTCTCTCTCTCTCTCTCTCTCTCTCTCTCTCTCTCTCCACCCTCTCATCTCATTGTTAGTGGGTGTAACTCAGAGAAAGGCGTCATTTCATCAGGACTTGAGTAGCAGCATTATCTCTATCACTGGCTCCATCATCCTCAGCACTGGCTTCTGCTTTATCTGGTTCTCATGACAGCTCTGAAAAGCCCTTTCCCACAAAGAGCCACTCAGATCTTTACAACGAAGGGAAAGCGATCTAGGGCATCTTTGGAGGCTGATCTGCTAGTGAAAGCACAAGAGCTCTGCAGACTCATTCAGAAATCTGCACACATGCAGTAATACATGCAAAGCCAGGCATTTTCAGACATGCAGATGCGCTTGCATTCTCTCACATTTTCTAAATTCACGCATGCAAGTTCTTTGTTTGAAAAAGAGGGAGAGGAGCAGACAGAAAGAGAAACTGTGTCAGAGACTCTTTTGTTCGACTACAGTAACCCTCCTCCCCCTTTCTAATGCCTCATGACCCATGCTATTGTGTGTTTGGTCATGTTGGTTAGTTGGTTGGGGTTAGAGAGGGTTCAGTTCTGTTAGATAGATTTGGTGCCGCTTATTTTAAAGACACTTTTTAAAAAGTTGTTTTGGAAAAATCTGGGTGTCCAGATCAGTTTTGATACCACTGTAGACTCATGGGAAAAGAACTTTTATGAGTTATTGTTCATGCATTCCATCCGATCATAGCAGCCTAATTCATCCAGAGTTATTAGATTATTAATCAGTTTATCTGAAAGCATGTCCCCTGAGGGTAAGTGTAGTGTACATCTGTGAATGTTTAAAAGAGAGAGAAACATATAATGTACAATTAAGCTCAGAAACAAACATCCACATGAATCATGTAGCAGCTTTAAAATCCAACAAGGTAAAAAAAAAAGAGCTTTGTTTGAAGACATATGGTTTCATTATATTGTGACTTTTGTGAGTGCAAACAATTCTCACTTCTGTGTTACTTGGGATTAAAAAAGCCTATATTTTTCTCATATACAGTAGGCCAGTATATTGCATGGAGTAATAACAGCAACAGCAATGGTAATGGCATTTCTTGTGCAAAGTAATAGAACCTTAATTACTTTAGGGTTATTAATAATTATTATGTTAGTACTAATACTACTATTAGTAGTAGCATTAATAAAAATAAAAACGTGAATATAATGGAAAAAACGTTCTTCTGACAAGTAATGTTTGACCTTATTAGACAAACATGTAGGCTTTTTATGAATATTGTTCAGAAACTGCATGAATTTTGGCTATTTATTAGTGTTGTTAATATTAATCATTGTTTTTATTATTATTAATAATAATAATAGGAATCTTTTTTTTCTTCTTCCTGCAAAGTGTTAGTTGCCCTAAATGAGACAAATGTAGGCTGTTTATTAATGTTGTAAACATTATTAAATAATTTAAAAAGGGCTATTTTGGGGGGAATGGCCATCTTGCTTAACACTTTTAATGTTGTGTGTCCAGTTGTTGCAGACTTGCAGTTGTTATTTTCGTAGCTGTCTGGGACAAAGTTTTAATTAAGACGTTTTAATCTATGATTGACCCAATGTTAATCCAAAGTGAGTGTCTATCCTGGGGAGTTTTTTTTTTTTTTTTAAAGCAAAAACTAGAAGGGGAGCTTTAGCATTCCCGATGAAGATTCACTCCAGCCCGGCCTGCAAAGCCTCATCTGTCCCCCACCGGATGCTGTTTGTCCTCATCACTAGGCCCATCAGTTCTTGTTAAGCTGTCTGCAGTGTACTACAGTTACCGGTTGTGTCTTTGGCCCCTCATGGCACAGCTCTCATCATGCACATTCACTCTGTGATGACACTCAATCACAGGACGGCATAAGTTGTCCCCCCAAATGGGCCTCCATGGACTCTGTGCTGTGTCTCCCCTAGCTAAATGTTAGTCACAGCATTTCCCCTCAGGGATCAGATAAGTATCTATGTATCCGTCAGTATATCATAACATTAATTAGACTGGGTTAAACTAGGCGCATGCCTGGACATGGTTATGAAAAAACACGAAGAATCTGAGATGCTCGCATGCTAATTTAATTCCCAGTCTTTTAAAGTCTCTGTGTCAACACTGATTCAGTCATACATCACACCAGTGTTTCCTGCACTGCTCTTCTCTGAATCAGTCAGGATTTTATATACGTATGCACACATGCACTGCCCGGCCAAAAAAAGCCTGTTTGGATTTAAAAAGTCTTTGATTGGATCATTATTGCAGTGGTTATGTTTCTTGCATGTCATAACAGTTCTTCTAACCCTAAGTGATGGAGTGTATAGCTTTTCTTCTCTTAAACAACCATGTAGGAAGACACATCATAGCCATATTCCAGGATGACACTGCCTAGATTGATCAGGCTCAAACTGTGAGAGAATAGTTGGGAGGGAGCATGAAGGATCATTTTCACACATGAATCGGCACCTCTGAGTTCAGACCTTAAATTCATTGAAAGTCTTTGGGATGTGCTGGAGGAGACTTTACAGAGTGCTGGACTCTTGCATTGGCAATACAAGATCTTGGCCACAAATTGTATTGTTTTGTTTTTATTTAGGTTTAGATAAATTAAGAAGGGTTTTGTGCATGGGGTGAACAGCATTCAAAAACTGGCATAGTTTCTAGTGTTGACAGCCAGTAAATGGAAACAAGTGAACATATCCAGCACTTCCTATGACCCCTTTTTTTGCTCAGTAGTCATGTGTGCCAGCTAGAGTGCGTTCTGTCATATGTGTGTGTGTATGTGTGTGCGCTCGTGCAAACGTGTACATTCGCTCTCTCGGGAGAGGGATGTAGCTCTAGCAGCTGTGGGGATGTAATTCAGTCCTGTAGGCTGTCATCATTATCAGGACCCCTGCGGTTGTTGGCATAGTCTCAGAAGTTTGCGAACTGAGAGAATAAGAGAGTGGGGACTGAGTTTTGTCTATAGAAGAGTGTGTATATATAAAAAAGAATGTAAAATAATACAGATAAAGGAAATACAAGGACAAGATATAGGGTGTAAGGAAATGAGTGGAGGATATATAGGGGGCTTTCACAATGGGTAGTTATAGGAACTAGCCACCAGGGTGGTAAATGTTCCCCTAGTGCCATTTTCCTGGTTGCATTCACAGATTACGCACCGCCAGAAGGAACTCTGAAGTGACGTAAACCACTCTTCTTGTGACTTTTATTTTGATGACGCTGAAGTAGAGTTGTCAAAAGTACAGACTTCGGTACCAAGTCAGTCCTGAAATTTAAAAATGTATAGATACCAGCATTTTCCCAGCATTTCGCTGTTGAACGGATTCTGAAAATCTCTAATTGGCCGGTGTGTTCACGCACTCAACATCTATGTCTGTGATTGGCTACAATGATCAACGCTCTTCACCGAGTGCTTCAATAACGCTCTTCACCGAGTGCTTACACAGATACAAACAGGAGCGTTTGAATCACAAAGTCAATCACTGAGACGAGTATAGACTAGTTTAGCTTGGTCCCATCAAAGTCACGTTGGATTTTCTCTTTAGCGTAAAGGTTGAGAGGTCCATCTATCACTGTCTTCCATGTTTGTAGAGGCTATAATCTGTGTGCGTACACAGTTTTTTTTTAAATGCCGTGTGCTGGTGTTTTGCATGCTTTCGGCCAAACGATCTACGTCACTGGTAGGTCCTATTGGTCTGCGGGTACTTTTGACATTTGTTCTAGGAACTATGAAACTTTTCCTCCGGTGCGAAATCCTTCATAGAATTAAGGATGAGATAAGAGTTGTTCTCTGGCTAAAGAGTTGGAGGCAGACAGCTGGAGGAAATGGCCTGAATCCCTGCATTCCTGCTCTGGGTCAAACATGAGTCTGAGAGACCCTGCCAGATCCCCAGTTCCTGGACGATCTCTTTAAACAAAAGAACTGTGTTTCTGAAAGCATGCAATATGTTGCTTTTTAAAACACTGTTGGGTTGATGCAAATCATACTTGGATCATTCAAAGAATGTCAATGTGTGCAAATCGAAATCATTTGAGTTCATTATAGGATAGTGGCCTCACGCAAGCCACATTTTTAAAACCATTCATATTATTTTCCAGCAAGGATGCATTCATTTTGTTAACATTAGTTATTGCATTACTAAATATGATGAGCAATACATTTGTTACAGTGTTTATTAGTCTTTGTTAATGTTTGTTAATAGAAATAGTCGTTCATTGTTTGTTCATGTTAGTTCACAGTGCATACAACTTTTGATTTTAATAATGTAGTAAATGTTGAAATTAACATGATCTAAGATTAATAAAGGCTGTAGAAGTATTGTTCAAACTTAGTTCAAACTAAAGTAGTTAACTAATGTTGTAAACAATTGTAAACTGTTACCATTATAGATTCTCTATTTATATTAAAGACAAAAGTATTTAGTGTTGTGAAACATTAGTGGATCATTACTCTTCTCAGATACCTGTGCAGACTTGAATTGATCTATTACAATGAGACGTTGCGGAATAAGTTAACCTCATGAAATCGTTTAAATGTAAAAGTAAGTAACTAATTCCTACTTGATATCCAAGGGCTGGAAACCAGCTCCTGGTGGTGTCATTGGGTTACATCTTCCAAAAATGCTGTTTATCACCATAGTTTTTAAGCTACCCAGAATGAACCCTTTTATCCCTTATATTGTCATGAAGAAGCGGCTTGCACTGTGACCCCCGTTGAGCATAAGTCTGGAGGAAAAGCGAAACTGCAAGGGATTATTATTAGTGTCTCTTCACTTAGACTGGTGTGACATTACCTCCTGTTGCATAATTTCTAGCACTTCTTTCTTGGAACTGAAGGAGAGTAATTAGTCATGAGGCGTAATAGATGGAAATTGCCTCTTTGGCGGCTCTCCCACTGATTGGCATTGAGAGATCTTTTTAAAGCATTCGTGATGTTTGTAATGGCTGTTCTGTACGAGTTTGGCTTATGTAATCGCAGGTTTCTCAGGGTTTTTCTGACTTATTGTTTGAAAAAGTACCCTCAACATGGGAATCATAAAGCTGTTTACCCCAACATGAGAATGTACGGGCGATAGGTACGACTTTGATATCAGATGGCGAGAATGAATGTGCATCCCAGCATCAGATGAGGCCTTACATGACTGCCGTGATGGAGACACAATAGTGTGCATTTCTGTGTGTACGTTCGATATGAATCCAGCAGCGCTGTGGGCTTTATCGTGGATCTGCGAACTTAGACTTGGACTTAGAAGATCGGAGGCTGTCTTGGGGTGTTAGAGATGAGATAAAGCTGTGAGACTGATTCTCGGGAAACCATGAATAACTCTTTGTTCTCTCTGAGTTTGAAGAGAAGTTTTCTGTATGTGCTTATTCTCAAGTTGTATATAAAATGATATCTTGGTTCAGCGGCATGTGAAGGCTCCTGTTATGTGTGTGTTGTTGCAGTCGCAGCCATACTGAGACTGAGCCTGAGGCTGAAGCTCTTCCATATCAAAGCAGATGTCAAACTCAAGGCCCCTATGCCCCTCTTCTCTTTCAACAGACACTTGTACATTTTGTCTAGTGATGTACTGAAATTTCAGTAACAGAAAATATTTGGCTAAAACAGCAGCAGCAGCAAAAAAAAACTCACGGATAATGAGTAGTAGGAGAATTTTAGAATGACAAGACACGTCATGATGCCATTTTTACGTTATTATGCCATTTCTACAGTTATGCGCTGAGGAAAACATGTGTCAAAGGCATTAAACATCACACACATCTGTCAAAGCACGATAAATGCTTGCTTTTGTTTAAAGCTCTTATAAATATAAAGCATTCTCATGCTTCGGACAACATGAATCATGTATCTTTCCCGCAGCAGCTCACTCTGTCCTCTGCTATTTTCCATGTTTTGTCCATAGAAATGGCTTATTTACTGCTGTAAAGAGACTTGACTGGCTGATGGTTTCCGTGCCCAGCGTGCAGATGCGACTAATCGATAAACAAATTTGTTGTCGATTATTTTCATTATCGATATTAATCATTTTTATTGATTAGTTGTTGCAGCCCTACTATACAGGAGCTCTCCAGTGTGTTCATGTTTTTCAGATTGGTAAGCAGTTTCCAACTCCAGAAACGAATTAAAGGCGAACTCAACAGCCTGATTTTGTTCAAGATGCCGTCACACCAGTTCATTCTTTGATTTAGCTTGAGGTATTTCAGTGCCCTTATGTTTAAAGGAGGGCTAACACACACAGTTTCAGTCAATCACGTTAATCTTGAGTACCGGCTCGCATGGCAGTAAATAATAAGGTGAAATGATCGTACAGTCAATACATATATTTCATAAAAACAAGCAGGGCTATAACATAACCAATTAAAACTCAGTGTCTGTCTGCATTATTACAAATAATTCATATTTAAAAATACCCAAAACAGCGGCATTACAAGGTGGAAATATAGACTAGGAAGGATAACCTATTTGTCACTGCGGAGTTGCCGGGTTTGGCTGTCTTTCCAGCTTTTAACTCTGAATGTGCTCTTATTGATCAATAAGTTCTCATGAAATGCATATCTATAACACAAATTGTATTTATCGTGCGATTTATACAGGAAAATTACTTTTTACGTGCATATGATACGCATTGTCAACTAGGATTAGTGGTGTGGGTTACGCGCCAGCATCATGTTCTCTTTCGCTCTTGAACAAACTATAAAACACAGAATTATGTTGAGTTTTGTCAAGTATCCTCATAAGAACAGTTTTAAATTAGGTAAATAACGTCTTAAATGAGCTTAAAGAGTTGTGAGAAAATGAGATCTTAGAGACAGCAGGCAATGCTGTCTGTCATTAATGTTAATCACAGAACAAAGGCAACAGAGATAATTGTAGCTTTAATAAGTATTCATCTATATTTTATTAATAATAAGTTTGAAGCCTAATGGCTATAATTAATGTTTAAAATTTTGGGGGAAATCTATTTCATAGATACATCAGTATTAGTATCAGTGATACTAGCCTTCATCCATATAAAGATGCCATTGAACAAATATTTAAAATATACTGTATTTGTTACATTCATTTGGTGATTTACTGTGAAATGATTACATTATAATATATATTAAAAAATGCGATAGCACTAAAAGAAAGTTTACATTAAGAATATATGATGCACACCCACTTTCTATCTACCTTTTGTGTGTATTGTATTGCATTGTATTTTGTATGTTCAGGGATGACAGATTGATAAACAGACTTGCTATTTATGACTGGATGTAACTTTTGATACTTTTGTGGTAAAAGTAGCTCTCCTATTGATTTTGTCCTATCAAAAAACATATATAATGAAACTCCTGAAAAAAATAGCGAAGACCACTGACCTATAGAGTAGTATTGCATCCTTCATATCTCTGAAGAGTCTTTAGTTTTATCATATTTATAAAAGACAGATACACTGTACCGATTCTCTCAGAAAACAGCCGAGCTCGTGGAGGCGTGCAGTGGGTGGAGCTAAAGACACACACACACACACACACACACACACACACACACACACACACACACACACACACACACACACACACACACACACACACGTGTACAATACATTCATGACATTATCCCTCCCTGGATAACTTTCTATTCAATATACATTCGTGTCGTTCACATTATATGCACTTACGCGCCAATTGCCAACAAAACGGACATTTAAAAGCACTTTCATTGTCCGCCTGTGGTTTCCACTCATGACCGGGAACAAACACACTCACTTGCAGAACTCCGTTGTTGCTCCGGAAAAACAAACTGCATTCACCGTTTAATGCTGGGTTATTTGGGAAGCTAAACAAGGTTAATTTTAACAAGGTCTAAAAACAAAATGCCAGCGCTGCCGACGGCTATCGTAGCCCGAATGAAGCTCGTTAATGTGCGCGCTCCGCACTCGCTAATCCGCGAGAAGTGTCCATACAAGCAATTCCGCCTATTATGACCTCACACAGGCCCATACTCGAAAAAAAAAAACGTTCCAAAACATATTTGAATCCTGAAGGAGTGTATTTGGCATAGAAATACTCCGTCTTACATCCAGCTAATTTTTTTTATTTTTTATTGTGGCAATGTTTAGCATGAGAATCATCTCTTTTACAGTGTAAATAAGTCAGAATGCATGAAATAGCCTTAGACACCCCGTTTTAATTTGTAATTCTCCGATGACACGTTTTCACAGTGTCAGCAAGCAGTGCACACAATTTGGAAAATCTACAACAGGTCAGCATGTTAGCAGTGTGATCAAAATGGATGCTTAAGTAGCAATATGTAAAATTAGTTTAATTTATCACCTGAGAACATGTTACCCTGAACAGCATACTTACTGAGTTCAATTTCCCAAATCAAATTGGTTTTAGTTTTTGGCTAAAACTTTAATTTAATTTTCGGTAAATTAATTTTGTTGCATCACTCATTTTGTTCCTCTGCTCAGGTTTGCCCTGCCCCTCGTTACCTTGCATGGAGAGAGAACGGCATCCCTTCGGCTCTACAAACTCCCCACAGTGCATTTCACTTTTTAATGTATCAGCAGATCGCCATGGCTCTACTGTAAACTCACTGCTATTCACAGAAATATCTGTCTATCCGTATCACGCATCTCTGTGCCAGAGAAGGTTGTCAGCGAGCCCTCGGTTCTGTCACAGTTGCGTCTCAATATCAGGATGTTGTGTTTCCACTGTCACCCTTCCAACCGTTCTAATTCTCAGCTGTCAGGACGGTTACAAGATGCAGGATTTGAAGTAAGAGTGAAAAGAAATTGTCTACAAGAGCTTCCCAGAGAGCTTTTAACGTATTTGGGGCAGCAGCAACCCTGACGTAGAACAGTTGAGCCGAGGAGACTCTTGTACTGTCAGAGTAGCATTAAATACAAAGACATTACATTATGGCAGATACTGCTCAACTCTGAGAGATTGTGCTGTACATGTATTTAGAGCCTCACTCGTTCGCCAGGAAACTTTAGAAGTCGGAGAGACTGAAATAGTCACACTAATAGCAACTTTTTACAATATTCATGCGGCTCAGATTGAATAATCCTTCTAATGTGTGGCTCTCCAATGCAAATGTGACTGCATGTCACAGCGCAGCTCCCATTTCAAACTCTGATGTTTCTTGCTGCGTCAGCTCCTGCAGTGTCTTCCAAGGCACTGTCCCACTAATGATATATGTAAAACAGGAATTTTTAATCTCTTTTGAGGCATTTTAATTTTACAGGGATTGTTCTAACTAGTGGTGGTCCAATACTGATATTTAAAGGTGAAGGGTCTGATATAAAGATATATAGGCTAACCTAATAATAAATTATGCAGTTAAGATTTATGTTAAAATGTTAAATTCAGCAAACATTTTTTACACAATGTTAAAATTAATCATGCACTGTATTGAAATATTTGAAAACATAATGGATATTGTGAGATTTAATAGTTGATACACTACTGATCAAAAGTATGAACATGTGCACTGTTATGATTATGATTTTAATATATTTTAATATTTAGTTTATTTCTGTAATGCAAAGCTGAATTTGTAGCATAATTACGGAAGCCTTCAGTGTCACATGATACTTCAGAAATCATTCTAAGATGCTAAATGGGTACTCAAGAAACATTTATTATTATCAATGTTGATAGCATTTCAGGATTCTTTGATGAATAAAAAGTTGGAAAATTTTTATTTATTTAAAATAGAAATCTTTTGTAATGTTGTAAATGTCTTTACTGTCACTTCTGATCAGTGTAATGCATCCTTGCTGAATACATATATTAACTTAATTTCAATTTTTATTAATGTAATTAATTTAAATGTAATGCAGTTGAGATGTATACATATATGCTGAAAACTTTTAAGTATATTTTAACAGTGTTTACATGCATTATCCACTCAAAGTAGATATTATGTAGATATATTGGCATTATATTGAAGTATTGATATCAAGATTTTTTCTTTTTTAGTGACATTGCATTCTGTTCTGTTCTCCAATATCAGAATGAGTCTTATGTAAAGGC
Organism: Gobiocypris rarus; assembly: GCA_023029165.1. NCBI lineage: Eukaryota > Metazoa > Chordata > Actinopteri > Cypriniformes > Gobionidae > Gobiocypris > Gobiocypris rarus. The sequence continues at coordinate 5,049,984 of CM040918.1, forward strand.
GTTCATACCTGATCGGGGTCTGGTGAACCTGAACCCAGCCTAATTGTACAGGACTTCCTGAAGTCGTTCAGGGAAGCCACCAGCTAATTGATTTTAAAAACATGTGTTTTTGCACATCCCTACATGCCATAGGCAAACATGCATATTGCTCCTTTAGGCCGGTTCACGTGCGCTGTCTATGCGCGTAACCTCAAAATACCCTTTCTCTGCCCACGCCTTGGTGTGCTGTATTTTGAGTCTTGGCTGGCCTAATTGGATGAAGTGGAGCATGCTGTAATGTGTTGTCATGGTGAAGCAGTGCTGGGTTGCAATGTGATTTGCTGTAGTGGCAGTCAGAGCTGTAAATTCTTACTGATGGAATCAGGAGTGTGTCAGACGCCCAGTGTGAACTAAACGTAGGTGTGTATCGGCCCGCGATCCTCGGCGTACACAGTTACCAGCAAATCTCCGCTATCATAGACATACTCACACACTTCACCTTCACACAAACAGTCGGGAGGGGAAATAGAGCTGAATTGATCAGTATTGATGGGCGGGAGTCTGTCAGGCCATAACGTTTGACACCGCAGGGAATGTTTGTGTGCCGGAGCGTGTCTCCTCTTGTCCCTTCAGTATGAGAGTTTGTGTGTGTATAGAAGGTCGGGAACACACACACACTTTTATCTTTCCCTCTAAAACAGCTCGTGTCTATGCCTGTGTGAGATAGATAAACCCAAAATTCATGAGCTATGAATCAGGCTTAGGCTGCCTTTGATGTCCTATACTACGAGGAGACATTCCAAAGCCGTGTGTGTGTGTGTGTGTGTGTGTGTGTGTGTGTGTGTGTGAGAAGAGCGAACCGTATTAGTGGTACGAAGGCAAGAGCAGCAGCTGTCAGCTTGTACCCATCAGTTTGGCTTTGACTCTATTGTCTGAGGAGACAGTGGGTAGATGCCTGCGGGCTGGCACACATGCCACATTTACTGTTATTTCACACATGGATGTTGTATTGCACATTGTGCGTTGTAATTCATAATATCAAGCTTATTATTGTGACATGTGCCATGTCATTTTCTCTCACTGTTGTGTTTCTCTTCTGATTCTCATACACACTCCCACACACACACACACACAACATGTAATGATAGCTCTGGTGAGCTGCTGTTTCTATAGCAGCAGGTAGTAATGCTAACGTCTCACTCTGCTCTCTCTGACAGATCGCTCCGTCTTCTGACAGCTTGGTGACGTCCACTAAAGGAACTGACTGACCAGTAACTCATGGCTTCCTTAGTTCTGGGACTTCACTTACGCATGACCTAGGACTGGGAATTCACCTTGTTTCATTATACTGTAAGTTCCCTCTTCTCTTTTGGTTTCTTCTCTTTTCGTCATATTTGGTTTCTCAAAGTCTATTGAGCTCACTACCTAGATGGCATGTTTGAGCTTTATAGATATGTTGGAACATTTTATTTCATACATATCTATATTTTGATAAATAAAGTTGAACCAACATTTTAGATCTCGATTGCAGTTTTCATGCCACAACAAAATCTAATAGCCTAACTGATCATACATTAATAAATACAATTAAACAGTCGGTAATGTCAATAGCACACATGAATGTGATGACTGTGATGTGATGGTACACCAATCTCCTGATTCGACACTATCATGAGACTTGGGTGCTGATACTACTACTGATATTGCTGTGTATTACGATTTTTGTTTGCTTTTTAACTCTAGATCATGGGGAAAAGATGAATGGTACACTTTGCTATACATGATGGTGCAGGTCGTATATCCGTATATCTCATCCACCATTTAATGTGGGTGGGTCCTCTCTCGCAGATCTTTTTTTTTTTTACTGGAGTAACGTTAGATGCCATTTACAGTTAATACAAATATACCGCCGTCACTAAGTTATTTATTTTAGCAATAGTGTAGGGATAAGATGCATGCCATCAAGTTTTGACGCTGAGGTTCGAATCCGCCTTGTGCCGAACTCTCTCTACTCCCTTTTCCCATCACATATCAGATCAGAAAGGCATCTATTTTCATTACAAATTAAGAAAATATTAAAAAAGTGGAAATAAAGTATCTAACATGTGTTTTATGTTAAGTGTTTATCGGGTAGGTAAACATATATGTGCTAAATTAGAGACGATAAAAGTGAGTGGGTCCAATATCATTGGTCGTAAAAAGTGGGTGGGTCTTGTCCCACCCACACACAATGGTTCCGACGCCCATGCATAAATCATTGAATCTGATTAGACCAGGGCTATTCAAATCTTACCCTGGAGGGCCAGTGCACTGCAGATTTTAGCTCCAACCCTGATCAAACACACCTGAAGATCCTAATCAATGTCTTCAGGATCATTAGAAAATGACAGGTAGGTGAGTTAGATTAGGGTTGGAGCTAAACTCTGCAGTGCATTGGCCCTCCAGGGTAAGATTTGAATAGCCCTTGGATTAGACCGTTTGCATCTCGCGGAAAAAAATGACCAAAGAGTTTCGGTATTTTTCCTATTTAAAACTTGAGTCTTCTGTAGTTACATCGTGTAGGAAGACCGATGGAAAATGAAAAGTTGCGATTATCACTGTTTATCAGCTGCATTTTCACACAAAATTTTGTGAATCTGTCGATTCAAGTTCAAGAAGATGTGAAGGACACATCTTTGTGTTTTTTTACACATTACATTATACCCATTGTTTGCACATTTTACTTATATATATATATATATATATATATATATATATATATATATATATATATATATATATATATATATATATATATATATATATATATATATATATATATATATATATATATATATATATATTTATGTTAACCAGTTATTTATTTTATCTTTTACTTGATTACTTATAATTCTATGTTGAGTACTTTTATTCTATTTCTATTTTTAATTTCCTCCTTGTGTTTCTTGTAACTGTTATTTGCACTGTCTATGGAGCGGACCTGTTTACATTTCACTGCCAGTTATATATTCTGTATATAATTGTGTATGTGACAAATAAAACTCTTGAGGAGAGCTCAATTCAGCATTCGCATGCTGTCTTCTTGGGCACGTGCTTTGGATGTGTGCGTGCAGAAAAAAAACAACACACTTTTGAATATAGTTCTCTTTCGCATCTTCTTGCGCTTGAATATTTATATTGGTAAGGGTTCAACTTTTGTGATGGTTCACGTACGCTGTCGGTGCGCGTAACCTCAAAATACCCTTTCTCTGCCCACCGCCTTATTGTGCTGTATTTTGAGTCTTGGCTGGCCTAATTGGATGAAGTGGAGCATGCTGTAATTTGTGTTGTCAACCCTTAAAACTTGAGCTGACTGCAAAACTAAAACATTTTTAAAGACATGCTGTAAGATTCAAAACGTTATTTTGGATTCAACATTCAATTCGAGTTGATTCAATATGTTCGATTAAATCAAAAACCCGCTCACACGCAACCTAGTGAGCCGACTTTCTAGTCAGCATTTTTTAGCAAAATAGGCATATCATAACATTAGATTCTGCATGTTTGATTTGACACTCGCTACTTAGATGACATGAAGAAACGGATGTTTGGTCTCTGAAAATATTGTGAGTTCACTATCTGGCATGTTTGAGCATCATAGCCGTTTTGGATAGTTTGATTCATCAAGAATGATTCAACACTCAAAATTTAGTGAGCCAGATAACCATCTAAAGGCAGCATTTTTGAACACCATAGGCATGTTGTAACATTCATACTGACATTCGTTTTTGGGCTCAACTTAGTAACTTTACTGCCTGGACGGCATTTTTGAACATTGTTTGCATGTTGGAATGTTCAGTTTGGCATAAATGTTTGATTCAACACATTTGTTTCAATTTTGGAATGTTCAGTTTGAAATGTAACCCTTTTTGGAACATTTCAGATGTTCGAGTAAACATGTTTGGTTTCAGACTCACCACCTAGAAGCCATTTTTGAGCATCATTCACTGTTCAGTTTGACACTCAAACCCTAGTGAGCTGCCCACCTAGATAACACTTTTAGACATCATAGGTGCTTATGTTCGTAATGTTTGTCTCGATTGGTTGAACTCTAGGTCCTGAAAGACAGCTAGTGGGATACCGTTACAAGCTTTTCTTTCAGTCGCACAATAAGTGATGTTTGTTGGCGGTATAAGAGCACTGTTGAAGAGATAAACAGACAGAAGGACACTCCCCGACGCCCCACCTGGGAGATTTTCGGCCTGCAGCCTCATCTGTTTGTTTCAATTCTTGATTTGTTTGTCTGGTGTGTGGGCTGACCTGTTTTTCCTCTGCTGTGTTGTGTATTTGCGTGGTGTGATAATGGCTCATCTATCAATGATCTGAACAAAGCGCCTCTGTGTGTGTTTGCGATGCTGTGTTTAGGAGCCCCAAGGACAAACTGGTGTTTCGAGTTTTGTTGCCCTTAGGCAGAATTCACTTCCTCCTCCTCTTGTTTTGCTTCTGGATGCTTCCAGCCCGAGATTTGTGTTTCTTGGCCATTCAAGTGTGAATTCTGTCATGTTGTTTTAGCAAATATGATCAGGTGTTTAAATGGCTTACAAGGTCGTGTGTGTGTGTGTGTGTGTGTGTGTGTGTGTGTGTGTGTGTGTGTGTGTGTGTGTGTGTGTGTGTGTGTGTGTGTGTGTGTGTGTGTGTGTGTGTGTGTGTGTGTGTGTGTGTGTGTGTGTGTGTGTGTGTTGCTTGAATGGTTGAATAAATTGATCAGTATTCAAATTTGGCGCATCAATCTGGATTTTTTTTTTTACACTGTAGTGTTTTACGAAAATACTAATCCTGTTCCTTTTTAGCCATGTGCTTAGACACTCAGACTACACGTGTACTATGGCTCTTACAGTCTCATTCACAAACCCAAACTCCTGTGCACTATTTGATCTCATGCCAGCCAGATGGCACACATGGGCATTTCCTAGTAACCCGCTGGCCTCCTGAGATCATTGTTTTCTGGCTACAATTACAGATGGGTCAGGTCATCCAACAACCAACTAGTCAGTTAGTGATGTGTTTTTTCGTTCTTTTTTGTTTGTTTTTATATCAGATTTTTTTTTAGGTGAAATAATTTAGAAACACAACTATTTAGAGGGTTTTACTGTAACTACTGTCAGCATTGTACAACCATCTCTACATTTATTTGTCTTGAAGTACCCAACCTTATATAGCCACCAAAGCTGACTTTGTAACAAATTCACAATGGTCAGCAATTAATTTTCAATATCAAAACAGTGTCCATGTCTTTAATATGAAACATTAGCCTTTTATGCATTCACTGTGGGGGAAAATCTCCTGTACACTGGAGAAAAACATATGGATTATCATATACATTTCTTTAGAGAGAAGTATTATTTTCCAAAATAGAATGGAGTGAGCATTATTGAGCACTAAACACACTTCTGTTTCACTCATACTGGAAGCCGAAGGGCGCCCTCGTGCAGAAATATGCCTCAACAAAGTAATATAACTTGACATTATAGGAAATCCCTAATGTGGGCAAAGGCATCAAGCTATCGTTTTAACTGAATAAAAAGTAGATAGAAACGCTTTGACTGATTGAACATGAAGATAATAAATACACGACTGCTGCAGTATATGGTATATTTGAGTTCAAGCCTGCTATGGTATTTTCATAATAATAAAGTTTGATGCAATGCTAATCGACATAGCCTTTATCAATGTAAAGAATAATATAAAATAATACATTATCTGCCTTATTCTATGATAAGAAACCACATCGGCTCATAAAAGGAACTTATTTCAAACACTCGACTGACGTTATGAAGTGAGTTAGGAGTAAAATCATGTTATTAAGCGTTATCTTGTTGGACAACAAGTTTGAGATGTGCATGTTACTTTTTCAAATGCACGTTATAAGCATTTACTACTGGTCAGAGGGCCGGTCTTCTCTAACACGCTGTGCATATATATATTTACAGTGCATTCCCTTTTTTTCAAATTATATGTTACAGCCTTATTCCAAAATTTATTAAATACATGATTTTCCTAAAAATTCAACAAACAATAACCTATAATGGCAACGTGAAAGAAGTTTGTTTGAAATCTTAGCAAATTTATTAAAAATAAAAAACGAAAAAATGACATGTACGTATTCACAGCCTTTACATGAAATGATGTGTGATATCACATCTATCAGCTTTATGTTGGCCATTGACTACCCTGCTTTCTAAATTATTATCAGCAGAGGCTAACAAAAATTTGGTCAACCACTAATCAGTTATTGTGCAAGATTAGTATATATTCAGTATATATTATTCTATATACTATTTTTGTACAAGACGGACTAGTCATGTAGAATGTGTATCCGCGTGTTCTGCTAACCACACATGCATACACGTCCTCCCTCTAATCTATAATTCATATTTGCATGTTTTCTCTGCTTTATTGATTAGCCTTCACTCACGCAATGGATTTTATGCACCTTTGACCTTCATCGCTTCTCTTAGTGAATTAAAGGATTATGACTAGCCCCTGCCTGAACACATGGAGCAAATGCGAGTCCAAAACACCATCTCATGAAACCGTATCGACCTTCCTCTCTTTGCCATGACCCTCACCTTTTATTTCCAGCATCATAAGCTTTCCTCTGTCCTTCACATCCAGTCGAGTAAACCCTATAGGGCAGATCAAACGCACAGCCCCTTCCTTCCACTGCACGTCTTTCCATTTTAAACACACACTGGCCAGCTGCTACCAACAGGGGGTTCATGTCTGACGCCCCAAAAACAAAGTGACAGGAAATTGTCAGAGGAAACAAGCTGTGCTGTGATTGACAGATACTGTCCTGGCAGTCTGTTGGCAGGTATAAGCTGAGTCACTTGCTGTAGGCTGCAATTGTATGTACGAGAGGAATTAGTGTGATTTAGAGCTCCAGGGCTCACAAATCAACACCAAACCCTGTCAATGTCTGATGGAGGGATCATGAGACCCAAGTTAGTTGAATTAAAATCACTACTGGTTACGTGTGTGTGTGTGTGTGTGTGTGTGTGTGTGTGTGTGTGTGTGTGTGTGTGTGTGTGTGTGTGTGTGTGTGTGTGTGTGTGTGTGTGTGTGTGTGTGTGTGTGTGTGTGTGTGTGTGTGTGTGTGTGTGTGTGTGTGTGTGTGGTCTCTGTTTGAGCTAGCAGAATCTGAGTTAATTACTATGTGAACAATTAAAAACAGTTTGAAGTCTTTCAGATCTGGCGCTTGGTGTGGGCTTGCTTCCCAGTAGTGTGTTAGTTTAAAGTGTCTGCATACTCACACATATTCACAAAGTTGCTTTTCCCAGTTCACTCAGACAAAATAAAACCAGGAATTTACAGGCTGAGGGAAAACAAAACACTAAATTTGAAAGTATTTCCCTCTTATTTCTGCGGCTGCTGTTGTGAACTTGCCCTGTGAGTGTTGGGATGTGGCATTTGCCAAATGTTGGGGGTGAAACTTTTACACAGACTCACCTTGAAGTGCTTGTACATTCACTGAAACACAAACGCCAACTCTATGGGACATGGAACATTTAAACTCCGTGACTGTTGCCAATGGCATAACTGAGAGCAAACACTGTGAATAACTACTGTTTTTAGTTCTGACTGGAATGCATTGAAGTTGTATTTGGATACATTTCATAAATTAGCAATTTATTATAATTTAATAGCAGATAAACTTGATGCACACTCCAAGTCAGTAATTGTTTCATAACTAGTGTAGAGCTGTAAATTGGGGAAAAAAAAGGAACTGCAGGAAACGTTATAGATTTTTTTTTTATTAGACAATAAGAGATTGCCAAATTTATGTCTTGAGCTGAGACTGACCTTGAAATGAATGATTTTGTGGAGGGATTGAGTTTAAATCTCACCTCAGAGACATGATATATAAGAATTGTCTGTAGATGGTGTTAATCTTGGAGGGAAAGGGGTATAGTGTGCTGTTCTTTGGCCAGTACTCAGATCTTTAAACAATAACAATGCAGTTAAAAAATGGACCGATGTCTCATACATTGTCATACTGTAACCTCCTTATCACAAACAGAGGGAAGGTGTGAATGCTTAATATATGGATGGATGGAGTGCAACGGAAGAGATGGAGGTAAGAGACAATGAAAAGGGAGATAATGTGAAGTTATACAGACGAACAGGCGATGCTGAGTGGCTTTTCATAGTCACTGAGCTGCAGTGAAGCCTGATTCAAGCTGACTTTCATATTAAAGCGAGTCACTGGGATTCAGATTCCCTCTTGCTCTCTTCCCTGGATTCCTTCACTGCAAACCCTGTCAGATTTTCTCTCTTCCAACTCCTCTGTTTGCTCTGCTTCTGCCTCTCCCTAGTATCCTGTCTTTTTGTGTTTGTCTTGTTCTTTGACTTTCTGTCAGTTTCATTTTGTCTTTTGTTCACAGTCAGGGATGAAGCATGTAGAGAGGCTCTGAGACTCAAAGGGCCTTTCTCTCTGTCACAAAGTTTGAGCGTCTTGTCGAAAATCTGGTGTATCACAATTCTGTGCTTATGCATTCTTGGTTAAGTTTGTAAAACAGTCCACCCCATTATACACTCAGCAGTTTCCATCCGTAATCCAGAGTCCTTGTTATGTAACCCCTTTTGTATGCAGCTGAATGTGGGCAGAATCCTAATCTTACTTTCAGATATCTTTCAGGTAATTGGACGCTTTACTCTGCTGACCCAACGACTCCATCTGTCATAGCTGTCATGTGACTAGGGTGACTGTTTTCATGGCTGGTAAATCTGTCAGCACCTGTTGGAGTACTAGGGGGAGAGGGCATGTAGTAGTACGCATTGCACTTTGCCGTGAATGTTGATCAGCACTTCCTTAGCTAGTAAACACCTACATCTGACTTTCACAGTTTTGGACTTTGGGTTTGCTCCTTTATGTCCAAAATCAAGATTACATTGAGTGACCAAAGTGCCTTTTGTCAGTTGGTGTATCTACTCATTCATTATGTAAAACACCACTTTTGAAGTAAAAATGCATATTGTTATGTAGTGTAAAGTCAAATGTTTTGAGAATATATAAGGGGTCATTAACTTAGTCAATTCTTTCACTGTTTATTTTTACTGAAATGTGTCCTTTGGTGTGACAGTCGCAATTAAGATTATGGGGTGCCGCACCAAAGGATAACAAAACTTAACACTTTCATAGTGGTTCCAAAAAAAGTTAAATATTTAAACAATTCTGAGACAAAGTTTTACCATGTGCACATGTCATGGGCTTCTCAGTAACACAACCTTGAATGGGGTCCTTCAACTAATTAAACTTGTCAGTGGAATTTAAATTTAAAATCAGGATATGGTGTCACACCGGCGGACATGGCAAATGTTGACAAAATGTATTAAATGCCTACATTTTAGAAATATATGGATGTAAAAATTTGTCATTTACAAAAATAGACAATTATGTCAGGTGTATTTATTAACATTTGTATTCTTTTCTTTTTAATTTATAAAAGTTTTAATTTATTAAACCAAGCTTGAGACAGTCACACCACAGGACAATTTTGAGATTTGTCTCAAATGTAAAAACAAAGCAGTTTTTACATCAACAAGTACATGTAAAAAAGAGATGTTCAATCATTTACTGCATTTTAAATGATGATACTACTAAGTATATTAATTTTTATCCTGTGTGACTGAAAATGCCATGTCAACAACCCAAGTAATATCTAGAGCTATTGTTGCATCACATTAGGTAACCATATTGGCCAGCTTCTAAGTGCAACTAAGTATTGTAGCTGCTTGCTTAAAGATTTTGGTACATGCTTTTCTTGACTGTATATTTAAAAAGAATACAAAGATAATACAGAATATCTGCCAGGAAGAATAATAGAGATTAGCCTCACAACTGTATGAGAAACCACATCTGAAATCCGCTCACCTCACTTCCCCTCTCTCATACCAACCTATTTCTATAACCCTTTTTCTTATTTTAGTATCAGTCAGCTTTTCTCTGCATTTTTCTCTCAAAACTGCTATCCCCTTGAGCAAAATAACATCACAATATAAGGTAAAAGGTTTGGGAGAAGTAGAGGCTCCAAAGTGCTTAGAGTAAATGGTATGTAGGGAAAGGAAAAATATCCCAAACCCAAGAATCACAATAGAATGTTATCATATGTTGTTTATAATTATCCATATGAAATGGATCATACCAATTTCTCTTTGTTTCTTGTCTTTTTGCAGGTCTGTGATTTTAAGTGGCCTTTGAGCTTCCCGACTGGTCCAGAAGGATTAGGGAAGGTGAGACCTTTCCTATTAAAGAAATGAGTGTGGGAGGAAGAAGCAACAGCAGTGTGGGGCTTGTCCATCTCTCCTTCCTCTCACAAAACACCAGCAGTCTCGATCCAGGATGCTCTCTTCCCCACAGCCCCTGCCCTCATCTTTGGCCCTGAGACTACACTGGGCTCCATGAACATGTATAGAGATACAGGGGTGTGTGCCACCCCTCTCTCACAACCTCTTCCTCCACCCCATCTCCGTCTACCCCTTCATAATGGCCACTCTTCCATTGGCGATCCAGCCCCACCCCGTGTCTCAGTGCCCAAAATGGGGGTTCGAGCTCGGATTGCTGAGTGGCCTCCTCGCAGGGCACTGTCACGAGAATCGCTACTTGAGAATGGCCAAGGGAGTCATTCGGATGACCTCAACAGTGAGGATGGGCTTACACATGCAGGTGTGACCAGGTGTGCACCGCGAGTGCCCAGAGATGGTGACTACCTTGAATCAGGTCTGAGGCCTCCAGGCACACCACCAAGGTTTCGGACTTCTGTATTCGCTCCCCTCCGACATCGCTCCAACAGCGAGATTACATTGAGTGAGCAAGATGAAACGGAGGTCGAAGGTCGTTTGTTCCGGGAATATGGCAGTACATCTTCCATCAACGTACAGGCAGTGTCTGAGCAAAGCTTCTTTGACATGCTCAGCCAGTTTCAACAGGAGCGACCAGACCAGCGTAGCACAGCCCCCGCCAAGTTTGGAGAGCTGCTTGGTGCTTCTTTAGAGGGATCCTCTTCACATGCCACCTTGTCAACGCCACAGCCCGATGACCGCCCGGAGAATCGTGTACGAAAAAAGAGTGGGGGAACAGAGTCATCCCTTGGCAACTCCTCCTTATTCCGTAAACTCCGTAGCTCCAGTCGGGGGGAAACAGAGACTCCACGTGGTGATGCGGATGACTCACGGCCCCCCGAGACATTGTCTTCCAAACCCTGGCTCTGTGTGCGAAGTTTTGCCCACTATGACTCTCAGAGCGTTCTGTTTGACTTGCACGAGGCAGCAGCTCGCCGAAGCTACGCCGCCGCCCGGCGAAACACGGCCACCGGAGCTTCTGCTGCTTCTTCAGCTGCCGTTTCTTTGGCAGTTTCCAGAGCTATTGCTCTGGGGGGAGTGGAGCCCAACTTCTCTAGCACTGATGACCTCAGTGTCAGAGACCTATCAGAAGGATCAACCCCAGGACTGGAACATTCAGAGCAGGGTGGTCCAGCTAACGTTAACCCCAACTCTCAGCACCAGTTGTTGCTGAGCTGCCCGCACTTTCTCAACGAGACCGGAAGCTATGGGGAACGTGACGTCAGCTTCTTGAGCTCGTGGGCGGAGCGAGGAGAGGCTGGTGTGGTGGAGGCTCAGCTTCATCTCAGATGCAGTAATGCCAGTGTGTCCAAACTGGAGGCACTGCCAGAAGTTCGGGCCACCAGGTTAGAGAGACTGCAGCAGCACTGCATCGAGCATGTTGACCTGGGTGCCACATACTACCATGAGCACTTTTATGGGAAAGGTAGGACATTTATGGATTATACCTAATTAAAGTACAGCTATATCAGGAGACTTTCCCAGAACTACATTATGATACATTTAACAGAATATATGATGCATCTGAATAGCAAAATTGGATTGCATTTGAAACCCAATGAGTTTTCAGGATCAGCTTCAATCTCTCTTTTATGGTGTACATAATTTATGTTCAATATAGCATGTCATAGAGGTGGCCTGACCTCCAATTGTATATACAGCCCTAGCCTCAATTATACTGCTAAATTGAATGGTTTTCCTTCATTTAGGCCATTTTTACACTGGCAGTTTAGTTTCTGAACGGGGCTCGATTCGCATAAAAAAATAGCTAATGTGAAAGTTGTCTTGCTGACCTGAGACTACCTGGAGGAGGTGGTCTGAGTTCGGTTGCACTTGAACTGTCGCGATTTGTGTAAATGAGAAAGCATCACAGACCTGGGTGTCCACTTGTTCCGGAAGTAAAGTAATCTGTGCATGCGTTTTAGCCAATTCCGATGTATTTACATGTTAACACATGTAAGGGATGATAGTGTTGATGATTTACCTTGGATATGAGCGAGAGTGAGCCTGAAGTGGATTCTCGCATATCGAGTGCAATCAGGGCAACAAAATGAATGGCAATCCACTGTCTCCTCAAAAGAGTCCGTTTGCAAGCAGCAGAAAGCCGCCTTCATGCGACACACATACACAAAACTCAAGTGTTGTTTACTCTGCTGCGCATAATAGCACCAAATATCTGCGTTCTGTTTTCTATCATGCGCCGTGCACATTTTTGATGACGTAGAGACATTTAAGGTTTGGTAGAATCAAGTTGCGTGTGAAACCAGACCAATGATACAGGGGGTGTCGGGAACAGCAAACGTGCCCAGTGTAAAAATGCCTTTAGTCTCATTACAGGGCACATTTTTAACTGATTTAATCCTGCAAACCCAAATTCCACCTACAGTACTACCTTTGGAAGAGATTATCAAAGCATGCCACAATTATCAATGCTTCTCACTATTAGCCAATAGAAGCTCAAACTGAAGCTGAAGCTACACTCATGCCACACATCTGCCTCCCAAATGTTAATCTCACTAAAGGTCTTGCTTTCTAAAATGCCAATGCTGTAAAAACAGCTCACAATGTCTAAAAATAGCATGCTCGTCACCTCGTAGTCACATTAGATAAATCCTTGCAGATGCAAGTTATCTGAATGCTCTAATTAGTTGTCTGCTTTTATGAAGAGTAGAGTTGGTGAGATAAAGGTTACCGTTTCATAAGTAATCTCTATCATCCAGATTTTTACAAGTTTGCTTTCGATGACCAGGCTACATGCCAGAAAGGGCATGCAAGCTAGTTTTATATTTCATTTTTAAGTTAAGCAGCACAAAATGCAACCATCTTAACAAGGGGATATGGATACAATGACAAATGTCTCATGTAAAAGGAATTTGAAGGTGAAGTGTGTAATTTCTGCACCACTAGCAGCATCAAATGCAAACGCAAAACTAATTTTCATACATTTCCTCCTATCTGAAATTGGTTAGATAAAAAGATAGTCCAGCTCCGAACTCATTTACTGAGTGTACATTGCGGTGTCGGGCTAGTTGCTCAGATGTGTGTAATAGCGCCCCTTTATACCTTTCGGGAGAATCAGCCTATGATTGGATTACTTAAAGTTGTCTCTGCATTGTAAGCCTGGAAAGAGAAAGTATTTTAAATTAAGTTTTTCACTTTTAAGCCATAGTTTTCATTGTGTGCTCTTTTTTTCTCATTTAAGTGTTAAATGTTTAACTTAATGAGTAAGGATTCCAAGCCACCAAGGTATTTTACCTAGTGGTGCCAATTATGACTCGTTACCGCTTTACTTAATTTTCCAGTGCAGCGACAATTTGTTTGAAGTATTCTGCTTTGTCAGCAAGTCACTGAAGTAGTGCATGTGCATTTGTGTTGGAGTGCCAGCCATATAGCGTTTCTAATTTGGCATTCCTCAGTCAGGACAGGCAACATATTGCGTATAGTGTAGTATCAAAATCTTTGCTGCATTATTAAAAAGCCCTTATCTGCATGCTCCCAAGACTTATAATTCTCTCAACTCGAGTTTCCTGAGCTTTCAGTACCCTCAACAAAACAACTAAACTCATATCATGTGATGAGAAGAACCGGATAACAGATTAAGGAAACATGAGACCAAATGCCAACAATAAATTAAGGTCGGAAAATTTCAGGATATTGCATTTACATTTGCTTCTTCCTATGTAGTTTTTTTTTTTAAGCCTGGATGCAGTAAATTGTGGAGTATAGCATTTTTCATGCAAAACATTCTGTGGAACATGCAGTCCATTACGTGAAAAAAGTCGTTTTTGAACTAGTAGTTGAATCCGACCGAAATCACCACAGAAGTCATCCATCTGAATCATAGACTTGAATCACTTCTTCTCCATTTACTTTTTCACAGACAAACCACATTATTATAAACATCATGTTTATCTTGAATGATAAAATTCCAAACCGAAAAGCTATTGAACAAATTAAATGTTGTTATTGCCATGAAAAAAACGAAATAATAGGTTATAAAAATTGTGTTGTTATTATTTAGCAAGTTAGGCACGATTGCACATTTTAGAGGTCTTTATCCTCCTCTGCAAAAACAAAACTGTAGGAAACACAGGAGAATAATGTCTTCCTTCATTCTCAAAAGCATGTGTAGTATTGTATTAGTGGCTTTGTTCATGTTTTTTCATTAGATTTGAATGCTCACAAACAATACCTACAGAAAGTTCTATAGCCACCATGACCTAGATTTGTAGTTTTTCCTTATAAATCCCTTCTTTGTCCCCGGTGTCCTTCCTTCCATCTCTCATCCTTCATATCAACTTTCACTTTTCTCCTCTCCATTGTCTTCACCTCATTAATTATTTTCTTCTCTTCTGTATTAATGGTATTAATCTGTCTTTTTTATGTCCTCTCTCTATTTCTTTAATCTCTCTCTCTTTTTCTTTCTCTCCACAGAGCACTGGAACTACTTTGGTACCGATGAGAAGCTGGGGCCCGTGGCTCTGAGCATCCGGCGAGAGAAACTGGACGATACCAAAGATTTAAAGGACCAGTACCAATACCGCATCATCTTTCGCACTAGTGAGGTGTGTATAAAAGAAAAGTATGTGCAAAATCAATTTATTAAACCTGGACCGTACTAGGGCTCAAATCAGGACCCATGACAAGATGTTTTCATTCTCCTACAAACAACCAGCCACCTTGAGCCTGAAACTGAATCTTATTGTTGTCTGTTCTCCCTAAGATCTGATTAAATCTGATAAAACTGCTTGTCATTAAGACTTGAGAGGTTTAGGTCATTTGCTCATGCATATTGCTCATAATGTGAGACACTGTAAAAACAGGATTAAAAAATGTTCAGCTTCTCTAAGTACCAGTTTTATAAACATAAAGGAGCATGACACTGGTTCATGTGATGCGTTTATAAATCTGTCCCTGCGTGCTGTATGAAGTTACATTAAGTGAAAATAAATACTGAGTGTGTTTGGTGCCTCGTGTGTTTGCGATAAAGACCATGAGGCTGTTTTTACTTAATAATGGCGTGTTTGAAAAGTGCTGAGCTGTACTGGTATGACTGCTGCTCTGATGGGTTTAGTCAGATTACATGGCTGCCTGGACACATCAAAATCACCTACTCTGAACAATGCAGCGTCTTCAGGACATTCACACTCACACAGTCATTATTCCCACTAAAAATCTGATCAACGCATTTTGAAACGGCCTTCAACATGTGCACACTAATTCAAAAGTGCTATTTTGGTCAGAAGTTCGAATTGAATGATTGAGCGGGTGGCTCTCCATGTGACCCAGTCATATGGCCTCTTCAGATGTGTGACTAATGCCAGAAATCAGAAACACAAGCCTTAAAAACAAACTTTTATAAGTATTCCACTGTTTCCCCCTGTTTGTACTGTATTTACAGTAGTTAATGGCTTTAGCATCAGCATGTGTGAGGTTAACAGAGAGGCTGCGAGCATTGAATCAGGGAGCTGTGGGGAAAGGATGCCACACAGTGGGCACTTCTGTGCACCATTTTTCAACCATTCATAATCATTCTCATGCTCTGTCACATGCTCTCAGGGGATATTTGGTCAGTCATATGATGGTATTTGATGATGTGTGTGTGTGTGTCTGTGTGCTTCTCCCCACATGGCTTCCTGTGGCTGCTGCAGCTGGTCACATTGCGAGGAGCGATCCTAGAAGACGCGATTCTGTCCACAGCGAAACATGGAACGGTTCGTGGTCTGCCTCTAAAAGAAGTTCTGGAGTATGTGCTGCCAGAGCTCAGCGTATCCTGTCTGCGATTGGCTCTCAGCACGCCAAAGGTCACGGAGCAGCTTCTTAAACTGGACGAGCAGGGGGTGAGTAAAGGATGACCAGTCAGACGCTACTTCCTGACTGATGAAAGTCAAGTGTCAAAAGTCTGTCTATGAGTTCTTAAATGGCTCTGCGACTGTGTGTGTTCTATAGCTCAGTCAGAAACACAAAGTGGGCATCCTGCTGTGTCGAGCGGGGCAGAGCACTGAGGAGGAGATGTATAACAATGAAGAGGCTACGCCAGCCTTCACCGCCTTCCTCGAGCTGCTGGGAGAAACTGTGTGTCTGAGGGGTTTCAACAAATATGCTGCCCAGCTAGACACCAAAAGTGAGCATGGCTTTCTGTCTCTCTTACACAAGTCCTAAAAAGGCTCAACACAATCAAGTGTCAAGCGATGAATCACATCTTTTCCATGTTAATCTGAGTTCCACTGCGGCCATGAAAATACATTTTGATGGTCTCTTGGTTATATTTGGAGCACCACACTGGGTAGCTCCAAAAAATCAACGTGAATTTTCATTGGCCCAAAATCTTGCTCAGGACTAAATTAAAACCGATTGGTGCAGAAATTACACACTGCACTATTTAAGTTAACATCTTTGGCTACTTCGGCACTAATCCGGATACATTTGAAAACAGCTCTCCGAATTGAATTGCTCTCCGTCCACACTAGCGTTTTCTAAAAGTCTCTCATCCACACTGAAATGTAGAAAAAAACGCTGAATTCTAGGGGTGTAACAATAGATCGTGTAACAATATATTGCAATAAAAAAAGCAATATATATTGTGGATAGTGCCAATCTGTATCGTACATAGTTCACCCAAAATGAAAATTATTTTGAGAGGGGAGAAAAATCATGTTGTAGTGTCTGTACTACATTAAACTACTTTATATAATGTGAAATAATGCAATGGGGGGATATTTGTGGGTCCTGATAATGCCAAATGTTACCCGTAAAAATTGGCCTACATTATTATAAATACATCTAGTCAGTGACAGAGTGCAAGGATATTCGTCTAAAATAATTCTGTATGCTTCAGAATCATTACTATTTTTGTTCTGATGTCACTGTTGTCCTGTGCATTGTGTTTCCATCACCAAACCTAAGCCTATTCATTTCCACCTACAATGTAATGCCAAATTTTGCATTTTAAATCAACAGTATATTTTTTGTTAACATTTTACCATGTCTCGGAGTATCGCAATATATCGTCAAATATCGTATCGTGAGTTCAATATCATGATACGTATCGAATCTTGACATAAGGGGTATCGTTACATCCCTACTAAATTCAGCTTACAGTGGATGCGTAAAACCTCATAAAGCTCACTGAGATGATACAGACAGAACAGGCATCATAAAGTTCTGGCAAAATCATTATCTCACCATTCACTGATGCGTCCAGGTCACACTCAATCACTATTATATGTTTGGTGTAAAGCTCAACTGCTCTCATGTTTTGCCACAGAAATGCAATTGTAAGTAAATTTTCTGTCATCTTTGCAGTACAGTGATATGAAGAGTGTGCAAAGTAACATATCTTCAGCAACAGTGTGAAAGCACAGGCACAATAGTGGTATAAGCATACATGTGTATCGGTTCAAAGTGCATCACATGACTAAATATGCATTATCCAAAAGATTATTTCCAAATGAAAATGGCGTTTTCCAATGTATCCAACGTGTTTCAAAAAGCTCAGTTTTCGAAGAACAAAAACGCTGTCTTAGTGTGAATGAAAGGGGGAAAAAAGATCCATACGAAAACGTATTAGTGTGGACAAAGGCCTTTAAAAAACATTTTGAATGTTCATATCTCATTTACACACACATACGTTGGGTTTTTGTGTTTTATGAGGACTCTTACAGACATGTTTTTTTATACTGTACAAACTTTGCTCTATCCCCTAAACCTAACTCTTACAGAAAACATTGTTTTTAAATGTTTAAATGGTTTACACACACACACACACACACACACACACACACACACACACACACACACACACACACACACACACACACACACACACACACACACACACATGTTTGTTTTTGTGAAATGTGGGGACATTCCATAGGCGTAATGCATTTTATACTGTACAAACCGTATTTTCTATCCCCCTACACTGCCCCTGCCCCTAAACCTACCCATCACAGGAGATTGCACAGTTTACTTTCTGTGAAAAAACCTCATCTTGTGTGATTTATAAGCATTTTGAAAAGTGAGGACATGGGGTCCTCATATGTCACCCTCTTTTTGTAATACCTATGTCATACCCATGTCATTATACACATTTGTGTCCTGATATTTCACAAAAACATGCCCACACACACACACACACACACACACTAAATAGGGACATTCAATAGACTTCTACTCTTTTTATAGTTACAAATACAGGCCCACCGGGAAGCAAATTATCTGATGTGATTTGTTCCCCCTTAGTTTAAATCTCTCGTACTCATAATAAGCAGCACACAACACCGAGGGGGACATCCTTTCACAACCAGAACTTAAGAACTTTAATTCTATATTTTGAATGTGGTCTCAGAGTTTTAGACTTCATCATTAATATGCATGTGTATGTTTAACAGCGGACTCAACTGGAACACACTCCCTGTATACCACCTATCAGGACTACGAGATCATGTTTCACGTGTCCACCATGCTTCCATACATGCCCAATAATCCTCAACAGGTAAGAAAAGCACACATGCTCACCAGTGCATCTGTATAGCACAGACATGACCCAACTTATCCTGACACATCCCCCCTCTCTCCCCCACCTGGACAGACTCCCAGATTGCCTTGCACATTGTTCAGATGCTGTTCATTTTCTTTGCTCTTATTCACCAGTGTGTTTGTGGTGGTGCTGCATGTGGTAGACCCAGTTTGCAAAGAAACATCTGGAATGGTAGTAAAGTTTATGAAGTGGCAGCAGTAAATTCGGTGGATGTTCTACAGCTCTTTTTTGCTTTCAAAAGGAGTGGCCGCAGCTTCTGGACATCCACTCTGGAAGTCTATTTTTTGTTTTGTTAAATGTGGTTATGAAGGAATTGTTCTCATTCTTTCTCTTTTGGTTCGTTATTGTCAGGTTCTCCCGCTGTTTTTATATGCACTGGCGTATGAATCAGAGCAGGGTGTGGTTGTCTAGTGATTTCCATGCTGTTGATTAAAATCCAGTAATGTGGCATCTTTACCCTCAGGACGTTTCATGTGCATGAGTTCATATGAGTCAACAGCTTTGCCCTAAAAACATTAATTGAAAACAGGATAATTTGGTATTTGCACATTTAACTTGAGTAGTCTGAGTGTAGTGAAATATGCTATTAATAGGGAAATAATGTAGGGAGAGACTTGAATTAATCTCAACACATTTTAGTGACGTTTTTAATATTCAATAATTATTGTTATGCATGTATTATGTATTATTTGGCTTGGTTTAAGACAGGGTATACGAGTTTTAAACAGGTGCATAACAACAACAACAAAAACATTATTATTAATTATCTATTGTTATTTGATTACACTGTGGGTTTAGTGGCCATTGAGATGAAACATGTTATTTTTTAAGTTTTTATCTGTCTGTGCTGCAAGGTTTTTTTTTTTTTTGCCTTAACATGCCCTAATAAAATGTATGCAGTAAGACGGGTAGATTTATTAATTTATATAAAATACAATATAATAATATAGTGGGATATTTAAAAAAAAAAAAAAAATTGTAACATTTTACATATATGGTTGTGCAGAATTTTTGGTAAATTCATGTGAACTGCAGAGGGCAGTGTTTATCTTTCAGATATATTTTTAAAGCACACACACAGCCACTCACATGGGGGTGTGTTGTAGTGATTAAGGAGCGGTAGAAAGGGATGTCAGGCTGTAAAATAATCTCAGGGTACAGGAGTGTCCCCCCTCTGGACTCGTTATATGGGATAGTGTCAGCGTTCACGAAAGAGCAGTGTTTCTATGGTTTTTCCTTTGTGTGTTGTTGAAATGTAAGAGCTTATGTAATTGATGGCCTCACTCTGTTGTGAACGGGTGGGCAGCCTCTATTGCTCTGACTCAGATTGGAGGCCAGTCTCTTTAACACACAGAGATGCTCTTAATTTCATGGTCTGTTTCTAAATGTTGATTAACAGCAGCTATAAACATCGGTTCACGGCATCTCTGCTGTCAGCTTTCTTAGTGCTTTAGAAGGAGTTCAAACCAGTCCATGTAACTCGCAGCCCCGATCACAGCTCAGAATAGACCAATCGACCCCATACATGACAGCAGAGAATGGCTCTCCTGGCTGTTTTCAGATGGTTTTTGCATTGCTCGCCAGACAGCACTGTAATGACAGTCATCAAACATTCTGATTAGTCTTTAAATTCTGCGGTTCATCCATCCTGACATTGAACATACACTATTTTTTTTCTAATTTAAGCTTTAGGTGTATGTCAGCAAATTAAGTAGTGGTGCTGTGAGATCCAAATTTAATATCTTCCATGAGCTTGAAGGACTGCATCCATGCGGTTTGGCAAGGACTCAATTTATTGATGAAGTCATCAGGAATAGCAAAGAAAGCAGTCTTGCATGCCTCCCAGAGTTCATCAATATTCTTTGGTTTCGTCTTCCATGCTACCCCACATATGTTCAATGATGTTCATGTCTGGTGACTGGGCTGGCCAATCCTGGAGCATCTTGATCTTCTTTGCCTCGAGGAACTTTGATGTGGAGATGGAAGAATGCGATGGAGCACCATCCTGCTGCAGAATTTGGCCTCTTTTATGGTTGGGAATATAAGAGGTAGCTAAGATGTCTTGGTATTTTAGACTACTAAAGTTGCCTTCCACCCTGCAGATCTCTCATACACCCCCATACTGGATGTAACCCCAGACCATGATTTTTCCCCCCACCAAACTTCCATTTTTCTGGGTGAATCTCGGATCCATGCGGGCTCCAGTAGGTCTCCTGCAATATTTGCGGCGACTGTGGTGTAATTCATTAGAAGATTCATCTGAAAAATCCACGTTCTTCCACTTTTCCAGCGTCCATACTTTTTTGCAGGCTGTGGACTTTGGCAAATGCCACACGGTTTTTCAATTGACTTTTGTTTAGTGCTGGCTTCTGGGCACTGATTCGACCATGGAGGCCATTTTGAGACAGAATCCGACAAACTGTTCTGGTTGACACAGGGACTTCAGGTGACCAGGTCTCGTGGAGCTCTGCTGCAGTGGAAAATGGGCTGGCCTTGGATTTTCGAGCCAACAAACGGTCCTCTCGAGCAGTTGTCTTGCAGGGTCTGCCTGACCTGGGTTTGTCATAAATGTCTCCAGTCTCTTCAAATCTTTTTTTTATCCTCTGTACTTGAAGCTGAGACAATTTGAAGGTGTCTGCCACATCAGCAGTGGATCTGGTTTTCAGCCTCTTGATAATCAAAACTTTAGTCTCAGGGTGAATCGTAGGCATGTTTGCAGAGGTCTAGTTGCAGTTGATGTGAAGGTCTAGTGCACTGGGGTTCTTTTTATACACACCTGAGATCTAATTGATCCATTATTAGTCACAGGTGAAGCTCATAGGACAAGGCGACAACACTTATGTGTTTGCAAAAATTCACTCAATGGGCTTTACCAAGCTGTGAATATTAGAATATTTTTTGACAGTTTCATTTTGCACTGAAACATTATTACAAAAGCTGTCGGGATTAAAATGAGCCATTTCTTGTTAAAAAATCTTGATAAAAAATATATTTCAGCGGCACTTCAGTTCAATTTGTACACAAGCGACAAGACTTTTGTCAGGGTGTGTGTGTGTGTGTGTGTGTGTGTGTGTGTGTGTGTGTGTGTGTGTGTGTGTGTGTGTGTGTGTGTGTGTGTGTGTGTGTGTGTGTGTGTGTGTGTGTGTGTGTGTGTGTGTGTGTGTGTGTGTGTATATATTTTTTTATTTATTATTATACAGCAAAGCACATATACAATAAAACCAAGAATTAATCAGACACCAGATGTCATGTTTTACTAGTGTGTGCATGACACTATAGTTCATTTATGTAGGTGAGGAGTGCAAAATAAAGTAAACTGAAATATTATACCCAAAAATTCTTCCTACCAATTGATACAAATTTGGGAGCAAGATGATTCAGACACTTTGACCTGAGCATGTTTTGCTGAAGTGTTTTTTCTTGAATTGCTAATGTGACCTTTGACACCACAGACTGAACAAAATGAAGCATTGTTTGCTCATTGGTTGAGCTAAACTGGTATAATCTAATTGTGTACTTAAATTGAACAGCTGATTGGTTGATTGTAATCCCATTACAATCAATTACATCCCTTTCTCATTATTAAGATGAATTTTTTCTGACACAGTTCTCGTCATATTTTATTACCATTTTCTAAACTATAGCGAGTAAACTGTGATAATGTGAGAAAATGTTGAAGGTGTCTGAATAAATTTTGGTTTTGACTGTAGATCAATCAAACGTTTCGCAATCAGCCGCCTTTAGTGAATCAAATGTAATATTTGATTAAGAAGACACAAGCCAGTGCGGGTCTTTTGTTTTTCCTTTGAAAGAATTGCTATTTCCACTGATCTATGCACACAAAGAAACGGTTGAGGGCAGTGATTCTATCTTTTTTAACTTTCCATTGTTTCCTAAATAGTTTTTTTTAACATTCTTTAGCTGCCTTAATGCACCGATGGAGACTGATATGGAATATACATTTGAAAGAAGTCTCTAATGCTCAACAAGGCTGCATTTATTTAATCAAAAATACAGTAAAAACAGTAATATTGTGAAATATTATTACAGTTTAAAGAGCTATTTTCTATTTTGATATATATTAAAATGTAATTTATTCCTGTGATCAAAGCTGTATATTCAGCATCATTCCTCCAGTCTTCAGTGTCACATGTTCCTTCAGAAATCATTCAGATATGCTGATGTGGTGCTCAATCATTTTTTTTATTATCAATGCTAAAAACTGTAATATTTTTGTTTAAACAGATTAATTTATTTTTTGGATTCTTTGATCAGTAGAAAGTTTAAAAGAGATTTTTTTGTCACATTCTAAATGTCTTAACTGTCATTTTTGATCAATTTAATGCATCCTAGCGGAATAAAATGTAAAACATACTGACCCCAAACTTTTGAGCTGTAGTGTATAAATCCTCACATGAGGGACACAACTCACTCAACTGTTTCCAAAAGAGCCATCTTGGATTTGTTTCACTGAGTTTGTTGCAGTGCATTCTGGGATTGCTTTCTCCATCAAGGAGACCATCAATTTGGCCAAACTTAGGTATCTTAGAATGCAGGATAAATATGATGGCTACTGTTTGTCTTGGTGTCGGAAACGATGCCTTACAATTCTGCAATATGTTGAATCTTAGTGTTGTGACAATGGCAAAGTGAGATCCAAAATTTAATCCAAAGCCCAAAACCTAAGATTACTAATTAATTACTGTACCCTAACTGTCTTGCACTCCCCGGTATATCCTTCAGGAAATGTAATCCTCGTACAGCATGATCTTTTTACTACATAAGTACATTTACTGCTTGTGTTTTAGTGTCTGTGTCTCAGATTTGCTGCAGTGCTGTTAACAGGCTTTTTCACACCTCTGTGTCTCTCACCAGAGGAATCATTGTGCATCTATGAAGATATTTCTGACAGAACACTATCCTTTCTCTCTTGCGCTCTCTATCTCGCCTTCTCTTCCACGCTTGCAGTCTCTTTTCATATCTGTTTTTTTTTCCGGGTACATTGTGTGCATTAAACAATAAAACAGCTTGTTGAAGGACAGCCATATCTAGACTCTAAAATATCGTAGAGACCTAAGGGTGGGCCTTTTTGCCTTGAGCTAACAAGTAATCATCTAGTTTTATTGTGACTCTCACAAAAGTCATTTTCAAATATATGAAAATAGTTGCATGTGGTTGCCAGAACTTCAATGTAAAATATATATTTACACATGCATACACTTCCCGTCCAAACAAAAAGTCGCTGTTTGGATTTAAGTAGGCAAAAGTTAATGATTGGATCATTATTGCAATGATTAATAAGTTTCTTGCATGTTATAACAGTTCTTCTAACCCTAAGTGATGGAGTGTATAGCTTTTCATCTCTTAAACAACCATGTAGGAAGACACATCATAGCCATATTCCAGGATGACACTGCCTAGATTGATCAGGCTCGAACTGTGAGAGAATAGTTGGGAGGGAGCATGAAGGATCATTTTCACACATGAATCGGTACCTCTGAGTTCAGACCTTAAATTCAGTGAAAGTCTTTGGGATGTGCTGGAGGAGACTTTACAGAGTGCTGGACTCTTGCATTGGCAATACAAGATCTTGGCCACAAATTAATGTGTCTCTGTAATAATAAATGTTTGATATTTTTCCATCAAGACGTGCATCAATTTTTGGTCTAAATTTTTTAATATTAAATTTTTGATTAAAAACACAGGTGGTACAGTAAAGCCACATGATGAACCAAAGTTCATTAAGTGGCTTTTCTGAGGTAAATACTTGTATTTAAAGGTGCACAGTGTGTGTCTCTCTCTCTCTCTCTCTCTCTCTCTCTCTCTCT
The DNA here is from genome assembly GCA_023029165.1 of Gobiocypris rarus. NCBI lineage: Eukaryota > Metazoa > Chordata > Actinopteri > Cypriniformes > Gobionidae > Gobiocypris > Gobiocypris rarus. The sequence continues at coordinate 5,074,713 of CM040918.1, forward strand.
CTCTCTCTCTCTCTCGCTCTCTCTCTCTCTCTCTCTCTCTCTCTCTCTCTCTCTCACACTCTCACACACACACACACACACACACACACACACACACACACACACACACACACACACACACACAGCCATCATGGTAAGATATATGACACTAGAATAATGGAATACATTTTAATGTAGCAACACAAGATGTAACAACTCGTAAATGATATACAAATATATAAATAACTGATAAAAAAGAACAAATGAAACATCAAATTATGTTTCTAGTAAAAATATATATATTTTGGAAATTATATTCTGGGAATGTAAATATACATTTTTTCACTGTACTCTATAAGATTACTTGTTTGTTTTTTTATGTAAAAACTGTTCAATTGACTGTTTCCAGTCAGACTGATTAAAAAACCCTGTGTCCTCACTTCCAGAATAAAGTCAGCCAATCAGAGTAAAGCTTGCCAGTATTGTGTGTAATATGCATTAGGCGGTCAGTGAATGTGGCTGGCCTGAGACGAAAGCTGCCTAGCAACCCATCTAGAACGCCCTAGCAAACGCATAGCAACACCCTGGCACTGTGGCAACATTTTCTCACAGCATTTTTTTTTTATTGCACTGAATTTCTTCCTTTCATTTCTTTCACAGCTCCTGAGGAAGAGGCACATAGGAAATGATATAGTCACGATTATATTCCAGGAGCCAGGAGCCCTTCCGTTCACTCCACAGAATATTCGCTCTCACTTCCAGCACGTGTTCGTCATTGTCCGTGTGCACAACCCTTGTTCTGACAACACCTGCTACAGGTTGGCCTTGTTTCCATAGCAACCCTTGCTGAGCACAGTATTGCATGTTTTGCCTGTAGTTGTGTTACTGAGTTACATCATGGAAAATATGATTTAGGGAGTGAAAGCTCTGCTGGGATTGGTTGAAAATAAGCCATTTGCTCTTTTTTTCTTATAGTGTGGCAGTGACCCGCATGAAGGATGTCCCTCCGTTTGGTCCAGCGATACCGTCAAACGGCATGATGTTTCGTGACCCTGCTGCCTTCCGCGCTTTTCTGCTGGCCAAGATCATTAACGCAGAGAATGCTGCGCACAAATCAGAGAAGTTTCACGCCATGGCAACCCGCACACGCCAAGGATACCTGCGAGACCTGGCAGAGAACTGTGTTTCCACTACACCGCTGGACACTGCTGGCAAGCTGAACAATCTCATCTCTCTGGCCTCCAAACGCAAAGAACGCGTCCGGGCTCGCGAAGCAGCAGAAATGGGCGCCGCAGGGGCGCTTGTTTGGCGCGTACTTGCGCAGGACTACAGTGGCGGAGGCGCAGAGCTTCCTTGTGCTTTTGCCATCTCCAATGAGCATGTAGTGCTGGCAGACTGCTCCACCAAAGAGGTGGTGTTTAACTGTTTCTGTGCTGATGTGATTGGCTGGACAGCAGAAAGACTTGCGCTGAAGATTTTCTATGGCAGAGGAGACCACGTGGCCTTACGGGTACCGGAGGGCAGTGCACAAGATATCAGAGAGGTGGTGCAAAGACTTAAGGTACTGATACAACATACGTGGATGGCAAAGTAATTTGTTTGCATTAGGGCTGCCCCCCTAATAGTCGACTAAACGTTAGTCTGCGAGAAGAGGCGTAGTCGACCAAGATTTTATTAGTCAGTTAGTTCGAGAAAAAAAAACACCGGAAGTGGCGAGGTCACGCAGTCTGTGAGGGACAAATCATTAACGGCGAGTCCTTGTGGTAATCACAGTATGTCCGGCAATAAATCTAAACATTTGTCTATCATTCATGGACCTCAAATATGGCTTATCATTTGAAACATGCAAGTAGTAGCAACTTTGCATGGCAGCTCGGTCTATCGTTAACATTGATAAATGTGCACTATTATTAGACGCATATCCAAGTGTTCATGCAGAGTGTGGAAGCTGAAGGCGTCGGCGCGATCACTTGCATTTTTTCAGCTTAAAATACTGTCATTTTTGTCAAACAGACAAGAGTAATACATTATTCAGAACTGTAAAGTGTGTGTAAATAAAAGTGTGAGTGTTTGTGTAAACTCACAATAACAACAAAATGTTTTACAATAAAGACAACAAACAGGATGCACTTTCTGCCAATTCAAATGGAAATTATGATCTGATTATGTAATCTGTATGAAAGGTGAATTTCTCTCCAAAGGCGCGTCCACTACTGCAAAGTCAGCATCGTCAATACTGCTGTCAACCACACATTCACAATCATTACTTTTGCCAGTGCTTTTCGGCAAACTTTGTGTGCCCTTGAGTGTGGAATCGACATATATTCTGCCCCCAGTATATATTTAAGTAATTAAATTAATAGAAACTTGCGATTAGTCGACCAATGGCTTAAATGAACGACTACTAGTCAACTAGAAAGTCAGCGGCAGCCCTAGTTTGCATTATGGATATTTCTTTTATAGTCTCTGAGCTCTTATCTGTGTCTTTTTTTTCTTCCTTGCAGGCATTGACTGTAGGTTGTGAGACGGTTGATATGACATTGAGACGTAACGGTTTAGGCCAGCTTGGTTTCCATGTGCGTTTGGATGGAACGGTGTCCGAAGTGGAGGAATATGGTTTCGCTTGGCAGGCGGGACTCCGGCAGGGTAGCCGATTGGTAGAAATCTGCAAGGTTGCAGCGGTGACGCTTTCCCATGACCAGATGATCGACTTACTGCGGACGTCAGTCACTGTAAAAGTGGTCATTATTCCACCTTACGAAGAGGGTGGGGCCCGCAGGTGAGCCTTTGGGAATTTGCACTTATTCTTTGAGTTTGATAGTATAGATGCCTGCTGTTTGAGAAATCAAATGCTGTCTTTTGGGTGTCAGTTAACTACCTCACAATGCAGTAAACATCAGACATGGGTTGTGATTTATTAGGCCACAGAAGACACATCTGAAGCGGCATGTATGATATACACACACTTTTTGATGTGGCACAGAGGAATGACAGTTGAAATGAGCAATACATCACACATTCACAGTGTTGGTTCTTATCCAGTGTTCTTCTGATATTCATATCACAGGGTTTATCGAATCAGAGTTAAAGTGATAGTTCATACAAAAATGAAAATGTGATGTTTATCTGTTTACCCCCAGGGCATCCAAGATGTATGTGTGTTTGTTTCTTCAGTAACAAACACTCCAACCGCTGCAGTCTGCTAGTAGTATATTGCATGCAATGGGGTGTAATTCTATAAGAGTAAAAAACACAGACATACGAATCCATATTAAACCCTGTGGCTTGTGGCAAAACATTGATGTCTTAAGACACGAAACGAGAAACCAAACAGTATTTATGTTATTTTTTACCTCATGTTTGACAAATCTCATCTAGTATTCCCTAGCGCCATTACTTCCGCCGAATAAGGTCAAAAACCAGAGCGATCTCATATATATATATATATATATATATATATATATATATACATATAAACATATAAATATATATATATACTATCCCGGGCAGGCGAGCGCGCCGGTGTGCATGCATGCCATGCGTGTTTTAGTAACACATAACTGATGATGATTGGTGGGTGGGAGACAAGGTTGAGGTTAATAGGTTGAGTTCACACACACACACACACACACACACACACACACACACACCTGTGACGGACACGCATATGCACAGTCAGCGATGGCAAGTCCAACGACTTCAAAGGTAGCTTTCGCAAACTGGAAGTATAAGCGCAACTAATCCGTCGTTGAGGTGAAAGGTAAGAATGTTTATGTAACGTGCAACTTATGCCCAGGAAGAAAGAGTCTCTCCACGTCGGTGGAAAGTAATTCTAATCTAATGAAGCACCTCACATCACACGCCGCCACAAAATAAGTGCCTAAAAACCCAGGTGATAACGCTCCTCTACCAAAAGAGTAATATAGTACTGATAATATTTACAGTAATGTATTGAATTTGAAAGTTGTCTCTAACATTGTCCCTCAGCAACATTACAATAGTGTACATTAATGTAAATTGTTTTATAATAATAATTTATTCTATTTCATATTATATTTTATGTCCAATTCATTCATTTAACATATTTAATATTGGGGGCATCCAAGTTTTGGAAAAAAAAGTTACTCAGTTTTTTCTTTCCTTGGTAATTAGTTACTTTTATTATGATGTAACTCGGTTACTAACTCAGTTACTATTTGTAAGAAGTAACTAGTAACTATAACTAATTACTTTTTTAAAGTAACTTGCCCAACACTGGTAAATACACCCCTTTGACATGCAATATACGACAGCATTTGCACACCTCGTCATGCTGTGGGCTATATGCCACTGCCGTATTAAGGCTAACGATTAATCGATTAATTGATCGTTAATTTAAACGACGATCGATCATTTTGTGTAAATTGACATCTCTAATCTAAAGTCTTTGATTGTTAGTTTGACATGTGCACCGACAGCCAGTTAATGACCGTTGCGATTTAAATTTTACCTCTGACGAAATTCTGTCACAAGATTTGACGCTTAGTCCTGTAGTGTGGCTTCTCCTACGACAACCATCAAATCAAAAACCAACATGAGCGCTGAACCTGATGGTGCAACTAGTAAGACGACAACAAGTCTCCACTTGCTCCACATGCATTGTTTTTTTCTAGTTTTCATTTCAAGAGACCTAAAATTGAATCGTGTTTGTTTGCTAGCCACCATTTCTATCCTGCATGTAAATGCATCTTGTATCACTGGAGTGATGATGTAAAACGGACAAATCTTTCATGTGTCCGTTTTTAACACGCCTTGACTGCCCTACAGTCTGACATTGACAACTGAGATCCCACAGTATGACATGGCTTACAGCGGAGATCATGTTTGTACAGTCTGACGAGCAACAGTCATAAAGGTCATGGGAACCCGGCTTTACTAGAAAATGACAGATAGGTAATGATGTAAGTTAGATGAGGCTTGAAGGAATTCTGGTGTTGCATCTTTACAAAGATTTTGAAAAAAAACATCAATAAAAACGTCTTAATTCAGTAACTATAGACTTTAGATATTTATATTCATTTATATAAATGTGTGTACCCTGTTCCCGTACATACCCTGACAAGCTATTTTAATTGGTGCATTAAAAAATCAAACGAGCATGCCATAATGCCATATAATTGCTCTTGCATTCATTTGGGTTAATTCATTTCATAGTAAATACTACAAATTCACTCCTGAATCAGTTTAAGCTATGATTGTTTGTCCATTTGCTGGGAAGAAAATGTACAAGTTGGACCTCTTGGAACTTTAATTGAATATCCCTGCAGAGGATGGGTAAAGAGCCATTAGCACAACATTTTTATCAGAACGTTAGCTCTTGTGAGTCCATTAAACTCATTCTGCTTTGATAAGTCATTAACGGAGAACACCATAAAAGACCGTCAGACTCCAGCCTGTCTCATATAGAGAAAAGAGCATGGCGTACTGCTGCCTGTGATGTCCAGAGATCTAGAGAGAGCATCAGATCCCTTCATTACGACTGTTTGGATGTTTTAAAGAATGCGAGATATACAATTACAGTGCAGCACACAGCTGAAATCAGTGCAATCCTGGAATCCTTTTCTTTGAGTAGGACAAAATATAAATGCAGTCTGACAGATGAAGGTAGGAACCTCAATTCAGCAAGTCATTCTGTACTGAAAACAGCAACTTTAAGCCTAAAATCTGGGAAGCAGCACATTTCAGATCTAACAGGGCTGCTGTTATTGTTTTTTTGCACTTTGCACCCCTCTGGAGACGCATTCTCGTTTTGGAAAGATTAATGACGAGCCTCGTGGCAGAATTAATGCTGCTTGTTGCAGCTTCCCGCCGGCTGGAACCCCTCTGACATGATTCAAAGATTCGCTGTTTTTATAGGTGATACAAAAAACATCTTCAAACGAGAGGGAAAAAGCTTTTGTTTCTCTCGTCCGTACCTCCTCCTTGTCTGGTGCACAAACACGCGCGCGTGCACAAATACACACACAGGCACTCACCAGATTTTGAGAACGTTGGCAGACGCCTCAGTTCTCAGGGGAACAGTGAGTGGGAGTGTTAGAGAGAGAGAGAGGGACAGAGAGAAGGAGAGTGTTAGAAGAGGAGAGGAGAGAGGGATGGAACAGTTTACAAATGAAAACAGTGATTATGTGAAGCCTCAGTTTTGCTGCGTCGAAAAGGTATGTATGCAGACTTCAAACATTCAAAAAAAATTGAAATGCACATTGTTTCATATTGCATAGTTTAGCGTCACGTCTCTGAACTTTCTGCTGAGTGGCTGCTGGTTGGGACTAATTACTCAGCAGCGTGTTTGATTGCATGCTAGAGGGACATGTGTTCGCCGTTGTGGTTAATTACACAAGTAAACTCTATTTGAAATGTTCTCTCTCGCGCGCACATGCATCCCAACACCCACACTGTGCTGTGGAACGAAAGAGCGTGTTAATTGCATGCTTCGACATGCTTGTCTTTTTGTCATTGTATCTCATTCGCGTTCCCTCCTCTGTTTGTGTCTTTTTCCCTCTCAGTGGTCCAGCCTCTGTTTGTCAAAGAGTGCCAGGGGAGCAGATTGCATGCCTGGAATCTGTGAAAAAGGGGCTAAAAATACATAAATAAAGGGGTTTTAATTAAGAAATGCGTTCGGCGTGAGACTGAGAAGGAACGGACGGCGTGTTTAGCATGCAGGGAGAGGATATAAAGACCGGAGATGCTGAGGCATGTCTGAGCGCCTCCTCTCTGGGAAACAAAGTGGGAGGGTGTTACATACAGAGGAAAGAAACACCCCTCCTCCTCTTTCTCCCTCCATTTCTCCCTCCCTCTCTCTCTCTCTCTCTCTCTCTCTCTCTCTCTTTCCTCTTGTTATCATAGTGAAAGAGAGGATTGGAGGGGTGGGGAGAGCAGAAGTCTGTGTATGTGTATGTGTGTGTGTCCGGTTGTCAGGGTTCGTTTGTACTTCAGCTGTCAGTCAGAGCCTCATGGCGCTGCCGCGGACATCCGATACAACAATCTGGTCTACACGCAGAGGTTAGTGATGGGCTTGGAGACAAAGAGAGGACGGACGTGAAATGCTGGAACTGAGTTATATTACAGTAATGAATGACAAAGGACACGGTGTAGGTGTTGGATGGGTCGATGGATGGATGGCAGTAAAAGAGGAGTGCTGGAGCTGACAGCACTCTTTCAGTGATGAAGAGGAAGATCTCCAGTGTAGCAACACAAGGCTGTGCTTCTGTCTTTCACGCTCAGGGTTTTTTCTAGTCTTTGTCCACCCGTGGCTTCAGTCTCTTTGATTAGGAAGCATTAATGCGTGCTGAAGAATTATGCGTCTTTAACAAGAAACTGCATGTGCTGGGGAATTGTCTGAGAATTTGTCATTTTCTCTTAGTTAAGCATAATGGACAGTATGGTCCAAAAGTATGAGATCTCATTGATTTTTTTTATTTTTTATTTTTAAAGATGGCAGTCTAAATTTTGACTGCCATCAATGGCAGTCAAACATTTACATCAGAAATGTAACATTTGTAACAGAAATGTACATCATAACATTTTACATCAGAAATGTTATGATGTAAAATAAGAAATAATGCTACCATTTTTATAATATGGTCTTATTAATGCAAGTTAATGCAGAAATATATTTGTTACAGCATTTATTTATTAGTTAATAAAAATACATTAATTGTTATTTTGTGTCATTCAGGTCCATTAAATAATATTAACAGATACGACTTTTGATTTTAATAATGTATCTGTAAATGTTTAACAAGATTAATAACTGCTTTAGAAGTGTTTTTCATCATTAGTTCATGTTAACTACTTTTAAGTACTGAGTAATATTAATGAACTACTATAGGGTTTTGTAAATGTTTAGTTGCATGTAATTGTGCATAATTTCTGTTATTACTATACTAAGTACATGTAACAAGGGCACTGTAAAGGAGTGGGTAACATTTTATTTTACAGTGTCCTTGTTACATATACTTACCATAACAGTAAATTATGCACAATTACATGCAACTAACCCTTAACGAAACCCTATAGTAGTTCATTAATATTACTCAGTACTTAAATATATAATTCCACTAACAATGACACCTTAAGATAAAGTGTAACCAAATAGTGTTACCAATATGTGCTTTAATATTTGTATTATTTAAGGACTGTTTTACTATTTTAAGATTTGCGCTGTTTTTAGGTTATGAAGCCCCACACATGACATGTGGTAGAAAAAATAAGGAAGGATGATCAGATATTTATTTAAATTTTATTATTAACTTGTTTACTTCGCTCAAATAGCATGGTTTGCCAGCTACTAAGAAACCGGTAGCCAGGCAAGTGACTGATCCTGAGTGTCGATGTCACTACATGCATTATATCAGGAGAATTATACGGTTAGACAACCGTGCTGGGAATCCCAGGCCGAGAACAGTTTGTAATCATGGCATGCCGAACCAAGCTCAATTAGAAATATGCTGGAAGTGTTCCTTGCCGTTCTTAGATCCATTCTGCCCGACACTGGAAAAGCGGCTTTAATCTTGAATCATTTACTCCACTTAAACCCGCCCCTTTCTTACAATTAATCGCAAGCTCGCGTTCAGATCTGCCTCCGTCCAATTGCAAACCAATACTTCCATGGCTACTTCTGTTTTATCGTGATTTTAAATCGTGCCATTTATTTACTACAGAGAGGGAGTGAATTAAGTTGTGGGAACGAATTCTTAAGTTGTGGCCATACTAGGGGCTCCATACTAGGTGACTGTCACATGATCAATGTGACCAATTTGATCCAATTTGATCAGAGTCAGATGATGTTCTTCCATTGAAGCTCAAGATGCTCTTTTGATCATCTCAAATCATGCAGAACATCATCATTAGCTTTTATACAAACAGCTGCTCTCGTTAAAGCAAAAGGGGCAAAGCAATTACTAAGACATTATTCATGTTCAATTTAATGTCAATTTTCACTCATTTCACTTTGTTCATAATATATTTTTTAATTGAAAAATGTATTAAATTATAATGCAAAATAAATGTTAAATGGAAGTATTTTCATAAGCTCTCAGACCTTTGGACCTCTATGTAGGTGGCAGGTTTATATAAACATGAGTTTTATCAATATAGTTAGTATTCAGTTTACATCCTCTGTCTCCATGCACTCTCTATACGCGTCTATAGTCAGTCAGGGCTAGTTTATATGTCCTTGTGGTCTTCAGAAGAGAGTTTTTCGGCGTATTAAACAGAAGCGCTGTGGTAGACTCTCCCCCCTCCTTCTCTCCCTCTCCTCCTTGCTTTCTTTTGTCTCATTTAGGCTTTCTGGCTCTTGGTTTGTCTGTCTTTTTCTCCCTCCCTCCCTGTGGATGGAGGATAATAATAGGTAGCAGCATACAATAAAGATGATGTATGAAATATAGATGTCAGAGAGCAGAAGGGCTGGAATATCAGGTGAATTACTGAGCTTTGATTATGTTTAGCTAGTGGCTGGACAGGTAGGAAAGCAGTGCTTTACTAGGCTTCCCGGACTTGTAACCATACATTATCGGGGTCGGTACGATTTTTTTTTTTTCATGCTTCTAAAAAAGGTATCTTTTGTTCACCAAGGCTGATCAAAAATATGGTAAAAGCGATAATATTATCAAATATTATTACATTATGAGTTAAAATAACTTTTCTATTTTTAAATATGTGATGGCATCATTTCAGCATCATTCCTCCAGTCGTCAGTGTCACATGGTCCTTCAGAAATCATTCTGATATACTGATGCTCAAGGATTTCTTATTATCAGTGTTTAAAATAAAACAGCTTTTTGTGGAAGACTCTTAGATGAATTTAGAAAGATCAAAAGCGCAGTATTTTTTTTTTTTAAATGGAAATGTTTCGTAATAGGCTACGTTCACACTTTCAGTTTTTGGGATTGACAACCACATTTACTTACAGGTGTGTCTCGAAATGCCCCGTTCACACAGCAACTTACAGTAGCGTCTCGAATAGCTGTCTGTATGAACATGCAGTGGAGAAACTAGAAATATGTTCTAGAAATGAAGAATCTCCGCATGATCAGCCCGGACCGGTGACCGGCCGGTCAGTCTCATGTCTTTCCGCTTCCAAGCCGGTCTGTTTTGTTGCCAGCGGGACAGGCAACAACGTCAGCTGCACGTTTTCGCGCACTACTCTCAGACGGCGAAGTGACACACACCCGCCTCCTCTCCCATGGGTTTCGCACGCACACCACTGATCTATAAGAGGAGCGCACAAGTCGCTTCTCAGTCTTGAACAGCGTGAGTTGCAAGTACCAAAATGAGTGGCTTACTGCGCTTACGTACAGAATTATGTCAAAATGTCCATCTTTGCAAGTTAAATACAGTCAGTTTTGGAAAGTTAATATAATGCATGTTGTGTAACAGTATACTGGATCCGTGCATAAACTCTTAAAGTGACAGCAGTCCAATATTCCTGCTACTGTTTTTCATGTTAATCAAAGAACAAAGGACATAGAAAATCACTCTCTGCTCTTGACTGAATAGGTTTTATAACTTTAAGTGTAAGCCTTAATTTTCTTAGACTTTAAATTAAATTTTTACAGTGAAGTTATTTCAGGTTATTAAGTTATTAGTTATTTTATATTTGATTACTTTAATTTAATAATAATCATTTAAGGTGTCAATTATAGTTTTTAGAAAGAAAATCGGAATCAGCAAAAATTAGAAGTGGAATATCGTAAGGTTTCTCTTACAAAAAAATCGGACATGAAATTTGCAATCGATGCATCTCTACCGTATTCCCTGACAAATAACCATCGCTACAGTGACCAAAGACATATCAAAGATGCAGACATCCATAAAACTGAAGTTGACACAGCAAGAGTCCAATCGATCTGAGAGTTCATCCATCAAATTTTCATTAACCGACATATGTCCTGCCTTCTAAATAAAAGCCAATCGCCGATCGGTAAATTCATACGGTCATTGCAGCTGCCGTTAGAAGCTCCGGTTCCTATAGAAACAGTCAGTGTGCGCTTAAGACTGCGCATGTGCATTAGCTTGGTCCCGCCTGAAAATGCAGATTTGAACGTTTAGAAACAAAATGTATATGACAGTTGTCAGATTTCATTGGTGATTCTTCAAATATTAATTTAATCGTATATTGCTTGGCACAGAGTTTTAAAGAATTTGATGCTTCCCCATTGAAAGAGATTGCATTTGCATGCGAGAGGCATTTCAAAGATGGCCGCAGAGTAAAATGACTTGTCTTAAAGGGACTTTGATATTGTCCAGTCCAGTTCCGTTCACACAGCGCAGGTTTTCTGAGAATGCAGTTGTGAGCCCTGGAAATGTACAGGTGTGAGTTTGGGTTATAGAATCCGGTTGTCACTCCCATAAATAACCGTACTGTGTGTGAACGTAACCGTATTAAGGACTCAAATACAGGACTGACAACCATATTCTGCTGCTGTGTGCATATTATAAATATCTTTACTGTCACTTGTTATCAATTGAATGCATCCTTGATGAATAAAAGTATTAATTTCTTTTAAAAAAAATCTTACTGACCCCAAACATTTGAAACTAGTGTAGATTTTTAATGATTTTATCAGGAAAAGCTACTGACAATCTAAATGGAGGTAGATGAGAGTGGTAAAGCTCAAAGGACAGTTACCTTGTCTTGAGTCCTTGTGTGAAAGTGCTGACAGTGTGAGGGGTTCAGAGTGGGTTTCAGATTCTCATCATCATCAGAAAGCAGAGAGACCCAGAGGGATTCTGGCGCTGATGAGAGCGTTTCATCCTCCTGCTGTTTGGCATTCAGTAGGGGTTAGTGTACTGGTCAACAGGGATTTGGGACTAATCTGCCAGTGAACCAACCCGCTGTGCTCAAACACACACTCAAATTACTACAGAACCATTAGCTCAAACCATTGCTTAAAATCTCTAACCTCTAACACGGGATGAATTGTTCTCATCTGGCACGTTGGCTTTAAAACAGTCACAATCTCCCTAGACACTCGATTTCCGACAAGACATCTGATCCTCATTCCAGCTCATTCCAGAACCAGTCATTTAGACAGGAAGAGACTGACATACTAAGTTCAAATACTGTTTTTGTATTTACGTGCTGCTTAGGGTTGGGTTTATCTGAAACACACAGCGCAAAAAATAGACTTCTGTGGAAATATTATTTTAAAAGAGGGCGTGACCGAATCAGACAGGCTGTGGGAAAGTGGTGTAGTTGTTCCCAGTAGTTTAATACATTTATTTAAATGGGTATAATACATTTATTTACACTACTGTATGGAGTCATTATGATTTTAAGAAAAACTTACTTATTAATGCTTTTATTCAGCAAGGTGCATTCATTTTATCAAGTGACAGTAAAGACGTTTATATTACAAAAGATTTATGTTTCAAATAAATGCTGTTCTTCTGAACTTTCTATCCTGAAACACTTAGAATAATAAATGTTTCTTAAACGGCAAATCATCACATATGAATGATTTCTGAAGGATCATGTGACATTTTAGACTACAGTAATGATGCTGAAAATTTAGCTTTGCATCACAGGAATAAATTACATTATTTAATATTTTTTAACAGTATTGCTGTTTTTAATTTTTTTTATTTAACCTTGGCAGGCATTTAAAAGAAGGGACTTCTTTAAAAAAAATCTTACTGACTCCAAACTTTTAGACAATAGTGTATAAATTATACAGTATATCTATATAATACAGTATAATAATAATATATAGATATGTTGAGTTATGAACGGATGACAGTTTTAGAGTACGGAAGGTCTTTGCGTGTTTAAATTTGAGTGATTTATGTAATGTTTGTGTTTTTGTAGGGGCTGTACGGAGGAGTACGAGATGAAGATGATGGAGCAGAAGGGAGAAGCAGAGCCAGTAGCTACAGGGTATCGTGGGGGACAGCGAACCCCAGTATGGCGTTGGGACAGCCCCCCTGGTACACACAGCTCTGCCCAGCGCTGGACCCCCAGCGGACCTCCACCAGTCCCCAGCCGCACACACAAAGCTCTGGTCCCCATTCCATACAGAGAGCCCCAGCACATCTCTTCCAAGAGGTGAGGCATTTCAGCATGTATTTAAAATCTCAGGAAAACCAACTATCAGGCACATATTTTGGCTTTGTTTTTCTTCTCACTAGCTATTTCCGTCTCCTCCCACAGGCCTGTCAGTTACCCAGAGAACCATTACAGTGTGTCTCCTCTAAGTGTGGACAGAGGGATGCCATACAGAAACCCTTCAGCTAGTTTCTCCAGTCCAGGATCTGTGTTTAACTCCACTGCACTGGGGGTGCCGGGACTCAGCGGACCCTTTGTCCGCTATAAACCCTCCCGAGATGGGTCAGTGCTGTTTGTTTGTTTTTTGAAGCATGTGGCATAAGTACATTGCAAAACTTTCCCTTGACTGACCTGTCTATTGTGCGTTATTTTAGTTCACAATATGAGAATTTCACAGAGATGAATGGCATATCTAAAAAATGTATAGATATGGCATTCATTGGAAACTAGGGCTGATGTTTTCAAGCATTTTGACCATGTAGGGACTCAGCCAACATAAACTTTATTACCCAGTTATTATCGCCTGTCAGGATGATCATTTTGAAACATTTTATATTGTGATAATGACAAGATAGTTGTGCGTTTATACCATGGTCTGTCTGAATACTCTAATCTGATTGGCTGGAAGGTGGTCAATAAAATTGTTTAATGCACAGGTATTTCCAAGTCAGTTAAATCACCAGTCTGTTTTAATGCGGTGTTTTCATCGATGCACACACACACACACACACACACACACACACACATACATACATACATCACTCGCACACAGAGAGGAGAGATCGCCCTGTGACTTTTAGTAATAAAATAGCTTTGCTACTGAATCACTGCTTTATATTTCTCAGCAACGATGGAGTTACATTGCTTGAAGTAATTAAAAACTCGTAGCTTCATTGTTAATGGAGAGAGAGACTCTGAACAGACATGGGTACGTGTCTCTCTCCCTCCTCTCTCTCTCTCTCTCTCTCTCTCTCTCGATAATTAATTCAAATAAATGCTGTAATTCATTATTTCAAATAAATGTAATCTTACGCACTACTCTGTGTCTGATTCCAAGCGGGCAGAATGCTAATGAGCTGAAACTGATGCAAAAACTATAAATTTTACCCTTCTGACCAAATATTGCTTTGCAAACATCAATAACAGCTTTAAGTGATCAATGCTGGCCCATGGTATAAGCGGGATAATCCACGGCTAGCTGTGCATTAAACGATTTTAATGCACTTCGCTTTGCATCGGCCGGTTCTTTGGCTCCACGTCGTGCATTAAAATAATTTAATGCACAGCTAGCCATGGATTATCCCTTACTTATCCCACTTGTTACAAGGCACCTGATTAGATGGATGGATAATATTGCTTTGACCTGAAATTACTTTATATAAGAAGAAAGACACAGCACATGATAGACGTGAATTTGGCAGTGTAAGGGATCTAAAAATGCAAGACAGTGGAATATAAAAAAAAAGCATGTTAACATAGAAAAATGACCCCCAACAGTTTGGTCTCAATTCAACTTAATGAACTAACTAAATCAAACTTCTCAATTCTATAGCACGTTTGCTCTCACAAACATTATCAAATTATCTGTAGTGCTCTCACAATTATTTTGCTCAGCACTATTGGAAACTGATACAACAGAATGCTATACATGTTAGTGAGGGTAGAAATGAACATCTTCAGGCGCTGTTTAACATCATCAGTGGGTGTGTCTGGTAAATGAGAGGCTGCGGTTGAGGCATGTATCGGCTAGACCTACAGTGCTGATTCACAGAGCTATTGTGTGTGTATGATTGTATATGTGTATAAAACAGAGGTCATGGCATGTATAGGCAGTTTGTGCGGCCCTGTTCAACCAGAGGAACTTGTTGTGAATGTTTTTTTTAAACGTGAGTTAACATACACTGTTCACAGAGAGAGAACAGATAAATCATGTTTTTCACCCTTTTCAGTGTTCACATGCATTCATATTTAATGTAATTATAAAAAGTGTGTCATTGATTAGCATATCTTGGTTGTTATGCATCTAATTAGGGTTTATCCCCTCCAAACACCATTCCCATGATAAACAGAAATATTTATAGAGCTTACAAAGAGATTTATGAGGAGGATAATTCAGCTGATTGTGTTTTTGACCCGTATTTTAAAGTCTGCATTAAATCAAAATGGACCTTTTTTCTTCCACAGAAGAATAATCCACAGAAACAAATTATCTTTGTAATCTTTGGTCAAAATCTGAAAATGTGCTTTCATTCTGGAATGCTGTTCTTTCTCTGAAAGTGTCAGTTTGATGGCCTGTGGCGGAACGTTCTTAACCACACCCCTCTAACCATCACTGAAGAGATGCGCTGATATGAAGCTCCGCCCTCTATTCAAAATCCCATTTCACTTGAAAATGCGTCACAATAATAATTTAAAGTCGGTTTCAACAAGCTCACGCAGAAGTTCCCCTTAAAGTGCTTTAGAGCGTTACAGAGATGTTGCGCTACTGTGAGCCTGTTAACATTTCACACTGACTAAGTTTATGGTGGTGATTCAGCGAGATGTGCTAATGAGTGCTATTAATAATCCCATCAGATCCAGCCGTACATCAATCAAACCCACAGGGTGACAAGTGACAGAACACTTGAGTTGCAACAGACTCAGGATTGAATGTGGCATGTGTATATGATGCGTTGTCAAAATTGACCCTGTTTGGTTTCTTAATGCACATAATGTGCTTTAGTCATTGGTGCTTGTAATTGGCTACCAAATAAAATGTTTGTCTTCATCTTTTGTTAAAGTCAGCATGAAATAAATATTCACCCTGTCTATTTTCTAAGTGCATGCTATAGCTTTTATTTTGAACAATTCATCTGTGTATACTTTTCATAATAATCCATTACAGTCAAATGAACTGATGTATGGTACTTCAGTTTCATTGCAACAGCTTTCTTTTTCGGCCGAAATGACTAAACTCCTCCCTTCCAACCATAAAACCATTATACTAACCCTTTCCACAATCCAATAAAGTAAAATCACATCCCTTGTTCTCTGTGAACATTATTTCAAGCTGCTGTAAGTGATTCCCCCACATGCCCTTCCTTTAAAACCCTGCTCCTCCAATGGCATGTCATCTAACCTGAACTGTGGTGTCAATGTTTAGCTGGTTAACATGATCATATTTAATAACATGTTGATATTTGTTGTGTTTGTGCAGGTTTGGTTCAGTCCAGCGGCCTCTCCAGCCGTTTGACCCACATGTTACTGTTGATGTCTCGAGTGGAGAATCATCATCTGGTTTCACTAGCCAAGAAAGCACGATGGAACGCAACAAATCAGGTAAACAAACACATAAACAGCAAGACGTTTATGGAGCGCCAGTCCTTAAACAAAAACTGCTGTAAATGTTTTTTGTGTACCGCCTCATCTCTGTGTGAGCTCTGCCCTCTGCTGGATAAACTGAGAATATAAGCTCCAAGCACTAGTGATCAGAGGCTGTGAGATGCTGATATTCAGGAGAGATGAACTGACTCTGATCGTTGTTGTTATTGTTAACTAAAACTATAAAATATAAATATTAGATGAGAAAATTCAACTTAAAAGTTATTAAAAAAAACATCAAATGGAAATTTGAAATGTCCCGTCAACTTAAAGAAATACAATTACTGAAATGACTAAAACTAAAAGTGAAATAAGAAATATACTATAATAGTATATAAATAATACTACAATAACACTGTTTTAAAGATGCATTTTGGTCGATTGGATCACAAGTGGACGAGGGAGACACATTCCCGTTTACTCCTGGTGTTTTAATCCATCTCTTTTGTCCACTTTCAACCACTTCTGTCCTGATTTCTTCAAGGGAAAGGTCTGTGGGCGAGTAAATGTATAGATTTTGGTAACACTTTAGAATAATGGTCATTAGTTAACATTAGTTAATGTATTAACTAACATGAACTAACCATGTGCAGTTCATTTGTTACTGTATTTATTAATATTTGTTAACGTTAATACAAATACAGCTGTTCATTGTTTGTTCATGTTAGTTCACAGTGCATTTACTAATGTTAACAAGATTTTAATAATGTATTAGTAAATATTTAAATTAACAAAGATAAATAAATGCATTATGCAGTTCATTATTAGTTCTTGTTAACTAATGTAGTTAACTAATGTTAACTAATGACCATTATTCTAAAGTGTTACCTAGATTTTTTCAGATCTTTCGATCTAATGGTTGACATAAGCTCACACAATTTACATATACGCGACCTGAGATTACGGATAAACATACAGAGAGCATGAGCTATCGTTTCTGCTCTGACAGCCACAAGACCAGCCGAACACTGTGAGTGTGTGTTAGAAATCAGGAATGGTGAGAGAACATTGTGCTTGGTATGTTTTTCATCTTCAAACCAAACTTGGGTCTCGAGCCAACAAAGTTTAAATCCCGTCTGGCTAGCGCGCTTCCCAGCGGCCAGCGCTTTACGTATTAAGTCAGTAGGCGGAGAGTTGGCGGTCTTCTGCGGCAGTTTGAACACATGAGCGTTTACACTACGAAAGCAATCCGGGGTGCGTTTTCAACTCACGCTGGAAGTGGTTGAAAGTGGACAAACTCAAAATGTTTCGGTCCCCGTTTACACCTGTATTTAGGATCGTCCACTTGTGATCCGGTTGACCAAACGCATCTTTATACCATCTAAGTAAACAGATCCTGAGAGAAACACAACAAACTCTTATCATCAAGCACAATAAAGAGTGGTAGACACCCTTAAGGGGACGTTCACACTGACACCCGAGTACAAAGCGACTGGAAGTCATTCATTTTTAATGAAGAGTGACTGATTCTGTCAGAGTGAACTGTGCTTTACCCCTTTGTGTGTGTGTTGGACAGAGCCCATGTGGCATGTTCCTGCATCATCGCGAGTTGTGTCCGCTCAGAGAAGACAGACTCGACAGGACGTTGCAGGGAAGGACTCTCCAAACCGCCACTCTAAGGTGAGCAGTCATCCTCATCATCACGGTCACCAGGAAGCTGTTTCCATGTACTAATCTCTCTGCTCTCTCTCTCTCTCTCAGGGTGAGGCTCACTATTCCAGTCACTCCAGCAGTAACACACTCTCCAGCAATGCTTCCAGCAGTCACAGCGACGAGCGCTGGTTTGACGGGGTGGGAGGTGGGGTTTCCGGAGTCCTGAGTGACCCCTCAGACCCCGACCCTGACCTAATGGGCAAGGGAGGGTCCAGTGACAGTGGCATCGATGCATCTCTCTACACACCAAGTCCCAACACTAAAGGAGCCAAACCTAGCCGCAGTCTTGCAGGAACCCCCCACAAACCCCTGCATGGCTCTGCTACCTACAGCGGCTTGCAGGAGCTGTCCGGAGGGGGAGGGAGGGAGGCCGGAGAGGGTCGTCGCAGGGAGTCGTCACCCGTCATTGCTGCATCAGCCAGTCAAAGCAAGAACTACCACACACGCACATTCCCCCCTCCGGGATCGGCCAATGCTGACAACTTCAAAGCGAGGTATTGTGTTTATTATGAAATATAAAGACTAATGTTTGAGTCAGAAACTGTTTTTGTTTATATAAAGAAATGTAAGGGGTCATATGATGCTTTTTGATGTTTTCCTTTAGTCTGTAATGTATCTGTTTGTGCATGAATACGATCTGCAAAGTTACAAAGCTCAGTCTCCCACAAAGGGATTTATGTAACGGATAACACTGAGCCAGACCTGCCTAAAACACCTTGATGCAAGTCCAGATATTACTTCCTCAAATGTCTACATCACAATGTAAAAAAATAGCATAATGCCCGCCCAAAGGCATAGAAAGAAAGTGAATTGTCATGTTGTCATCATGTCGTGGAGACGCTGTGTGTTTGGTTGCGAAAGCAAAAACCCCTGTGTTTAGCCTTCCAAAAATGAATGAAATTATGAATCAGAGGTTAAATGTATTTATAAAGCTGTTCTTGGGCAGTACAACCTAAGTTTGCTGTGCACAGGGCATTTTAAGGAGAGAGTAAAATGAAATGAATGAAACATTCTGCTTAAGTTGTGCTTGAAAAGTTGGTTTCGATATCAATTGATTGGCTTGATCATCCACATTTTCAGAATCACATTTTCGCTATAGTTTAGAAAATGGTAATAAAATATGACAAGAACTGTGTCAGAACAAATTCATCTTGATAATGTCAGACAACTTTAATAGAAAGGGATGTAATGGATTACAATCAGCTGTTCAATTTAAGTACACAATTAGATAATACCAGTTCAGCTCAACCAATGAGCAAGCAATGCTTCATTTTGTTCAGTCTGTGGTGTCAAAGGTCACATTAGCAATTAAAGAAAAAACACTTCAGCAAAACATGCTCAGGTCAAAGTGTCTGAATCATCTTGCTCTCAATTTGTATCAGTTGTACTGGTAGTCACTGTATGAAGAACGTTTGGGTATAATGTCACAGTTGACTTTATTTTGCTCTCCTCACTTACATAAATGAACTATAGTGTCCTGCACACACTAGTAAAAAAATATATCTGGTGTCTGAATAATTCTTGGTTTGACTGTTTTTTTGTTTTGTTTTTTAACATGAAAGCATGTTAACCTATTCTATTTCACCCAATAATCAAAAGAATGAACTTTTAAAATAGTATCATATGACCCCTTGCAAGGATGCATTAATTTGATAAAAAATCAAGACATTTACAGTGTTACAAATAAATTATATTGTAAAGACTGGAGTAACGATGCTGAAACAAATCTGCTTTGCATCCCAGGAGTAAATTACATTTTAAAAGTGTAATGTAATTAAAAATAAATGATAAAACGTAATTTTAAATGTAATTGATTTTTTTGATCAAATAAATGCATGGTGAGCAGAAGAGACTTCTTATTCAGAAGAGAAATCTTAATGTCTCCAAACATCTGAATGGTGTGTATTTTTGTGTCTGGGGGACAAAAGGGCCTGCTATACCCCTCAAGGTTATAAAACCCCTGCTCTGGCTGATAAACCCCGGCCTTTCAGATCTTCAACAGTCACACCCACGTCAGGATCCGCCCAGCTGTCAAGCTCCGCCCAGCTGTCAAGCTCCGCCCCCAAGTCATTTAGCAAAAGCAAGAGTGCATGGCAACAGGAGGAGAACATCACAGTAACCAGCGCCACCTCCACTGACAGCAACAGCAACAAGTACATATGTTTATAAAATCCATTTTCATATTTGTGAGAAAGCTGTTGGGTTATGACAGATGCATCACATATTTAAATCTGATTATTGTGTGTGCTTCCAGGCAGGTGGATATGAACAGTAAGAACGTCTTCGGACAGCCCCGGTTACGTGCCTCTCTGAGGGACCTTCGCTCACCACGCAGAACTCACAAGAGCACCATTGAAGACGACTTGAAAAAGCTCATCATTATGGACAACCCTGCGGAGACGCCATCACGGGATGCGGTGAGCACACACGGACACTAAAAAGGATTCTGCTTGTAAACACAACACTGATTCGAACTCATTTGTGCGTTGTGTGTTTGTTCTCCTCTACAGTCTCCTCATCGGACCCTGCAACGTACTTTCTCAGATGAGAGTCTGTGCAGTGGACGGAGAGATTCTAGTTATGCAAGCACGCCTCTTTTTGAAGGGCAAGTGCCGCCCAGTGACCTTCTCTTCACCTGCACACTGCCTATTCGCCGCCACGGTCACAACACCAACCATGGAGCCCTCATGCCAAGCAAGAAAGGTGGGTGTCATCTGCTAGTCATAGTCAGTTGGCATGCATTTACTGCTGATAGCTTTGGAATGAACTGTCCGTTTCTTATTGGTCCAGTTCCGTTGTCTGCATCAGAGTTGTCGTTAACTGAGGTGAGGGATAAGGTTCCACCTCTCAGAAGGCTGGACCCTGGACTCATGCCCCTGCCTGATACTGCCTGTGGTCTGGAGTGGTCCAGCCTCGTCAATGCAGCCAAAGCATATGAAGGTACGGTTTCTAAACTAACCAAGATACTTAAAGGTGTGGAAGCCAATTTCCGCCACATAAGACGAGAGAAGATTTACACATAAGAAGATTTTATAACATTTAATTTCAGCTTTTTGTCCTTTTTGACTTAATCTCAAAATAACTGCCATTTTTATGTCTCAAAAATGGCTGACTTTTTATCTCATAACTATGACTAACTATTTCATTATTTTATATACTTTTTTATGAGTCATAATTTTGGCTCATAATAATTTTTCTCTTATGACATTATATAATTTTCATAATTTAGATTTTTTAAATCCTCATTACTTATGTCATAATTAGTACATATTTATAGCCTGACAAGCCAGAGCCACATCAAGATGTTGGGTCTGGGAACTCACCATTGGCAGGGCTCAATCCGAGGGGCGGGATAAACGGTTGTCTTTCAAATTCCCTCGGAATGCAATAGGATAGCGCCAACCAACCAGTGCAACGAAGAAGGTGAAGCGGAGCTAGTTTGACAGATTAAACGTTCGCCGTATCCGGTCGGCAAAACTCCGAACACATCTTCCCTTCTTAAGAATGACTTCAGTGCCGTTCTCTGTTCTTTTCTCAAAGAAAAGCTTAACACCAAGTCTTCCAGAGTCGCGGCCAAAGCCGATTCGAAAGACCGGCACTCGCCAGCTTCTTTGTTTACAAGTAGCACTCGGAACCTCCGCAGCTCTGCCGTCATTATGTTAAGCCCGCCCACCGACTCTATACACGCTGTGATTGGTCTGACCAGAGTTTGGTTTTTCCAGATCGCAGGTCTACTGAGAGTTGCTAGACTACACTCGCGGCAAATTAGATTTGCTGCCGCTAGGGTGCGTCTAGATTTTCTAGGTTAACATATTTCAACATTTCAACTCATTTTGACCTCATAGTGATGATAGTGATAGTGATTGACTGTCATAATTGACTTTTTATCATAATTATGACTTAATTCATAATTTAACTGTCATCATTTAGATTTTAACATCTCATAATAATGCCTGTCAATATTAACTTTGTCATAATTGACTTTTTATCTCATAATTATGACTTATTTTATCATTTTAACTGTCATAATTGATTTTTGTCTTATAGTTATGACTTCTTATTTTATAATTTCAGCTTTATTATATTGTAATATTTTTTTTTATACCATTATTATGACTTTTCCATGATGCCACAATTGTTACCACAACTTGTTAATGACATTTATCTTTATAATTATGACATTTCATAATTTCAATTTCAACTGGTTGATGATTACAAATTTCCAAAGCGTGATTTTTTTTTCTCATGTGGTGGAAATGTGCTTCCGTATGAAGGTGATGCCATATGTAAATGAATCCACTGAAGAGTGTTAACACTGGCTCTGTATGGTTTACAGACTTTATCTTTAAGTTTTTGTGTTTGCAACATTCACATGAAGTGTGAAATGTAATAAAGAGTCATTCATCACACTGCTGATCTTAATGATTAATGATTACATTTTTTTAACAGTGCAAAGAGCTGTTTCTTTGTTCTCATTGTCCGAGTCTCACGCGGGCAGCAATGAGCTGAGACCCGTCATCAGCCCGGTGCCTTTCCACACGCCACAGACTCCCCGCACCACTCCTACTTTCAGCAGGTGAGACACACACTGCATATATACCGTATTTTCCGCACTATAAGGCGCACCGGATTATAAGGCGCACCTTCAGTGAATGGCCTATTTTAGAACTGTTTTCATATATAGGGTGCACCGGATTATAAGGCGCATAGAATAGAAGATACTGCAGTCCCACGTTTGACTGGGTTTGCGTTATGCATCCACTAGATGGAGCTGTGCTAAAGGGAATGTCAACAAAAAAGTCAGATAAAGTCAAACTTTATTAAGCGTTCTGACAACTCCGTTCACTCCCATGGTAACGTTGTTCAAACGTTGATGTGCATATTAATGCAGTACTTCAGTGCTGGGAAGATGAATCTGTATTTAAACTGGGTCATTAATGTAGTAGAAATGTGAAATTATTTTTGAATTTGGTAGCTTCTCAACTGAGAAAACACAGAAAATGTATTTTTGTCTCATGGAGATGAAAGACAACAATTCCCAGAATGCACTTCGCTGCCCTACGAGGCCACTCTAGTCACGGCTACTGGATCACTTGCCCACCGCGTTCATTTTCATAAAATCAGTTCAGTTCGAGACACTACAATTAAAAACTGAACGTGTCTGTTCAATATAATGTGAGTGATCACAAACACAGCAGGATCGGATTACATTCATCACATGAGCTGAGGTAAGCGCGGATTCACGGCTGCGGCTGCATTCACAGCACGTGATCAGTCTGGCGCATTTTCAGTTCATGTCTTTGGAAGCTTAACTTTCATAGGAAGTTCATTTGAAAGGTCGAAACACTCACTTTGCTCTCCACCGCTCCGTTTACATGAATCTCCGCAGCTCCCGAGCCGAGTGCTGTGAGTGCGATGTTGAAAACATGTGGAAATAGCGCCTCCTGCTGGCTGTAGTCTTCAGCCTCTGGACAAAAACTCCTCCGATGACAAAAAATAACGATTTTTCCAGAAATAAAATACATAATTCTCTCGTCTCAGGGTCATATGAGGGGGGAAAGTAAGATAATTTGAATATAAGCCCAGGTTTCTACTGATACAAAGCTTAATGCTAATCGCTGAAGTAACCCTTTAGCAATATCTCCCAGCCTTGCTCACTCTTCTCCCAAACGTGGAGGGGAACTTTTACCTAATTCAGTAAACACGTAGTAAAAAAGAAACAGTCTGATACCACTATTTCAAACGTTAGTGCATAACTCAACATTGTTCAGTTAAGTATAACATGTAAAGCTCACTTTTTCAATTTCAGTTCCCCGTCTACGAATCCCTTGAATTCTTCTTCTTCAGTGTCCGAATTGAACAGTTGGGCGACTACGGCATCCAACCTGCCCGGCTCTCTCTCGTCATTATCCGAAAGCACAGTACCGGTGTTTACTGACTACGGTAGCCGTAATGCTGCAAGCGGTGCTAATTAATATTAAATTGTTTTTATTGGTTTTTCATACTGAAAATTTTTGACAGAACGCCTTGATCCATATATAGGGCGCTCCGGATTATAAGGCGCACTGTTGTTTTTTGAGCAAATTAAAGGCTTTTAAGTGCGCCTTATAGTGCAGAAAATACGGTACTTGAGTGGATGCAGTCTAGGGTTTGTTATTATAAAAAGGGGACAATGTTGTCTATGCAATTCTCCATAACGTTTTGGATGGAGTATTCAAATAAGAATGCATATGCTAGGATACTTGTTTGAACGTGTTTTTAATGTGTGTGTTGCAGTGAAGAGGCTCCTAATGACCTGTCTGGGCGTCTGTATCATCTGGAAGTCATGCTGAAACAGCTCAACAATGATCTGGAAAAAGTGAGTTACATTGGAGGGATCTGACTAGCGCAGGACAGGTTCAATAGGGATTGAGTCATTTTGTTGGTGATTATTTGGAAATGTTCATTTAAATTGGAATTAAAGAGTGACAGGTTATATAAAATTATATTTTATTCACTAACCGATCTGTTACCAACAGAGTTCAACAGAACATGCGACCGTAGTTGACTAATGATGCTTTCAGGAAACACCCTTGATCAAGTTCCCATCATAAAAGCGGATATTGGCATATCAATAAAGTGGTGCAGGGATGATGCATTTTTGTAGGCCAACCCAAGTTGGCATCACACTGATTCCCTCAGTAAAAAAGCCAGTAGGATTCTTCCATTGGCTTTTGGATTATTGCAGAAAATAAGTCATGTGACCAAGAAAGGTTTATGATTCTTACATGTTTTGTTTATCATCTTCGCAAACACAATTTTTATACTTTTTAAGCCTAAATACAACGAACACAAGTAAAAAAAAACTAAAGACTACTCTTTTAGACTTCATTTAAAATCTACAAGTTGAAAAGTTTGCAAGAGTGTGAGTATAAACACAGCAAAGTTTCCTGATCGGTGGGATGTTTAATGTCCCAGATAAACCTATTTAACCACTTCTTAACAACCGCCTGTTTAAAGACACGTAAAAACGTTCAATATTACACTGATGTATTTTATGTTGTAGAATAAAACATGAAAATATCTTGAGCTTGTGTGAACCACAGACTTAATTTCAGGCCATAAAACCTAGTTTCCGGGGTTTTAGGACTCGTTCCTCAGCACTCTGAACACGTCGTCACACATTCATTACGGCACGTGATGCATTGTCTCTTGAAAGTGAGATTTAGGTGAAGGATTCAGTGCATGATGCAAATAAAATCCATTTGTAAAGTTTTACTAGTAGACTAGGTGCAGAAAAAGTACACCGACTAGCTGATTACCTGTGCACATCCCTACTTCAGCCTGGACAGTTAAAGGGGTCATGAACTGCATTTTTTAAAATAATGTTTCCTGAGGTGCACTTATAATGTTAGTATGATTTTTACATAAAACTCATCATAATTTAGAAATAAAGGCCGTTTTCTACCCTGATTTTAGCCCTCTGGAAGTGGCGTGTCTGCTGAGAGACTTCAGTGTAAACGCCCACTGCTGTGATTGGCTAACATCTTGCAAGTATTACATGGAACTCTCTAGAAATCTTTTACTACATTTTTACTATTAAGATGAGCATGTTTCCGATGACAGACATGAATTCAATGATCTCATCATTGCAACTCGATTTCTGCACACTAACGAATGCTTTCATCATAACTAACAGTGCAAACATGATGTAAATAAGAGATTCATTGTGCATTGTAGACAGGATCATAGATTATAAAGGACATTTATAACTGATAAACTCGTGATGTTTGTTTGACAGCTCCAGCAATTATAAAGCTCTCTGATTGCTGTCTGGTTTTTAGCGGCATCTAATGGTGAGGTTGTGAATTGCAATCGCCCACTGCTCACCCCTCCCTTTCGGACCACATAGAGAAGCTACGGTGGCTGACTCAGGACAAAGATGTCATCATTGGAGTGACTAGCGCTCTGTAGAGCAGTTTGTCCGTTTAGGGCTACTGTAGAAACATGGCGGCGCAAAATGGCGACTTCACTGTAAGGGGACCCGCGGTGTGTGTAGATAGAAATGGCTCATTCTAAGGCAATAAAAACACAACGGTTCATTATGTGAGGTCTTTATACACCACTGAAAACATATTTATGTATGTTATATTGCATTTCTGTGAATAGATCCTCATAAATACTACACACTGCACCATTAAATACATTTATTTTTATGCTACTATGAGAAACAATGTGAAGTTGACCGTTTAGTCACTAGTTTGATTTATTGACCCATAGACAAAGAACATCTGACTGTACATGAATCATTAGAATTAACACGGTTGCTTACATGTTGTGGGTTTATAGCAGTAAAAATCTGTTTGCAAAGCCTGCGCCGAAATTGCAGCTGATTTACCAAAGAATCCACAGTGAAATGTACCGAATATAAATAAATAATGCTCAACTGAGGCATTCACATTGTTGTAAATAAATAACCACATTCCTAGCATTAGGATCCATTGGGAGGTGATGTTACTTTTAGTCTGTTCTCGCCTTGTCATCTCACTAACACATCAGTGGGCGGAGCCTAAGATGCGATGATGTAGAAATAGGCGTTAATCTGATTCTAAAGAAGCGGCCTTTAATCAAATTGATACGTCATAAAGTGACAATCTGTCGTTTTCAGAGTTTGTTTTCAATAAAAGCCATTTTTGGACAAATTAGGAACTTTAGAATTCATGACCCCTTTAAATGTAAAAGTTAAAAAGAAAAGTCTGATTTTATAGTAACTTTATGTTTGAAGAAACCCTCATAATCATGCTTCTCTCTTCCTCTCCTTCTTTCCCCTTGTCTGTTCCTTCCTGTCCCACCCTCTCAGGAGAAACAGGACAAGGCCGTGTTGTTAGCAGAGATGGCTAATCTGAGGCACAACAACCAACGCCTGCAGGAGGAATCGCACTCGGCCAGTGAACAGCTCCGCAAGTTCAGTAAACTCTTATCCTCCACCATGCCTGAAAGGAAATGAGTGCTTCCTTTCATTTGAGAAGAGAAGATGAGAGGGGATCTTCTGTACCTGTACTTTGCCTAATATGGCATATTTAGCTAATCTAATTCAAGGTCTCTTATCGCCCAGTACATCCACTGTCCCGCTCGCCCTCAAATAAGGCAAGTCCTCACCACACGCAAACCTGTGAGCTTTATGAAAGTGTGACGGAGAGAGTTTACGCGGGCCTGCCTGATGACTTGAGACTTTAAAGCTTTAAATTAAAGCCGGTACAGAAAGTACAAACGTCTATTTTTAAACAAACAAACACACGAGTCCTACCTTGAAACGAGCGAGCTCCTCATCTGATCGAACTATTTTCTCATTGTAGATTTATTTTTGTACTCGACGAGTCGACACTAAGCTTGAGCCAGTCAAACTGAGAGGCCTATTTACTGCACAGTCAGCTCAACAGCCCAAAAAAAGAGAAAATCAACAAATCAGAAAATAAACACATGAGCCACGCAAGAGAGCCTTTTCCCAGCATGATGAGAGAAATCACGGTACTGTCAGTGCTCTGGGGAAGTGTAGTTATAAATCACATACTCTCACATGCAGGTACATTAAATGCTGTTGTATTCATATTTATAGTCAAGGGAGAGGCGACTGTATAAAGCATCCTCATCTCAACATCTTCAACACAGACTTCATAGCGACTGAACGTCTTCTGCAATAACAGTTCTATAGATGGAGAATCACCACCACTTTCTAACTAAAACTGTGATGTTACCGTTTCCTCTGTGCATGGACATCGGTCATGTGACAGGAAATGCCACTTGCTCTTTTATGTATAGTTTTGGCATAGCACTGTGTGTAACCCTGGGCTGTTCTGTCTGATTCTGACACTGTATATGTATATGCAAAGCCGACTCTTAAGAAACCCTAGTCAGCTGTGTTCCACACAGACTCTATTTTTCTATTTGTATTTAGTTCAGGTTTATCAGGTGAAACGACTGTTGGCAATAGATGGCTGTTTTCAACTTTCTAGACAGATCATCGTGTTTACATACGAAGGCGATCCGCGCTGCACTCGGACTGCAGTTGGTTATGAGCTCGGGAGTAACTGGAATAACAGATGGAGTGTGGTTTATCACGTACCCCGTGTTACTCTGTACATGTCTGCCTTAAAAAGCGGTCAGCTGTGACCAGTGACGTGTTGTGATTTCGACTCATATCCGATCTCTCCATCCCTTTAACCTGATGCGACTGGAAATATATCCTCTCTCAGGACCCGTAAGCTGCCCTCTCGATGACCTGATTCGTCTCACATCAAAACAGACAGTCCACTTTATTGCATTAGTCGTCATAGCTAGCTATAAGTGAAAATATGATGTCTCAGACACACTAAAAACAACTATATACAGTAACTAGCACTGTACAACGCTAAGGTTTTTATTTATGGGGTGAGAGATGCAAATAATAAGCCCTGACGTCCTTCGTCGCAGCTGTTTAGTAGTGTAATTGTACATACAGTGATTTTATACAAACTGCTGATAGCGAACGCTACATGTTGACCCCGCTATTATGAGGATACAAATGCTTTTAAAGGGATGAGAATAAAATGATATCACCCTCATGTCATTTCAAACCTGTATGGCTTTCTTTCAAAGGAAGTCAATGGGTTTGAAACAACACCAGGACGAGTGAGTGAAAGTTGGACGCTTTAGTTGCACATCTTCACCCTGGACATATGATCATATTATGATACGCCCCTCTTTTAGATCAGTTTTTACTGTTTTCTCAGATGCTCATCTCATTGCTGTGACTACAAGAAATTCACCCACTGTGTTTTTTTCTGTCAATGAAGTGGGAGGTTTCTCAGACTCTTGGTGTGTCGCTCGGTTTCTGAGTGTCATATCTGCACCATGGATTGTCTTATGATTTCTGTGCGTATGCTTGTTTGATAGTCGGGTGGAGGTGTTTTGATTTTTTTATTTTTAAAGGGTAAATATGAGTAATATACTTGTGAAAACATCTATGTGCATCTGTGTTGCGCATTCTTAAATCATGGCGATTATATAGCCCAGCTGTAATATTTGAAGGTTTATTTTTGTGTGTAATATTTCGACTATTTATTTTGATTCTTTTTTTTTTGTTTGTTCTTTTTATAAATACGAAAAGACAAATTCAAGGTGAAAATGACAAGATGACAGATTTGGTAATATTATTGGAGGGTACTGAGTTTATGTATGTATTTTTTTAGTTTGTCCTTTATATTTTGTTTGATTCATGATCTTTTGTACAAAGCTGATTTTATCCTCTTTTTTTAAACTATTGTAATTCATCTTTTTTGTCTCTGTTTCCATTAGCTTCATGCATGAAACAGCGGCTCCAATGCCTTGATTAACTATTGATAACTGATCAATCTTTCAGTTTCTTTTGGGGATGTTGTATCGATGAGTGTACATTTAATAAGTGTAAATTATGTTTTCATTATTTTATAAAAAAATATATTAAAATATTTCATAATGACACCAGTTTTGATTATTTTGTTTGACCAGTGAGAAAATATGCATTCCGGCCTATTAGTGATTGACATGTTTTATTAAATACATGACGGAATCTGATATTTAATACGTTTATACAGTTGCAAGAAAAAGTATGGTAGTAAGTGAAAAAAAGCCTCTTCAGCTTCTGAGCCACTTCTGCAGTGCAAAGGTGGATTTAGTTGAAATTGATTTCATCTGATTGACAACAGCTCTTATTAGTTTCTAACATTTGCTGTGTTTTTGGAAGTTATTAAATATTGAAATAGCAAATATTTTCTAACTGCCTATTTCTTAGTTTTTTTGTGTTGGCTGAATGATTCGAGGAGTCATTTGACGTCACTTCACAGAGTTGTGGAGCGAGAAAACCCTGAATACATTAGTTTTATTCGCTTATAAATACAGATTTGTAGTCAGTTAGATTAGTTGTTATATCTTCCCCACTGTACTCTCATAACACCTCCCACATCCCTCCGGGCGTGTTGTCGGCACTCAAAATACAGAGGAAGTGCGGGAACAGTTCACAATCACAAAGCAACATAGCCAACACATTATAAAATACACAAATACATTCTAGTTATTTTTAATTTAATTCTGCCAACCTGGGGCCCTAAGCAAGCCTGTGCATTACTGCAGAACTGCTGTTCATGTGTTCAACAGCGCTGGGTAGGTTATCTATGAAAATTAATGAATTATGAATAATTTGTTTAGCCCATTAAACAATCAATCATGAAACAAGTTCGAATCCGCCTTTTGCCGAACTCACCCTACTCCTTTTTTCCCGTTTCCGCCACAGAATTAAACTTTTTAAAATATAATTGCGACTTTTTATCTCACAATTGCAAGTTTACATCTCACAATTATGATATATAAAGTCAGAATTGTGTGATATAAAGTCAGAATTGTGGGATAAAGTCGCAATTACCTTTTTTATTTTTGTATTCTATGTGTAAAAACAAGCTTCCATACATATCAGTTCGGAAATACATTTATTTTCAATAAAAAGGAAAAAATATTCGAAGAGTGGAAATAAAATTTCTAATGTGTGTTTAATAATAAAGTGTTTATCAGTTAGGATCATTAAATGGAGGGCTTTATTATCTATTTAATAAATATGATCATTAACACTGTTATTATTGCCTTTTAATGTACAACAACAAATAGTATCTGCCACTGTTTATACGTCTAAATACATCTAACTACTATTTACACAGCCTATTGCAAAGAAAATACTGCTAATTTAGCTAATAAAATATATTTTCACTCAGTGTAAATAGAATCTAGTTGCTAAGAGCTGCTGCCATTTCAAAACGCATTATAATATAATTTACAAAAAATTATTTTTGTAATCTGATATTGTAATCCAGATTACATATACAGGTCTTTTAAAAAAAGTTCATTATTTTCCATAATGTAATGATAAAAATTAAACTTTCATATATTTTAGATTCATTGCACACCAACTGAAATATTTCAGGTCTTTTATTGTTTTAATACTGATGATCTCAAAAAATTAGCATATCATGAAAAGGTTCTCTAAACGAGCTATTAACCTAATCATCTGAATCAACTAATTAACTCTAAACACCTGCAAAAGATTCCTGAGGCTTTTAAAAACTCCCAGCCTGGTTCATTACTCAAAACCACAATCGTGGGTAAGACTGCCGACCTGACTGCTGTCCAGAAGGCCATCATTGACACCCTCAAGCGAGAGGGTAAGACACAGAAAGACATTTCTGAACCAAAAGGCTGTTCCCAGAGTGCTGTATCGAAGCATCCTGGGCCTCATAACACCTCAGCAGTGCCACAGGCTGATTGCCTCCATGCCACGCCGCATTGAAGCAGTCATTTCTGCAAGTATTGAGTGCATAACTGAACATAATTTTTGAAGGTTGACTTTTTGTATTAAAAACACTTTTCTTTTATTGGTTAGATTAAATATGTTAAATTTTTTGAGATAGGAATTTGGGGTTTTCATGAGCTGTATGCCAAAATCATCAGTATTACAACAATAAAAGACCTGAAATATTTCAGTTCGTGTGCAATGAATCTAAAATATATGAAAGTTTAATTTTTATCATTACATTATGGAAAATAATGAACTTTTATCACAATATGCTTATTTTTTGAGAAGGACCTGTAAGCAGTTACAACAGGTGTTGTGCTGAATTCTGACCCCCTGTCAGATTATTACCCCCTATTGATAGGTTTAGGAGTAGTTGTGGGGAGAGGGGGGTTAATAACTCGCATTCCGACATGAACTCTGCAGGTCAACATTGCGGCTGGAATTGCTCGCCTGTCCCTTTAAGATGACGTGGTACCTCAGCCAGACTGACATCACCATGGCGGAAGCGCAGTCAGTAGGAGCTGCAGCAGACTCTGTACAACCATCAAAGCATGAATAAAAGAAGAAAGCAGAAAAGGACAAGCCATCTATTGTTAGTCAGTTCGCCATGCATAAGATCTCAAACATCCAGCGGCTTCAGCTCCGTCATCACCAATGATTGGGGGAGTAAAGCTGCTGGTGTAGGCGGTGACTGAGTTTCTGAAGTCCGGCTCAAGTGTTGACAGAGAGACTTCAGTCAGCGAGTGCATTATTAATAGACACATCTCCAAACGGAAGGATGTGCTTTACACATCTGAGCTCTTTGGGGGTGCAGAGCTATTAAGGAAGTATTGGCAATATTTAAATTAATTTACGAGGAAAGCTTTGTCATGTGATTTGATACATTATAAGCGGTTACAGTAATTCTAGTAAAAGGTCATCTCTGGTTCATGTTTACGAGGCGATTCAGGAGAGTACGAAACACTTCTGTGAAACATTACTCGGTTTGTTAAGCTCTAAAATGTCGTATATATTAGTGTTTTGTGCCGCATCGGCGCGCGCTGCACGGTGACCATAGCGTTTAACGGACAAAGTTGGCCGTTGGAAGTGCTGACGTGTCCTTTGGCGCGCGGTGAGTGCGGACGCCGGCGGGACACGCCTCGGGCATCTCCAGCTGGGGGTCAGCGGCGGTCAACGTCACGTCATAATGTCAAGAACCGGCCGAAGGTCCAAAGCTTTGCACGCCAATAACGGGCACGCGCTGAACAGATGCAATCCGCTGCGAGCGACGCGCGTGCGCGTGCTTCTGCTGTGTCTGTGCGGCGCGCTGTCGCTGGCGATGGTTCTGGCGCTGTATTTGTCCGCAGAGCCCGGCAGCTCAACGCAGCATCGCGCTGCACATCTCATCAGGGACAGGGTGAGTTCACACCGACGCAATGCATTTTAATTGATCTAACCCATTCCAAAAATTAAAATGTTGTCAGTGTTTGCTCCTGAGTTATGCAGTTGCACCCTCACGATTTACTGAAACTATGAACAAATAAAAGAAAATAAAGCTGGAATAACGCACAATATAAATGTTGAATGAAACACTTAAACTGCAATGCTTATGATGTACAGAAGAGTCACTCCCTGCACTCAAACAGAACATTTACGCATTTCAGTTGTAATAGTACAATTCCATAATTTAATTAAATAATCCTTACATATTATTAATATTATGAATTAATAACTTTTAAATTGATACAAACATTTTCATATATATATATATATACTTTTTTTATATGAATCACTTGAAATTAATTGTCAATTCCCTTGTTCCATTAAGATTTATACGTTTTATTATGCTTGTTTTTTTTTACTCATTTTAAATTCTTAATCCATAATATTAATATGTAAGGATTATTCGATTCAGTTTGATTCATTGGAATGCATAAATCTGGGGAAAAAAGCCTTGCAATGTTTGTTTGAGTGTATATACATATACAAATAAAAGATAATACACAATATTAAGGAAAGTTGTGTGTGTGTGTATAGTCTATCTATTATATATTGTTTATATATATTGTTATTTATTGTTTATATATTATTTATTGTTTATATATTATATATTGTTTATATTTTATATAGTATTTATTGTTTATATATATTATTTATTGTTTTTATATTATATATTGTTTATATATTATATGTTGGTTATGTAAATATTATTTATTGTTTATATATTGTTTATATGTTATATATTGTTTATATTTTTAAATACAGTTGTGGTCAAAATTGTTGGCACCCCTGGTAAATATGATCAAATATGGCTGTAAGAAATAAATTTGCATTGTTTATCCTTTTGATCTTTTATTTAAAAAATTCACAAAATTCTAACCTTTCATTGATGTAAAAGAATTGATAATGGGGGGTAAATCACATTATGAAATAAATGCTTTTCTCCAAAACACGTTGACCACAATTGTTGCCACCCCGAAAAAAATGTATGAGTAAAATATCTCTGAAGTATATTCCCATTAATATTGACATTTTTTAGCACACCAGGGTGACGAGGAACATGAAATTGTTCAGCTATGATTTATGTTTTACAAGAGTATAAATATAAGGAAGCACAAAGGCCAAATTCTAGCCAAAAAATAGCTAAAGCATTGAAAACCCCCATTTCTACCATCAGGGCAATAATTAAGAAGTTTCAATCAACTAAAGACATTATGAATCTGCCTAATGCACAGCGAGGAGAGGAGTTTGAGTGGACAAAGACTCTCCAAGGATCACAGATGGAGAATCACCGAGATTAGTTGAGTCTTGGGGTCAGAACGCCTAAAAAAAAAATCAGTCAAACCCCTACATCACCACATGTTGTTTGGGAGGGAGTCAAGAAAAATCCTCCTCGCTCATCCAGAAACAAACTCCAGCATATTCAGTGGTCAGACACGACTGGAGCTTCAGACGGGACCTGGTTCTGTGGTCAGATGAACTGTAAAAAAGAGCTTTTTGGCAGCAAATCTACCAGAAGGGTTTTGTGCAAACAGGGATAAAAAGTCCCCCCATGCCCACGACTAAAAATACAGCTGGATCTTTAATGTTGAGGGCCTATTTTTTTGCTGGAGGTCCTGGACATCTTGTTCAGACACATGGCATCATGGATTCTAGCAAATACCAACGGATAAAAAATCAAAGCTAGAAATCTTATAATGGACCGTGGTTGGCTCTTCTATCAGGACAAAGATCCAAAACAAACATCAAAATCCACACACAAATGTGTCACTGAACACAAAATGAAGCTTCTATCATGGCCATCCTAGTCCCCTGACCTGAACCCTATCGAGAATGAGTGATGAGCTGAAGAGAAGAGGCACCAACATGGATATGGGAATCTGAAGGATCTGGAGAGATTCGGTATGGAGGAATGGTGTCTGATCTCATGTCAGGTTTCTCCAAACTCATCAGGCATTAGAGGAGAAGACTCAGAGCTGTTATCTTGGGAAAAGGAGGTTGCAAAAAGTATTTAATAAAAGGGTGCCAACAATTGTGGTCAACGTGTTTTGGAGAAAAGCATTCATTTCATAATGTGATTTACCCCCCATTATCAAATCTTTTACTTCAATGAAAGGTTATATTTTTGTGAATTTTTTGAATATAAGATCAAAAGGATAAACAATGCAGATTTATTTTTTTACAGTCATATTTGATCATATTTACCAGGGGTGCCAACAATTTTGACCACGACTGAATATTGTTTATATTATATATATTGTTTATATATAGAAGACAGTGTTCTGGGTAAAGTGACTGGGTATTGACACTGCCATGCTCAAAGGTGGCAAAAAAATACCATAAAAAGCATATTGTGCATCATATTCCATCAGATATTGCATGCAAAGTGATCGTGACACAAGTTGTATGAACTACTTTTATGGTGCTTATTTAATCATTATTCAAATCACAGCCCAGCCTACTTTAGTTTTTAACCTGCTCCAACACACCTGCCTTGAAGTTTCTACTAATCCTGGCGACCTTGATTCGCTGCTTCAGGTTTGTTTATTTAGTATTGGAGCATCTTTTTAAGGCATATGTCCACCTCTACCTTATTCTTCCTGCAGCTTTCCCATAAGCCAAGTAAATACTCAACGGCACAAGTAAAGAAGTTTGCAGCTCAGGTGGATGGGCATCGGCTCTGGGAGACTCACCTGCGGCCCCTGCTAATTGAACGAGTGCCTGGGACAGCAGGCAGTCAGACCATACGGCAGGTAACGCCACCGCCAGAGCAACACACGTTCTACTACTAACCCAGATATAATTGCTGATCTCTCCAGTTTATATGTAGCCAGTAAGTACCTTCTGCTTTCAACTACAGCATATCTTGTCCCAGCTGGGTTCACTGTCTGCGGGATGGACGCTGGAGGAGAATTCCTTCGTTTCATCCACCCCGATGGGTGATGTGACCTTCACCAATGTGCTAGCAGTGCTGGACCCGTCGGCTCCTCGCAGGCTGCTCTTAGCGTGCCACCATGACTCAAAGATCTTACCCGCGGACCCTAAAAACCCCAGGCGGGTGTTTGTGGGTGCCAGTGATTCAGCCGTTCCCTGTGCCATGATCTTAGAGCTGGCTGCTGCTCTGGACACACAGCTTAAATCCCTCAAACACCAGGTATATCCCAATCATGAGGCATTTTCCAAAGCCCTATTCAGACGAACTGAATCAAGTCAAAAAGTGTGTCCTTCATTGTGAGTCAGGATGAGATGGTGTTTGTCTGCCGTAGGTTCACAACATGACATCATGAATCTGCGTAAACATACACGCCATTTTCTAAAGCCAAAAATGGCGTGTTATGTTATGGCATTTTAAGCTATCCGCGTGTATGTATACGCCGAAACGAACCATTATGTGTGTGTGTGTGTGTGTGTGTGTGTGTGTGTGTCCACAATGTAAACATACTAAATTGTTTTGTTTTTTTAATTGTAAAAATGCAAAATGTTTTGAATGTGTGTGTGTGTGCGGACTGGTAATCCCTACGGTATGGGGACAAAATGTCCCCACAAAGATGGCAATATCCAAAATTCTTGTCCTTGTGGGGACATTTTTTGTCCCCATGAGGAAAACGGGTCATAATTCACACTAAGTGATGTTTTTTGAAAATGTAAAAATGCAGCATGTCTCATGTGATGGGTAGGTTTAGGGGCAGGGGCAGTGTAGGGGGGATAGAAAATACAGTTTGTACAGTATAAAATGCATTACGCCTATGGAATGTCCCCATAAAACATGAAAACCCAACGTGTGTGTGTGTGTGTGTGTGAGAGTGTGTGTGTGAGAGTGTGTGTGTGAGAGTGTGTGTGTGTGTGTGTGTGTGTGTGTGTGAGTGTGTGTGAGAGAGAGTGTGTGAGAGAGTGTGTGAAAGAGTGTGTGAGTGTGAGATGGGTAGGTTTAGGGGTTGTGTGTGTGTGTGTGTGTGTGTGGGTAGGTTTAGGGGTGGGTTGTGTGTGTGTGTGTGTGTGTGTGTGTGTGTGTGTGTGTGTGTGTGTGTGTGTGTGATGGGTAGGTTTAGGATAGGGTTGTGTGTGTGTGTGTGTGTGTGTGATGGGTAGGTTTAGGGGTAGTGTGTGTGTGTGTGTGTGTGTGATGGGTAGGTTTAGGGGTAGGGTGTGTGTGTGTGTGTGATGGGTAGGTTTAGGGGTAGGGTGTGTGTGTGTGTGTGTGTGTGTGTGATGGGTAGGTTTAGGGTGTGTGTGTGTGTGTGTGTGATGGGTAGGTTTAGGGGTAGGAGCAGTGTAGGGGGATAGAATGAAACGGCGTTGATAAACACACTAAAAAGTGATTATGCGTCTTGATAGCACACCAAAATGGCATACGAATTGGCATGTCAAACATACGCCGTTTCATGAGATCAGTCTGCCTCACACCTGCGTTCTCTCTCTCCTCTTCTCTCCAGAGGTCTGCGGTGACGTTGCAGTTGGTGTTTTTTGATGGAGAGGAGGCGTTTGAGGAATGGACAGACACAGACTCTCTCTACGGTTCTCGTCATCTGGCTGAACTCATGGCCCGTACCCCCCACCCTTCTGGAGCCACCGAAACCACTCTACTCCAGGCAGTGGTGAGGTTGAGTGTGCCGGGATCAGCCTAACTTTACATGTATATTGCTGTATGATCAATAGAGACAGAGCGCATTTAGGCCACACCCACACTGACTTTGTATTGCGTGAAGCGGGCGCCTTGTTATTTCTGACTTATAACAAAAAACAGAACAATGTCTAAAAGCAAGGTGTACAGCAAACAAGCAAAAAAACTGTTTTTATAAGCGATCGACCCAAAAAAAACAAGCATTTAAGGAGACATAAATGGATACAGGCAATAAGATGTGAAGCTTCAGCAGGAAGAATGGGTACATTTTGGGATCCTGACACTCAGCATGCCTACGCGTGCAGTAAACATTTAGTTAAATATCCAAATGTCAGTTTAATATATGATATTTCCTGTGGCTGGTTACGTTCCTCTCCAGTGGGTGTAGTTCTCAGTGTAATATAACATGCCCCGCGCTCTGTCTCAATTGCCTGTATGCACTTTTATGTCTTTAAACATAAACACCATTTTTTTTGTCAACAGCTTTTAAAAACTTCTGGGTTTTTTAGCTTGTTTGCTGTACACCTTGTAACGTATCAGCTTTTAGACATTGTTTGTTTTTTGTAATGAGTCAGAAATGACAAGGATGCCCCCTTCATGCAATACAAAGTCAATGGAGATGGTTGGTTTGCAACCCCCCACCGGTGGGCGTGTCACTCTGTCTCTATGGTGAAGAATGTTAACGGATAGAGGTTTTTAGTTCAGGGTATCGTCTAATTTAGTACTTTTTAATACCCTTTTTATATTTAAAGGCTCATAACTTTAAAACATCATTCAGTATAGATTGGATAAATCAGCTACAGAAAATATACTTTGTTTTCACACACATACGACAAAAATTAGAACATGATTTCAATTGCTTCTACGCAAACACTTAAAATCACCCTACGCAACAGTATAGAATGTGTTTACTGAAAGTAAATCACCTAGTATTTAAGAATAGTACAGTTATTATTGTTATTTTACAATAATACTAACATTGCCTGTGGAGGGAAATGTTAAATAAACAAAAATACCTTGTTAAATTGATTTATAATTAATTTTTATATTTAGTTTAAACAGGATTCAGTTGGCTACTCCGTGAAAGCACAAATAGATTATAAAAATCATTTTTACTGGAAATGAAAACAATGATAATTTGTATTTAATTGTATTGTTTTTATTATTTATTTTACTTTAAAGTAGATATTGTATTTTAATTTACTTTAAAGGAACACTCCACCCGTTTTAGAAATAGGGCTTATTCAACATCTTTCCTACATTTAGATACGTGGGCAAAAGCATTTTTGTCTCAGTGCATGCATTGTTTTAGTTTGGCAGGGTCGCCGCTAGCTTAGCTTAGCATAATGAATGGAATCCTATGTTGCCAGCTAGCATGTCCCGAGTAAAAGTGATCCAAAAAAAAGCACCTCATTACTAAGTAATTAGGTGTTTGTTTGTTTTGTTTTTTGGATCACTTTTACTCAGGA
The DNA here is from genome assembly GCA_023029165.1 of Gobiocypris rarus. Classification (NCBI taxonomy): domain Eukaryota; kingdom Metazoa; phylum Chordata; class Actinopteri; order Cypriniformes; family Gobionidae; genus Gobiocypris; species Gobiocypris rarus. The sequence continues at coordinate 5,113,694 of CM040918.1, forward strand.
CATGCTAGCTGGCTGTTATTTATTTATTTATTGCTTTTGTTTAAGTTCTGTTTTGTTTTTGTTTACAGTTGCTGTTCTTGTGTATATTGTATGTTCTTATGTTGTTATTTTATTTTCTCCTTCTCTTTATTTGTAGTTCATGTGGAATGCTGTATGAATGCTGGACTGGACGTCAGATTCATAATTGCATATCTCATTTTTATTTATTTATTTTTCCTTATTTTAGAATTACCCTTGATTAGTTTTTATGGCCCTTGTTATTTACAGGAGAGATGGACCATTATACATTTATGGGATATTTCAATGGTATCTGTAATTATGTGATTTGTTCTGTTTTTGTGGAGAAAATCAAAATAAAGTAAGAAAAAAAGGACATGCTAGCTGGCCACATAGGATTCCATTCATTATGCTAAGCTAAGCTAGCGGCGACCCTGCCAAACTAAAACAATGCATGCACTGAGACAAATGCATTTGCCCACATATCTAAATGTAGGAGAGAAGTTGAATAAGCCCTATTTCTAAAAACAGTGGAGTGTTCCTTTAACTAATTGTGTGACCCTAGACCCAGTGAGGGAAATGTTAAAACCAATACCCTGGTAAACTGATTTATTATCTTTTTAATATTATTAATGCCCTGTGGATATGCTGTTGTTTTGTTTTTTAACATTAAATCTATGTTTTCCTTCCAGGATCTGTTAGTCCTGCTGGACCTGCTCGGTGGCCCAGAACCATTGATTGTAAATCACTTTGATAACACAGCAAGATGGTTTGACCGACTCATCGCTGCAGGTATAAGATGAAATACAACCCAGATTGTGTTTCTGCCTAAAAGCACTTTACCTCTACAGTCAGCATCGCTCTCTGTCTCTCTTTCAGAGAAGAGACTCCACAAACAGGGCTTGCTGACATCTCATCCATCAGAACAGAGCTACTTCAGGAAGGACTTTTATCTTGGCCCAGTGCAGGATGACCACATACCGTTCTTAAACAGAGGTATGGAAACAGTCAAACATGCACTACTTTTCAAAGGTCTCGGGGTTAGTAAGATTAAGGTGCATTAAAAAGGTTATGACATGAGAAATCAAATTTGCCTTGATCCTTTGATATATAATGTACCCATTAAAACATCCTGCAAGTTTGAGAGCTTAAAACATCCTCCTCACTATAAACGAAACGTTTATTTAATCAAGCTCCAAAAATGGCTCGTTTGGATATTGTGTAATTTGTGATGTCACACTGGCAAATATGTTTGCATATGACTGCCTCATCATCACACCATCATAGGCTCCGCCCACTTGCGTTCAGATGCTTAACAGCTGACATTTGCCTTCAGTGGATGTGAGCGTCACATTCAAAAGCAAATAGAGCCCATTATAATCACTGACGCTGTCTACACTGATACAGTATACAGATGTGCGTTCAGTTTCTGACTTACTCCATACGCTCAAATCTGTCGACAACAGGACAAATGGAAGAGTGAAAGAACACGTCCAGTTTAAACAGTTTCTTTGTGTCTCTGTACAGACTAGTGTTAAAGGGGTGGTTGCATGCAATTTCACTTTTTTAACTTTAGTTAGTGTGTAATGTTGCTGCTTGAGCATAAACCGTATCTGCAAAGTTACAGCGCTGAAAGTTCAATGCAAACGGAGATATTTTCTTTTAAAGTTATGGCAGTTTATTGCCTACAAAAAGGGCTGGACTACAAGGAGCTTCTTCCCGGGTAGGTGCCATCATAAACCCTTGCTATTAACATAAAGACTGCTCCCGCAAACACACCAACAAAGTTCATAAACCAGCTGTTCGTGCTACAAATAAAACAATACCTTTACGAACAAGCTACTACTCAGTCATGTATTCGGATACAGTAAAACTTTAACCAGAATATGAAAAGATAACTAACAACAGTGACACTACAAAAATACTTGAAATACAAAAATACTTACCATTCACTAACGTCCATTAAAAGCCTTGCGTGCAGAGGTTCTGTTTGACCTTCATCCCCGCTATTCGGGCTTAAATTGGTATGGCAATATTGACGCCATTATTTACCCCTCAGATGTGACTTCTAACCGTAATGGTAAGGGGCGTGGCGTTTCCGGACAACCTGTGCTTGGCACAGCCAATAAAAATACATGAAACTACATTTGGCCATCTAACCAATCTAAGACCTTTGCGTTTTTCGGAGGGATGGGCTTCATAGAAGCAGGAAGCAAACGAGCCGTTCAAAGGACAGTGGAGAAAGTGGTGTGGAATTAAGGTAAAATATAAGAAAAATACGGCGTTAAAAAAAAAAAAATTAAGACATGTTATACTGCGCCCCATAAACACAACCAAGCCTAGAAAAAAAAACACGGAAACACCCCTTTAATTTCGTCAGCTGTTTTTTTTATTTAGTCTCACTCTTAGTCCTGTGTCAGATGTGCTTTTTAGTTTTTATCATATTTAGTCAATCTTATCCTTATTTTTAGTCAAGCTTTAGTTGACTAAATGTCTGAGCATTTTGGTCTAGTTTTCGTCATGCTGCATTGATAATCTGATTATTTTGCTCAAAATTATAATCACAAATATTGTTGTCATTTGAGAAATGTATTTATTGTTGCACTTTCACCGATAAGCACAAATCAAGGGAATGTCGATCCATATGCATGGTTTGTTTTACCTCATCTGGTTTAATGATTTATTATGGGCTATTTATCATAAAGGCCTAATGGGAAAATAATAAACGTCTCAAAAAATTTAAAAAAGTGAAATTCCACATTCCTTTAATGTTTTTCTAATAAAACAATAGCAAAAAAGACTTTGTATTGTCACACATCGAGCGATCCATGCTTGGATTTATTACAGTTCATCACTGTGTGTGTGTGTGTGTGTGTGTGTGTATAAAATGATACTCATATTACAGTAAATGTTTGTGTTTACCAAACAACATAACTCAAATGGATGAAACGAGTTTTGTTTGTACCCCTGAACCAGGTGTCCCAGTGCTGCACTTGATCCCCACACCGTTTCCTGTTTTCTGGCACACACTGGACGATGTGGAGGAGCGGATGCACAGACCCACGGTGGAAAACCTTACTAGAATCCTGGCCATCTTCGTGGCTGAGTACCTGAGCCTCTAAACATGCTATAATGATCACCTTACAGCAGACCATGTGTTCAGCGCAGATGAATGTGTGATGCAGGAGCCAATAATAATATCAGACTGACCAAAGAGACACACGTGCGTTATAATGATGTGTTTATTTGGAGTGAGAATGGTACAATGTGAATGGTAATATTCCTATATTTTTCTGCTGAAAAGAGCCATAAGTCATAATAGGACAAGCCCTCGTGTTACGGCAGCGGTATAAGCCCTAATGCCATCCTTAAAGAGACGGTTACACCATCAATTTGTGCTAAAAGACTGAGAATGAAAAACTGACAATGACTGTTTTTAGTTCATTAATCATGATTTGCACAGTATGTGCTGATGATGAACTACATTTTAAATGCTGTAGCATTCAAGCTGTGTTGGCGGTGCACTTTACGAGGTCAGTACACACTAGTTTGAGGAATCTGTGAGTATAATTTCATGTGACCTGATCAAGAGAGAACATTTTTTTACATGCTTTAGTCATTAAGCTGTTATCATAATCAACCAAAAGACCAAGTGTGAAGGGTCTGATGGATATTCGTAATAAACTTCAGGAAGCACTGGAACAGTTTCTTAAATTGTGTTGTTGTTACAGTGAAACTGACTCAGTTACAGCAAATTAAACAGTGGTTTTTTTTTTTTATCACAATCAAACGGAAGTAGCTATAGATATTTTTTCTTTAGTGAAAAGAAACCGAGAAAAAAAAAGAAAAGAAACCGGTTCCTACGGATTTTGGAAAAGTATGGAAAAACATTTGCATTTCCAGACTATTGCCCCAATTTAGTTTCCTATAATAGAAAATTAAGAATTGAATAAATAAGAAGTGTGTTTCCATGGCAGCTGTTTAGTGATTATAAAACACGGTGCACTTTTTCATTATGCAAAAAAGCAGGTCATAAGTTTTGGGTTTCTTCTCACGATATTCTTATTGTATTACAAAGCCTCTAAAAGGATTTTTGCAAAAATTAAAAACATGCAGACTTTTGCATGTGCACGAGAAACCATTAAACGCAGCATATAGGACGATGCTCACTGAGCCACCTATTGCGCCATCAGCCCGTTTCACCGTGTGGTTTCTTGGCCTCCACAGAATATGCTTTAAAGCAGACCTAAGGCTTTGAAATATGACATAGTGACCTTACAAAAGCCTCAGTTTGAATACTTCTTTTTATAGACCTTTGAACTGGGCAAATAGAACAATGCACACGGTCATATTGCACCATCGGCCCGTTTCATGTCATGGTTTCTCCGCCGCCACGGAGGATGTGTTCAAATGAACATAGGGCCTTGATATTAGAGGTGCTACCCTAAGGAAAGCACAATTTTGATCAACTAGATCTCTATTAAGTCATGTGCATCTATGCTTTTTTCTTCATAGTAAGATGTCAGTGACGCACAAAGGAGATAAGCTATAGTAAATATATAAAACTAGAAATTACGCAAAAAATTCCTGTATGCATGAAAACGTTTCTTGTGTACGTGCGAAAAACGTATTTGTTACTGAGAAAACCAATGAAAAATTGCTGAAAATAATGCTGTATTTATGTTAAATATGGTCTGGAAATCTACAGAGAGGTTTGGAAATTTGAGTCTGGAAAAGTATGACATTTTGAATTGAAAAATGTGTAGGAATCCGAAAAAAAAACCTAGGGCAGGACTTGGTTCAATGATACCATTGGTTGATATTTGAAAGCTGGCAGATCTGAATAAATGCTTGCTGTTAATCGTGAGAAAGGGGCGGGGTTTATGAGGACAAAATAATTGGAGTACGTCACCAGAGAGAAGTCTGTTAACATTTTAATTGAAATTTTTTTTTTTTTTTTCTTAAAATGAAACATGCATGGATTAATCTTTCACAATAAGATCAACAAGATCACAATACGATTTTAGAAAATAGACAGGGTGAATTTTAATTTCATTTACAAAGAGGATGCATTTTAGTAGCAATGGAAAAATATACTTTAGTAAAATGTACTTTTTGCTGAACTACAGTATGCACTGGAACACAAACGTTACTTTTCTTATTCTCAATGTGTTCTCAAAACTTTACAAAAGTTACAAAAATAGTCAAATAAAAAATGGCATTTGCTGACAGTTGTACTGATGTTTTGTTAAAGGTGCTGTTAGTGATTACTTCTGCCAGATTGTCAGCTGAAAACACAACCGCATAGACAGCTAGAAAGACTCAGCAGATTCCCCTGACTCTGCTGTTAAGCTGTGATTTATAGACACCTCTTTCAGGTTGTAGACAACTTCTGCATGTACAAACGCTCTTACAGAATCTTTAAAGGAACACTCCACCGTTTTTAGAAATTGGGCTTATTCAACTTCTTTCCTACATTTAGATACGTGGGCAAAAGCATTTTTGTCTCAGTGCATGCATTGTTTTAGTTTGGCAGGGTCGCTGCTAGCTTAGCTTAGCATAATGAATGGAATCCTATGTTCCCAGCTAGCATGTCCCGAGTAAAAGTGATCAAAAAAAAAAAAACCTAATTACTTCTTGTGGCCTGTGTATTCACAACGAGTACAAATTGCGATGCAAAATTAAGACTAGAGGATTTCCTAGGCAGATATTGACTATATTATGGGGAAGCACAGGCGAAACACTGGTACTTGGGCGCAGAGATATCACACAACACATGCACAACATACGCCGCTATGTTGATGGATGTTTGGGGATTTCATGTTGCGTGATATCTCTGCTAATATAGTCCCAAGTCAATATCGGCCTAGGAAATCGCCTAAATTGAATAGTCTTAATCTGCATCGCTATTTGTACTCGTTGTGAATACGCAGGCCACAAGAAGTAATTAGGTGGGTTTTTTTTTTATCACTTTTACTCGGGACATGCTAGCTGGCAACATAGGATTCCATTCATTATGCTAAGCTAAGCTAGCGGCGACCCTGCCAAACTAAAACAAAACAATGCATTTGCCCACATATCTAAATGTAGGAAAGAAGTTGAAAAACGGTGGAGTGTTGCTTTAAATGACACCGCTGTGACTTGTGAGCTGTGTTGCACGGCTCTGATGTCAGTAGTGTGCTGGTCCCAGGTGTCGGAGAGGGGGTGGGTGAGCAGAGAGCTGCTGGGAGCAGGAGAAGAGCGCGCTGGGGCTTCCTGGAGGGGAGAGCTCCTCATCAGAGCTCAGGAACACTCCCGCTGGTGTTCTGCTGGAGCACAGGAAGATAAATCGGAGATCAAATATGAATATGCAAATGGGTTATTGAAGTTAGATATCTGCTCTGAATTCTTCTGTTTGTGACCCATCCAGCAGAGGGCATCATGGAGCCATTTCTTTTCTTTGCTCTTCTTTCTAGGCTCTTTAACAATTTAAAGCAAATGTTCTCAACCATTTGAACTCAAATGCATTCGTGATTTAATGGATAGGGGTTTTCACTCAAAATTCTATTAATTGTACACTAAAAAATATGTTAGAATTTGATTTAGAAAAATTTATATAAATTATAAAAATGTCACTAAGATTTCATGCTTTTCCAGACCTAGAAATCACACCCCTGTGGGTGAAAATCAAGTGTTTAATGTTGTTTTTATGTCTATGTGGTGTTTTTAATATGCTTTAAGACAAACCATGTGCAAATTCAACACCATTGCTGAGTATTTTCTCCTTAAAACTGCAGTGAGTTTCTGACCTCACAAACTACCTTGTAACCAATGACGTTGACGTGTGGGCGGGCTTTAGCATATCATTAACTGTGAAGCAGGGGAGTCTCAAAAGAAGCCATACCGGTATATTGTTCTGTTGATATGAAAAATTGAGCATACTTACCAATATACCAGGTGAATTATGTATATTATGACGATCTATATGCCTTTCTCCACTGACGTTCTGATGTTCAAAGCAGGCCACAAGAAGTGTCAACTGGTGCAAGTGAGTGAGTGGAGGCGGGGCTAATTTGTATATTCAAGGTGCTGATTATTAGAAGGCAGACTGAGATGGCGAACGGGAACATGCTAACATTAGCAAACACATTATTAGCTGTTTGATAATGTAGAAAAAGGTTAACCATTCATTACCGTTGTAAAGAGCGTTACCATTGTGCAGCGTCTAGTATAGTTGACTGAGTGCATCTCTGAGCTGGTGTGAGTGAGTGGAGGCGGGGCTAATTTGCATATTCATGAAACTGCGTGTAATAAATTAAGCAAGGGTGTAGTTACATTCAAGCTGTTTAAATTTTACTTTTAAATTAATCATTTCGGTGATCAAAGATGAGTTTTAAGGTATAAAATTGTTGACTAGAAGGGGTTTAAAGTCGCCCTGTAGTCAATAATTTTACCCATGAAAACTTTTTTAGGCTGATTCATAGAGCCAGTGGAAACCCTGGTTCTTCAAGATAAAAACATATAGTCGAGAGCAGTGCAGGTATGACATCACTTTGTAGGCCGCGGAAGCGAGACAGCATTTGGCCCTTCCGGTTCCATCGTCCCAAAGTCATTGGGGTTTTGTTTAAATGGCTGAAATAAGGTCTGTGGTGAACACAAGCTCAAGAAACTTTCACGTTTTATTCCACAACATAAAATATGTCAGTATTACCCCACTCGTGTTTTTTTTAAAGCGGTTATGTGTCTTGAGGCGGTTTGCTAACAAATGGCTCAATGAGACTACAGAGGCAGTCGAGGAGATTAAACGCCATCACGCCGAACAGGTAAACTCAGTTTGCTTTTACAGACTCATTATGCTCATAATCGTGCTCTTATAAACTATAACAATCTGGGAAAATGTTTTGAGATAAAAACTGACGTGGTGGTGACGTTGAAGTCGAGCGACCGTGGTGTAATTGTTAGTCCGTTTATAGCCCACCTTTAGCTTTTGAGTTCTGGCGACTGCATTTAGGCTTCAAAATTCATTGAAGTTGTGTTCATCTGTTATAATTACCATGATGGACAAAACGTGCAACTGTCATAAACTTGTGTTGATCCCAAAGCTTGTTTTTAGCGATAATCCAAAAGCCTATGGGAAGTTAGGGAACCAGTGCCGGTTGGCCTACGAAGTGACCAATGAAATAAAACCAATAAATACATTGGTTTTCAGTTGTTTTAGCTCAAAGTAATGCATGTTTTGTCTTATTTTAAATAATTTTAAAGGGTTCGCCCAAAAATGAAAATTCTGCCATTATTTACTAACTCTCAAGTTGATTCAAACATGTATGCACAAAATAAGATATTTTGAAGAATGACAGTTGATGGACCCCATTGACTTCCAATGTATTTTTTCCCTCCATACTATGGAAGTCAATGGGGTCCCATGATCAACTGGCATTCTTCAAAATATCTTATTTTGTGTTTAACAGAAGAAAGAAACTCTTGGAACAACGTGAGTACATTTTCATTTTTGTGTGAACTATCCCTTTAAGTCATCTTGAGGGGAACTTTTCATAGTGCTGCTCACTGCTTAGGGAAGTAAGAGTCTGTGAGCACTCAGCAGTTAAAGTGAGGGAGTTTGTCTTACTCTTGTCGGCTGGTCGCAGCTCTGTCCCGCTGTCGGCGGTTCTTGAACCAGTTGCTGACCTGTGTAGCGGTGAGTCCCGTGGCTGCGGCCAGATCGCGCTTCTCTCGTGGCGAGGGGTACGGCTTTCTGCAGTACCACTCTCTCAACACACTACGAGACTTCTCCTGCCAGCAGAGGATGCAATCATGCAACCAAAACCTCTTAATCTTTCTCAAAAAGAAGTAAGATTACATTGAGACTGAGGCAATATCAGATAAATCAGTGATTCAAACGTACAACTATTGTGTTTAACCCTCTGGTGCCGTTCGCGTGTCCGTCAAACATTAGCGATTTTTTATTTCCAATACAATGATTATACTATTTTTTTATTCAGCTGCACTCCGTAACATTATGCGCTCTAGCGGTTAATGAACAGAACTGCATGCGTCTCGCGGATGATCTTTGCAGCCGGAGCTACTTCTCTCTGTTTATGTCTATGGCGAGTCACGCAGGGACTGTGCTCCTGCGCAGCGCTTCCTACCAGACCGGTCTGAAATAGGCCCAATATAAACACTTATTATAAGTGTACCATAATGATTCAGGATAAGACAAAAACACGGTTTGGAAAATGGATTCATGTTGTAGATTCTCATTATATAATTTTTGTACACAATCTTGAACACAAAAATAGTAACGGACAGCAGCTTTAATATTTTGTATTTGTATGGGTACTTTTGTGGTACTAAATTATATTTATGGAGTTGGCTAGTTATAATTAATTTATTCACTTTTTGAGCATGGACCTGAAGTGAAATGTCCAACTTGGAACACAGACTTAGGTTTGTTGTCTTTTTGAAGAAAACACTTGTCAGATTATTGATGAAGTGAAAAATGCACAAAAATACAATTTTCAGTTCTTATATTAAATATATCCTACAGTACCTGTCAAAAGTTTGGAAACATTACTATTTTTTATGTTTTTGAAAGAAGTCTCTTCTGCTCATTATCAAAATACAGAATAAACAGTAATATTACAATTTAAAATAATGGTTTTCTATTTTAATATACTTTAAAATATAATTTATTTCTTCGATCAAAGCTGAATTTTCAGCATCATTGCTCCAGTCTTCAGTGTCTTTTATCACCTGTGATGCTTTTACAGGATTCTTTAATGGATAAAAAGTTATGAAATAACAGCATTTATTTAAAATAAAAATATTTTGTAACAATATACACTAGCGTTCAAAAGTTTTGTTTCATTTTTTTCTTTTCTTTTTTAAGAAATATTTGTATTCAGCCTGAATGTGTTAAATTGATAAAATTATATTGTTAGAAAAGATTTATATTTTAAATAAATGTTCTTTAACTTTTTAATCATCAAGGAATCCAGAAAAAAAGTATCACACTTTCCACAAAAAAACCCCCCAAAAAATTAAACAGCACAACTGTTTCCAACATTGATAATAAATTCTATTAAATGATTTCTGAGGGATCATGCGACACTGAAGACTGGAGTAATGATGCTGAAAGTTCAGCTTCATATCACAGAAATACATTATATTTTAAAGTATATTGAAATAGAAAATCATTCTTTTAAATTGTAATCATATTTCACAATATTACTGTTTATTCTGTATTTTTGATCAAATAAAAGCAGGCTTGATGAGCAAAAGAGACTTCTGTGAAAAACATTAAAATAGTAGTTTCTAAACTTACTGTATATTTTTCCAAAACACGTTTTACTAAAATCACATTTACTTAAATCAAAGCCATAAATTCTAAACAATTTGAGGTTGATATTGCAAAAAATTAGCTTTCAGTAAGATTTTGTTTGGGTGTAGTACCAAACGATTCCACTAGAAATTCGTCTCCCATTCATTTCCAATGCGCTGATTTTTGAACACGAGGAACACAAGTGTGACTATATTTTTCAGGACCATTTAACCTTTTCAAATCATGTCTATGATGGGTTTTGTGTGTCTGTGTGTGTTCACTCAGCAAGCGCCAAAACCTTTACCAAGTTTTGTACCATTCCGAAGAATAAAAAAAAAAAACCAAATGCAAAAAACAGCACCAGAGGGTTAAAACATTGTGCTACATCAACAGACTGGAAAACCTTGAAGCAGTAGCTGGTCTCCTCGCCATCCCAGATGGTGCGTGGAAGAGGAAACTTGCGACGAATGCGGTACTTCCCCACAGCCCCAAGAGGACGACCCCGCTGAAGTTCAGCCTCCATGTAGTGAGCCCGGAGCCAGAGCTGTTGAAGGAGAGGGTGACTGCGTGGGGAGAACACGTTCCCCTCTAACAAGGCGTACAGCTCAGTGAAACGGCAGTGGTGGAAGGCGACCGCAGCCCGCGCCTTCAGCACACTCTCCTGACTCTGGGCCATGGCCAGATACACGTTAGACGAAGTGGAAACGGAAGGTAAAGAGCATAAGAAAGAGGACAAGCGATCCATGCTTCCACTCTGGAGAAGAACCTCACAAACACATGCCACCTGCTCTGGGGAGAAGCCCATCGCCATGATCCGAACCAAGGATGGTGGAAGGGATGTTGAGGAATTGTTCTGCAAAACAAGGTCCCACTACATTACCAAAGTCCATTAAAGGGATCCAGAGGACAACTGAAACCTGTTTCAAATCCAATCATTAAATCCACACGACTTCAGAAGAAAACCAAAGTACCTTCTGATGTGACTGCAGTGTAGAAACTCTCAGGTGAGGTTCTCACAATAGTCCTTTTTGTTCTCCGGTGATGTGTTGGCCAATAAGTGCAGTCGTGAGTGTATCAGATTTTTTGTTTTTGCAGGTTTTACCTTCTTCAGCCACAAAGACCCGCCCAGACAACTTGGTACATGCAGGTAACCGGAGAGCATAGGGGTTAAAAAAACAGACAGGCACCAACACACACACACGCACAAACCTCTCAGAGTAAGTGTTGTTTGTGTTTGTATCAATTACCTGGGAAAGATGTCAGGTGCACAATGGAGCTTATTTAAATATGAAGGCAATCTTATTTTCTAATCAAATCATGGTGACAGCATTTGTTAGACAATTTGGTTAGATATTGCATGGTAGAAATAAGTGTGTGTGTGTGTGTAGTTACATATATATATACACATATACACTATATATATATTTATATTATTTATTTATATACATATAAATATAAGATCTCCTGACTGTGGACATGGCCAGATACACGTTATAAATATATATAAAAATGTCAAATGTCAAAATATATATATATATATAAATTAAATGTATAAAAAAATATATATCAAAATATATATATATATATATATATATATATATATATATATATATATATATGCATGGATGGATGTATATATGCGCATGCTAGTAATGGTGTGAAGAAGGTGTGTGTAAAAGTGCTTCTAAAATCATAACTTTATATTAATTTCAAAGAGCATTCAGGTAGCATTATATATATGTTTATTACATATCACAATAAAATGGAATATAAAAAATAAAATACCTATACGATACAAAACACACCTCTATAAAAAGAGACGTTGTTTACAATAAGGACAAAAAACTCCCTTTGAAATGATCCAAAAAAAAAAAAAGTCTTTGGTTTGATCAGCTGCATATTTTTGTTTGTACATGAATGTGAATCGAAAGTATTAAAAAGTGAACAGAACAAACAAATATAACTCTACTGACTAAAATACATGTGCATTAACATAGTAATCATTACATTCTGGAAGAGTAATAGCAATACTCAGGGACAAACATACACACACTCGCACATTCCCTTACTTTCCAAAAAGGTCCAGGTGCTTGGGGAGAAAAAAGAAAAAAACTTTGGCAAGTCAATACAACAAGTCCTATGTAACATAAATGTGATATACCACAAAATGGAGTGTAAACCTAAGCTACAATGAGGGAAACGGCTTTAATGTTATCATAGAATGACCCCAAAATGATTGATAAATGCATTAAATATTGTTGAAAACAAAGACAGACATAAAAAGAGTTAACACAGGGTGACTACTGTGCACCAAGGGAAAACATCAATCTCACAGGCCTAATATTCCACAAAAGCCTTAAACGTACAGTTCAACGGATTAAAAATAGCACCAAATTTTGTAGGGCCAGAAAAAAAATTTAAATGCTTCACGAAAAAAACTTTTAAATGTGCAAAACATACAGAGCTGTGCTCTGAATTAATCAAACTAGTCTGGTGGTGTCAATGACATGTGTTGAAAAAGCCATACTCGTAGCTTTGAATTACGTAGACAAAATTGCATTTGATTAGAATTAGGTGAATAAAAAAAAGACAGACATTTCCTGTAGATGTGTGTGTAAATCCTAAAATTAAAATATTTGATTTCAAAATACAGGAAAAACATGGAGAGAGAAGCATTCACTGTAGATGTACGTGGTGGATCTGTAGTGTAAGAAGAGGCTGTTTTTAACAGTAAACAAATCTTAGGGTTCAGTTATCATGCAGAACAGTTGCATAGACTAATGTTTAGTACTTCAATTCACTTCAAACACTAGAGCCTATATATGTTTATACACAGTTTCATGGTAATGAGCTGGAATGCTTGGGTAAGCTCAATGGTTTATCTACGGAAACAAATGCCAATGATCTGTCATATCAAAGCGTACAGGATTTCCATGGACAGCTTAGTGCACCATCATGAACTTACTTATACATAGAATATAAAACAACAAATATGATAAGAGTGCTTCGCTGCATGTTCAAAGTATGTCCAAGCATCTTGCCATCCACAAATCTGACACATGCACCATCCACTCACCCAAGGTCCTGAGGCCAATTCAATGTTTAAGGACTTGAACCAAGCTGTTGCATGTAGTATATCCGATGCAGTTGTGAAAGGCACATTTAAAGGTTAGAGACTTGTCTTCCACCCAGTGCTGTGAGTATATTGAACCTTCTCCCGGTGCAGGGTTCTGCTGGTGCATCTAGGGATCTTTATGAGCCACATGTACAGGACGTTTGAAGGAAAAGCTCCCATGCCTAGCTCATGTTCAGACTCATTTCCCTCCAGGATGGCAATAAACATGCATTTACCTCTATTACATTGTCTCTAGGAGGGAAACCTAATATGACTCTTATTCTTAAAAGGATAAAAGTTCTGTTCAGAGTCATTTTATCTATAAAAATGAGAAGTAACAAAAATGTAAGGCACAATAGAAGGCACTCCCGCATGCTCTTCACTCCCAGATAAAACAATCTTGATTGCCTTTTTACCAGTCATGGTATCCCAAGCCACAAGCTCTGTGTTTCATCAAAATCAGAGCTAACATGAAGACACAAACTTGGATTCCTAGAGGTGAATATTGGTTATAGAAACATCATCTCTGACAAAATGGCAGTGCCTTTTCCTCTACTGAAATTAAAACCTCTAGTCATGCCCTTGGTGAATACACTGCTTTCACACATGAATTCAAGATATAAGACAGAGGTTCTTCTCAACAACTTAGTTTAAGACTTAACCTACACAAGGAAAAGTGAGGAAAGCCTTAGTTCCTTTCGCTTCAGAGACGTGGTTGAATGCAACTCTAGCCAGGCTGAGATTTAACACAAACTGCATCTAGCAGAACTGGTCATTACAAACCCAGGTCATCATCCACAGGGACAGACTGCAGTTGTGTAAGAATTTTTGAGTCCCCGTCCATGTCCTCCACTTCATCCAGCTGAGAATCTCTCTCCACATCCTCACCAGGAGGAGTGCCCAACAGGAGGGACTCTCCTCCTGGCAGACCCAACAAAGCGGGGTCATCTGGAAGATCCCCTTTCCCACGTATGTCAAATAATGTCAGACCGGCAGAGGAAGACAGCTGGACGGGGCTCCAGACTGGCTGGGAGAGGTGGGTCCCAGATGCCACACCGCTACAGATTGGACTGAGTGGTAGCATGCTATCAGGGCTGAGGGTCTGCTGGGATTGTAGGACGCCTGTAGGAGTGGGAGTGCTGGAAGAGTCTGGGGTGTTAGGAGAGGCTCCTGGGGTTGGGTTGGCAATGGTCCCTGGCTCAGGGCTGCAGTAAAGTGTAGATGATCCAACAAATCCCAAAGGAGATGGTTGTAGTGAATTTGAGGTTTGAGAAGTGAGTAAAGGTGCTGGTTGATTCTCGAGTGAATGTACAGCAGGATCAAAGGTGCTGTTGCTCGAGACCAAATTGTCTGGGACGGACTTGACAGGCATGCTGGCAAACTGGATGCCAGCTGGGATAGTTAGGATGAGTTTGCCGTTTTGAACACTTAGGATGGGGCTTCCACCAATGCCACCTGCTAAGAGGATGTTGCCTGGAGACAAAAGCAGAACAAAGACATCTCATTACAGAACAAAACAAACACCTATTTTCCACTGCTGGTGAAATTATTTTTGTGACATACCTGTAGATGAAGAAGGCAGCTGAATCACCCCAGAGTTGAGAAGCTGAACACCTGGGATGGTTCCAGTAGGGACACTCTGAGGAGGCCCTATTGGGCTAAGGCGTATCGGTCCTTGGGCAACGCTCAATCCTGTTCCAGCTCCAGATGTCAGAATCTGGAAACCACCTCCAGGGGATGGAATGGAAAGAGATGGTGTTGCCGGAACCACTTGAGGGAAGGAGAAGGTTCCAGTTTGAGTTCCCGCAATAGATGTCACAGGCATAAGTTGAGGCAGTGACAGGGGGACAAGCTGAGGCTGGCCATAGTCTTTGGATTGGGATATGGGAACAACTTGAGTCGGGGAGGAGATGGGAATGACTTGCGTCCCCATAGAGGTCTGTATCTGTTGAAGGGTGGCTGAAGCAGATTCATCTCCTAGCTGAGGTGTAAGCACTTGTGTAACTTGTCCATCAGCCATCAGGGGGAGTGATAAAGCACTGCTGGTGCTTAGTGTGGTGGAGCAATTTTGAGCAAGTCTTGGACCAATGTGCAAGGTCTGTGTCTGAAACTGAGGAATGGGGACTTGGGGTAACTGTGGATTGACCGGAACAAGCTGGGGGCAAGATGACAGTGGGGCTCCAGATGTAGGCTGCATCAGTTGAGAAACTGGAACGCCCTGTATCGATGGTACCACCTGTGGTAAAGACAGCACCTGAGGGCTGGAGATGGAGCTGCAGGTTGGAGACTGAGGGTCAGCCTTTCCCAATACAACAATGTCCGGTGGCTGTGTGGGCTGTAACGGCACCATGGGACTGGAGATGACTGAACTCACAGAGCCAGCTGTCGACGCAGAGATACGATTTGGCGCCAGTATCACCGAAGGAAGAGACGTGGGAGAGATGACAGAAGTGGAGATGGTGGGCGAGGACATAGAGTTTGTAGGCACTGATGGACTATTATCTGGACTCTTCAAGGCTTCTGAAAGACTGATGAAATCCAGCGGAGACACATTGCTGCTGGCTGTTTTTGCGTCCTCGCTGAGAGAGAGAGGTATTGTGCTGGTTAGACTGGCTTGTGGATTCAGAACCACGGTGGACAGGCTGTCTTGGGCCTCCATATCATTGATGCCTCGTTCATCTTTGGAGATTACTTGAGCCCCATTAAGTAGCAACGGTGCATTAGCTGTAACAGGACTGAGAGTGACTGTGTGGCCGTCACTCAGTGTCAACCCATTAATGATGACCCCGGTTCCTGCCCCTGAGAGTATAGGGCTCCCATTGAGCAGCAGTGGATGAGAGCTTGTAAGGAATCCCCCGGTGCTGTTGAGAATAAGCTGACCAGTACTGCAAGGAGCACCAGTGAGGGATATAAGAGAAGCACTGGAGCTGCCTGTCTCTTGAGCAGAAGTTTTGTCAGTAATATCCTCCAGATCTCCTTTGCTGGCTTCATCTTCTGTGCTGTGGTTCCCATCAGATTCGCTAAAGAAGAGACAGAAATATCACATTTGGTCAGTCTTAATGTAGTTTCGATCAATGTTTACCATGTATTTCCAATCCTCAAAACATTTTTGACATCTGTATCAATAGAAGAGAAAGCTAAATTGATTACAAACCAGACCCAACTTGTGGTCTGACAAAACCCCCTAGATTTCTCTCTACTGCTTTTTATTTATTTCAGACATCTCTTGTTAACTTAAAATTAGTGCCAAATACTTAATGTGTGATTTTCAAAGTGCTCCAGATTATCAATAGTGGTCAACTGATATATCACCAAGGTTGATATCTTGGCATTGGCTGGTAAGTTTTTATCTTGGGCCAATGTGTCAGAAGTAGGGCTTTTTATACTGCATATAAAGGTGTGCTCTGTGTGTACGAATATTAGATTATTCTGTCTGTGTGAACTGAAAGTGGACAGGAGAGTTCAGCTGTCACTGGACAATCAACAAACTTTAAACTCTCGATATCAAACTATCCTGCGCTATATTCATTTGCCCACTATGTCATTTTCACTGTGTGCTTTATGTAAATTTAGTGTTACCTTGTTGTGCCTTGTCTTTATTTGAAAAAAATATTTTTCCCAGTGCACACAAATTACCCTGTTGGAGAGAGTGTTTACTTCCGTCTCATCTATTTTTAACAATTTCTGTTTTGTGTGAAAAATACTGTAAAAATATTTCAGAATCATTAAGTTCTAATTTATGAAATATTAAGTAAAATGAACATATATCGGCTTTATATCAGCCACGCTGCTCTCTAAAATATCAGCATCGGCAATCAAAAAATTTATATATATCGATCGACCACTAATTATCATCCTGAGAGGTACAATTATTTTATTGCTAGAAAACTATTAGTCCAGAGATTAGTCCGAATTACACAAGGAGGAAAAACCATGTTACATTTTATTTTAAAAGCTTTACTGGGCAAGTTACCCATGTCTACTTTGCTGAATATTGAACCAGATCAACAGAAAAACTTTTACTTAAGACAGTATTTTCCCACACAGATCTGCCTTTTCCAGATCATGAGCTTCAAGATTTACTAAACATGGAATCTGTACCACCTCTTGAGCTATTTTAAAGACTGTTTTTATTGAAGAATGCATTTAATATTAGATTATAATTTCCATTGTTGTTTAGGTCTTGATCTTGGTATGTTTTGTGTTCGTTTAGTGTGTGGGTTTTCATGTAATACTTTTGTATTTTTATGTGAATGTTCTTTCTTTTGTAGATGTAATGTATTTTTGCATTCTATTGTTATCTTGAAAATATAGGCCTAGTGTTATTTGTGCTTTTACATGTGGAAATAGTTTCTCTGGCCTAGTTGATAAAATAAATAGTGTTTTTTCTACTGACCATTTATTTCAAAATCTCATTGTGTGATTTAATCAGAAGAAACAGTTTTGAGTTTAAATTATCTATTTTTTGTGGCTCTGGACAAAAGCGATCTATGACACTGTATTTTAATGAATATCAAAGTTTTTTGTGTCTATTTGTTAATGATGGATTTGTGGACACGTTTATGATTTTAGATTAGTGGAGTAAAAGATATAGTTCTTATTCAGATGTAAAAAAAAAAAAATTAGACCCCTGGGGTAAGATGAGCCACTCAGAATTGGCACAGAAGGCCTCAAGTGGCATGTTGTTAATGTTTTTATTTTTTAAATGTAATAATTATTGTGATTAATGAGGTTATTATTCAGTATTTCCATGCATTAGATTTACATTTCAGACATCTTTGCTTACACTAAAACCTATAGGTTAGTTGAGTCTAATTATTACATTTGCATTCATAGTGTTGCTATTAGGACATCTTCAATTCAAATATGGTCAATTAAATATGTAATTAGTCACAGAATAATTTGACCTTTCTGCTTTGTCGGTCAGCGGTTATTCAAATATTCAACTAAATTGTAAAAATTAAATTTGACAGCATAGTTGATTTAGTATTTTACATCAATGACACTTTAACAAAAATATAAATATTAATAAGAATTATATCAAAAGTCATTCATAGAATTACCTGAATAATTTCACATTTTGTTCTATAACAACTTCTATTTAAATGTGGCTGATGCATCACATGCTAAACTTGTATCTAAATATGTTACAATTTAAAAGTAATTATGTTTCTTTAAATCTGAGATTTAACAGTGCATGGACTGAGAGACATTGTGGTGCAGAGTTTCAGGAAACTCGAGCCACTCCTGGCGCCCAGATCTCACATTTCACAACAAAGCAACATGCTTTCAGCCTTGTTTTCTAAGAGCTCCTTGTCATTTTCACATGTCAAACACTTTAGTTAACAATGATAGTGCAAGAAATATATTCAACTCACAGATGTATCACCCTCTGTGTTCAAACAACAAAACAGGCCTACATGAAGAGAGTACATAGGCTACAGTAAAGTAAGAAAGTAACAGTCTCCCGTCAGAGCGGGCAATCAAGACGTGTAGTGCAAACCTCGCACACAATAGAGGTTTGTTTACTGCTCTCTTCTCTCGGTTTGGCTCAAGAATGTATCTTTGGCCTGAAAGAAAGCATCGAAACCAAATGCGCTTACCTTTTGCTGTTGGTACCGGACGGGGTCCGGTCCCTCTGTCGGCGATTCTTGAACCAGTTGCTCACTTGAGTCAAAGAAAGTCCGGTGACTTTGGCTAAATTCTTCTTCTCGACCGGAGTGGGATACCTGTTGATCTTGTAACATTCCTTCAGAGCGTTGCGCGACTTCTCCTTGAAGCAGTACACCGTTTCCTCTCCGTCCCAGATGGTTTTGGGCAAAGGGAACTTTTTGCGCAGTCGGTATTTGTCCACGGCGCCCAGACTGCGACCCCGGGACCTCTCAGCCTCCTTGTAGCGCGCCTTCAAGTAGAGGTCTTGAAGGAACCCATGGTTACTCGGGTGGAAGTCGTGGCTGTCTAAGAGGGCGTACAACTCTTTGAATTCCTCCCGGTGAAAAGCGACCAGAGCCTGGGCCTTCAGCAGGGTCTCGTTGCCACGTAGCAGATCGGCCGAAGGAGGGATGGTAGAGAGGAATCTCCACAGGCGATCCACATTGCCCGCTTGCAGGAGCGCTTCGCACAGACACGCGACCTGGTCGGTGGAAAAACTGAGCGCCGAGTTCTGGAAGCTCTGGAGCAGTTGTTCGGTAACTTCGTCCGGATCCGTCTCCTCTTTCACTTTGGCTTCGTCGTCTTGCGTGGACTCCTTTGGGCCGTTTTCAGTTTGTTCTGTGGACTCCAAAGACAAGGAAGCCATTTTTATTTTAACTTTTTTCCTTCAAGTTCCTCCTCCCTCCCCTTCTGTGTGTCTCTCTCCTATTCTCCCGTAGGCGAGCGAGCGCCGCTGCAGAGCGAGGAGTGCGTCACGCCCCTGCGTTTCGTCAACCTCCCCCATCTAGAGCACACATCCACCACAGGCCTGCTGCATTTCCATCTGCTTTACTATTGTGCAATCATCACAGGCTTTTCTTAGTTTGTGTGTTTGCATACAACTCCTTTCAAACTCACACGCGGATATATATATATATCCATCTGTCTGTCTGTCTGTCTGTCTGTCTGTCTGTCTGTCTGTCTGTCTATCTATCTATCTATCTATCTATCTATCTATCTATCTATCTATCTATCTATCTATCTATCTATCTATCTATCTATCTATCTATCTATCTATATCTGTCTGTCTGTCTGTCTATCTAGATATATATATTTTTAATTCAATATAATACAGAAAGTTTTCTGTGATGGGTAGGTTAAGGTGTAGGGTTTGGGTTAGGCCATAGAAAATATAATAAACCAATGCAATATGCAATGCCCTCATTAGTGAAACAAACGTGTTTGTGTGTGTGTGTGTGTGTGTGTGTGTGTGTGTGTGTGTGTGTGTGTGTGTGTGTGTGTGTGTGTGTGTGTGTGTGTGTGTGTGTGTGTGTGTGTCCTGGTAAACCTTACATTATGGGGACAAAATGTCCCAACAAAGATGTCAATTATCTGAAATCCTTGTCCTTTAAAAAAATAAAAATGGACCCCATGAGGAAAAAGCTTATAAATCATACTAAGATGATTTAAGATTTTTGAAAATGTAAAAATGCAGATCATTTTATGTGATGGGTATAGGTTTAGGGGTAGGGTTAGTGCAAAGGGGATATAATATATACATACAGTATAAATACACTTATATAATGAAATATTGTGACAAGGGTTAATACATTTTTATTATAGTCCTTATTATTTAAAAAGGCTTATAAATCAGCAAAATCATGTTAAATCTAGTGTTTTGCACGTTTCTGTGATGGGTAGGGGTTGGGCCATATAAAATATCATTAACCTGATGTAAAATCAGTGCAAGTCTATGCAATGTCCTCATTGGTAAAACGAATGTGTTTGTGTGTGTGCGTGTGCGTGTGTGTTTTGAAACTTTGCATGCTGGATGGACAGGGAGAGTAAGGGTTTAAATGTGAAAGAGGACACGCACACCTGGAAACAGAAGGACAGAATGAGATTAAGCAGAGCTCTGTACCTCCATATCATCCCTTAGCAAGAATGTAAACTTTGTTTTCAGATCAGGCTGTCAGTCACCCCCATCCTGCTACAACTGTCTTTCCTCTCAGCCGGTAACCCCTCACCCTTTGATCCTCTGCCTGTGCACACTTGCCTTTCAACATAGCCAGTCATGTTTTGCAGCAAAGACCTCTGCAAATAAGTAGCAGTTTTCTGAATCATTTGCCACTGCGGAGTTAAAATTAAATTCACCTTTCATGGTATCATGTCAATACATGTCACAATACAACTTTTTTCATCAACAATGAGAGCATTTCAACAAAATTGAAAGTTTGGTTATTTAAAATGAAGTAATTAGCTAACATTAGTAATGCAATGAGAAATATATTTGTTACAGTATTTATGAATATTTATCAATGTTTTGTTGATGATAGTTAATAAAAATACAACTGTTCATTGTTATCTCAGGTCCATTAAATAATATTTACTGAAATCACGTACCAAGATAACATTAACTAAGGTCAATAAAGGCTTGAGAAGCATTTTCCATTGTTCATGTTAACTAATGTTTACAAATGGAACTATAGTCACATAGTGAAACGCAACTATTTTATTGTTACTTATGGAAGCTTGTTTCCACAATAAAGCATTTTAAATGATAATTGCGACTGAGTTTATATCTCGCAATTCTGATCTGAATCATAATTGTGAGATAAAAAGTCAGAATTGTGACATATAAAGTCTGAATTGTGAGATATAAAGTCAGAATTGTGAGATATAAAGTCAGAATTGTGAGATATAAAGTCAGAATTGTGAGATATAAAGTCAGAATTGTGAGATATAAAGTCAGAATTGTGGGATATAAAGTCAGAATTGTGAGATATAAAGTCAGAATTGTGAGATATAAAGTCAGAATTGTGAGATATAAAGTCAGAATTGTGAGATATAAAGTCAGAATTAAGAGATAAAAAGTCAGAATTGTAGGATATAAAGTCAGAATTGTGAGATATAAAGTCAGAATTGTGAGATATAAAGTCAGAATTGTGAGATATAAAGTCAGAATTGTGAGATATAAAGTCAGAATTGTGAGATATAAAGTCAGAATTGTGAGATATAAAGTCTGAATTGTGAGATATAAAGTCTGAATTGTGAGATATAACGTCAGAGTTGTGAGATATAAAGTCAGAATTGTGAGATATAAAGTCAGAATTGTGTGATATAAAGTCAGGATTGTGAGATATAAAGTCAGAATTGAGAGATATAAAGTCAGAATTGTGTGATATAAAGTCAGAATTGTGTGATATAAAGTCAGAATTGTGTGATATAAAGTCAGGATTGTAAGATATAAAGTCAGAATTGAGAGATATAAAGTCAGAATTGTGAGATATAAAGTCAGAATTGTGAGATATAAAGTCAGAATTGAGAGATATAAAGTCAGAATTGTGTGATATAAAGTCAGGATTGTGAGATATAAAGTCAGAATTGTGTGATATAAAGTCAGAATTGTGTGATATAAAGTCAGGATTGTGAGATATAAAGTCAGAATTGTGAGATATAAAGTCAGAATTGTGAGATAAAAAGTCAGAATTGTGAGATATAAAGTCAGAATTGTGAGATAAAAAGTCAGAATTGAGAGATATAAAGTCAGAATTGTGTGATATAAAGTCAGAGTTGTGAGATATAAAGTCAGAATTGTGAGATATAAAGTCAGAATTGTGAGATATAAAGTCAGAATTGTGAGATATAAAGTCAGAATTGAGAGATATAAAGTCAGAATTGTGAGATATAAAGTCAGAATTGTGAGATATAAAGTCAGAATTGAGAGATATAAAGTCAGAATTGTGAGATATAAAGTCAGAATTGTGAGATATAAAGTCAGAATTGTGAGATATAAAGTCAGAATTGTGAGATATAAAGTCAGAATTGTGAGATATAAAGTCAGAATTGTGAGATATAAAGTCAGAATTGTGAGATATAAAGTCAGAATTGTGAGATATAAAGTCAGAATTGTGAGATATAAAGTCAGAATTGTGAGATATAAAGTCAGAATTGAGAGATATAAAGTCAGAATTGTGAGATATAAAGTCAGAATTGTGAGATATAAAGTCAGAATTGTGAGATATAAAGTCAGAGTTGTGAGATATAAAGTCAGAATTGTGAGATATAAAGTCAGAATTGTGAGATATAAAGTCAGAATTGTGAGATATAAAGTCAGAATTGAGAGATATAAAGTCAGAATTGTGAGATATAAAGTCAGAATTGTGAGATATAAAGTCAGAATTGTGAGATATAAAGTCAGAATTGTGAGATATAACGTCAGAGTTGTGAGATATAAAGTCAGAATTGAGAGATATAAAGTCAGAATTGTGAGATATAAAGTCAGAATTGTGAGATATAAAGTCAGAATTGAGAGATATAAAGTCAGAATTGTGAGATATAAAGTCAGAATTGTGAGATATAAAGTCAGAATTGTGAGATATAAAGTCAGAATTGTGAGATATAAAGTCAGAATTGTGAGATATAAAGTCAGAATTGTGAGATATAAAGTCAGAATTGTGAGATATAAAGTCAGAATTGAGAGATATAAAGTCAGAATTGTGAGATATAAAGTCAGAATTGAGAGATATAAAGTCAGAATTGTGAGATATAAAGTCAGAATTGTGAGATATAAAGTCAGAATTGTGAGATATAAAGTCAGAATTGTGAGATATAAAGTCAGAATTGAGAGATATAAAGTCAGAATTGTGAGATATAAAGTCAGAATTGTGAGATATAAAGTCAGAATTGAGAGATATAAAGTCAGAATTGTGAGATATAAAGTCAGAATTGTGAGATATAAAGTCAGAATTGTGAGATATAAAGTCAGAATTGTGAGATATAAAGTCAGAATTGTGAGATATAAAGTCAGAATTGTGAGATATAAAGTCAGAATTGTGAGATATAAAGTCAGAATTGTGAGATATAAAGTCAGAATTGTGAGATATAAAGTCAGAATTGCGAGATATAAAGTCAGAATTGTGAGATATAACGTCAGAGTTGTGAGATATAAAGTCAGAATTGTGAGATATAAAGTCAGAATTGTGAGATATAAAGTCAGAATTGAGAGATATAAAGTCAGAATTGTGAGATATAAAGTCAGAATTGTGAGATATAAAGTCAGAATTGAGAGATATAAAGTCAGAATTGTGAGATATAAAGTCAGAATTGTGAGATATAACGTCAGAGTTGTGAGATATAAAGTCAGAATTGTGAGATATAAAGTCAGAATTGTGAGATATAACGTCAGAGTTGTGAGATATAAAGTCAGAATTGTGAGATATAAAGTCAGAATTGTGAGATATAAAGTCAGAATTGTGAGATATAAAGTCAGAATTGAGAGATATAAAGTCAGAATTGTGAGATATAAAGTCAGAATTGAGAGATATAAAGTCAGAATTGTGAGATATAAAGTCAGAATTGTGAGATATAAAGTCAGAATTGTGAGATATAACCCCAGAGTTGTGAGATATAAAGTCAGAATTGTGAGATATAAAGTCAGAATTGTGAGATATAACCCCAGAGTTGTGAGATATAAAGTCAGAATTGTGAGATATAAAGTCAGAATTGTGAGATATAAAGTCAGAATTGTGAGATATAAAGTCAGAATTGTGAGATCTAAAGTCAGAATTGTGAGATATAAAGTCAGAATTGTGAGATATAAAGTCAGAATTGTGAGATCTAAAGTCAGAATTGTGAGATATAAAGTCAGAATTGAGAGATATAAAGTCAGAATTGTGAGATATAAAGTCAGAATTGTGAGATATAAAGTCAGAATTGAGAGATATAAAGTCAGAATTGTGAGATATAAAGTCAGAATTGTGAGATATAAAGTCAGAATTGAGAGATATAAAGTCAGAATTGTGAGATATAAAGTCAGAATTGAGAGATATAAAGTCAGAATTGTGAGATATAAAGTCAGAATTGTTAGATATAAAGTCAGAATTGTGAGATATAAAGTCAGAATTGTGAGATATAAAGTCAGAATTGTGAGATATAAAGTCAGAATTGTGAGATATAAAGTCAGAATTGTGAGATATAAAGTCAGAATTGTGAGATATAACGTCAGAGTTGTGAGATATAAAGTCAGAATTGAGAGATATAAAGTCAGAATTGTGAGATATAAAGTCAGAATTGTGAGATATAAAGTCAGAATTGAGAGATATAAAGTCAGAATTGAGAGATATAAAGTCAGAATTGTGAGATATAAAGTCAGAATTGTGAGATATAAAGTCAGAATTGTGAGATATAAAGTCAGAATTGTGAGATATAAAGTCAGAATTGTGAGATATAAAGTCAGAATTGTGAGATATAAAGTCAAATTGTGAGATATAAAGTCAGAATTGAGAGATATAAAGTCAGAATTGTGAGATATAAAGTCAGAATTGAGAGATATAAAGTCAGAATTGTGAGATATAAAGTCAGAATTGTGAGATATAAAGTCAGAATTGTGAGATATAAAGTCAGAATTGTGAGATATAAAGTCAGAATTGAGAGATATAAAGTCAGAATTGTGAGATATAAAGTCAGAATTGTGAGATATAAAGTCAGAATTGAGAGATATAAAGTCAGAATTGTGAGATATAAAGTCAGAATTGTGAGATATAAAGTCAGAATTGTGAGATATAAAGTCAGAATTGTGAGATATAAAGTCAGAATTGTGAGATATAAAGTCAGAATTGTGAGATATAAAGTCAGAATTGTGAGATATAAAGTCAGAATTGTGAGATATAAAGTCAGAATTGTGAGATATAAAGTCAGAATTGTGAGATATAACGTCAGAGTTGTGAGATATAAAGTCAGAATTGTGAGATATAAAGTCAGAATTGTGAGATATAAAGTCAGAATTGTGAGATATAAAGTCAGAATTGAGAGATATAAAGTCAGAATTGTGAGATATAAAGTCAGAATTGAGAGATATAAAGTCAGAATTGTGAGATATAAAGTCAGAATTGTGAGATATAAAGTCAGAATTGTGAGATATAACCCCAGAGTTGTGAGATATAAAGTCAGAATTGTGAGATATAAAGTCAGAATTGTGAGATATAACCCCAGAGTTGTGAGATATAAAGTCAGAATTGTGAGATATAAAGTCAGAATTGTGAGATATAAAGTCAGAATTGTGAGATATAAAGTCAGAATTGTGAGATCTAAAGTCAGAATTGTGAGATATAAAGTCAGAATTGTGAGATATAAAGTCAGAATTGTGAGATCTAAAGTCAGAATTGTGAGATATAAAGTCAGAATTGAGAGATATAAAGTCAGAATTGTGAGATATAAAGTCAGAATTGTGAGATATAAAGTCAGAATTGAGAGATATAAAGTCAGAATTGTGAGATATAAAGTCAGAATTGTGAGATATAAAGTCAGAATTGAGAGATATAAAGTCAGAATTGTGAGATATAAAGTCAGAATTGAGAGATATAAAGTCAGAATTGTGAGATATAAAGTCAGAATTGTGAGATATAAAGTCAGAATTGTTAGATATAAAGTCAGAATTGTGAGATATAAAGTCAGAATTGTGAGATATAAAGTCAGAATTGTGAGATATAAAGTCAGAATTGTGAGATATAAAGTCAGAATTGTGAGATATAAAGTCAGAATTGTGAGATATAACGTCAGAGTTGTGAGATATAAAGTCAGAATTGAGAGATATAAAGTCAGAATTGTGAGATATAAAGTCAGAATTGTGAGATATAAAGTCAGAATTGAGAGATATAAAGTCAGAATTGTGAGATATAAAGTCAGAATTGTGAGATATAAAGTCAGAATTGTGAGATATAAAGTCAGAATTGTGAGATATAAAGTCAGAATTGTGAGATATAAAGTCAGAATTGTGAGATATAAAGTCAGAATTGTGAGATATAAAGTCAGAATTGAGAGATATAAAGTCAGAATTGTGAGATATAAAGTCAGAATTGAGAGATATAAAGTCAGAATTGTGAGATATAAAGTCAGAATTGTGAGATATAAAGTCAGAATTGTGAGATATAAAGTCAGAATTGTGAGATATAAAGTCAGAATTGAGAGATATAAAGTCAGAATTGTGAGATATAAAGTCAGAATTGTGAGATATAAAGTCAGAATTGAGAGATATAAAGTCAGAATTGTGAGATATAAAGTCAGAATTGTGAGATATAAAGTCAGAATTGTGAGATATAAAGTCAGAATTTTGAGATATAAAGTCAGAATTGTGAGATATAAAGTCAGAATTGTGAGATATAAAGTCAGAATTGTGTGATATAAAGTCAGGATTGTGAGATATAAAGTCAGAATTGAGAGATATAAAGTCAGAATTGTGTGATATAAAGTCAGAATTGTGTGATATAAAGTCAGAATTGTGTGATATAAAGTCAGGATTGTAAGATATAAAGTCAGAATTGAGAGATATAAAGTCAGAATTGTGAGATATAAAGTCAGAATTGTGAGATATAAAGTCAGAATTGAGAGATATAAAGTCAGAATTGTGTGATATAAAGTCAGGATTGTGAGATATAAAGTCAGAATTGTGTGATATAAAGTCAGAATTGTGTGATATAAAGTCAGGATTGTGAGATATAAAGTCAGAATTGTGAGATATAAAGTCAGAATTGTGAGATAAAAAGTCAGAATTGAGAGATATAAAGTCAGAATTGAGAGATAAAAAGTCAGAATTGAGAGATATAAAGTCAGAATTGTGTGATATAAAGTCAGAGTTGTGAGATATAAAGTCAGAATTGTGAGATATAAAGTCAGAATTGTGGGATATAAAGTCAGAATTGTGAGCTATAAAGTCAGAATTGAGAGATATAAAGTCAGAATTGTGAGATATAAAGTCAGAATTGTGAGATATAAAGTCAGAATTGAGAGATATAAAGTCAGAATTGTGAGATATAAAGTCAGAATTGTGAGATATAAAGTCAGAATTGTGAGATATAAAGTCAGAATTGTGAGATATAAAGTCAGAATTGTGAGATATAAAGTCAGAATTGTGAGATATAAAGTCAGAATTGTGAGATATAAAGTCAGAATTGTGAGATATAAAGTCAGAATTGTGAGATATAAAGTCAGAATTGTGAGATATAAAGTCAGAATTGAGAGATATAAAGTCAGAATTGTGAGATATAAAGTCAGAATTGTGAGATATAAAGTCAGAATTGTGAGATATAAAGTCAGAGTTGTGAGATATAAAGTCAGAATTGTGAGATATAAAGTCAGAATTGTGAGATATAAAGTCAGAATTGTGAGATATAAAGTCAGAATTGAGAGATATAAAGTCAGAATTGTGAGATATAAAGTCAGAATTGTGAGATATAAAGTCAGAATTGTGAGATATAAAGTCAGAATTGTGAGATATAACGTCAGAGTTGTGAGATATAAAGTCAGAATTGAGAGATATAAAGTCAGAATTGTGAGATATAAAGTCAGAATTGTGAGATATAAAGTCAGAATTGAGAGATATAAAGTCAGAATTGTGAGATATAAAGTCAGAATTGTGAGATATAAAGTCAGAATTGTGAGATATAAAGTCAGAATTGTGAGATATAAAGTCAGAATTGTGAGATATAAAGTCAGAATTGTGAGATATAAAGTCAGAATTGTGAGATATAAAGTCAGAATTGAGAGATATAAAGTCAGAATTGTGAGATATAAAGTCAGAATTGAGAGATATAAAGTCAGAATTGTGAGATATAAAGTCAGAATTGTGAGATATAAAGTCAGAATTGTGAGATATAAAGTCAGAATTGTGAGATATAAAGTCAGAATTGAGAGATATAAAGTCAGAATTGTGAGATATAAAGTCAGAATTGTGAGATATAAAGTCAGAATTGAGAGATATAAAGTCAGAATTGTGAGATATAAAGTCAGAATTGTGAGATATAAAGTCAGAATTGTGAGATATAAAGTCAGAATTGTGAGATATAAAGTCAGAATTGTGAGATATAAAGTCAGAATTGTGAGATATAAAGTCAGAATTGTGAGATATAAAGTCAGAATTGTGAGATATAAAGTCAGAATTGAGATATAAAGTCAGAATTAGATATAAAGTCAGAATTGTGAGATATAACGTCAGAGTTGTGAGATATAAAGTCAGAATTGTGAGATATAAAGTCAGAATTGTGAGATATAAAGTCAGAATTGAGAGATATAAAGTCAGAATTGTGAGATATAAAGTCAGAATTGTGAGATATAAAGTCAGAATTGAGAGATATAAAGTCAGAATTGTGAGATATAAAGTCAGAATTGTGAGATATAACGTCAGAGTTGTGAGATATAAAGTCAGAATTGTGAGATATAAAGTCAGAATTGTGAGATATAACGTCAGAGTTGTGAGATATAAAGTCAGAATTGTGAGATATAAAGTCAGAATTGTGAGATATAAAGTCAGAATTGTGAGATATAAAGTCAGAATTGAGAGATATAAAGTCAGAATTGTGAGATATAAAGTCAGAATTGAGAGATATAAAGTCAGAATTGTGAGATATAAAGTCAGAATTGTGAGATATAAAGTCAGAATTGTGAGATATAACCCCAGAGTTGTGAGATATAAAGTCAGAATTGTGAGATATAAAGTCAGAATTGTGAGATATAACCCCAGAGTTGTGAGATATAAAGTCAGAATTGTGAGATATAAAGTCAGAATTGTGAGATATAAAGTCAGAATTGTGAGATATAAAGTCAGAATTGTGAGATCTAAAGTCAGAATTGTGAGATATAAAGTCAGAATTGTGAGATATAAAGTCAGAATTGTGAGATCTAAAGTCAGAATTGTGAGATATAAAGTCAGAATTGAGAGATATAAAGTCAGAATTGTGAGATATAAAGTCAGAATTGTGAGATATAAAGTCAGAATTGAGAGATATAAAGTCAGAATTGTGAGATATAAAGTCAGAATTGTGAGATATAAAGTCAGAATTGAGAGATATAAAGTCAGAATTGTGAGATATAAAGTCAGAATTGAGAGATATAAAGTCAGAATTGTGAGATATAAAGTCAGAATTGTTAGATATAAAGTCAGAATTGTGAGATATAAAGTCAGAATTGTGAGATATAAAGTCAGAATTGTGAGATATAAAGTCAGAATTGTGAGATATAAAGTCAGAATTGTGAGATATAAAGTCAGAATTGTGAGATATAACGTCAGAGTTGTGAGATATAAAGTCAGAATTGAGAGATATAAAGTCAGAAGTGAGATATAAAGTCAGAATTGTGAGATATAAAGTCAGAATTGAGAGATATAAAGTCAGAATTGAGAGATATAAAGTCAGAATTGTGAGATATAAAGTCAGAATTGTGAGATATAAAGTCAGAATTGTGAGATATAAAGTCAGAATTGTGAGATATAAAGTCAGAATTGTGAGATATAAAGTCAGAATTGTGAGATATAAAGTCAGAATTGTGAGATATAAAGTCAGAATTGAGAGATATAAAGTCAGAATTGTGAGATATAAAGTCAGAATTGAGAGATATAAAGTCAGAATTGTGAGATATAAAGTCAGAATTGTGAGATATAAAGTCAGAATTGTGAGATATAAAGTCAGAATTGTGAGATATAAAGTCAGAATTGAGAGATATAAAGTCAGAATTGTGAGATATAAAGTCAGAATTGTGAGATATAAAGTCAGAATTGAGAGATATAAAGTCAGAATTGTGAGATATAAAGTCAGAATTGTGAGATATAAAGTCAGAATTGTGAGATATAAAGTCAGAATTGTGAGATATAAAGTCAGAATTGTGAGATATAAAGTCAGAATTGTGAGATATAAAGTCAGAATTGTGAGATATAAAGTCAGAATTGTGAGATATAAAGTCAGAATTGTGAGATATAAAGTCAGAATTGTGAGATATAACGTCAGAGTTGTGAGATATAAAGTCAGAATTGTGAGATATAAAGTCAGAATTGTGAGATATAAAGTCAGAATTGTGAGATATAAAGTCAGAATTGAGAGATATAAAGTCAGAATTGTGAGATATAAAGTCAGAATTGAGAGATATAAAGTCAGAATTGTGAGATATAAAGTCAGAATTGTGAGATATAAAGTCAGAATTGTGAGATATAACCCCAGAGTTGTGAGATATAAAGTCAGAATTGTGAGATATAAAGTCAGAATTGTGAGATATAACCCCAGAGTTGTGAGATATAAAGTCAGAATTGTGAGATATAAAGTCAGAATTGTGAGATATAAAGTCAGAATTGTGAGATCTAAAGTCAGAATTGTGAGATATAAAGTCAGAATTGTGAGATATAAAGTCAGAATTGTGAGATCTAAAGTCAGAATTGTGAGATATAAAGTCAGAATTGAGAGATATAAAGTCAGAATTGTGAGATATAAAGTCAGAATTGTGAGATATAAAGTCAGAATTGAGAGATATAAAGTCAGAATTGTGAGATATAAAGTCAGAATTGTGAGATATAAAGTCAGAATTGAGAGATATAAAGTCAGAATTGTGAGATATAAAGTCAGAATTGAGAGATATAAAGTCAGAATTGTGAGATATAAAGTCAGAATTGTGAGATATAAAGTCAGAATTGTTAGATATAAAGTCAGAATTGTGAGATATAAAGTCAGAATTGTGAGATATAAAGTCAGAATTGTGAGATATAAAGTCAGAATTGTGAGATATAAAGTCAGAATTGTGAGATATAAAGTCAGAATTGTGAGATATAACGTCAGAGTTGTGAGATATAAAGTCAGAATTGAGAGATATAAAGTCAGAATTGTGAGATATAAAGTCAGAATTGTGAGATATAAAGTCAGAATTGAGAGATATAAAGTCAGAATTGTGAGATATAAAGTCAGAATTGTGAGATATAAAGTCAGAATTGTGAGATATAAAGTCAGAATTGTGAGATATAAAGTCAGAATTGTGAGATATAAAGTCAGAATTGTGAGATATAAAGTCAGAATTGTGAGATATAAAGTCAGAATTGAGAGATATAAAGTCAGAATTGTGAGATATAAAGTCAGAATTGAGAGATATAAAGTCAGAATTGTGAGATATAAAGTCAGAATTGTGAGATATAAAGTCAGAATTGTGAGATATAAAGTCAGAATTGTGAGATATAAAGTCAGAATTGAGAGATATAAAGTCAGAATTGTGAGATATAAAGTCAGAATTGTGAGATATAAAGTCAGAATTGAGAGATATAAAGTCAGAATTGTGAGATATAAAGTCAGAATTGTGAGATATAAAGTCAGAATTGTGAGATATAAAGTCAGAATTGTGAGATATAAAGTCAGAATTGTGAGATATAAAGTCAGAATTGTGAGATATAAAGTCAGAGTTGTGAGATATAACGTCAGAGTTGTGAGATATAAAGTCAGAATTGTGAGATATAAAGTCAGAATTGTGAGATATAAAGTCAGAATTGTGAGATATAAAGTCAGAATTGTGAGATATAAAGTCAGAATTGTGAGATATAAAGTCAGAATTGAGAGATATAAAGTCAGAATTGTGAGATATAAAGTCAGAATTGTGAGATATAAAGTCAGAATTGTGAGATATAAAGTCAGAATTGTGAGATATAACCCCAGAGTTGTGAGATATAAAGTCAGAATTGTGAGATATAAAGTCAGAATTGTGAGATATAAAGTCAGAATTGTGTGATATAAAGTCAGAATTGTGAGATATAAAGTCAGAATTGTGAGATCTTAAGTCAGAATTGTGAGATATAAAGTCAGAATTGTGAGATATAACCCCAGAGTTGTGAGATATAAAGTCAGAATTGTGAGATATAACGTCAGAGTTGTGAGATATAAAGTCAGAATTGTGAGATATAAAGTCAGAATTGTGAGATCTAAAGTCAGAATTGTGAGATCTAAAGTCAGAATTGAGAGATATAAAGTCAGAATTGAGAGATATAAAGTCAGAATTGTGAGATATAAAGTCAGAATTGTGAGATATAAAGTCAGAATTGAGAGATATAAAGTCAGAATTGTGAGATATAAAGTCAGAATTGTGAGATATAAAGTCAGAATTGAGAGATATAAAGTCAGAATTGTGAGATATAAAGTCAGAATTGTGAGATATAAAGTCAGAATTGTGAGATATAAAGTCAGAATTGTGAGATATAAAGTCAGAATTGAGAGATATAAAGTCAGAATTGTGAGATATAAAGTCAGAATTGTGAGATATAAAGTCAGAATTGAGAGATATAAAGTCAGAATTGTGAGATATAAAGTCAGAATTGTGAGATATAAAGTCAGAATTGTGAGATATAAAGTCAGAATTGTGAGATATAACGTCAGAGTTGTGAGATATAAAGTCAGAATTGTGAGATATAAAGTCAGAATTGTGAGATATAAAGTCAGAATTGTGAGATATAAAGTCAGAATTGAGAGATATAAAGTCAGAATTGTGAGATATAAAGTCAGAATTGAGAGATATAAAGTCAGAATTGTGAGATATAAAGTCAGAATTGTGAGATATAAAGTCAGAATTGTGAGATATAACCCCAGAGTTGTGAGATATAAAGTCAGAATTGTGAGATATAAAGTCAGAATTGTGAGATATAACCCCAGAGTTGTGAGATATAAAGTCAGAATTGTGAGATATAAAGTCAGAATTGTGAGATATAAAGTCAGAATTGTGAGATATAAAGTCAGAATTGTGAGATCTAAAGTCAGAATTGTGAGATATAAAGTCAGAATTGTGAGATATAAAGTCAGAATTGTGAGATCTAAAGTCAGAATTGTGAGATATAAAGTCAGAATTGAGAGATATAAAGTCAGAATTGTGAGATATAAAGTCAGAATTGTGAGATATAAAGTCAGAATTGAGAGATATAAAGTCAGAATTGAGAGATATAAAGTCAGAATTGTGAGATATAAAGTCAGAATTGTGAGATATAAAGTCAGAATTGAGAGATATAAAGTCAGAATTGTGAGATATAAAGTCAGAATTGTGAGATATAAAGTCAGAATTGAGAGATATAAAGTCAGAATTGTGAGATATAAAGTCAGAATTGAGAGATATAAAGTCAGAATTGTGAGATATAAAGTCAGAATTGTGAGATATAAAGTCAGAATTGTTAGATATAAAGTCAGAATTGTGAGATATAAAGTCAGAATTGTGAGATATAAAGTCAGAATTGTGAGATATAAAGTCAGAATTGTGAGATATAAAGTCAGAATTGTGAGATATAAAGTCAGAATTGTGAGATATAACGTCAGAGTTGTGAGATATAAAGTCAGAATTGAGAGATATAAAGTCAGAATTGTGAGATATAAAGTCAGAATTGTGAGATATAAAGTCAGAATTGAGAGATATAAAGTCAGAATTGTGAGATATAAAGTCAGAATTGTGAGATATAAAGTCAGAATTGTGAGATATAAAGTCAGAATTGTGAGATATAAAGTCAGAATTGTGAGATATAAAGTCAGAATTGTGAGATATAAAGTCAGAATTGTGAGATATAAAGTCAGAATTGAGAGATATAAAGTCAGAATTGTGAGATATAAAGTCAGAATTGAGAGATATAAAGTCAGAATTGTGAGATATAAAGTCAGAATTGTGAGATATAAAGTCAGAATTGTGAGATATAAAGTCAGAATTGTGAGATATAAAGTCAGAATTGAGAGATATAAAGTCAGAATTGTGAGATATAAAGTCAGAATTGTGAGATATAAAGTCAGAATTGAGAGATATAAAGTCAGAATTGTGAGATATAAAGTCAGAATTGTGAGATATAAAGTCAGAATTGTGAGATATAAAGTCAGAATTGTGAGATATAAAGTCAGAATTGTGAGATATAAAGTCAGAATTGTGAGATATAAAGTCAGAGTTGTGAGATATAACGTCAGAGTTGTGAGATATAAAGTCAGAATTGTGAGATATAAAGTCAGAATTGTGAGATATAAAGTCAGAATTGTGAGATATAAAGTCAGAATTGTGAGATATAAAGTCAGAATTGAGAGATATAAAGTCAGAATTGTGAGATATAAAGTCAGAATTGTGAGATATAAAGTCAGAATTGAGAGATATAAAGTCAGAATTGTGAGATATAAAGTCAGAATTGTGAGATATAAAGTCAGAATTGTGAGATATAAAGTCAGAATTGAGAGATATAAAGTCAGAATTGTGAGATATAAAGTCAGAATTGTGAGATATAAAGTCAGAATTGTGAGATATAAAGTCAGAATTGTGAGATATAAAGTCAGAATTGAGAGATATAAAGTCAGAATTGTGAGATATAAAGTCAGAATTGTGAGATATAAAGTCAGAATTGTGAGATATAAAGTCAGAATTGTGAGATATAACCCCAGAGTTGTGAGATATAAAGTCAGAATTGTGAGATATAAAGTCAGAATTGTGAGATATAAAGTCAGAATTGTGTGATATAAAGTCAGAATTGTGAGATATAAAGTCAGAATTGTGAGATCTTAAGTCAGAATTGTGAGATATAAAGTCAGAATTGTGAGATATAACCCCAGAGTTGTGAGATATAAAGTCAGAATTGTGAGATATAACGTCAGAGTTGTGAGATATAAAGTCAGAATTGTGAGATATAAAGTCAGAATTGTGAGATCTAAAGTCAGAATTGTGAGATATAAAGTCAGAATTGTGAGATCTAAAGTCAGAATTGTGAGATATAACGTCAGAGTTGTGAGATATAAAGTCAGAATTGTGAGATATAAAGTCAGAATTGTGAGATCTAAAGTCAGAATTGTGAGATCTAAAGTCAGAATTGTGAGATATAACGTCAGAGTTGTGAGATATAAAGTCAGAATTGTGAGATATAAAGTCAGAATTGTGAGATCTAAAGTCAGAATTGTGAGATCTAAAGTCAGAATTGTGAGATATAAAGTCAGAATTGAGAGATATAAAGTCAGAATTGTGAGATATAAAGTCAGAATTGTGAGATATAAAGTCAGAATTGAGAGATATAAAGTCAGAATTGTGAGATATAAAGTCAGAATTGTGAGATATAAAGTCAGAATTGCGAGATATAAAGTCAGAATTGTGAGATATAAAGTCGGAATTGTGAGATATAAAGTCAGAATTGTGAGATATAAAGTCAGAATTGTGAGATATAAAGTCAGAATTGTGAGATATAAAGTCAGAATTGTGAGATATAACGTCAGAGTTGTGAGATATAAAGTCAGAATTGTGAGATATAAAGTCAGAATTGTGAGAATTGTGAGATCTAAAGTCAGAATTGTGAGATCTAAAGTCAGAATTGTGAGATATAAAGTCAGAATTGTGAGATATAAAGTCAGAATTGTGAGATATAAAGTCAGAATTGTGAGATATAAAGTCAGAATTGTGAGATATAAAGTCAGAATTGTGAGATATAAAGTCGGAATTGTGAGATATAAAGTCGCAATTGTGAGATATAAAGTCGGAATTGTGAGATATAAAGTCAGAATTGTGTTTTTATTTATTTATTAATAATGAATTGTGTTTTATTCAAAACACAATTCATTATTAAGAATTGTGAGTATTGTGACTATGTATTCCAGTTGTTCCTAGTATTTATTATTACTAGTAGCTTTTAATTTAGTACCAGTACTTATTTATTCATTATTAAGTACTATTACAATAGTTAGGCAACTATCTAGTACCTATTTATAGTCTAACATTTATATCACCAGTTACAATAGCATTTTAGTTGTCATATATGTTATAACTAGTCAGAATGGCTGATTTATATTTCAGTTAAAAAAACTTTCTAGTAAGATTAAAGCTACAAAATGTGATTTTTTTTATTCAAAACACAATTTTTATTCTGTCAGACCAGCGCTTTTGCTTCTTCTGCTCATGCGCAGTGTTGAGTTACTTAATCAGATTACTTTTTAAAGTAACTAGTAAAGTAACGCATTACTTTTAAAATGTACATTCATTTGACTGACATCTCTCCTGTCCCCATGTTGAGAAAAACTGAGAGTAAGTGCAGAGGTGTTGTGTGTGAACATGAGGGTTATTGTAGTTCTAGACTAAATGTGAGCATTTATTCATCTCACTTGCACAATAAAGATTCAGTATTCCTCAAAATGAATAAAATCAGTCAAATGCAAAATCAGAATACTATGCAAACTCCAATAAATAAATTTTAAATAAAACAAATATTTTAATGCATTTAATTTCTACCTTTATTGACCAATGTCTTGCTGCTAACCTTCGTTGATTCAGTTAAACCATGAGCAAAAACGACTAGATTTTTTTTGTTTTTATTGGTAAAACTTTGTATGTTCTGGATCCTATACTTCCATTATCCAGAATGGTAGCAAAGCTAAAAGGTTTGAGCTGCTGCTGTGCCCTCTACTGTACATATGTGAATTTGCATTTTTACCTCAGCCTGAGGCTTATTTCAATTATTTCAATTTAGGTTATGAAGAGGTTTATATTTGCACAAAAATAGAACTTTTTTGTTATAAAAAAACAAAAACAAGCCCAGCCCAGTGGCCTGTTGCACAAAGCTGGTTTCAGTTGCTACCCAGGTAAGTTTGAGATTACTTTGAGCAAACTCTGGTTTTCTGGGCTCAAGAAGGTGGATTGGTTTTTAGCGGTGTTCATCACCATGGTAACTTACACTACAGGCTAACCTGCTCTGGAGCAGGTTTTATTCTGGGTTAGAGATTGCAAACCCAAACTGGACCAATCAGCTGCAAGTAAAGATGCAATAAAGCCACACCCCCTGTATCTCTCGTTCCACATTTTCAGTTTATAGTGAAAAAAACAAGACAAAATTGCTCATCCTTTGGCGCTAATGACTTATTATATTTATATTATATGAATTATAATTACTTTTAATTAATATAAAATGTTCATATAATTATTATATTAATTGACAAGTAGCCAAATATTAATATAAATATAATAAATGCATTCATTATTCTTTTAAACAACGTGTATTAATTTGAGCTCTTTGTGAACCTATAATTCTATCATTCTACCTATAAAACTTTCATGATCATTTTCTAAACAAGTCTTCAGAAGTGAATGGCGCCTTCTCTTGCGAAGTGAATCAAACGGACTCTGTGATTGGCTGTTTGCCGCACGTGTCACACTTTCAGGTGCATGTGCTTCAGAGTTAATCACAAACTCTGGATTAAACCGGAGTTGACAGAGAAAGTTTATACCAAGCTTTGAGAAACCGTTGAACTTGATCTAAACCAGGTTGGATTTATCTGGATTTGTCAACTCTAAACCTACTCTGAAACTCAGAGTTTGTTCAGCTAGCTTCATGCAACTGGCCTCCGGTGACAAAAAGTAACACAAAAGTATCATAAAACATTACTTTTCTTAAAAAGTAACTCAATTAGTTACTTTTTAAGGGAGTAATGCAATATTGTAATGCATTACTTTTCAAAGTAACTTTCCCCAACACTGCTCATGTGTGGTAACGCAGCGCTGTTTTGTCGTATTAGATACACATTTGAGTGTTTTAAAAGTTATGTTATATTACTACTCTGTGGACTATATGCTCGGCGCTGCGGCTACTATGACACTCTTGTTCACACTTCAGTAAAATAGATTGATATTAGGCATGGTAAAACATGGTACTCACGGTAAATCAAAGAAAACAAGATTTAAACAATAAGACAATGATTATTTTTTCTGTCGATGAATGTGTTATGTTAAAATCCAGGTAAACATAAGGACAAGAAAGTTCCCAATTCTCAGATATTTATTCAGTCCACAAGCAGGACAAGCAAGCCAACAGTGCCAGGTGATTACATGATTGACAGCAAGTGCAACACCATACCATTCTGACTCTACACCTTTTATAGGTAACAACATGTGGGCTATAGTGCCATCTCCTGACAAATACACAAACACAACATTCCCCGATTACTTAGAATCGTAAATTCCCCCAAAACGACATAGTTGGTGAAATAGGCAAAGCCAATACAATAATTACATCAAATTCAATTAGTTTACATTCGATAACCATACCTATAAGAACTATAATTCAAACATTTATTTTAAACAGTTGCTCACCTGTCTAATAAAACACATCATATATTAAAGCGTCTTTGGTGTTTCCATGGTTTCTACAAAATAAAACCGGAAATCAAGGGTAACGCGGGTATGATGTCATTGATAGGCGACGAAAAATCAAAATTACTTCTTTCTCTGGGTTTAAACATTCTTGGAAACCTTTGGGATAGTGTAAGTACACAAGTCAACACAATATATAACAATATTCTAGTGGTTTTTGGATATTTTGATCCAAAATTATTTCATTGCCTTTAACTGACGGATGTCGTACTTTTTCAGGGTTTCTGAAACTCTAGCAGCATCGTGTGTTAAACATCGGTACTGCAGACATTTGGGTTTACGGCCAGTTTTGGGAGCGGTCTGCTTCAACAAAACAAACAGTGATTGGATAATAACTATTTCACTGTACACCCCGATTCGACAGAGTACGTTTTCCCCGCCCACTGAAAGACTCAAAACAGATTATTATTGGTTGAATTCAATATCCCGCCCAATTGCCGTTTTTTGATTGGCTCAACGGTAAATATGGGTGGGCAGAATCTTCCAGAATCTAGCGGTGTGGTCTGTGACGGAAGAGCTTTTCATTACAGCTAAAACAAAAAGTAGACTATCGTTTTGGGGTTTGATTTCTGGATACTTAAAGTATTGGATCGTGTGTAACTGACGATATCTGAAGCAGTGAACAAAGCGAAGATCTCGTCACGTGAGTGAGTGCATGTAAATATTGGCTAGCCATAGCAACCAGCAATATAGCAGAAACCAAACTTTCAGTGGAAGATATGACAAGATACCAGTTCTGTCCAGACGTCTGTGTTTGTTGAATGAATACTAAACACATCATGTTGTTTTTTCAGCTCGACCACACACACCAGAGCTTCAGACTCTGCTTAGTAACCGAAGATGGACGGGACTGTGACCGTCATCAGCAACCCCACGGTGTCCGTGCGGGTGACCAGCACCGTCAGCTCCTTCGAGGTCAACCGGAGATTCAGCCGAGGCATCACTATCGCAGAGTTTAAGGTGCGCAGTGCAGATCATGATACGCATTAGTCTTATTATGATATGCTTACCTTTTTAAAAGATGTCCATAACTTCTCCGTGGTAAGGCGTCTTATTTAAAATGTAAAAACAGATTTATTTTCTAAAGCTGTGGACATAATGTGACAATATTGTCAAAACACAGAAAAAAAAAAACAGGGGCGTTGCCATTTCAGAAGTGAGGGGGACAGAAATAGTTTTATCTGACTTTTGTCTTATTACCAGATTTTGTTTTTTATTTCACCTCTTGCTTTTAATTCGTTAGGAATTCAAATGCACTGCTGAACAATAACCTCTAATGTCTAAAATATATTTGTCGTCACTTTTATTATTGGTTTATGTACTACAAACACATTAAGTCCTCATGGATTTTATACTGTAAAAAAATATCACAGAAGAAGGAAATATACAGTACCTGAAAAGTTTTGAAGCACTACAATTGTTTAATGTTTTAGAAAGAAGTCTCTTGTTCACCAAAGTTAAAAATGCAGTAAAAACACACAGTAATATTGTGAAATATTAGTACCATTTCAGGGCTCCAGACTGCCACCAAATGGTTGCATTTTGCTACCAAAATTTGAGAGTGTGCAACTGGTGCGACCAGTACATTTAAGCGTGTTCATTCAATCGATCACTCCAATTACATGCTCTCTAGAATGCAATATTTGCTGACGTGACACACATGAGATCTATTTAACCAATACTGTCACATTTTTTAATTTGTTTTACAGTTTTTTTATAGAGGTACATGACATGACTCAAACAAGAAGAAACCTGTTCAAACATACCAAGGCTTCTACTCTGTACAGTTATCATTTAACCATCGGCCTGCGTTACTACACCATTTTCATTACAATGGTAAAGTGTACATTAGCACGTTGATTTACGGTGTGCGTCCCTAAACTTTCTGGTTGTGCCCCTGAAAATTTCCCCGCATTTTAAATAGCTGTTTTCTATGTGAAATTTTTTTTTAAATAAATAAATATATATATATATATATATATAATATGTGTATGTGTGTATATTAAAACGTAATTTATTCATGTTATGCATAAGCTGAATTTTCACCATCATTACTCCAGTCTTCAGTGTCACATGATCCTTCAGAAAGCATTCTAATATGCTCGTCAAGAAGCATTTCTTATTAGAAATGTTGAAAACAATTGTGCTGCTTCTTATTTTTGTGGAAACCATGATACCATTCAAGTATTTCTTTTTTACTGTATTTTTGACCTGTGGCAAGATTTTAAAAATAAAGAGAAATTAAAATGTTTATTCATCAAGCATGCATTTAATCATCATGCTTTAATAAGGTCAAGATTTACATAACAGGGCAAATTAGCGTGAGAGGGCAATTCCATAAAAGCGGTGATGTAGGAAGTTCAGCGCGTGATTTACTGACGACACAAAAATGAATGAACACAGACACAGCCGGATCATTTCCATAATGACCAACACAATCGTCTGGTTTAAGACTGGTTTAAGACGTGCTTTTGGGCGGTAAATAATAGTGCAAACACCAGTAAATTGACGAGCACAAATCACGTTGTGTGATTCATTTAAATACTCTCCTCCCATAAATGTTGCGTCTGAAAGGTAAACTCTTACAAATGCATATACAATAAGATCAGCCGCAAAAATAACCCCGTCCACGCCTTTCAGCGCTCATTCTACTATCCTGCTAAATCCTGACAGTAGATTTTATCACCAAAAGAGGGTTTGCACTGGTGTAAGCTGTTAGTAAATCTGACACTATATGTACTAAATAGATGCTGTTCATTGAACTTTGTTTATCAAAAAATCCTGAAAAATCAAATGCATCAGTTTCCACAACAATTTTAAGCAGCACAACTGTTTTCAAGACTGATAATAATCATAAACGTTCCTTCGAGCAGCAAATCATCACATTGAATGATTTCTGAAGGATTATGTGACACTGAAGACTGGAGGAATGATGCTGGGAATTCAGCTTTGACATTAAAGAAATACTATACATTTTAACATGTATTAAACAGCTATTTTAATTTGTAGTACTATTTAGCAATATTACTGTTGTTTCTTTTTTTTCTTTTTTACTGTATTTTTGATTAAATAAATGCAGCGTTGTTGAGCATAAGAGACTTCTTTCAAAAACATTAAAGGAACACGCTGACTTTTTGGGACTTTATCCCCCAGAGTTAGATAAATCCACACATAGCATTCTCATCTCCACACCGCTAGCCTAGCTTAGCTGGAGGTTAAATAAGTGACAAAATAACACCAACATTTTCCTGTTTACATGTTGTGATGTGAATAGTTACATCATGTACTAAGACTGATGGAAAATGAA
The DNA here is from genome assembly GCA_023029165.1 of Gobiocypris rarus. Classification (NCBI taxonomy): domain Eukaryota; kingdom Metazoa; phylum Chordata; class Actinopteri; order Cypriniformes; family Gobionidae; genus Gobiocypris; species Gobiocypris rarus. Next base: position 5,155,964 of record CM040918.1, read on the forward strand.
AAGTTGCGATTTTCTAGACGATATGGCTAGGAACTACATTCTCATTCCTGCGTAATAATCCAGGAACTTTACTGCCATTCCATGGGTGCAGCAGCGCCTGTCAACATAACTTCCATCAACATAACAAACGGGACAACCTGCTTGAACAGAGAGCGTGCTGGGGACTACTTTCAGGCGCTGCGCAATATCATTGTACGGCAGCAAAGTTCCTGGATTATTACGTCTTAGTACACAATGTAACTATACACATCACAACATGTAAATTGGAAAATATTGCCGTTATTTTGTCACTTATTGAGCCTCCAGTGTCCAGTCTTTGTGCTACGCTACGCTTATGGCACAGAGATGAGAATTGTATGTATGGACTTATCTAACTCTTTGGGACTTTAGCTTATTCACCATATCCCCCAGAGTCGGCGTGTTCCTTTAAAAAGACTGTCATTTAGCACTGCATTATTCATATAATTTATTGTCAATAATAAATATCTTGATATGGCTTAAACACACACAAATGTCCGTCCACTCCTGCGTATTCTACGCCCATGCCCAAGAACATCACTCTTAAATTAACCTTAAAGGGATAGTTCACCCAAAAATGAAAGTTCTGTCATCATTCACGACCCTGATGTCGTTCCAAACCCATTAGACTCTTGTTCATCTTCGAAACCCAAATTAAGATATTTTAATAAAATGTGAGAGATTTCAGTCTCTCCATTGAAAGTCTATTCACCGAGAACATTCGTAAAATAAATCCTTATGAATCAAGCAAAATCCATCTCTTTATGAATGTTTTGAAATGTCAGTGTTTTGGGTGAATAGACTTTCAATGCAGGGACAGAAATATCTCATGTTTCATTAAAAATATATCTTCTATTGCGTAACCAAAGATGAAGATGGGTTTGAAACGGCAGTGAACTATCACTTTAAAGGTATGGGGTTTAACAATATATTGTTTGTTTGACAATGTATTGCAGTACAAAATTGTGGGTAATGACATCCTGTATAGTTTACCCAAAATGAACGTTTAGACTAATTTAGTTCCGCATCAAAGATAATAAACCTAATTGAAAACCTTTTTAAGTTCACCCTGATATAATACTAAATTCAGCATTTTAATGGACAGTATTTTTGTAGATGTGTTTTACTAAAATGAACCTTATTTTGGCTGTTCAAAGTATCGAAAATCAGTATCATCTATCGCACCGAATAATAACATGAGTGTATTGTTACACCTTAACTTAAAGGGACAACTTTGTCAACCCATAAAAGGTGCATATTAGTATATAGATATATATATATATAGTATATAGAGTAATAATATGAAGCCTTAAGTTACTGTTAGTAACCATTCAGGGGTAAGTAAGGCACAAAGCTGTCCTGTAAACTTAAATTCATAAAACCGTAAAAAACATAAAACCGTAGTGCTTTGTATTTTGTTGGAAAACCTCATGAAATCAAAATGGATTTTATCTGTGCACCACATAAAAAATTTTTTAATAGTTTTTAATATTGTCATATTGTAATGTCACAGTTACTCTCCAAATTAAATGTAAAAACAACTTCAAGACAGCATATTTTAAATATGTGTTGTAATGGCATCTTTTTATGAATGAAGGCCAGTATCAGACACTAATACAGCTACTGATGTCTCTATGAAACATTAACGACAGACATTCAACATTACAGTATAAATCAAAGCTATATCAAAGCCATTATAATAAATGTCATATTTACCTGTGGCCTTCCTACCTGTTAGACATGTACAGAAATTGAATAAAATGATCAAAAACACATTTTTATCTGTTACCTTTGTTCTTTGATTAACATTAATGACAGACATCACAGCAACTGGTTGTGATCTTGATCTTGTAAACCCTAAAGGTGCTATTTTTGTCCAATTGTTATATGAATGTATTACATCCACAAGTCATTAAAAGTGCTAGGTTCTATTCTGAATCATATTAATGTTTTAGTTTATTTTGGTCTCACTTAAGATGTATGTTTGTTTTACAGAGTAAACTGGAGATGATTGTGGGCACCCCAGCTGCCTGTATGGACCTTGATCTATTCAGCACTTCAGACAAGTTCTTACAGAAGCTAGACGACAATGAAGCCCTGCTTGGCTCCTATCATGTAGATGATGACTGCAGAATACATGTGGGTATCGACTCCTTTCTGACACCCCGTCTACACAGAAATCAACTGACATCACACAATTGTAGAAGTGATGTGAGATGATGTTTCTTGAAGCTTCAGAACGGTCCTGTTCTGGACCTTTTGAAACCATTTTGCTGGCATTAATAAAGAATAAATTTTTCTGCTATGCAGGTGACCGACCGCAGTGGTGCGCAGAGCGGAGAGTTCACTGATTTGTCGAAGGTGGAGAAATTTGAGATCTCTGATGATGCCTATGAAAAAAGGGCAGGTAATCTAAACATGGCCTCCAATTTCTTTTTGTGACGCATTTGATGAGTGATTTAAAGGAACACTCCACCGTTTTTAGAAATAGGGCTTATTCAACATTCCTTTCCTACATTTAGATATGTGGGCAAATGCATTTTTGTCTCAGTGCATGCATTGTTTTAGTTTGGCAGGGTTGCCGTTAGCTTAGCTTAGCATAATGAGTAGAATCCTATGTGGCCAGCTAGCATGTCCCGAGTAAAAGTGATCAAAATGTGGCCAGTGTATTCACAACGAGTACAAATAGCGATGCAGATTAAGACTAGGAGATTTCCTAGGCAGATATTAATTTGGGACTATATTATGGGGAAGCACGGGTGAAGCACTGCTACTTCGGCGCAGAGATATCACGCAACACATGCACAACATACGCTGGTATGTTGATGGAAGTTTGGGGATTTCCTGTGTTGTGTGATGTCTCTGCACCCAAGTAGCAGTGCTTTGCCTGTTGTTGTTTTTTTTTTGTTTTTTTTGATCACTTTTACTCGGGACATGCTAGCTGGGAACATAGGATTCCATTCATTATGCTAAGCTAGCGGCGACCCTGCCAAACTAAAACAATGCATGCACTGAGACAAAAATGCATTTGCCCACATATCTAAATGTAGGAAAGAAGTTGAATAAGCCCTATTTCTAAAACGGGTGGAGTGTTCCTTTAAATATGTAGCAATAGTCAGTCATGATGTAGTGACATTTTTTTCCGCATTGTGACAAACACCTCAGTGAAACATGTAGGCCGGTGCCTTGGTTCTATCAGTCGTTTGCTGATTGAATTGAAGCAGATCGACTAAATATGAGATTGCAGTCGATTGTAAGAAAGGGGCAGGTTTAAGTCTGTGAATATGTGTATATACACTGATCAGGCATAACATTATGACCTTCCTAATATTGTGTCGGTCCCAGTTTTGCTGCCAAAACAGCCCTGACCCATCGAGGCATGAACTCTGGATCGGACTTGTTTGTTCAGCGCATCCCACAGATGCTCGATTGGATTGAGATCTGGGGTATTTGGAGGCCAAGTCAACACCTCAAACTCATTGTTATGCTCCTCAAACCATTCCTGAACCATTTTTGCTGTGTGATGTAATTATCCTGCTGAAAGAGCCACAGCCGCCTGGGAATGAAAGGGTGTACATGGTCTGCAACAATGCTTAGGTAGGTGGTACGTGTCAAAGTAACATCCACATGGATGGCAGGACCCAAGGTTTCCCAGCAGCATCAGTGAGCCTTGGCCGCCCATGACCCTGTCACCGGTTCACCACTGTTCCTTCCTTGGATAGATCCTGACCACTGCAGACTGGGAACACCCCACAAGAGCTGCAGTTTTGGAGATGCTCTGACCCAGTCGTCTAGCCATCACAATTTGGCCCTTGTCAAACTCACTCAAATCCTTACGCTTGCACATTATTCCTGCTTCTAACACATTAACTTTGAGGACAAAATGTTCACTTGCTGCCTAATATATCCCACTGTGATGAAGAGATAATCAGTGTTATTCACTTCACTGGTCATAATGTTATGCCTGATCTGTGTATATATGCGTGGATGAATCATTCACATTTATTCATTACCTCAACATGAATTTAGAAAGAAAGATTTCTTTGACATTTAAGTGTGATGTAATTCTGACATTATTAAGTGTTTCACTGCTTTAACACATGAAATGCAGAGATCCAATGAAATGAAGAGAACCATTGAGAGATCTGAATCACACACATTTTAAGTGCCTTTGCCACTAATGTAATGTCTGTTCTCTCTAAAATATGTTAGAAAAGCAAATATCTAACTTTTCCGTTTTCACACATGTCAGATTCGGTACGGAGCTTCAAGAAAAATATGAGATTGGGTCGTTTTAATGAGGAAAACCGAGCCAAGCAAGAAGAGGCTCTTGCTAAGAAAGAAGAAGAAGAGAAGACTGCGGCTGACGCCATCACTGTTGGAAACCGCTGTAAAGTTGAAGTTCTTGGGCAACCCACCAAGATTGGCACTGTTATGTTTGTGGGTAAGCTTACTATCATTTTCATATCACACCTCTCAGATCAGCCCTCAACGTTAAGGATTTTTTCTAGTGCTGTCAAAATGAACACAGCATCCGTTTTACTATCATCCTTTGGCTAGCGTTACAGTATATAATCACGCTCTTATTCATGCAAATGCTTTAAAACCATTTTAGCGTGACAAGACCGAAGAGAACGCGCTCTCTGTGAATGTCCTGTCTATGCGACACACACACACAACGCAGAGAAAGACGTGCACCGGTATCGCGCACACCAGAATCGAGTTATCTTTCGTGCTTGAATAAACAATAATTATGTCAAAATGCCCGTTTTGTCAAGTGTTATCATAAGCTTAGTCTTAAATGAGCTAAATAACTTAAAGAGTTGTGACGGCGCATCAGATCTTAAAGACACAGCATCCTAATAAACCAGTTGCTGTGATCTCTGTCATTAATGTTAATCAAAGAACAAAGGTAACAGATAAAAATGTGTTTTTGATCATTTTATTCAATTTCTGTACATGTCTAACAGGTAGGAAGGCCACAGGTAAATATGACATTTATTATAATGGCTTTGATATAGCTTTGATTTATACTGTAATGTTGAATGTCTGTCGTTAATGTTTCATAGAGACATCAGTAGCTGTATTAGTGTCTGATACTGGCCTTCATTCATAAAAAGATGCCATTACAACACATATTTAAAATATGCTGTCTTGAAGTTGTTTTTACATTTAATTTGGAGAGTAACTGTGACATTACAATATGACAATATTAAAAACTATTAATTTTTTTTTTATGTGGTGCACAGATAAAATCCATTTTGATTTCATGAGGTTTTCCAACAAAATACAAAGCACTACGGTTTTATGTTTTAAAGCAAAGAATTTAAGTTTGATTTAAAATTTCACATTGTTCTCTAAATAAAATTATATAATTACTAATATAAAAATAGCTCATTTTACATTACAGTAGTGGTACGGCAATAGTTATGCATTTCTTTATTAATTTTATTCATTTTTATAATTATACAATAGCTCAAAGATATTTTGAATAATAAAAGTAGTAATTATTATTATATTATTGTTGTATAGTCCTATTGAATGGGGATGAAAGCTGTTTTTGTTCCTTCTTATTTTGTCCTTGGCTCATGCCTGTTTATTGCAATGCTTTCCTTGTTTTCAGGAACGGTAGATTTCAAGTCAGGCCACTGGGTTGGTGTGAAATATGATGAGCCGCTTGGGAAACATGATGGCAGGTTGGTGCTCGAACAAGTTATTAATGTTTATGAAGACCAGCGTGCCTCAGAAAATGACTGTGACCCGTATTTGAACCGTTCGAGAGAGTCTAACTTGGTGCCTCATGTTTGTCTCGATTTAGTGTGAATGGGAAACGTTACTTTGAATGTGAGCCAAAGTACGGCGCCTTCGTGAAGCCCCTCTCCGTAACGGTGGGAGACTTCCCTGAAGAGGACTATGGTTTGGATGAGATGTAAGACTCACTCGATGAGCAGTCAGAAGCATCTGAAGAAGGGTCGTTCGACCCCACGCAGCGAGACATCGCTGCCATAGAAGGTTTTCTGTCGTCAATGCAGATCATTTTGTTTTATGCTGGTCTGGAAGAGATCAGGCAAAATTCTACTTTAATTTCCTGCAGGCAAACTCAAGAAATGATCTAAAACGCATCTGTGCCCTGGCGACTGGAAGTAACTAGTAAGGTAAAAGTGAGAACATCAGTCGAGGTCAGAGTAAAGAATCTAGTTGAGGTCTAAAAGCATTCAATTGCATGTTGAATGCTCATTGAATTCCAAAGGTCTGCAGCTCGTTTGAGCCCAGGCTGAATCACGACTTCAAACTAACCACAAAGGAAAAATGTTCACGTTTTTGCAATTCTGTACACACTGTATCATATAAATGTCTCATTCCTCCTTTTTCTGCAGCCTACGACATTCTTATACGTTCTCTTAGGCACTTTAGCGATTAGCTCACAAATGAGTTGTATAATATAGGATCCTGTGGCTTCAGTTTTCCATGGTTCTGTATTTTCGGTGTGAATTACTGAAATGTGAAGAGAATTCTTGCCTTTTTTTGTGAAAATTGGCACGCATGTCAAATTCACATTTAACAGAGAGCCTTGTTTTTATGGAATTCTGTGTTTAGCAAAATCTCTGTATGTTTCAAATAAATCAATGCACCAGTTTTGGACATCCTGCAGACATATGCACAAATTGTCTTTCTTCTGAAACTGCCTTAATATGCAGCATCGGACACGATGCACTGAAAAAACACTGGTGTAGTACTGCCCTAAAATCTTGATAGCTCGTGGGTGATAATCATTTTTGTTTTTGGTCCTCATGAAGTGATTGGTTTCATAGGAATGCCAGTTTTAGCACTACTTCAACAAATCAATGCAGGGTTAAAAGTGTTGGACTCTAGACTAGGCACAAACATTGATTGTTGGAGACGGACATGCTAAACTGCTTGCATCTCTTCCTCCATTCACTCCATGTTTTGTCTTGATTTACAAATATCTAAAAAGGTGCTTGAATCAAGATACATTTACTTGAGAAGCTAAATGATTTGATGTATTAAGTCTTGTTTTCTGAAATAAATGTATCAAAGTGGGAAAGAAAAATTAACTTGAATTGATCATTCATGGGATTTCTGGCTCATTTAAACGCGTCTCGCGTTTATTGCACAGAGTAAAGGTTTATGTATTGCGATTTTTATTTCCTCCCAGATTGTGATGGTTTGCAAAAATAAAGGAGTTTCAAATCACTGTCATTTTTGCCTGCACATTATTACTTCCAAACAAGCATCAGCTTGACTACAATCATCAAATATCCAGGAACAGTGGGTAGTTTAAGAGCGCGCGCGCGCACACACGCGCGCACACAGTGCAGACCAAACCTCCAGAAAAGATCACCTAGTTGACTGTCAGCAAGCTGTACCTGTGTTTACTAGATATTAGCGTCTAAATTAATTTAAGAATTGTATATAACGCGTTTCGGCATGAACGTCGGATAACTTTTTTCCTCTCCGCTCGTCATCATGACTGTCGTTTGGTGTGAGACTGTAACGTTAGGAGTTTAGTTTATTGTTAACGAAAATGAACTGCTGTTTTTGTCTAGTCCTCATTAAATCCTGCCTGGTTCTGTCCTCGGGTAAGTTTCTGAATTGTTTATTTGGTTTATACGAACTCTGTGGAAACCTAACGGAAATTGCGAAAGCGTCCATTGTGTAGACGTGTACACGGAACATTTGGGTTCGGTCTTAAATCTGCGTGAGCTCCCCACCTCGACAGCGGCTCCGAAATTAACCTGGGCTTGAAACGAATCTTTCAGTTTAATTAGTGCTACTTCTGACTTTATATCTCACAATTCTGACTTTATATCCCACAATTCTGACTTTATATCCCACAATTCTGACTTTATATCTCACAATTCTGACTTTATATCTATAATTCTGACTTTATATCTCACAATTTTGCAATTCTGACTTTATATCCCACAATTCTGACTTTATATCTCACAATTCTGACTTTATATCTCACAATTCTGACTTTATATCTCACAATTCTGACTTTATATCTCACAATTCTGACTATATAGCTCACAATTCTGGCTTTATATCTCACAATTCTGACTTTATATCTCACAATTCTGACTTTATATCCCACAATTCTGACTTTATATCCCACAATTCTGACTTTATATCTCACAATTCTGACTTTATATCTCACAATTCTGACTTTATATCTCACAATTCTGACTTTATATCTCACAATTCTGACTATATATCTCACAATTCTGACTTTATATCTCACAATTCTGACTTTATATCTCACAATTCTGACTTTATATCCACAATTCTGACTTTATATCTCACAATTCTGACTTTATATCTCACAATTCTGACTTTATATCTCACAATTCTGACTTTATATCTCTCAATTCTGACTTTATATCTCACAATTCTGACTTTATATCCCACAATTCTGACTTTATATCCCACAATTCTGACTTTATATCTCACAATTCTGACTTTATATCTCACAATTCTGACTTTATATCCCACAATTCTGACTTTATATCCCACAATTCTGACTTTATATCCACAATTCTGACTTTATATCCACAATTCTGACTTTATATCTCACAATTCCGACTTTATATCTCACAATTCCGACTTTGTATCCATAATTCTGACTTTATATCCACAATTCGACTTTATATCTCACAATTCCGACTTTGTATCCATAATTCTGACTTTGTATCTCACAATTCCGACTTTATATCTCACAATTCCGACTTTATATCTCACAATTCCGACTTTATATCTCACAATTCCGACTTTATATCTCACAATTCTGACTTTATATCTCACAATTCTGGCTTTATATCTCACAATTCTGACTTTATATCTCACAATTCCGACTTTATATCTCACAATTCCGACTTTATATCTCACAATTCCGACTTTATATCTCACAATTTTGCAATTCTGACTTTATATCTCACAATTCTGACTTTATATCTCACAATTCTGACTTTATATCTCACAATTCTGACTTTATATCTCACAATTCTGACTTTATATCCACAATTCTGACTTTGTATCCCACAATTCTGACTTTATATCTCACAATTCCGACTTTATATCTCACAATTCTGACTTTATATCTCACAATTCTGACTATATCCACAATTCCGACTTTATATCTCACAATTCCGACTTTATATCTCACAATTCCGACTTTGTATCCATAATTCTGACTTTATATCTCGCAATTCCGACTTTGTATCCCGCAATTCCGACTTTGTATCCCGCAATTCTGACTTTGTATCCCGCAATTCTGACTTTGTATCCCACAATTCTGACTTTATATCCCGCAATTCCGACTTTGTATCCCGCAATTCTGACTTTATTTCTTAGCCACTCATAAAATATTAGGCTAAGTGTACCCGAATGACCTACTATTTCCATTGAGATTCTGAAGTGTGCATCCCATGAGGCCACGGGAAAGGATTTGTGAATAGGTGTGTTCGTCTTGAAGCAGCGCTGCAGACCGATCCGTGTTATCAAAGCACTGCGAGAGCGATTCAAAAGCACCGTCATACATTATGATCGGTCAGCAGCGGTTTCCTCCTAACTTTAATATATTTCATGTTTGGTTTTTTTTGGTCTTTTTATTCCACATTTAGACCATGCTGCAGTTTTTGTTTATTTTGTTGGGAAAAATGCAATGATAAAGGTAAGAGAAATGCCCCAATAAAATCCCTTTCAGTGAGCAAATATTTGCCCTTAATAAGAAAAGTTCATTTCTGATATTGCTCGACAGCATTTTATATTGTTTCTTAGGCAACTGCTTTTTGCCAAAATGCTGTCTTCAGTAGTTCTCAACCTTTTTGACCCCACGGCAATGACTGTTCCAGTTGTTAGTGATTTATTGGATAAGGATTATGAAATTTTTCTTTGAATTTTTTAAAAATCTATTTTTACACAATTTCCACCCTATAAAATATTGTAGAGCGTGGCATAATTAGAAAAAAATATAAATTAATTCTATAAATGGCCATGGTCTTAAGAGAACGTATTAATTTATATTTTTTTCCGGACTTTTAATATTAAGCTTTTTTAAGACAGTAGGACCTCGGTTCTTCAAAGAAGTATCTGCCTTTTCTTAGTAGTTTGGCCCTATTTCTATGTTGGTTTTGTCTATTTTAATTTATTTTAAGTTGTCTGCAGGCCTCATGGTTGATGTTAACTCGGTAAGAATATCATGTTCTCGTAGTAGTACATCAAATGATTCTCTTAAATCACACCATCTTTACTCAAGTTTTTTATGAAAACAAAGATTGCAACATGCACAAAGTTGTGGGCCAGATGTGGGATTGCAGCAACGTCTTGCACAACACTGTAAAAATACTCTGATAGTGTGTTTTATTGTTATAAGAACAAATACGCTTTTCTGTTGATCTGTATGTTGATCTCCATTCATTTTCCATATGCAGGCATGAGAGCTGTCCCGGGTCATCCAGCTGGAGGAGAGACCGTGACCAGATCAAACATGTCCAACAGTTCAACATTATCTGAACCCATCACCTCAACTAAACCGTCTGTGAACACCGAGCTCTTCACAACAAAGAGCAAACAGCCGATTTCTGCATCTACAGGTACAGTCTGATTTTGATCAGTTTCATCACCCATAGTTTCCTTCATTAAAGAGAGTGAAGTTTACACTTTACAAATGCTATTTAACAGGCGTTCCTCCTGGTGTCCCACCAGCAGGTGCTCGGTTCCATGCGGCTAGTTTCGTTGGCGGCATGACGCTGGCGTTTATGCTCATACTGGCCTTCACTCTGGGCTACAGGTTGGCCTGTTCTCAACGGGAGGTGCGCTACAGAGCCATGTGAGTATCATCACAGCACTCTCTCTTCAGGTGTGTTAGACTTTATGCGGCTCATCGGCGTCTGACTTGCTTAAAGCAGTGCATGCAGATAGGATTTTTTTCAACTTGAGACAGCGCAGATTCCATGCCACAGTGAATGGCAAGCCGTTTTGACTTTTAATCATTCCCAGGATATGATACTTTTTCACTAGTTAAAATGCTAATTCTTGATATAAACAACTGAATTTTAACTAGTAAAAAAACTCTAATTTTTGATATCTGTAATTGTATTTTCACTAGTGAAATGTCACCATAGGCTGCCAATCAAATTCAATTGTTGATATGAAGAATTTATTCCAATTTCACATATCAGAAGTTATAGTAAAAATCATATTTTTTAAAATCAATAATGACTTGTTAGTAGTAAAAATAAAAATTCCTTAACTCATTTTCACTATGGTTGAAATGTTAATTCATGATAATCTGTAAATGAATTTCAACGTTACATTTATTTCTGGTATCTGAAAATAGTGACAATCGAATGATTGATTTAAAAATGCAATTTTTTTGTAGTAGCGATTCAATTGTTAATTTCAAGAACATACATTTGCAGTAGTAACTTGTGATTATTTATTAAAAAATTTTTATTTTGAATTGAATTTGAATGGCAGGCTATGTAGGATTTTTGCAGTCAAATATCCAAAACCACCAGGCCAGTGTTGTATATTTTGTTCTGTTGATTTCTTACAATATCCCAAATGTTTCCAACTATTAGTAATTTGTGAGAAAATCGCTATTTTACCAATCAACCGGGGCGTGTGTGAGCATAGCGTGAGCCTGTCAATTGCGTCATATCTGCGGGAGTATCCTCGTATGGTAATGGCGCCAGCGACTGTGTCCGTCATAATAAAAGTCCCCCGTTGCTCGTGAGAAGTGTTTAGTGTAACAATCGCTCCGGCGGCCTTGCTCAGCTCCCACAACACTCTGTCCTGCTCTGCTTCACACTACAGTAATGTTAATAATCGCATCCATGAACATGATTTCTGCCCGAGTCCTATCGATTCTTTTCCACGGCTGTGAGGTGAAGACCACATGTCCCGAGATTCTGTGCTCAAACTTGGCGTCATCAAACTACGGCTTTATTTTGAACAGCGGACGGAAAAGTTGCATAGTGTACCTTTAACTAGTAATATGCGATTGTTGATATCAAGGAATGAATTTCAGAACGGCTTGCCATGCACTGTGGCGTAGGGCATCAGTAAAGCGAGGGCAATTCGTTCTCGTTCAGTTTCTCCAGAGTGGCTGCTGTTTCGTGATTGGCGTATTCATTGCTGACTCGATCACGTCTGGTTGGTGTTTATTCTGACACCTTCAGTTCCTCACTAACACTCACTCACAAATGAAATTTATAAAATAAATCTTTGTTTTTATAACAGGCCTTGTAATGTAATCATATAATGTTATATTTTCATGTTTATAAAGAAAAGAAAAGAAAAAAAGTTTATTGGTAATGAAATAGTATGTTGAACTGAAATCTTGTAGATAAAGGCACTGTATTAAGCAGTACTATTGTGTACAGAAGTGTTCCTGCTGCTACTGTGTATATGACAAATATTGCATGTATTCCACTTCATCTGATGCAGCAGATGCACAAACAGCGTGAGCGAAGTCGAACACGCCTGTTGTTTTATGCAGTGTTTTTACATTTACATTTAGATGTTTGCTTGTTTTAAGAAACATGGATATCCAGAGGGCTGTTCCATAAAACAAGACTAGAATACAAGCCAGGCTTGGTTAGTCAGACTTATAGTCTGTGGATTCTGTTTAATGAAGCAAAGTTCAAATATCTCAAATACAGTTACTCTGGCAACTTATGCTGGGAAACTAACCTGGTCCAGGGCAGGCTAACTGTCAAGGCTATGCTGAGATCCTCTAACACGGACCATTATTTGACTTTATTTATCAGTCCAAAAATAAATATACAGTATATAGAAAGTCAACTTAAATAATGCTACAAAGAATGATAAATGATACATGTGGTTAAGATGGTTATGAGAAGAACATTACAATCTAAAAGTTAAAATCACAAAATAAAAAAATTATACAAAAAGTGCTGACTAAATTTTAAGTAGTAAGAAAGATGAATGTGAGCTTAATAATTGGCCTACAGTATATCAGCCTACATTTGATCTCCTCCATTACAAATAGTCCCTTTACAGTTATTGCTGTCAATCATAAAAATACATATAACATATATAAACAAGTAATTAATGTAAAATGCATTCCTTTAGTTAATAGAATATTATAGAATAGCCTATTCTTTGATTTTCGAGGTGGCCATACCTTTTCAAAATGTATAATTTTGCTCTTAATTTCATGTTATCCTCTCCATAGTGTACTTTACTTTAGAAAGTAAATCCATCATATAAAACTATTGCTTTCTTGTCCAAAAATGTTATTGCTTTAAAAGCTGTAATTCTTATTATTGTAAGTATAGCCTATATAACGAACTAGCATAGTTCCTATACCCAAAACTATATTTTGTATGTTATATTTGGTTTCTTAAAACAAATTACACAAGCAATCCTGTGAAAAATTTATTTTACAAGTATAAAATATGTGTAATGAGCTATAAGTTCACTGCAACGTATTCAACACTCTAAAGATAAATTATTATACTTAGAAAATACTTCTGGTGTTATAAAATATTGCATACAAATAAAAGGAATAAATGCTAGTCAGAATTATTGCACTCCTATTTGGCATGCATGTGTGCAGTAGCACTCGTTCAATGTGAAGTAGGAAATATTTGCAGGAGTTTGTAATATCTGGAGAATATACATGTGAAATGTAAGTTTTGCGTAAAAGAGCACAAAATATCAGCTTGATCTATACCCATGATTGACCGCTAGGCCTGCGTAAGAAAAGTGCGCACACGCAATTATCTTGACTAGATCGATGTGGATCAGATTAATGGGATTGTGTGAATAAATTTTTTTGGTTTATTCAATGCATGTTTTGGAGTTAAAAGATGCTAAGAAAAGCAGGGATTAAAGAAACAGCCCTCAGATATGATTTTTTTTAATACATGTTTTTAATTATGTATTATACAAGCTATGTTTTATATGTTCATTTGTAATAACCTTGCTAATATATATTTCATGTCATGCAGTGAGGAACATGATGCCATCATTTAAAATGGAGCCACTGAGGAACTACACACCAAAACATGATCGTGAGGCATGGTTAATATGCATATGAAACAATGGGATTTGTTTGATACATTTGATATTTTAATCTTAAATAGTCTGCTGTGTGTTAGCAGTTTTTACATTGTAGTAGTGAATATTTAGAAGTTAAATATTTTCTGTGTAATGTAATATTTGTACTTACACTATCTAAACTCTGGGTTTCTGCACGTGTTTAAGGATAAATGCAAGAGTTGTAAGACCAAGTAAAGGAAGTGGTAAGCAATAAATTGAAGGAAAACCAGTCAATATTAATTCATTTAGCAGATGCTTTTATCCAAAGGATCTTGCAACTGAGGAATACAGGAAGCAATCTGTCACGAAGAGGTAAAAAAAAAAAGCACAAATTGGCTTAAGTCCTAAATGTTGGGCATTACCCAGAGCAGCACAAGCTAGAATAGGGAGAGAAAAAAAAGTGTTTATTTTAAGATGAGGTTAAGTGCTTGTGGAAGACATGAGTTTTCAGCTGTGTTTTGAATGTGGTCTTTGGAGGACAGCTGGTCATCAAAGGCTACTCCAAGATTTCTGACCAACCTCGAAGGGGAAGCCAAAGATGAGCCAAGCTGGACGGTGAAGTTGTGTTGTAGTTGAATTGGCAAGCTCATTCTTTGCCAGGTTGAGCTGCAGGTGATGTTTTTCCGTCCATGCTGAGATATCTGCCTGACAGCTAGAGATTTGTGCAGCTACTGTGCGATCGTCTGGTTAAAAATGAAAAGGTAGAGCTGTGTGTTGTGTGAGAAGCCATGTGCCTGTGTGCTGGGTCCCAGTGATGTAGTGTAAATGGAGAAGAGGAGAGATCCAAGCACCGAGCCCTGAGGAACATATAGTATTATTGAAATGAGTTACTGCATTGGTTTAGTTGTGAAAGTATTCCAGTTTCAATTAGTCATTAGAAGTGTGTAATAATACAGACATCTGCCCTTTCCGTCGTAGCCTAAATATGTAATAAAGCCACACCTTCGCGTGAATGTGCAAATCAACCGTTTAAGGCGAGGCTGTAAGAAACCCAAGGATGTTGGACATGTGTCGCGGAGACTTGGAAGGCAAAACCGCCGTAGGGCTCCATTGAGCTGCAGCACAAGCCAATCAAATGTCCATCTTAAAACGAAAAAGATGCACGGTGTGAGCACTAATCAGTATACTTTATTAATCTGATATTTCCTGAGTTTGGTCGAATAATAACACTGTCTTGGTACAGTAAGCCACGTTAAGCGTTTTCTTATAATGGTTTTCTAACGTGTAATTTAACGGGTTGCATTCATATTCTGTGTTTATCTGCTTTCCCGTGCAAAGTATGCAACATCAATAAGGTGTGTAGTGAACAGTAGTGACTACGAACCTGGTAGAAAGGAGCGACAGGCAATGGAAGAAAGGCTTGCTGTGGCGTCCAGGTGCGCGGCGACTGGTCGAAATGAGAAGTCCCGTGCCTTCAGCCTTCCCAGGCTGGCGGTGTGTGAGAGAAAGAGAAGTCGTTAGAGAGAGCAGGGTCAGGGTATATTCTGATAGAGGAGGAGGGAACAGGACGCAGGTGAGAAGGGTAGCGCTGTCTTCCGCGTGTGATAGCTCAGCGCGAGTGGAGAGACAGCAGAAAGCAAGGGAAACGATAGGAAAGTTATGAATATGTAAAGGAAAAAGAAGAGAGTGTGGTGCGTTACAGGTGTCGTCGCGCAGGTAGAGTCGCATGTCTTTACCCTCTTCACACGAGTGCTGAACGCTACCGCGCCAGCGCGCACACACTTCCTAAATACACCTCTTCATTACTTGACTGAGAACAGCTGTGCTTTACCCTTCTAATTAGCACAAACAAGCCCCCCAATTGCCTCCAATCAAACACAACCTATGACTGCCTAGGACAGCTTAACTGCAAATACACCAACAACTGACCGTTTGCAAAGACCCGCCCCCTTTCGTTACTGTTGCTATGTCCCACAAGCCACGTGTACTCATGTACACAAAGAGTACACTGACAACACGGCAACACAGAGGACAGAGCACGTTACTTTTCATAAACAAAGTCTCCATTTTCACATGTTGTCTTTTTTAAGCAATGCAAACAATAATAGACGTTTTATGCCTCTTTAATGTGTCGTGATCGCTGTAGCACCTCAGGTAAAGCTGCTCGTGAACCGACCATCTCTTCCTTCTAGTTCATTGATACGCATCAAATAAACATGAATGAACACTACAACAAATGCCTTTTCAACCGCTGAAACACTATTGATGCTATCTACTTTGTACAGGAAAGCAGGTGAACGCTGAATATTACAGTAACAGGTGTTTTCCCCATCGAAACACAAACAAAACGCGTTGCGTTCATATTGTTGGCTCATCTACTCGCCTGTACATAGTATGTCTAATCAAAAAGGTATTATAGTAGGCTACATTTCGTTTTGTGTCTTAGGCCATCAGTGTGTACTTACGATGGGGGATTGTTTAATTTGGACTTCTCTGTGTATGCTCTTTGAGGTGGTGAGCATAGACCTGCATTATGTGAGGCACAGACAAGAACGGTTTGACCTAAAATGATCAAAATTGAAACTACTGGGGAAACAAATACTCTTACATCTCGGATGCCCATGAGGTAAGCTAAAACATATCAACATTTCATTTTAAAGTGAACTATCCCTTTAAGGGTGGGTTGCACTAAAGCAGATTGCTTAGTCTGCCGTCACTTCACCCTCAGTCTTCTGTTTGATCAACACTAACGCTTTTGCTGCTTAGGCTACAATTCATCTGTTTACAATTAAATCATATTTTTCTTTCATTATGGATATTTCACAGGCTGGGGCTGGAGTTCAAAGGCAGGTTTGCTCTCCTCCAAGACAGTCACGTGACTGAAAACGATGCATTCACTAAAACGCTCACGCCTCGCGCTTCTCCAGTATGCTCTATAAATGTACATGTCTACTGAGAAAAACAAGAACTTGTATTAGCAACACTTTGGACTTTGTACAACACAACTTTCATTGTTTCCATTAATTTTATACAACTACTAAAAATTCGCTCAACTCCTAGTCATAATATGGAAACATCCTTTACTAGCCTACTATACCCTCTCTGACCACACTGCAAAAAACATGTTCTTGCGCTGTATTTTTGTCTTATTTTCCAGTACTGGACATACAAACCAAATGAAGTGAGTTTACGAGTGAAACAATAACAAACACCTGCCAAGAAATCCACTCAAATATATATGCTCTTGTTTTAGCCATAATCTCACTTCATTCAATTTTTCTTTTCAAATTTACATCTCAAGAAAATGCATCTTCATTTAAAAACATTCACACATTTTTCTTGGAAAACAGGATAAAAATACTTAAGACAATATCAGTTTTTCCCCCCCTGTGTGATTGATAGTATTGCATTGCATTGTTACATTTCATATCTACTGATTATATCAGTAGATATAACTAAACATGACTTACCTCACTGTCGCAGGCTGGAGTATCCTTTGTATTTCAGCTGTTGTCGGCTCATTGTGCTGCGGTTCAAAACATACTAAATACAATCACACATTGGTGGTACTACTGTGTCAAATATCAACCTGCAAAAGTCTTTTTAAACAGATACAACAGAATTATTTGGTTCATGTAAAATGTATGCTATCTTTGAAGTTGCAGCTTTTCCTATAGCATTTTTGAAACGTGTTGATATAAATTTAATGTACGGTACAGCAATTGATCCAATAGACTGGTTTAGTCTAATGATGCATGATGCATGTTTTCCTCACACACAATTTACAATAAACTTACTTCTAATAATATTATATGCTGACAATGCATGACACGACACAAGTATCCCATAAAAGACAGTATCTACCAAAGTATATACTTTATTCCAGGCCAATTTTAAAGTAATATGTAAAGAGATATAATGTAACAGAACTTAAGGTTCTAAGGTACATGCACATACATTGATTTAAAAAAAAAAAAAATCATATCATAATAAATGGATATAAATTCATTTTGGGTGCAATTAAAGAAATCTAAATACCAATCCATTAACTTGTGTGATTAGTACTACCGCTACAAAAAAAAGTAAACAGTTACTATATATTCTGAACAGTTGCACACTAAGCAAGCATAAAATCATGTTTAAGTGACTGACATACACATTTTACTCAATGTTCTCTAAACGTGCAATACCCACAATTCATAAAACATTTTGTTGCATTGCTCTCTCCAACACTGTTTTACCCCACTAGAGTCTGCCATCAATACTATGTTTGCAAAAATAGATATTTCTCTTAGCTTTTTTTTCTTTCTTTTCTCACTCACCACTTCCAACTTTCATTACTATGGCCTAGTTTGCTGTATTTGATCATAAAATGTGACCATAAAATTTTTGCTTACTGAGGCAATTGAGTCACAGACCTTAACCCAAACAGACACGGACCACTCGTAAAATGTCCCCTTTAAAAATACCAAACAGTACAAAATGCTTTTTAGTGTACGGGCCAGTTATTGAGCTGTAGTGTACAAATAATCATATTGTAAACAAGAGGAAATATTGTAATGGGCAAGTTCCTGTAGCGTTCTTCTATAGTGAAATAATAATAATAATGTAAACCTCGGTAACCTGTCTTTAGTACTGACATCAGGACCAAACGTCAAATCTTGCTTCGTCACAAATCTCCTCACTAATCCATTACACCTTTTAGCTTATGTTTTACGTGTAGATAAAAGCATGATAGATCATTTTGTTGTCATCCGTTAAGATAAAAAAAAAAAAAATCATTATTAGGAGGAAAAATAAAAGTCTTTGGAAGCCTCGTCGAAGAAATCCTGACAGAAACGATAACTGATTGTTTCCATTAAAGCCTACTCTGTCGTTCGCATCCAACTCAAATCCAAGCTAACGGCTAATCTACAGCGCTAACCCTCGAGACACGCTCATCTAGCCATCCAAACGTATCAGAACTTTCCACTTCCTGTCTGATATCCATCTTGGCAGCAAAACGGCACTGTACTGGAGCTCGTTTCAGAGACGTCTGCCTATTGATCAAAGTGCCCTTGATATTTTCTTCCTTGCTTTTGGATGAGATATTTTCACTAAAACAAGCAAGCAAGCAGGAACACATCGACTGAGATACTAAAATCGTAAGATAAAAGTAGATATCGGTAACAAAACCAAAGGATCCCCCCCCGCCCCGATCCCATCTCATCTAGTTAGTGTTATCTATGAATCGTTTCATTGTTCTGTATAAATCCGAGAGCAAAAACAGATCCGATTTGTTCTTTGATCACAAATGAATGCCATAACCGTCATGAAACAAAACCAGGCTTAAATAAAAACTAACACACAAAGAGGCTAGGGTTCTTTAAGGATAGGAAAAAAAAAATCAACCCTAAATAATCCCAACATAATATCTTTTATAAAACCTTTGAAAGACATATACTTTGATTAATGAAGCGAGTAAGTAAAAGAAAACCTTTTCAAATTTGATCTATGATCTCTAGTGTAAAAACGACAGGTTTTTTTTGTCTGAAGGCACTTGATTACACAGTTTCTAGTGTGATACGCTGGCACAGCCAAGCAGCAGGATTCGTTTAACCAAAGCCACACGTCCAAACTTTTCAATCCCATCAAAAAAAAAATTTAAACACATACAGACGCCCTCCTCGTCGCTTTTTGGTTTCTCGGGCTCGTTGCTGTACGAGGGAAAAACAGTCAGTTGTAGCGGAGCTGCGGTCGCAGGAGGTCGCGGTGGGTCGCTTTTAGGGGTTCGTCTGTCTTTGTCGCTCGCTCTCGAGGAACGCCCGGACCCGTCGGCCCCGTTCGCCCGGCGAGGAGTTCGTTCGAGCGCAAAAATTCACGTACTCGAATTGGGCGAATGCTTGTCTGTTCATGGGCCAGCCTTGAGGATGCAGACATGAAAAAAGACACGAGAAGAAAAAAATAATAAGACGAGCACAAAAGGACCAAAGGTTAAAATACCTCAGCTTTTAAAACCAATTCGGCCGAACGTAGTGAATGGAAGCTAGGAAGAGAAAAACTGTTTCGTGTCCAGGAGGGTGAAATGTCTTGTCTTTTCTTTTCTCAACTCAAAGCATCTATGCATCCTTCACAGATTGGATTAGGCAGCAGTTCAGCATGTCGGAAGAGAAGGCGTAGTAGTGCTGGACTCGGGCGCTCTATAGCCAGGTTAGAAAGTTCTCCTTGTCGATCTTGGTAGCCGCCAGCACGGACTCCATGTCGTTGAGGATGTCGGAGCTCAGGGCTTCCTGCAGGCTGGGCATCAGCTCCTCGCCCTCCACCGCCATGCTCTCGCCCTCCAGGGTGCCCAGGTCCACGTCTGTGCCCGGGATGGCGTCCAGGTAGTCTGGGAAACGGCTCGGCTGTGTGACCATGGAGCTGGGGCCGAGGGTGTCGCCTGAGAGCGAGACATTTGACTTAAAAATCTGACGATATCATGCGTTTTTGCTTTCATTCTGATTATTCTCCTTGTGATGTACCTGTCTCCATCTCGTCCACGCTGTTGAGGAAGTCGTCCGGAGTTCGGGGGACGCTGTAACTGCTCATGCTCAGGCCGCTGTCTGTGCTCTCGTCTCTGGAGTGATACGTCCCGCTGCACAGGAAAACACCGTTAATGACAGGCCGCACGATTATAAAGACAAGTACAAATCGCATACATTGGGTAACACTATTTTACAGTGCCCTTGTTACATGCACTTACCATAGTAATAACAGTAAATGATGCAGAATTACACGCCACTAACCCTCAACCTAATCCTACCCTAAACCCTATAGTAACAACATGTAGTTAATTAATATTACTCAGTACTCAAATATATGATTACACTGTTCAATTTACAGTTACACTTTATTTTAAGGTGTCATTCTTACATTTACACTATTGCTCAAAAACTGGGCTCAGTATGATTTTGCTAACTTTATTTTAGTGTCCTTGTTACACATTACACGTAGTTACTGTACTAATAACTATAAATTATGGGTAACGCTTTATTTTACAGTATCCTTGTTACACGTTACATGCGGTTACCATAGTAATTACTATCAACTGCACAGTTACATGCAACAAACCCTAAACCAAACACCATAGTAACTACATGTTAATTATTATTACACAGTATTTAAATGCATAATTACACTGTGACACGGACACCCTTACTTTATTTTAAGGTGTCATTGTTACAGTGTAATTATATATTTAAGTACTGAGTAATATTAATTAACAAGTACGTGTACTTACTATAGGGTTAGGGT
This sequence comes from Gobiocypris rarus, assembly GCA_023029165.1. Lineage (NCBI taxonomy): Eukaryota > Metazoa > Chordata > Actinopteri > Cypriniformes > Gobionidae > Gobiocypris > Gobiocypris rarus. The sequence continues at coordinate 5,177,285 of CM040918.1, forward strand.
TTGGTTGAGGGTTAGTTGCACGCATAATGGCCTGTTGTTATTATTAGACTAACTGCATGCGACAGGGGCACTGTAACAAAGTGTAACCCATTTCATTTGAAAGAAATGTATACTTTTATTCACCAAGGATGCATTAAAAGACATATATAATGTTACAAAAGATTTTGGTAACATTTCAAATAAATTCTGTAATTAATCAAAGAATCCTGACAAAAAAAACATCACAGTTTCCACAAAATATAATATTAAGCAGCAAAACTTTTTTTTAACATTTATAATAATTAGAAAATAATTAGACAATCATATAAGTATGATTTCTGAAGGATCATGTGATGCTGAAGACTGGAGTAATGATGCTGAAAATTCAGCTTTGCATCACAGGAATAAATTACATTTCCCAATATATGAAAATAGAAAACGGTTATTTAAAATTGTAATATGTCAGAATATTACTTTTTTACTAAATTTCTGATACATAAAAAAAAAAAATAAAGCTTTGGTGCGCAAGACTTCTTTCAAAACAAAAACAACTACATCTTACCAACCCCAACAGTTTTATACAGTGTATATAAATGTCTATATAATTTTTTTCTGATTTCTATTACACATATGAAAACTTTTTCTTTTCATTATTATTCATGGTATTTTGCCTCACACCTGTATAAATACACTTGAGGCAAGAAACAATATTTTTGTGTCAAATTTTTCACGTTCACATTTTGGGGAGGAAATCATTTGCCCACCACAAACACAGAGTCTACGAAAAGCCAAATATACTGTGGCATTAGATAAACACACACTCGACTATTCCTATCCGACCACAAATTCAGAACAAGCTAAGAATATAACACACGTCCAGTGCGAAAGTTGACAAGTTAAAGAGTTTTTCAATCTCAGTACACAGAGAATTGCAATATCATCGAGAGAATAATTGTGCTGCGCAAGTACAGACTTTGCATAAGCTAAAACACAAGAACGTTTTGATTTGTTTAATCTCCAAAGTTTGGAAGACTTTTCTGTGCATTATGTATAAATATTCCTCATTTACAAAGCTCTTCTGTACATTTATCCACAATAATTGCTAATAACGACTGCTCGTTCTGCCACTAATTGCTGCTCGCATTACTGGCAGTGGCCTGCTTTGAACCGCCGTTCAGAGTCATTGTAAAAGGTGTTGTTTTGCTGGTGGTCTGAGAAAATCTCTCTATAAATAGCAGGCAGGCAGTTCAGCAAATAAAGAGGGCAGAGGACATGCTACAGTGAAGGAAAATACAGCAAGTTTCTCCTAATTAAGAGAATGAAATGAGGCTTCAGTGCATGAGAGTTGCTGGATGAATGAGCTCTTTGTGAGCGCAGCCGAGGTGGGAGGGAGGGGGCGGCCTTGTCCAAGACCGAGACCACATGTTCTCACGGGCCGCCTTGCTATTCACATCAATCCCTTATCTGCTCTCATGTAGGAGGAGAGAGTCATGTGCTCGAGCGCCGCTGGGGGGCGCAATTCTCTACAAACGCATTCTAAAAAAATTGACCACTTCTCCATCAGGGGTCGCCAATGAGCGTCATTTAAGCAAAAAAACAAACAAAAAACCACATGATGCAGCCAAACATTGCATTTGTGTGCCTTTTAACTGGTAAGGACTACCAAGTGTCTCTCTTGCATTCGTGCGTCAGTTTGATGTGGCTTACCTGTTCAAGAAAGGGTCAGAGCTGTTGGTGGTCATGTTACGGGCGTCCTGGCCCATGCTGGGTGAGGACACAGGGTTTGGAGTGCCGCCGTCCTGCTCCATGCTGGTCGGAAGCTGGTTTCTCAGGGCGAGCTCCTGTTCGCACACACAAACAAAAAGTAATACGTGTCAAAGTGCGAAAATCACAAAGTGAGCAGACTGGGTTTGCAGGAACGGAAGCGTAACGGAAGACGAAATTAACCAGATTTTCTTTGGAACTGCTCCAAGTGCAGAGATGAGAGCGGATGCGTTTTTCAACTGAAGAGAGAGGACAGAACAAACTATACTGGTTCTGCTTTCAAACCACGTACACAAAACAGCCAGCGAGGTGTGGGAAAGGAAAGAAAAAAACATCAACAAACTTAACCTACAAGTTTCACTTGGTTTCCTGTATCACCCTCTTGTGTTAAATAAAAGCCTTTCCCATCCAACAAGTCATGAGTTACAAATCTGGTTATCATTTGTCAATGGATTGTGCAAGATTGTCTGTCAACATCCTCAGGTTTTTCTTACAGCCTCGGCTTAAACGTGTGGTTCGCAGAGACTCACGCAAAGGTGTGGCTTTATTGCATGTCATTTAGGGTACGACGGAAGGGTCAGATCTTTGCTTTTTATTACAGACTTCCTATGACTAATTGAAACTTGGATACTTTAACAACTTTTGCTTATTAAATGGTAACTCATCAGGTATGACCCTATTGACTTTACTCATCTTATTGAAGCTGCAAGAATCAATGCATTAACTGCTATCATTTAAATAGCGGTATTAAATATCAGGTGGGTTATGACATTTGAAACAACTACAATGCATTCTGTAAATCTAAAATTAATTTGAGGATATTTTTTGGTTAGTTTTAAAATCATGCAATAAGGTTTCATTAGTTAATTACTTTAGTTAACATGAACTAAGAACGAACAATACTTCTACACCATTTATTAATCTCAGATGATTTTAATTTCAACATTTACTATTATATTATTGAAATCAAAAGTTGTATTTCTTAACATTAGTTAATGCACTGTGAACTAACATGAGCAAGCGGAAACAGGTTTTGAAGCCCAAAAAAGGCATCCATCATAAAAGTTATCCATATGGGTCCAGGAGGTTATAAACAACTATATAAAAATATATTTATTACCTAACATTAACAAAGATTAATACATATTGTAACAAATGTATTGCTCATTGTCAGTTCATGTATATTATTAATGCATTAATAATGCAACTAATATCACCTCATTGTAAAGTAATACCATTAGGGTTTAAACTAAATATTATTTCAGTAAGATCAGTATGAAAGTAAATTCTCAACCTATATTTTATCTTGTTGAATATCTTTTTAATAGGAAATATAATTTAGAAGTAAAACAGTCTTGCAAATATCATGGGTGGGCGATTGATTATAGGATTTCCAGCAATAACATCAATGCCTTTAAGTGCATTTGAAGGCCTATCTTTATTAGTCTTTAAAGTGAGCTGCTTCTAGCCCGTAAGATCATCCCTGAAGATCTCTGTTTATTTAGTTTTCCAGCAGGGGGGTCCGCAGAACTGAGTCAACACCGTGTTTACATTCCGAAGCAGGGGCAGCTGAGCAAAACCTCCTCCTCGAGCCTCTCATTTACTCACTCAGAAACACACATGCCATCTGTACCGCGACTTCAGATTCACCAACGCTACACTACATGTAAAGAAACAAAGTGCTGTATGAATCAGTTGTAAAGTGGACCAGACCGTATGCCAATATTAGGCTAAAGGTCTGCCAAAACTACCAGCGTGTCATTAAACGTCACGGTACGTTACAAACAAAAATACACAGTACGGCTCAGGCCCGACTGGGAGCGGGACGCCGTGTGCCCGCGAGGACAGAATGTCCTGACAGGTGCGTGTCTGACCTGGGGTCTCTGGCGGAGGAGCTCTTGTTTGATCCTCAGTCTCTCTTTCTCCATCTGGATCTGCTGCAGCCTGATCTGGTTGTTTCCGCCCAGTACTCCACTCTGCGGGCTGGAGGGCAACTGGGAGCCTTGCTTCACTGGAGCACTCTGGGAAATCCGCTGCTGGTTCATAGCTGAGGACAGAAAATGAACTGTTTTAAGCTGCTTTGTTCGCTTTGGCAATACAAATTAAAGGGACAGGTCACTCTAAAATGAAAATTAAGTTTACTCGCCCTGGTGTTGTTGTAATGCCATATGCCCTTCTTTCTTTTTTTGGATCACAAAAAAAGTGATTAAATGTCCTGCTCGTCCTAGTGAATAGTGACTAGCATCAAGCTTTACACAAAAAAAAAAAAGGATCACAGATCGATCCCATGCGACACATCGCATATTCCAAGTGTTCTGGGGGTATATGATAGGATTTACCAAAATGTAATGTATTTAACCGTAATCTGTGCACGGCTACACGTTTGTGCCGCAGTTCACTCGACCAGAAAAAGCACACAAGACTTATAAAAATGCAACATTAAATACAATATATACACTTTCTGCTCTAAAGGTTAAAAATATTTGACGCGCTCGCGTCATTCCGGTCCGGTGATTCAACTCGGTGAAGAAAGTACACGGTGATGTGATTACACGGTTTTGGTGATTAATCTTGTTCTCTCACAATGTATATGATATATTTAATTTCAGTTTGTTTTTCACCAAACCGTATAGTAGGATAAACCCACAGAACACTTGAAATATATGACGTGTGTAGCATTTGTAGGACATTTTTTTGATTTCTCCTTTTTGTGGAAAAGAAAGAAGGGCATACAGCATTACAACAACGCCATGGTGGATAAATGACGTCATTTTCCACTAGAAAATATAGTCCACAATATGTAAATAAAACTGCCATTATTGTGTTACTATATTGTGTATATAAGCACTACTGAAACGCCGTATTATTGACTAATTATCAACCAGGACTTCATCATGCATGTGTATACACACACACACACACACACACACACACACTTATGAAGGGCCAAACAGGAAGTAATTATCTGAAATCTGAATGTTTTGTTTGTTTATTAAGTTAACGACGCCATGTTAGCACCAGGGCTGTTTGCGTGGCAACCTCAAGGTTAATATCACAATCCATAAAATGTAACTTATTACATAAAACATGTCAACTTGACTTAAGATAAAATACATTTGGGTGATGAATTCTGGAATACTCCATGTAAAAATGCTTCTGAATAAAAGCCTTTTCTAGCAGTATCATAAAAAATTAGTGCAATAAAATGTGTTTCACTGTCAAAGGAACTTAAGTAACTTACACTGGGGTTTATTTCATACAGTTTATTATTTTTATATTCGTCCCATTCCTTCTGCCATTTAGTTAGTAATTTATCATTTTCAGAATAACGACCATATATTCAGATTAACATCTATATTTACAATTTACCTTTATATATTCAGATTTACATCTTCCATATTCAGACCTATAACTCTAAAAATCTGAAATTATATGGTCATGATATATTTATATTATATAGACATACTTAGAACAATATATTCAGATTTATAAATAAATATTCACATTCCATATAATAATTCCGTGTTTGGCCATTCATAGACATTGTACTTGCCAAAATGTATGCATACGACACGAGGCATAAAAAAGGCCTATCAATGTAAAGGAACGGAGCAATGCGTATCGCCACAGACGCAAACACAGAAACAAATGTTTTGGCCCATAGGAGGTGGGGTGTTACAGTAATTGGACCAATGGAAATGGCTGTTTACTTATGCGCTGGGGCCACCAGTGACAACAAAGCCCCGATGGTGCTGGCGTTGTTATGCGCGAGGGAGCCCCGTCTTCCCCGCTTATCCTCATCGCCATTCAATCAGAGTGTGTTTACACTACCTCAGGCCTGAATGAGTCTCAGCTCTCCTCTCACCATGGGAATCAGATCAGAGACTCACCACGCCTCACACACACCGCAACCACCATCCCCCACACTGCCCGAGGCATGGAAGAGTGTGTGGGAATGTGTATGAGTGCTAGTGGGGGAGTGTGTGTGTGTCTGTTTGTTTGTGTCTCTTTTAAGACTCTTATCTCGCATAGATAGGGGTCTATTGAAGCCGAATGACGGCTCTGGTGGAGAAGTAATGGCTGATCTTAGGCCAGGAGTGACCAGTTAATACAGGGCTGCCAGATTTGTTGCATCTGTAATTGGGAAAACAAAAAACTCTTGATTCTCTGGTCTGGATTTCCCTGACTTGTCTATACTTGTTTATGTGGGTATCTCACTTGGAAACTCCATACCACAGCATGAAGATGACAAGAACACACAAACAAGTCTTATCCATGCGGCCGAATGACTCAAGTGTTGCATAAGCGCGGCAGAAATGCAGGTTTGTGCCACCGATGTGTTCTCTGAACCGACAGGAGGAGGAAACGTGCCAGGGAACCACAAATAAAAGGAGATAAGAGCTCAGATTGACGTAGTTTGCCTATTATTTCCACGCCCGCTATGAAACACGATCATCCGGCAATAACGGTCTTAATCGGGCCGTCTCGCAAAGCCGAGCCAATGGCAGCTCCCCTGTCCCGTTCTAGGTGAGACCGGAAGGGTGTTGGGAAACATCAGGAACCGCAGCGGCAGGACGTTTGAAGCCTTTGTAAATATTTGCTGGCTGTCACTTTAACAGGTTTGTTGTATAAAAGCCACGCTCGAGTTGCTTTTCGAGTTAAGAGATAAGCGCGTAGGCTGAGGAGAAAGGAGGAAGGAGTCAATCTGTGTCCAGAAGAAAAGCCTCTCTTTATCCAATCATACACAAACCTCAGCGGGCCACACAAAAGCAAGCTGTGAGCTGCCGGAAGCCAGCGTGAGGAAACTCAGCTGTGACTAGTGTGTAGTAGGAAACCAGTTGAAAGCAAGATGGCAGCCGTATCACTTACAAGTGGAAACAGCAGGTGGTATATTTATACATCAAGGATTTCACAGTTATTATTAGTGATTACTGCAGTGAGAAATGCAAATGTGCTTCCGTTATTCGCACCAAGCTATGCAAGTAATACGTAATGCGGTTATGCAAATAATTTAGTCAGACCGAGTCAGTGCCAAAGTGCAGGTTTTTGGCTGTTACTTTTTTTACAGACACGGTTGTTGCTTTACGCTCACACGATTTAACCACACATTTATGATCGTTTATTCAATCGTTTCACTAGGAATCCCTTTAGTCTCATTTCTTTCTCCAGAAAGACCACTTAGATCACACTGGAGACAAAGAGGAGTTCATGCCATGATGGAATTACCGTAATTATGAGATTCCGACTTGTAAAAAGCATTCCCGTCCTCGAAGAACTTTTATTGAAGCTCTGACTTGTACCACCTGACCACCGCAACATGATGCGGAAACCCTCAAAATGGCAACGACTTCATCACTAAAATGTAGTTAAGCAGATATTTTGTAATACCCAATTCGATCATTTACAACTTGTTAGTTCACCCCAAAATTTAAATGATCCCATAATTTACTCACCTTTAAGCCATCCTAGGTGTATATGACTCTTCTTTCAGTCAAACACAATCTAAATTATATTAACAAATATCCTGGCTCTTCCAAGCTTTATAATGGGAGTGAATAGTAACTGAAGTTTTGAACTGCAAAAAAGAATGACCTCTGACCCGACACATGGCGTATTGACGAACGTGGAAATGTGTATAGAGCAAAAGAAGACATCAGTCACTAATTCATAGTCTAAAACTAGATTTTTTACGAGAAATGTGGGAGGAGCTTGAGTTTGTTGCCCAGCCCTATTTGTTTGAACCACAAAAGGCGTCTACTCTTCCCTAAGATAAGATTCTTACAAAAACGCATCCTTCGCTTCAGAAGGCCTTTATTAACCCCCTTGAGCCATATGGATTACTTTTATGATGGATGGATTCAATCCCATTATAAAGCTTGGAAGAACCAGGATATTTTTTTAATATAACTCCGGTTGTGTTTGGCCGAAAGAATAAAGTCATATACACCTAGGATGACTTGAGGGTGAGTACATTGTTGGGTAAATTTGGGTGAACTAACCCTTTAAAAATGCAAGAATATTCTTAAAATAAACAAAAAGACATACAACAGCGTTTACAGTATCTACCACAGAGTTGAATAACTATCTAATGTCCTGCTAAATAAACTACATATACATTTATTAATAAGGCATTTGCAAAGCCTTTTTATGATCCAATGCCTTTTTACACTGACTGTTACTTCTTGTATTGTCTGTTGATTAATCAGATTAAACATTCGTTTTGCTGTTTATAGTGTTATCATAGAAACACATAATTCTGAGTAGAACGTCCAATGTTGTCATCTAGTAATTAAGGTTCAAGGTGTACTATCCAGGTGTGAAGGGGCAATAGACACTTGAGAGTGGACTATATTGACTTGGGGTAGCAGGCAACAACCCAGAACATGCGCTCACCCACCTAGTCAAGCCTTAACACCACAGAACATCCTAGCAACAAGAGGTAAGATTTGCAAGGAGAACCACCACTCACATTTACTTCAGAAAACTAAACAACTCCGTGAAGGCACTGAGAGACTGTCATCCTTGAACGTGAACCACTGATGGCACATTAGTCATCCCGTTTCCCAATAAGGCGCCCTGGGAGTCGTGAAGTGTTTATGCAACCGCGCAGGAGTGTGTGTGTGTGTGTGTCAGCTCGAAGCTCTGGAAAAGATGAGTGCTTCACAAGAGTGTGACATCACTCTGCACTTGCCAACAAGGTGCCAACTCCTGCACTGAAGTACTATGATAATCCAAGCGGCCCGGAGCGCATGACCGATAACCGAAGGCTCCGGTTGGTCTTTGTTCTACAACACCACAAAAAAACTGTGGTGTTTTTGAGTCTACGGCCAGATGAAGCGTGAAATACATCATAAAGTCCCGCAGACCGCCTCTTAGGAAGGAGGCACAAGTTTATCCAGTGGTCTCTTATTCCTCCCTTTCTTTTCCCTCTTCCTTTCCCTCTCTCAGGGCCTGCCTCCGCCTGCCCCCTTCCTCTTTCTCTCTCTCTCTCTCTCTCTCTCTCTCTCTCTCTCTCTCTAACATTGGGTCTCTTTGACTGAAAAGGTCTGGAACAGATTAGGAGCAGAGCTGCAGCATCGAGAGGCCTGGCACCGTCTCAAGTCCATCTAGATGTGCAGCTGAGAACAGTTCTGCCTGCGCTGGGCCTCACGCAGGGTGGGAAGGGGGGTTAGACAGAAAGAGAGAATGGCCAGACTTTAGTTCTCTGTTAAAGGAGTACAATCCTACTCTGCTCCCTGCTCGAATTACCCAAGTGTCTCCAAATGGTGAGCGGAGACCCAGACGGGACAGGTTAGCGACATATTTAATCGTCATCTGAGGTTCAACTGGTGCAAGAAATTCTTCTAACTCAAAAGTTGCGTTTTTGATAACGTCTGCAGTTCGGTAACCTCAACGAGAGGAGTCGAGGGGTGAAAACACAAACACAAAGGTTATGAAAATACGCAGACGCAAGCAGTTACATAAAACCGCACGGGAACGCCCTTTCTAAACTCGTGGCAAGGAATGAGTTAACCGCATCTACCCCTCTCGCCGTTCTCCCCCTCACATTACGTCTGTAATTCAGGGGCCCACCAGGCTTGTCCGCTGAACACTTATAAATCTTCAAAGGGCTTCACCCACCAGAGCCGAACCCCCTCCCTTTTTTTGTCTCTCTCTCTCTCTCTCTCTCTCTCTCTCTCTCCTGCCTGACCCAGCCCTCTACAGACTTTCTACCGCTTTACCCACGACCACTTGCATGTTTGGTGTATGTTTGCACACAAAAACCCATTTCGTAGCCGTAGTCGGATTTCGGTCAAAAACGAGGCAAAAACAGGCTTGTTCATACATGAAGGAGATAGTGAGATCCCAATGGAAAACTCCTTTGGGATGAAGCGAAAGCACCTCAAGCGTGAGTAACTCAAAGTGACATAAGTAGAAGCCTTCATCTCTTTGTGAGCCTTGCGTGCTCAGAAAGAGATTAAAGAGAGGGACTGAAAGGGGTAGAAAAAGGACAAACATCTTAGTCTGACAACCTTTCGGTGAACCATTTATCTTGACAGCAAAAACAGATGATTAGATTAATGGGACTGCTCAGATATGTCTCTGCGTATGGATTATGGATGCATATCTGAACGGGGGTTTGGGGAAAGGCATAATCAGATGCGGTTTAAACTAGTTCGTGAGCGTGTGCGTGTTTGTGTGAGAGTAAAGGGATCGCATAGCAGACTCCTGAGAGTGGAGCAGTTTTGGCTAACCTCAGTATGAGTCACAGGAAGCAGGAATACTCACACACTCTCACTCACTTTCATACACACACATTGTCAGAGAGTAGTCATTTACGCTCGGTCTGTAATCAGCAAAATAATAAAGCAATAAGCAACAGTTATTTTACCACGGTGGAACTGTGCTCTCCGGACTTTGATGCAATGATCGGCCTCAGGTGTGATAGTGATTTGAAGAGGATTTTCTTTTTACAGAAAAAACGAAACCGAAATTAAAGTTGCCACTGAACCGAAACTAAAAATAATGTTTCAATAATTAACTTTGGGTAATTGGGTAAATGAACTCGGCATGCTGCTCAGGGTGTTTTATTTACAGGTGATAAAACTGTAATCGTAAAGTTATTCTGCAACAAGCTGGACAAATATTACATTTTGCTATTCTAGTTTCATTTTTGCTCACGTGCGTCCCACACTTCGGACGTGTTGTAGCTTATCTACGTTTTTTGCACAACATGTCACTGAAGGAGTGCTAACTCTTTTGGTCAATGATTCCGTTTTGGCCCTCCAAAACTATTTAGTCTTTTTGTTTGCCGTTTAAGCTGAATTTTTTCACTTGCCCAAAATTTCAATGCATCACTATGCTTATTCTTTTATAAAATGGCGACAAGAGCAGCATGATAAGAGACCAATGTTCAATCAAAAGTACAAGTTATTATTTTGATTATTATAAACTTTTAGGATTTAAAGCTCACCGTAACGCGGGTCGAGTCGTGGGTCCAGCCAAGAGGTGGTTTTGTTTTTGTGATTGATGTAGTAGATCTCTCCTTCTGAGGTAATAGCTTGCTCCCAGCCTTCAGGAAGAGGTCCTGAGAGAGAACAGTCAGGGTACAGTGAATTATCCAGTACTAACTGAAATTCTTATGTTAGTAATTTGTTTGGCCACAATCCACATTTTTCATTCCACATTTCCCCCAGTGTTAACGTTCTTCAGTCAAGTAAATATTACATGAGCTACTGCCTACAAACTGCCAAGATGGCTGCTGAGTGAACCGACTTGCCTGGACTTTAATTGCACATCCCTTATCTGTATGATTTGGTGGATTCAGTTTCCAATAGCAGAATTTTATGAACTTGTTAGTGCGTCCGCCTCCCATGCCCTAAGCACTGGTTCGCATCCCACTTGGAGCGAGTAGAACCGGAGAGGTGTTACATTGGTGCCGTGACCCGAATGGGTAACGGAGGCCAGCTAGTTAGAGCTGTGCGAGTAAACCTCACTCCCCTAAAGAGGCGCACCGGCTAGAGACTGGGGTCTATCCTATCGGATGCTCCGATCGATCGGCCGCAGAGCGGTATCGGGCTGATAATCACATTCTGTGACTGGATCGGTAGTCGCTAAACTTGGCCGATCTCACGAATCGATCCCAATTTGATGACGTCAAACTTTAATGTCGCAGTCACCTGTCATATCACGTGGAGGAACATTGGCTAAAGGATTTAATACAACGAACCTGTCATCTGTGTCTGAGCTCAGGCAGCTCCTCCACACACTCATACACAGACGCGCACACACTCACACAGAGCAGACGGCGACAGGGAAACTGAGCGTGTGTGATTACCTGAGTCTGTCCTTCTTCAGGTCAAGTCAGAAAAAAAATCAGTTTGCCAGAAGTCATCAGAAGTAATATCTTTGTCGTAGTGTCCTTTCAATGTTTTAAGGGTTGGTTCACCCCAAAATTAAAAATACCCCATGAATAACTTCCCCTCAAGCGTGTAGGTGTATTAGACTAAATATAAACATAAATTGAAGTTATATTAAAAAATATCCTGTCTCTTCCAAGCTTTATAAAGGGAGTGCTTACAGTTTATAAAGTTTTAATTATGGATCATTTTCTTAAACACATTGCTTCACTTCAGAAGGCGCTGGATTATTAACATTGTATGGATTACTTTTATCATGGATGGATGGATGGATGCGCTTTTTTGGGCTTCAAAATCTCAGTTACTATTCACTCCCATTATTAAGCTTGGAAGAGCTAGGATATTTTTTAATAAAACTCTGGTTGTGTTTGGCTGAAAGAAGTCAGAGTCAGACTTGAGAAGTCAGACTTGATGCCGAGTAAATTATGGGATCATTTTCATTTTTGGGTGAACTATCCCTTTAAAGGGACTTCTGCTGACTAGTGTCAGCGCTGTTCAATGCATTGAATCAATGCCATTGATCTTTATGAAGTGACATATCAGCTTCAGCGTTACCCAGGTGATGCGATCATGCAATCATGTTCAGTTTTAAAGTCTGACAACATGGACAGTGTTTTGCGTAAGTGCTGTTTTTGAAGGCCTATTGCAATGTTCATTGTAAAATGAATATTTGTTGTGCTTATTTGATTCTCAACTAAAACAACAATTACAAAATTCCTGTAAATAATATAACCAAGGCAACATCTGTGACATTATCTCAAAAAAGTTAATAGTCAACAAAGAGCTTATGTAAAGCCCGGCCGAACATAAAGACAAGAAATCGGTAGTCGTATCAGCAGCAAAAATCCTTGTCAGAGCATCCCTACCGGAAACACCGGTTCGAATCCCACTCAGTAGAACCGGAGGGGTTACATATAATCATGACAGATAAGGAAATGACAAGACTACAATGTCATAGAGCGCAACGGTCGGGGGTAACAAAGTAAAAAATACCATTAATTTTCTCCATAGGGGAATTCATATTTGCACTCTAAATTTTCCAGGACCAAACAACATATCGTACTTTGTAATCCAAAGAAAGAGGGGAATGCCTTCAAACACTGAAAGGGACCGATCTTTTCTCAGTTCCTGCTGAACCTCCCATCAGCTGACTCCAGGTCACTATTGTCACTCCAACAGGTCTACTTTATCGTCAGCTTCCATTCACATGCATTCATTTGCATTTGTCTGCCCTGATAAGGTTTCTACGTTTGCTGAGGTAGAGGCGGGGTGGGATGTAAACAGAGACTGTTACACCCGTAGAATTAGCATGAGAATGCTGGGACTGAGAGAGCAGTTTTTAATATCAAATGAGTGTCTGGAGCTGCTGACCTGAGGCAGGGTTCATGATGTTCTGTTGCTGCACAGGCACTGGGCTGGCTGGGGCGGCCTGGTTCATCTGAAGGAGGGCCTTACGCGGGTCCTGCCAGGTGGTCGTCTGGTCATGATGGCTGTGAGGAGACAGAGACATACATGAAAAGGACTATTTAAGATAACTATTGTGGCTGTGTTCTGAATCCTAATGAGCTGGCTATTTGGCTGGACATTTTGGCCCAAAACAAAACAATTTTAAATTAGGGACATATAATTTTTTTTAGTGATTGCATATTTAAATATTAATAAATGTATTATTTCACATAGGCACTGATTACGTTTTTTATTCATATGTCATTGCTTTTCTATTGCTTTCAATGAAAAAATGAATATTTTAGTGCACAGGAACGTTCAATGCAATTCAAGTCAATGATACCCAAAATGTTGTCTCGGTAGGCAGCACCCTAGGTTTCAAAATACAGCCTATAACAATGCATGGATTTACGAGAATCAAAGGCATATTAACAAAGGTGCGTCAAGGGCAGTGTATTCTCATATAAACAACTGTTATATATCCCACATTGGTTTATTTGATCCAAATAGAGTGCTCAGATAAAACTCCCTGCAAGTGGAACTTTTACAAGATCTTTGTAAACACCTGAACACCGCTCCGTTTGGACAGCATCTCAGCCCTTTAATCTGTATAAGCAAAAGCGAGCAAGAACCAAACATCTCCGAAGCCTCCTGCAAGCAAGTGTAAATGATGGTCTGTCCTGTTAGCAATGAAACTCCCAATCATTTCGTCTGCTAAAAATAGGCTCTTATGAAAGTCCATTTCGTAAACTTTACAATTGCCACCCACTCTTGTGTCAGATCTGCTGATGTATTGATGTGGAGGAGGGGGCGCGGATAACTGTAGGTCGCAGAGTGAACTTTGACCCCGTTTACATGTGATTTGCCTGCGTGCAGTGGACTGAATCGGTGTCATCAGTGCATGAAGTCAACGATTACTGTGTAAGTCAGTGATGAATAACACTGTTACTGGAAAACAAATCAACGAGTCTAAAAGGAGAGACTGAACCTAAACACCCTTCTGTTTATTCAGATCTAGGACAGCAGGGTGGCAGAGAGAGCAGAACTGTTTTCTCTTCCACTGCAGTTTATCACTTAAAGGTTAAGCAGTCAGTGCTGGAAAACGGGGCTTTTTGGCTTCAATCTCAACCTGAATACGACCAAAAGAAACTTAACTAAAACTATCCACCTACAAATCCAACATTGGTGTGTTTTCTAGCTTACTATCACAGTACATTTCACCTGATCTAATCTCACAGCTTCCTCAAGATCAAACCTGACAAACCCTTTTCCTTCCTAAACACTAGCTGCTAATCTTTACATTTTCTTTTAAACAAATGAAGTCTTCAAGGAAAAGGCACATGCATGCAATTTACGAGCAGTGTTTGGGACGGAGTGGGTGGTTAAAAAAGACCCGCGTTCGGAGGTGACTCAAGTTCTGTCAGGTCTATGAAACTACAGCCAGTGCGGATTATGCGCTTACATTTTTAACTGTAAGTAAACACAACCGAAAGAATACGTTTTATGCAACTTCAGGACAAATCGGGTTGTGAAACGCTAATGAACACTAATGAAAACGGGCTGCAACACTTGGTGTTATAGGCATTTCTAATGATGGCTTTGTCTGGGCTTGTTGCTCGATTAAGATGTAGAGCTAACACAGGAAAAGGCCTCTCTCTCTCTCTCTCTCTCTCTCTCTCTCAGGCGAGGGCCTGTACATTCAGGCAGGGTCAGTCATGGGTCTCCTCCCAGGAGGTTTCTTTCTCTCGCTGCCTGTTCCAACACACTGAAGTGTCAGGCTCTTTAACAATCTGGCGCCACTTTTACAAAGCTTTCACCTGCTGGACAAAAGCTCAGACCAAGCTACGACCCAAAACCTTAAACGCTATTCACTTGCTCCTCTTTTCCCCCCAGCTCTGCTCTCTTTGCCTATTTAAGACAGGTTTTGTCACTGAAAACGTCAGATTTGCATGCATTGAACTTATCCTTGGGGATCTTGACTAGTGATAGACCAATAAATCTATTTCAAGATTATTGGCATTGGCAGATAAACATGTTTGATTGGCCAATAAACAAGTTTCGCTGCCTCCTAAATCTGCTGGAGAGCCTTGTCAATAAATGAAACATGTAAAATTGACCAAAAAAATATAAACAATAATATGAATAAAAATGCATTTAATTTCAAGCTAATTGATTTACACCTTACTGACATAATATAATTAAATAAAATTGTTTAATTACTAAAGTCATCAATTAGTATTTTAAATTGCAATCTCATAATTGTTTTCATAGTCAGCACCTTAACATTGTGATGCATTTCAAAATTACACTGTAAAAAAGTTGCTGTCAATCAAATCAACTTGGATGTTTAAGTAATTTCAACTAAAATTACAGTAACGTCTCAACTTATTTTGATGAGTTACAGCAATGTAAAAACATGTTATAACTTTTTGATCATATCCTTTTTTAAATTTTATTTGTCTTTAAAAAAACATTTTTTTGAAAATTGAAATCTTTAGAAACAAATGTCTTTATTGTTACTTTTGAATTTAATGATACTCACCCCAAACCTACTAATGCATATTTATCATACATAGGCATCAATATATTTATATTATACTGGCATTAATCTATTTACAATAGATTTACCTATTGATATTGGCATCAGCCTTTGAAAAACCCATATTGTTTGGCCAATAGTCTTGATAGATTGTCGGCTGACCACTGCTCTACTGGAAGAGAGACCGCAGAGAAAAACAAAAACTTGAAAGTTTGACCTTGTGGATAAATTAATTCTGCAACTTTCCGACCGATTTTATTTGCAATGCAAAATTGCAAGACCCTTTCCCATCATAAACAGTCCTGTGACCATTTTTTCCTGCTGTCACTTTCTCTCCGCCACTAATTAGTCACTATTCTGCCATCACTGCCTTATGAGAAAGGGAGGGAGCAAGAATAACAAAAAGAGGAGAGAGAGAAAGAGAGAGACTGACTCAGCACTTTACCACCCCCTCTTCTCTAAGCTCCCTCTTGTTTATGCTTTACTGATCAAAGGAACTGCCAAAAACTGCCCCTCTCCCACCCACCTACCAGTAAGCCACCCTACCCCCAACCCACACACACACTCCAGGAAAACAGCCCGGGCCGAGGCAGACGAGGAACAGGGGCCTCTTCAGGAGGGTCACGGGGGAGGGCCGAATGACCGTCAAACAAAAAGAAGAGGAAAAAACGAGCGCGGAAGCAATCCCTCAGAACTCCATTGGCTGTGTGGATTGCTGTGGTCCTGTTACACTTTATGTCACCCCAATCCTCCCCCTCCTATTGCTGCTGGAAACTATGACAGAGACACAGGGGGAGTGAGAGAGGGAGAGGCGGAGAGAGTTAATTTTAATTGGAGCACAGGATGTCGAGTACGAAGATCTCTTGGGTTTCAGCGAGGGCAGGCGCAGGCGCACTCACACAGGTGAGCTTTATTAGCCCTGAATGCTCTGCCCACATGGTGCCTTTTCCATGCAAAACACTGACGCTTATGTTTAATTCAGCGACATAATGATCCAGACTGAGGACTATCTTACACCCCCAAACCTTAGTGCTCACCAAGGCTGCATTTATTTGACAGGATTGCCTTCTTGGTGAAAGGATCTCTTAGAAAGCAGTATAATTAAGTTGCCTACCTTCTGTGATGCTGCTCACTAGCTTTTTAAACAGAGCAAATGTGTTTTTGTAGTTAAAAGCACACAATCCAGTCTGGGTCAGAGCCCTACCATTGCGTCACTCTTGAGCGTCTGCTCATGCAATGTTCTCTTTGCACTTCCAGCACACACTTCACAAATCAGGCAGACTGGCTTCCCTTTACTTAGCGGGAAAGTCCCGGGAAAATGGGAGGACAGTGAAAAAGCAGCCAAGAGTAACAATAATGGTGAAATGCATATGCACATAATAGTTCCACTGTCATTTATTCATAATGCCAACATGCAGGCACTTAATGAACTGAAGCATTAAGGTGCATTCACATTTACCATTGCTCTGCGAAATTTCACGCCATCCAGTCATTCCAATAGGAATCCACGATTGGGAAAAGTTCACCACTATCGACTTGGTACCGAAGAGTTTTGACAACCCGGTAACACTTTAGCATTGGGAACTACTAAGTATGACTTTTGGCTCAATAAACTCCTAATTTACTGCCTATTAAAGGTGCAGTGTGTAAATTTGAGCGGCATCTAGTGGTGAGGTTGCGATTGCAACTGCTCACCGCTCAGCCCTCCCTTTCAAAGCATAGAAAAGCAACGGTGACCAACACAGGACAAAGATGTCGTCATCTGAGACAGCAGAGAGTAGCTAGCACTCTGTAGAGAAGTTTGTCCGGCTTACTGTAGAAACGGTGCAAAATGGTGATGTCACTGTTAGGGGATCTGCGATGTATGTAGATAAAAATGGCTCATTCTAAGGTAATAAAAACATAACAGTACATTATGTAAGGTCTTTATACCAGTTAAAAGTGAGAACTGGACACTAAAATAAAGTGTTACCGACAACCTTAATCTCAACACTATTGACAATGGGTAATGGACCTTTTTTGCACACAAATTTGTGGTTCGTTTTAATGCAATGATCATGATCTAGGGAAAAAGGCCCATTATAATGAAATAAATGACCTGAAAAATGGCCCATTGTAATGAAATTATAATGACCTGAAATTTCGCTAATGCGACTGCACCATTAGAGATAATCATAACATATTGTGCCAGTACAGTCAACTCAACTTTACCTAGCTAACAGCAATTAATAAATTACCACTTCAGATAACTCATCAGTGCTGTTTAATGAGGCTGACTGCACATTCACACCAACAAACTACCACCTATGGCAACGGTATCACACACTCCCACAGGAAAACATCATCGCTGTCACGGCTACTGCTCTGGGCCATTACAGATCGCTGGAGGCCACCAGCTGAGAGGCGTTATTGAGGATTATGGGGCTAGAGATGGAGACAAAAGCATAGACAGGATAGACGTCCGCGCAAGAGACCCCCACAAACTGCTTCAAACATCAGCTTCAGCCAGACGACTGCAACCTTCTTTCTGGAGCACTACTTCCATCCCAGACTAAGCACTGAAAAGACAGACAGGGGGAATGACAAACAGACAAAGAGAGGTCTACAACCCTGGGACCAGGCTTTTGCTTTATAGCCAAAAGACTAGGAGAGCGGAGGAGGGATTCTGGCACTCAAATCACATTGAGCCATGACCACACAGGAATCACTCCATGACACTAAAGGAGACAGCGCTCTATAGAAGCTCACTTCCTAATTTCCTCTCCAGCTGTTATCACTGCTCATGAAACCTGAGCGCTGGAGGAGGAGGAGGTGGTGGTAGTGGTAGGTGGAGAGCGGAGGTTAGCAAGCTCACGGGCAGTGGGCCTATAGACCCACCCAAGCGCTCAACATGATTGATGGCCCAATTATCAGGGCCCTGTTTATTGTGCTGCAGTTATTTATAACACAGCAGAGCTTAAGGTGCAGCGATGAATGCATCTCACAGATGCACTCAACTTCGCCAGCACTGCTTGTTTTTCACTTTGCCTAGGAAATAACAAATATTTGACCTAAAAATATGAGATCATATACTGGATGAGCTGTTTTCACAATAGTAAAAAGTCCCAAAAGTGCATTCCCTATTCCCTGTCTGCATCCAAAATTTGCATTCTACTTATTTTCACTGGAGAATTCACTGAAGGAGGCATATTTCAGATAAAACACAACATGGTGTGTGTTCACACATGGCATGTTTGGCTTGATTAAAACAAACCCTGGTGTGATTGCACTGTTGGTGCAGTTCACTCCCATCTGAACCCTGGTGCGCGCCAAACAAGCAGATCGAGACCAGTGAAAAAATGGGTCTCGGTCCGCCTTCAAACAAACTCTAGTGCGGTTCAAATGAAATATGGGCGCAACACGGACCTAACACGTGTAAACGAACCAAAAAAGGGACAATATGCAACCCTAAAAGGACAGAATGCTCAAGCATACTTGTTTTTTTTGGGTCATATTCGCTATGTTGCCCATCACAGTTCGGTACAAGCATCCGAACCGCGTCTCCTCACAGCAGATCTTGGTTTGTGTGCGTGATGGAGGGATTCCTGCCGCTGTTTTGACTCCTTTACACATTTTATAAGCTCTTCACAAGTTCTCAGCTGGACAAAATCACTAAAATAATGTAGCACTTCTAAACTACTTCTCAACCATTTCAGATCCTAAAAAAGAATTTTTTTCACCATTCTGGGCCTGAAGGAGTTTTGGTTCCTTGCCACTCTCGCCTTTGGCCTTTGGCTTGCTCAGTTGGGGCACTTAAATTTCAACCATGCTACCGATCTGCCCGCATTGACACTATATGATCATTAAAATTAGCTCGATAACATCACCGTTTTCACCCGAGCAGCTGTACAGCCGAATCAAATTCAGTTGCATTACTTTCCTGTTAAAACTGTGAAGCTGCTTTGAAACAACTGGCATTGTAAAAAGCGGTATATAAATAAAGGTGACTTGACTTGACTATTAGCTTAGCACAGCACACAGGCTCTAATAAGGCCTCAGAGAGGCAGCCATTATGAATGACTGAATGCTGCTAGTCAGGACAGAAAGAGGACATCAGACCTCAGTCAACTCTCCATTTCTCCCTCGCGGCCGAGCGAGCGAGTGTGCATTAGGAGTCAGGACGGGTGGATGAGTGACTCGGCTTCCGTCAGCAGGACATCATCAGGAGAGATTATGAAGCGACCTGCTGACCTCTGGCCGGATTTAAGTTCCTCTTTGAAGGAGGGCTCATATCACAGGGGCCGGCGGACAAAGCAGCAAGTTAACAGAGTCAAAGGGAGAACGGGAGAGAGAGAGAGATGCTGGAGAGAAACTTGGGTAAAGGTTATGAAGTTCTCAAACAATTGTAGGCAAGCTATACTTTAAAAGGTGCAGTAAGTGATTTCTGAGAAACAGTGGTGATATTTGAAATCAGCCCAAACGGTAACACTTTACAATAAGGTTGTATTAGTTAATGCATTTGTTAACATGAACTAATGATGAACTGCACTTATAAAGCATTTATTTATCTTTGTTAATGTTAATTTCAACATTTACTAATGCATTAATAAGATCTTGTTAACATTAGTTAATGCACTGTGAACTAACATGAACAGCTGTATTTTTATTAACTAACGTTAATAAAGATTAAATAATGCTGAACAGAGGTGTTGTTCATGTTTAGTTCATGTTAACTAATGCGTTAACAGAAGTTAACTAATACAACCTTATTGTAAAGTGTTACCGCCCAAACAAACACACTCCTCCCTTCATTGCTCCACCCCAAATGCACAAAAATGCAATGCGATGTCGAAGTCGATCCAATGTCGAGGTCTCTTTATCATAGCAGAAGTATAAATAAAGCAGGATGACGAACAACTGAACAAGGAAGAACAAAAAATGAACATTCAGTACATAAGAGTATATACAAACTAGAATTCTGCTGATTGGCTCACTCTCTCTTACCCCATCATGAGTGGACACACCCCCTAATGCTGATTGGTGTGTTGCACTAAGTGTGCTGCTCGGTCAATCCACTTTCAAAAGCGTTTCGCAGAAATCACTTACTGCACCTTTAACATGATATACCATTAACTGCTAATGAGAAACCAAGAACCAACTGAATGCGACATTCAACACACTTGCTGCGCTGGTTGGTAAATGTAAAGATCATTTTGACAGAGTCACTGGTCTGAATATATAGGAAGGGGTTCTTCTTGAGGCAGTTTGTTCCGCAGTGACAGTAGGAGCATTGATGTCTGGGGCAAAGGTGTTACATCAGGACTGGGTAAACACTGGTCTGGCTAACTCTGCCTTCTATATGTACACACACACACACACACACACACAGATGACACTTCAACAGGAAAGGGGCTTGTTTGTGTGTGGTCAATAAAGCCCAAGCTTGACAAACACACATTTGCTCAGAGTAAATGCTTCACACTAGATGAGCTGAGAAATGAATCCACCCTGACCTGGGAAACTAAACATTACAAAAACGAGGCCACTGTAATCTATCAAATGACTTAAACCAGTATCTAAATGAGTCTGCTGTTCTCATGGCTTAGAGTACAGTGAGTTCAGAAGTCAATTTAGGCTTAAACATGCGAGTTTAAAACAAAAATAAGGGATAAAGGACCAAAATACTGTATATTACGCATAAGATTATATATACTCTCGTCTTCACTGTCACATGATCCTTCAGAAATCATTCTAATATGATGATTTGATGCTCAAGAAACATTTATTATTATTATCAATATTGAAAACAGTTGAGCAGCTTAATATTTTTGTGGAAACCGTGATACCTTTTTCATACAAGTTCAAAAAACTAATGTTGACAGTAATGTAAAAAATATATGTTTTACTGTCACTTTTGGTCAGTTTAATTGTTTTGAAATGGTAGTGTACATATTTTAATAAACATAAACCAATGTATAAACAATATTGTAAAGTGTTAGCAAAAATGTTTTACACATTAAAAACAATATGGCAATGTCCATTTACGGAGAATCAAATTAATTATGTGTGTAATATTGTGATTCTAATATCTAAAATATCTAATCGGTTTACTTTCATTTATTGATAACCTGATGGACACAAACCAAAATTATTCACTTATTACTACATGTAACAGCTGAATTTGAGACACTTTATTGTATTTCTTTGTTGCTCTCACATCAAAATACTTTCCACTGATATCTACTGCAGTAACGTTACAGTATTACAAAATCTCACACATTTCTGCCGTAGCGCAGCATTATACCGGCCAACTCTAGGAGACAGGCCTATAAAAAAGGCCTTGATCATGCATGAAACAAAAGTATGATTGTGGTCTGGGTTTGTGGGAAGGACAGCCTCTCCCTGTGATGTTGATCACATTTGCAATAGCAAACTTTCACTCCCTTCACCCGTCCTCCACACAAATGTGCTACAAATGGAGCTAGGAAGAGAGGCCTGTCCCAGATGGCTAAACCGTTAGCCATCAAAGAGACGGCCAAAAGCAGTACATAACATGCCTGCTACAAACTCACACATACAAGGGTGCAATTCAACACAGCGCGATTCACACCGAGCCTCCCGATGAGCGGATTTAAACGCAGGAGTGGCGGAAGATAAAGTTAAAATCACATGAACACAAAACTCCCCACAATCCTGTCACGGCTATATTTTGCCCATAACACCCCGATGAACCGTTTCGAAATTGAGACGGATGTGAATTTAGCCTATACCTCGTTTCAGAGAAGTGGGGAAAAGGCAGAAAAGCAAATATTTTCCCAACTGGCCCAGAGAAAATGGAGTTTGAGTGTCTGAGGAAAATCCAAAGGAAAACAGGCCACCCCAGAAGACTCAATAACAAAGACGGTCTAAGCTAGCAGTGTGTGTCTGGACATGTAACGCTTCCAGGAGTACACATTTTACTACGGTACTGCTAAAGCTAGGACAAAAGACTGTGTGTGTGTGTGTGTGTGTGTGTGTGTGTGTGTGTGTGTGTGTGTGTGTGTGTGCGTGCCTGCCTACTCATAATACACATGCTGTCTTTTAAAGAAAAAAAAGAAGGTGTTTGTTTCCATTGGAGCACTAATATTAAAATTCTGGTCAATAGTCAAGTCATCTTTATTTATACAGCGCTTTATACAAATTGAGATTGTTTCAAAGCATCTTTTCAGTGATGATAGGAAAATGATTCAATGATGCAAACAGTGTTCATTTCAGCTGTAAAGCAGCTTTAAAAGAAAATAGTGTCATAGTTCAGCTGAAGTCAGTTCAATGTAAAGATAATCAATTATTAAATTAGTTGGTTACACTTTACAATAAGGTTCATTAGTTAACTACATTAGTTAGCATGAACTAATAATGAACGGCTCTTATAAAACATTTGTTAAATTTTGTTATCTTTGTCTGTTAACATTAGATAATGCACTGAACTAAAATGAACAAACCATGAACAGCTGTATTTTTATTAACTAACGTTAACAAAGATTAACTAATACAGTAACAAATTAACTGCTCATGGTTAGTTCATGTTAGTTAATACATTAACTAATGTTTAAAGGAACACTCCACTTTTTTTGTCGCCTAGAGTTAAATAGTTGAGTTTTCCTGTTATAAATGAACCTTATTGTAAAGTGTTACCAATTAGTTAATTTAATCTATAAAGCAGTTCTGTTGAAGACAGGGATGTCATCGATGAACATGTTCAGTTCTCGTCCAATAGTGACAGTGCAGTCAAATCAATAATATTGTTGTATAACCACCAATATACCAATAAGTCAAGAAGCATTTTCTAGTGCTGTCAAATCGATTATGTTTTTTTATCGATTATGTTTTTTCGTCTTCAGTGTCACATGATCCATGATGTACATTTTTCAGGATTCTTTGATGAATAGAAAGTTCAAAAGAACAGCATTTATTTGAAATAGAATCTTTTGTAACATTATAAATGTCTTTACGGTCACTTTTGATCAATTTAATGCATCCTTGATGAATAAAAGTAATTATTTCTTTAATTTCTTTCCAAAAAATAAAAAAAACTTACTGACCCCAAACTTTTGAACGGTAGTGTATAATTTTACAAAAGCTTTCTATTTCTATACCATCTAAGCATCACAAAACTACAACGTACAGTATGCAAATGAATAACAATTTTGAGATTTTCTTTTGAGATCCAGTAACCGAAATGATAATGATATATTGTGCATCTCTAACTGTGTGTATACATACGATTTTGCAAGTTACAGCCACCAACCACGAGTAATAAAAGAGTCATAATGATATACATTCAAGGGAAGCCCTGCCATCATGCATCCTTGTGTTTTTCCAGTTTGTCCGATCATGCTCACCTCCTTCCCAAACCCCCCCAAAAACCCACCATGGTGGGAGCAGACAGCAGGAAGGAAACAAGGGGGCCATTTTTAGTTTACAGACCTTGAGGCCACACTGTGGTAGAGTAAGTTGCAAAAACCAAACAGCGCTCATTAAATCACTTAACACCACACATTTACTATCACCACCAGGTCCCCTCACACTCTAATGACGGGTCACGTCCTTTAACTCCCAGCACAAATGGTAGATCTTTTTAAATTCACCTTACCAGGCATATTTCGCAGCATATCGAACAAGAAAGATCTTTGCAACAATCGCTAGTCTAAATGCATGTATGCGCAGCTTTTGCCTTCAGGGGAGACTGAGACACACCTTTGTATAGTAATTGAAAGCAGCATGTTTTAAAGCGGGTGGAGGGGTAACAGTGGTTCCCATCAGAGGGTCTAATCCCTGTGATAGCAGGGGTCCACATCCCTGAGGGCCCTTCTCGGCTAGGGCCGCTCCGCCCGTGGGCTGAATCCCCCACTGATTCCTGGCTTTAATAAGACAACGGAAACACTGATTAGGCCCTCTATTTGGCCACATTCTCTAAATTAGAATCCTTCATTAGTTTATGACCCTGGTCTCAGTGTTAGTGCCCTGTGAACTTAACCCCCCCTCCTCCTGGGGTCCCAAAAAACAGGCAGGCGAGAACTAAACAAGATGACCCTCAACCGCCCTGAGCCCCCCTTCCCCACGGTCCGAGTCTATTATAAATGAAAGCTCACAGTAAACTGTTGGAGAAAAAAAGAGAGGAGAGGTCAACACATCATGTTGACCTTTCCCACTTCTGTCTTCCACAGGGTTAATAATGAAAGCAGGAAGACAAGAGGGAAAAAAACAGGAGATAAAGACCAACCTCAAAGGGGAAAAAAGACCTCCACTAATTCTAGATTCAATCAACACTTTCAATGTGAAACAAGAGTTCTGAATTATTATGAATTCATAAATTGTAAATAATGATCTTCAAACATTGTAAGCGTTATAACTTGCCAGAAGATTAAATAAAACGCACTGCTGACTGGAATGACAATTGACGAGCTGACAACACTCAACAATGTACCTTATTTCCCAGAAACATGCAGTGACTTTATTACAAAGAAACCATTAATACATAATGCAATTAATGTCAAGCACGTAAAATGTGCATTGCATCAATTATTCGTGTTTTTAAAGATTGAGTGTTGGATGACAACAAAGGTAATCTAAATGTAAAAATAAAAGGTACTGAGCATGCACAATGAAATACTCAACTACATATTTTAAAAAAAAGAAGCTTAATATCATCCAGTAACCAAAATGATAATGATATATTGTTCATCTCTAACTGTGTACACATGCAATTTTTCAAGTTTCAACAACACTCAACAATGTACCGTATTTCCCAGAAATATTTTTTATTATCTAAAACATGCAGAGACTTTATTACAAAGCAACTAAAGGCAATTAATACATAATGCAATTAATGTCAAGCACTTTAAATGTGCATTGCATAGTTTCCGTTTTAAGGATCTATTGACAGAAATGCAATATAACATACAGACCTATGTTTTCAGTGGTGAATAAAAAAACGTACATAATGTACTGTTATGTTTTGATTGCCTTAGAATGAGACATTTCTATCTACAAAACACCACGGGTCCCCTTACAGTGAAGTCGCCATTTTGCGCCATCATGTTTCTACAGTAGCACTAAAGCGAGAAACTAGTGCTAGCTACTCCCTGCTCTCCCTGACGACGACATCTTTGTCCTGTGTAGGCCACCGTAGCTTCTCTATGTGCTTCGAAAAGGGAGGGGTGAGCGATTGCAATTCACAACCTCACCGCTAGATGTTACTGAGATTTACACACTGCACCTTTAAATGCATTTAGTGGACAAATCTTTTAATACATTTGTTGTTTATAGTGAATGGCACTATAATATAAGTTAGTTAAGTAAGGAGAACTCGTGCATATTTATAGTTATGATGTTTGTAAACATTTAGTTTTAGTTACTGGTCTTTTACATTATCTCTAAATGTAATGATAGTGACTCCAGTACAGTATAATCTTAAAAATAAAGGTTCTTTATTGGTTCCATGAAGAACCTTTCAATTCCAAAAAAGGTTCTTTATTGTGGAAAAAGGTTCAGATTACAAGAAAAACTTGTAACACTTAAAGGTTCTTCGTAGGACATAAACTGATTCTTCAATGGCATCCCTGTGAAAACCCCCTTAGTTTCAGGACCTTTATTTTTAAGAGTGAACTACTTTTTTGAATTCTCAGGAAGCTCAACAACAAACATCTGGAAGCGCCACAGAACTTGTTCCCTATAATCCCGGGCTTTTGAGGCGGCGTTGAAACGGTCTTCAAATGACTGGGTGTTGCAGGTTGATTACGACTTCTGATAGCTTTGTGCTTCCTGTCATTTTCATCCCGCTATCAAAGTGTCACGGGACACCACTGAGGGCCTGAGCAAAGGCTGAACTAAATATAGAAGGACAAAAAGGTTACAGTGTAACTGTTCACGGCTAAAATCTAACTAGCTTTAATGCGATAGATCTGTTACTGTGTGTTCAGAGTCTCTCAATCTTGTTTGTTTGTCTATATCTGACCGGGTCACATGAGTGTCACTGGATGAATCAAGCAACCAGCTCATGCTCTCTCTCTCTCTAGTTTATCTCTATTGAGCGGATTCACAAACTGGACTTTCATTCATACCGAAACGGAAACCAGGCGGCTTGTCAGACTTCCCTTAGCTGTGTGACTCACATGTGGCTGAATGAAAGAGCCATCGGGATACTTTACACACAGCCGTCTGCTTATCTGCAACCGAAATGAATGGTAAAATACATGCTCTCTAATGAAATCTCTGGCCTTAGGGGAAAAGTACCGTATGTGCAGTAGTGGTCACCTGAAAGTAATGCGAGCTTGTTATGGTTTCAAACAGGTTGGCTCACAGCCCTGTCACCACTCCTCATCTGAAGAGGTCCTAATTATAAATAGGAGTGTGTTTCTGTTTTCCTGGGAGAGCTTCCTGAAGCCTCCAGTGATTCTAGATTCAATCACTTCACGTCAATCAAACACTTTCAATGTGCATGCAATGAGAGTCACAAAAAACAGAATTATTCAACATTTTAAGCATTTGCTAAATAAATCTATATTTAGCCAATAATCGTAAATCTATCATTTGCCAGAAAAATGCACAACTTGACATGAAAACACTCAACAATAGACGTTGTAAATTGAACTTGTGTGCAAAATTGGAATACTCACATACATTTTATTTAATAAAGCAGCGTCTCCATTCCAACAAATAGTCACTTCCTAATTGACGCAAAATATCTGCAATAAAAATGGACTTTGCTGCTATCAGGGAAGCCACTGTGGCTTTTCTTCCCTACATCATAAATGACTTGCGTCTCAGAGCGCACAGATGACATGCAATAAACGCTGTCATGTTATCTTGCTTTTGGATGCTAGTGTTTGTGAATGCAATCATGTGAGTTGTTTCTGGGATGGAATTAAACCATCATTTTGACAACAGATTTTGGCTCAGGCATTTCAGAATGATCAAACCAACTTTTGAGATGCTCTGCGATTGGTCCGCTGGTTAGTTATCCAATCACATACACTGTTGAGGCAAAGTCATGTTGCGCATCAAGGGATTTATTCAATAAATGTGTTTACATCATAGTTTATTTATGGCCGTTATCAGATTAAAAAAAATGTAGCCTCCTTCCATTTTGATTGCAACATTCCAGGATTTTTTTCCTTATAATAGACTCAGTGGACCCCAAACGGTTCAAGGTCCGAATGACAGTTTCAGTGCAGCTTCAAAGGCTTTAAACCATACCAGACGATGAATAAGGGTCTTATCTAACGAAACGATCGGTCATTAAAAAAATAAATTCAAAAGTTTAAGTTTTATAAGCACAAATGTTGGCCTTGCTCTGTTCTGTGATATGTGTACGTGACGTCACGTAATACGCAGTTACGTTGAAAAGGTCACGCTTGTCGTAGGCGGAAGTACCAAGTCGTTTTTGAACGTGCAATTACTCAGTCAAACACCATTAACAAAAAAGGGAGTTAAATGGTAAAACAACGATGTCGGACGATTCTGAATCCTCCTTCCGCTCATTTGTAAACACTGACTCGGTACTTCCGCCTATGATAAGCGTGACCTTTTCAACGTAACTGCGTATTACATGACGTCACGTACACATATCACAGAACGGAGCAAGGCAAACATTTGTGCTTATAAAACTTAAACTTTTGAATTAATTTTTTTAAATGACCGATCGTTTCATTAGATAAGACCCTTATTCATCGTCTGGTGTGGTTTAAAGCCCTTTGAAGCTGCACTGAAACTGTCATTGGACCTTGAACCGTTTGGGGTCCATTGAAGTCCATAATATGAAGAAAAATCCTGGAATGTTTTCATCAAAAACCTTAATTTCTTTTCGACTGAAGAAAGAAAGACATGGACATCTTGGATGACACTGGGGGTGAGTAAATTATCAGCAAAAGTTTATTTAAAAGTGAACTACCGTAATCCTTTAAGTTGGACTATTTTTAATCTGACACACTGTCTTAGAAACAACACTTTCTCAAAGACATCTGACTTTTTCTTTCAGCTCCTTGCATTTGATTGGCAGTGACAGTGATATGCTCGCTACAAAAATTAGGAATCGCTGACAAACCATGTAAACTTCCTGTGGGAAAGTTATCCACACACAAAACTAGAGTCAACAAGACGATGAATAAAATGAGCCTGCATTTCTCTGAAACCACAAACCGTTATAAAGAAGGGGATGTACAGACAAGAAGAGACGTTTGAGCAGTCTTAGGGTGAAGATCACACAGTGAGTATGTCTCAATGTTTGTAAAAACGTGCGAGGAGAGAGAACTACCAGAATGAATTTGGAGCTGAGTCTTAAGGATTAGTCGTCCTCATTGTTGGATGCATTAGCAGTTGCAACATTTCCAAAACATTAGCCTTGGTCTTGTGAGCCGTCTACACAAATGGCGTTTTCCCCTTCCTGTCCCTCAACCCCTTTTGCACAATTCCTGGAGATCTGGTCCAAGTGAAGCAGATGTTCTCCAGATGTTCCTCTTCTAAACATCTGGTCTTAAAAGCTCTCCATTTTATCATAGTAAATTGGAGACTAATCATGTTTGTCTAGAAGCTATTGGTCAGAGGGTCACAGTTCCAGACTTTGTATTAAAAAATTCGGTCCTAATATAGCAGCTATTAAATAAATACGAATTTGAATGGGACATATCAAAAAGACACAATGTACTCCTTAAATCTGTTCCTGTGTGCGGCCTGTGTCGTGTGGACAGGCTTCTGCGGCTAGGCAGATGAGTTTACCAGGCCGGCCCGTCCTCCACTCGTTCTACACTGCTACACTGGGCCTTTGTTCCCCTCTGAAACCCAATCCGCAGAAGCTCTAAGTACCCACACACACACACACACACACAAAGAGAAGGAAACCTTGGCACACAGGCTAACACACTGTAGTAAAAACTATAAACCAGCTGGAAAAAAAGATTCCTTATTGGGAGTTCTGATTAAAAATGAGCTTTCATCTGCATATTTACAGATGGAGCCGCTTTCTTAATGTAGCTTTTGTTCAAAACAAGACAGAACGACTTTTTCTCCAGTGTTTACACCTGGTATTAAGATGCGTTTTGGTCGATCGGATCACAAGTGGACAATGCTAAATACAGGTGTAAACATGGTCTAAAACGTTTTGAGCTTGTTCACCGTCGACCACTTCCAGAGAGAGTTGAAAACGCATATGACCGGATTGCTTTTGTAGTGTAGACGCTCATGTGGTCTAATGCGTCAAACAGCCACAAAAGACCGCCCACTCTCCTCCTACTGACCTAACGCGTAAACATTATGGGAAGCACGCTAGCCAGACGGGATTTAAACTTTGTTCGGCTGGTCTTGTGGCTGTCAGAGCAGAGTTTATTACTTCATCCATTAGTCCGAAAGATCTGAAAAAGTCCATACATTTACTTGGCCATAGACCCTACCCTTGAAAAGATCAGGACATAAGTGGTTGAAAGTTGACAAAAGAGATGGATTAAAATACCAGGTGTTAAAAGGGCCTTAAATACATGAAGCAAAAGCTCCACTTCTAAAATGACTGGTAGCACCGCAAACTTAAAGGGGTAGTTCACCCAAAAACCATTAACACATTGATCAGTGAACGTAGATAGAGCACTCAAAATTGGTGAACAAATTTTGAGTGCTCTATCTACGTTCACTGATCAATGTGTTTATGGTTTTTGGGTGAACTACCCCTTTAAGTTTGCGGTGCTACCAGTCATTTTCAAGCTCAAGCATGTTTGTATGACACGCAAGAACCAATGGGATTCATCCAGCATGTTTGAGCTTCCACAAAAAACGCAAGTTTGTTCACGAGTGTCATTCACGTGTGGTTGCATTTCCATTTACCATTTGAAATGCTCTATGCATGTCTGATCGATGTTTAAATGTGAATAAAAAGCTCAATTTAACCCATTCATCATACAAAGTGATTGTGTCTCTTTAGAAAAGACAGCTGGATTTAAATGGATTTTCATTGTACTATAGCTTTAACCCCAATCTAAAGGACAACAATGCCTTACCAAATTAAAAGACATGAAGCATCACCAAACAATGTCGCGTCGTATCAAGCATGACAACTCACTTTAAGAAGTATCTCTGTCCCGAAGGGGTCTTGGCCATCTCCCAACCTGGGGGCAGTGGCATATCATCTGGTATTTCGTACGAGGACTGGCGGAGGTGCTGAGGTGGGGCGTTTGCGGGACCCATGCTGCTCAGCGTGCCTGGGGAAACGGCACCCAGCTGCAGGGAGGCAGGCGAGGAGTGTGCCCTGACGTGCTGGGGCGTGAGGGTGCCAGCAGTACCTGCATCTGTGCTGGCCTGTAGAGGGAGAGAGGATTACAGGACATTTAGATTAGGATTAGATTGAAAGCAAAAAGGCAAAAAGCAATAAGTCTCTTAAAAAGCGAAGACTTATATCTGAACCTAAATATTCAAAACACCAATTTTCACCCACACAAATATACACCAATTCCTCTCAACCTATGTAACTACAATATCCACCATTGCAAAGAACATGTACTAAATAGATTTTTCCTTTTGGACTTCTGCTGTAATTATAACAAAATTAGGGTTGTAATACATTACAGTACATAAATGCATTCATTATTCTTGCATTCATAATCGTTATAGCATTGTTATTTATAAATTTAGTTTTTATCCAGAGTACAAAAATATAACCCAAAGTAAAAAAGTGCAAATGAAGTAGGATAATAAAATTTTTCCAACATGAATAAAAACAAAAACATTGAAACGGGAAAACAACTGATACAGTTTTTACACAAGGCCACTGCTGTCCACTTGAATCATGCTGAGTGATGCTTTCATTAGTTTTATCAGCTTATTTTACAATAACAAAAGGTTAAGAAACGGATGTGATCTACGCTGCAGACTTAAGGAGGAGCTAAGAAGGAAACAGGCTGTCCTGGGGCAACTTCAGCACAACTCAACGTGTGCGCATGCGCGAGATGTGATTCCAAGATCGAGAAAATCGATTACTTTTGTTAACTCTTTTTGTTGTTGTTGTAAAACTTTTCATTGAGCTTCGAAACGACAGCCGACTGATTTAAGTATCGCTGGAAACTAAAACTATAAAACGCAATTGGTTTGTTAAACTGAACTATGACCTATAAAACGGAATATTTATAAGTCGCCATTCTTGTGTAAAATGCAGTGTTCATCAGGAAAAATGTATCATCGAAAGACAAAGCGATAAAAGTAAAGGTCAGTGATGAAATCGTAATGAACAGAACACTTGACTCGGATGTTTAGAATCACAACTAGCGATGCACGAATCGCGAAATGAATCACTCGGTTGAGTCGGTTCTCTTCAATGAACTGATCGAACGGGTTAGCAAATGATCTGAATCGTTTTGCGATTCAGTCTGAATCATTCTAAAAGCTCACTCATACACTGAATCGTTTAAGGTACGGAGGTTCCCCTGTGTAAAACAGTAACGGAATGATTCATATAACACAACTAAAATAACGTTGGGTGAAGTGTAATATTTACCTACCATCTACTGAAATCAATCATTAAAAAATATATTATAATTTACAGTGACTTGTAAGCAGCTATGGCTTTGAGACATTTAAGCCCAATAAGTACACAAATATTTGACAGAGTAACGTTAATATTATTACCGTACCCGTACCATGGTACAGCCAAAATGGCACCAAATTCAAAAAATTCTGGGTTGTTTCAACCCATGTTTGAGTCAAATATGGACAAACCCAACCGTAGGTTTAAAAAATTTAAACCAAAACTTGAGTTTGTCTATTTGACCCAAACATGGGTTGAAACAACCCTGAATTTTTTGGAGTGTAGAACAAGAGAAAATTACACTTTTAGGCTATTGAGATTTTTAATGTAGCCTATTAGATCAAACTAATTATGTTTCAGATTTGCAGTAGCTCATGTGGAGAAATTTGTCACATTTCTAAGGCATTATGACTTTTATGCTGTGACTGAGTACTTTGTTGTTTATTTTTTATTATAAACTATTGTTATAAATTATGATTGACATGGCATTATCGTTATTTATTTATATTTTTTTGGGAGGGGCTATAACTTGCTGTCATGTATTATCAGTAGATAGTTTATTTACCCTTAATGCAGTGTTCACTGTTCTTTGTTAATGCAATAAAAAACTTTAAAAAAAAATTAATTATATATATATACTGCTAAACGCCCGATAATAATCGCCGAAGAAAAGTCGCGAAACTGTGCGCGCGCCAGTCGCAGTGTCAGCCGCAGGAAAAGTTTGTGGAAATAGTTTGTGGTTTCTGTGGGGGTGGTCTGGTCTTACTTGTCTGGAGTGGGACTTTGGCTCTGGCGGCTTGAAGAATGAGTCTGGCAGCTTTCTCATCCTCATCGGCACGGAAGGGGGGACGATGGTGTTTTTCGGGTTCATCACAGCGTTAAAAAGAGCCTCCAGATCGGTCTCGGAGTCTCCCCGAACATGGACGATCTGGTGGCCGGCAGGAGGGTTGTGCTGGCTCGGATCCATGACTCCAAATAAAATATAGCACTTCTTTCTATCCGACTGAAATGGTGTAAACAGGAAAGTTGACCGCAACCATAAAACGGCGAGAAAGTAGATCCAAACAGCACAAAGCCGTTTTCTGTCCGTCCACTTTATTAATTATCCAAGCCTTGCGAAAAAAAGCAGGCAGCGCAGTGTTTTTCTTCTTCCCAAAAACACCCCAGTAAATGTGGAAACAAGCATATCTACTGAACTTTCTCCTTTAAACTTTTTCATAAACTCTTTTAATGCGCTGTTCGTGCGACTTTCCTAAGTTTACGGCTCTTGTAACGCAGACATTGGTAGTGACTGTACTGAGCTTTGAAAATCACAGCCCTCTCACTAACCTAACTAAGTTTTTTTTTCTTCTCTCTCAACTTCTGAAAGTTTGGGCAGGACATCAAACTTTATGAGTCATGTGACCGCTGAGTCAGAGGGGCGGGGCTTAAGCAAGGGCCTTTAAAGCAACATGATTTCCTTCTGTGTGGGGGCCCACGTATTTAGTCCATGCATTTTTATATTTCAAGCATCAATGATTAATAAAGTACTTATATAGCCTATCTGTTTTTGTCTTATGTGACTGTCGTTTATTTCATGCTAATACTTTTTGTTTATAAATATATTTATATATTTACATGCATCACCAAATAGGCTCATAATAATAGTAATAAAACAAACATCATGACACAGCAATTTTCCTTTCTTTTATAATAAAGTGCTCATGCAAGGCTGTTTTTGTCTGTGTTTTTAGGGGGTGTCACAATTTTTTGTATTCATATTTAAGCTTTGCCGTGAAGTGTCACTCACCATGGAATAAATCTCATTATACAAAAAATACACCAGTGAAGTTCAAGCACTTGCTTCCTTATGAATAAAGAAATAAATTGTCTTTCATTATGTAGAAAGCCGCAGAAAAGTAGTTCCATGCAGTTCCCATAATTGTTATGTAAATGAGCCTTCCCGTTCCATTGAGAAATCATTTTGTCAAGACTGAGCCCGGCTCTTTTCCCATACATTTAACATTGAGTGACTGATTATGAACCCCTTTTAATCCCCTGCGGGAACTGTAAGGGCATGATGAATGGATTAAAAAAAGTTACTTTGTACTTTTCTTTTTTTTTTAACCAGCCAACCAATATCCAGCCCTAACATGAGCAGTCTCTGCAAGCCATAATAATTAACCACATTATGCGTGTGTTTTTTGTCATTCCCTTGTCATTTAGATTCTGCTCTGAATTATCCCCGTATTAAACTCTAGTGATCATGAACTGGATGTAGGGGAGACCAGGGAGTTAGTTGTGAGTTGTAACACCATCATTTGTGAATGATGTGAAATCACACTTGATCTCCACTCTTCTGATTGACTCTGTGTTCGGCGAGGATTTACAGGAGTCTTTTAAGTCTTTAAATGGGCTCAGTTTATGCTTGATTTGATTTTAAAGAATGCTTAATAAATGTCTTGAATGATGCTTTTATGTTTAAAAGGTTATTTCATTTTTTTTTTAAAGTATGTTTACGAGCTGTTTAAGTCATAAACAAAAATAAACAAAACAAAATGAATTAATTCAAAGTAAATTCACTAAATGATTCCAGCAGCTGACGGAACCGCTTCTCTTCTGTTTTATAATTAAGCTGTATTAAACATTTCCTATATATGCCATTTTAAATGAAAATGCTAAAAATGAATAGTGACGTGTGGATGGAAGTACATTTCATTACCAGAACTGACTTAAAATTTGAAATACAATCAACTTGGGTGTTTAAGTCATTTCAACTTAAATTACATTAAACTGACTTTAACAAGTTAGAATCTTGCATAATTTATATAAAAAAGTAGAAAATTGCTTTACTCATTTGGATGAGTTGAAGCAATGTAAAACTAAAACATATGTTGATATTATTTCTTGATTATATCATTTTTTTTATAGTGAAGCATACAATTTAAAATGCCCATTTCACCAAAATGTGTAAAAAAACACTAATCTTTGGCATTAAGTTACACAGTTTTGTGATAAATATTTCAAATCTGCATTCATTTGTGGCAG